>JBBCBC010000021.1:23880586-25080586 GCA_037126765.1 Stenogyne calaminthoides
GATTCGCCGAATACACCTTGGTGATGTCGACTGTATTCCATCGATTTAGGTGGCGACGTCCCCATTTGTGAATTGATTCAGTCGGACAAGCCCCTGAATCTATGGGTCTCACGGCGACGCACTGCTGTGTAGCCTCGACGCTACGAATTCTGAGTCAATTCATTTTGTGTCGTTTGACCTATCTTCGATTCGTGAAATCCCTATGTTGTCGCCACCGTGTTTCTCTCGATCTGCAACCTTCTAGGCGTCTCTAATTTGTTTCTAGACGATGGTCGCGGGTGCTTATACGGTTTTTCTTGGTCGGCTGCAGCGAAGAGTCGCCCGCACGCCTAGTGGCGGCGGCAAAACTCACGCGCTGATCATATGCCTTCAATTTTGAGACATGATTTATGCTTGTTCATGTTTTCTGCGTTTTGGAATTTTCTGTTTGTTTGAACTGGTTAGACTTCCTGAGTAATCCATTCAAACTGAATTCCAAGGTTGACTATTCTTATGATTAATTGGATTAAATCTGATGAACAATGTTTGAACTGTTGGTTTCGGATTATCCCGATTGGAAAGGCAGTTTTTGGGCAGTGATAAGAGGAAGGTTATTTTGCAAAATTAGATTTATATTTATTAATTAAAATTAAATTGGATTTAATTTGTTGAAATTAATAAAATTTGGTTTTAATAAAACGTATTAGTTGGGTAATAATGGACTTAATTAATTGGATTAAAATTAAAATTAAAATAATAAAATTTAATTATTAAAAGCAGTTTTAAAATTGGATTTGAAGGATTAAGCGAGTTGTTAATTAAAACTGGTTAACGTGTTTTATAATACCCATTAGCAGTTTATCAGCATTATAATTGTTTGGGTGGCGGTGTCGATAATTCGATAATTGTCGGTTATTATTGTTTGGGTAAAATGACCCGTATAAATGTTAGTGGGTGCCAAATCATGTTTGGGTAGCGGTAATACGATAATTCTTCGAATGTGATGTAGATTAATATTTGGATCTCGATTAAGAAATTAATACACACTTGCTAAAATATTCGCCATTTAAAATATGGTTTTACCATTGATTTGATAAGATGTCTTCCATCAAAATTAAAAAGCAGGAATCTCGTTCGATAGTATTTAAGTATAAATCTTTTCTTTCAGGATCTAAATAACAGGACTTTTATAGAGACGTATAAAATCGTAGCTTGATGGTTATAAACCTTAACTTTGTTTAACTTCATTACTTGCGGGGAGTAAGGGGCATCCGGTGAACTAGGTTCGACAAACTAGAAATTCTGAGTTTCTTGATTGGTTTAGGAGCCTCTGGGTTATCTTATTGTGATATTCAACCCATTTGGGATTATAATAGTAGTAATGTGGATCGCAATCCGTTATGATTTATATTAGATATAAATTCGTCTTTTTCGATGAGGTGCGTTAAGTATGTGAAAATAATGGAGACAAATAAACCTGAAAAGAAAAGGCCGTATTTATTTTGATTCTTTGAGTATTGATCATAGAAGATTATGTGTTTTAATTTTCCGTTTTATTTTATTCTCAGCAGTTGGTTGAAATGTATAGCTGTCTTTTGAGATGTGTTTTGAAAGCAAGCAAATTTATTTAGGCGGAAGAATTTTACGGGTAGTACAAGTAACGTATTTTGGTCTTAAAGCGAAAAGATTAGTCGTGTTGGACACCTTTTATCCGGTTACCCATAAAAATTTGGTGATACTCTACGGCGTGCGCGTTAGCGTGTACCTCAGAAGAAGCATCAAGAGGATGCTTAAGAATACCATTAATGTGATGTTCTGAGCATGACTCCAGATGTACATAAGCGACATGAAAAAAATGGGTCCGCTTCTTAACCAAGCGTCTGAAGGATGCTTTGATTCTACGAATCAGTTATGTAGAGATTTATGAAGTGATGGAGATCTGTTGAAATCTTGGGTTAGCTAAAGGAAGATTTTTCCTCATGTGCTTAAGATGATATAGGCCCTAATTGAAAAACTTGGTAATTTGACGAGCTAAAATACCAACGTTTTTATTTATCTTATCATAGGTTGCTTTCAGGATTAAATATTTTAGCTATTTGTGAACTACGGTATATGAATAAGGCGGATGTGACCATGCCTAAACTTCTGGCGTGCTCAAAACCTTTTGTTCACTATCTTCAGATGATGTTCCAAAAGAAGGAGGCGAATTAAGCGAGGATGTGTCTCTCTTATAGGTAGAAAGAGGACATTTAGAAGAAGGGCTAGCAAGATTCTAGTTGCTAAAAGAAAGACCTTCAAGTCTTCTAGCCATTTAGAACATGTATGTTTATTTAAGATAAACATGTCCACTAATAAGCTAAGCTGCTCGGTATTGAATCTGGGATGTAATCTCATTTACTGTATGAAAAGAGGCTAAATGTGTTATGGGCAGTTAAGTGGTGAAGGCTCTTATCACATTAAACCAGACCCAAAAGGATTCTTTCACTTTGAACTTGTAGAGGAACTTGTAAATATTGGAAACTGCAGCTTTGGTTTTAGATTGGAGCTTAATGATGATCATCTGATTCTTTCTGTTACTAGCAACATATATTTGTTGCGTTGTGGATCTGATGTTCTTAATATACAAATAAAATCTCAAACTTAGTAATCGTGAAAACTGACTTACTTATGGCGTTATGCGAGAAAAAATTCTGCGATGTTAAGAAAGTTAAATTCTTAACTTAAAATTCGACTTTGAGTCTTATGGTAATTTTGAATCTTATCTCATTGGTAAGTTTTACTCTTCTTATCTGAAATCTGGCCAGAGTGAACTTGGAGTAATCATCGCGACCACGAGTGTATTTGCGTCCTTGAAACTAAGAGGCGTAACTTCCGTCAAATAGATCCCATATGGGCGATTGCGATTACTCTGTTTGGATGGAAAGCGAAGGTATCCCTTTGAATGAACTTTTTACTTGTTTTCCTCTTACGACATGCGGCGTATACGATCCTTAGAAGAATACTTCATTTGGGAGACCTTCAACCCAAGTTTATCCCTTCTTTATCTTGTTAGAGTCTTGAATTCGGATGGCTCATTTCTCTTGTACGAATATTTAGACTCTTTGAACTCTTAACTTGTCGCGTCATTCTTGGACAAGCTGTCCCGTCTAACATTGTCGTTATTTCCTTCGGAACCCGGTTAGCAAATCTGTTAGTCACTCAAATTGCGATTGTGCATTGATCACGCGAGAACTCAACACTATATCAGATTTGTCCCAAAGCTGTAATCTGAGATAACGGTTGTGCTTAAGCAGTCAATGTATGAAACACATAACATATGCGTCATGTTCACTAAGGTTCCTTTCCTGCAAGTAAAATCAAAAGTTGTAAGTCACCAAAGAGAACGTGTGCACAGTTTTTAATGTAATTCTTGAGGAGATGTTGACTTCCGGTCATGTGCCGCCTTTATACCTCCTTTATTAGCGGTCCACCGAAGACGCAAGCGAATCAATTTTAGGTACCCGATGGGGCAGGTGCAGGGGTTAAAGTACCTTCGGGATCAAACAAATTTGGCACTTTTATTTGAAAAGCGAAGCCTTGATTTGTCTCCGTAAACATCTACATAATCATCGTCTCTTCATATGCAATCTGGTCGATGCGATTATTAGTGTGCCTTGAATGAATCGGAAGACTTTAGGATTTTTCTTTAAAATTTGTCTTTTTTTTAATCGGTGGGGCTCGGGTCAATGACCTAGATTTTACGATTGTAAAGGGTGGGTCTGTTGCTACCGATAAAAGATTCATATCTTTTTGGCATAGATGGTCTTAGCGGTTTACCCTTAAGCTTGCTTATTAAATGACTTGGATTGAGTTGACTTGATTTGTATTATCCACTAAGATATGGTCGGGCCAGAGGCCTACTTTGATTTGGTGAGTCTCTTAAAAAAACCAAGATTCTTACGGCCAGTCCCTCGAATGATATACGATCGGTTGGGGTCCATTTATGTTCCCTTTCGTCGACGTTGACTAACGCTGATGGTGATCCTTTTGCCTTATCGTCTGATTTGGCATTTACGTAATATCTTGATCGACTTCGTTTGGTTACACTTTCTGATGTGAACGGACGCCCTGGCTTTTGAGGTCTGAAGGGTTTTCATGCAATTCCTTCTTGCTCGGTTGGCGTCAAAAATAGTTATTGAGATCTTGAGCGGTCTTAGATGATTTAAGTAAAAACCTCTATTTTTCTTCATGGCCATCCTCGGTAGTTTTGATTCTCATGCCGGAAGGAGTTCATCAAACTTGCTTTGAGGACTTTGAGTTCTCCATCTTGTTGTTCATTGAGTCAACTATTCCTTGTCAGGTTTTCACGATCATTAATCTTGACTTTTCGAGAAACTCCGATTACTGTAGTCATTACGAGCGATTTATTAATTTGATTCATTTGCTTTACTTGCTCCAATTTCACGACAAACCGTATATTTTCAGCTCTTAGAATTATCGTTCTCAACTTTCACTTTCGTGTATAATGTCTATTGCATTAGAGATCATCAGCGATTGGTCATTGTAGACACGTAGGTTAATCTCTCCGGATGTACCGGCTGGCAATTGTAGAAACGGGAACCCACGGAAAGCTTAGGATTACACCAGTTGATGCCTTCTCGACCATAAGAAAGATGTCATCGTCGCGCTGAGAAGTTCATATAAACATCGTCATCCATTGTGGTGTCCGGGCGAAATCTTCAGCGGATGGTAGCTTTGAGTAAATGCGTGCGGCGGAATAGGAATGCGTCGATTACGGATGCTAGCGGCAACCATTGCTTTTTCTCTCGGAACCTTTGTTCTCTCACATTTTTCCTCTCTTTCTTTGGGGAGTCAGTGGGCTGATCACCTTTGTAGTGACTGGTTTACGATAGATTATAGCAAACCCTTGAATCTCGAGAACTACCTGTTGGGAGAATCATTTCTAAAGATACGTCCGAGGAGACTTTCCACCTTATGCATGTCAGATCTCTCTTGTCGATCTCTCATCTTGTCTATTTTGCTGCGATCCTCTCTACGATCATCTTTTCGTCTTTGTGATACGTCTTTTTGTTCATCTCATTATCCCTATCATCTAAAGAGCGATACCTTTCTTGTGATATCGGAAAGATATTTGATCTATTCCTCTGTGAGTCGATAGTCCTTCGTAAAACTTTGTACTTGCCCATGCAAGACATTTTGTTGGTTCAATTTTCGATTAGTAGTGCGATTTGTTTGGCTGGTGATGATGTTTCAAGCTGGTTCAACAATTAAGTGACTGCTCTTGGTTGTGGAATATAAGCAGATTTAGTAAATTTGCAACAACCCGGCTGAGGGACATAATCTGATCCTTGTCCTCTCAATCGGGTCGAACTCATGGGCTTTCAAAAGCGAAGATTAGGTCATTCGGCCTACATAGTAGCAATATCTTGACAATCGTAATCCGGTCACCTTGAGTATCCATTTCTTGGTCGTGATTTGAGAATACGCGGTGCGATATCTTTGTTTTTTGACATTCTTGGTCTGATCCGCGAATTTGGTTGACTTACGAGTGATCCGCTTTCCATCAAATTGATCAAAATGTTCGTTGGGTAACGCTCTGATTCAATATACTGACTCGACACGGTCTATTTGTCGGCAATACCCATTCATTTCCTCTGCGGATTCGGCAAGTGTATCCATACTTTCTTAGCGATCTTGAATTACTTCCACCTTTTCGTGTAGTAGAATCATAGTCTTTCATGATAAGATATTAAACAGCGATTGTCTGATTGGACAATTTACTTATTTATTGGAGGAGAAGACCTTTTAGATTCTTGCTCCATTGATTTGAGTAGGATCTCACCTTCGGTGGATTATAGTGATAGATGATAATGGAATTCTAAAGTCTATACATTTTATTGCTTATCACTCCCAAATGGTCTCTCGTAACAAAACGATCTCCATTTTCGTCCAGCAGAAAACATGGGTAAATTATAATTGTTCAACACAAAGTGTAAGAGTTTTAAGCTTGGTTTTTCAAGATCGATTCAAAGTAGTACAAGGTTCTTCTCAGGCGATGATACTCAAAGCTTGATAGTGAGGAAAGAACATGCTTTCGTGCCAACTTATAGATTGATGGAGTTTTAGGTGAGGGTAGAAGTCTAGAGGAGGTGCGATGAACTTCTTGATTGTATGGGCTAGTTTAGGCGTCTGTCGATTCTAATTGATGGTGGTTACTTGGAAAAGATTAGTTAACTAGGTGGCTGGTTTAATAAGATTTAAAATTCAATACATTTGATCAGAATAAATAAGTATCAAAAGTGGTGATTCGGTAGCTTGATATAATGGGCTGATTGAAATATATATATTAAGTAATTAATACATAGGTAAGTGTAAAAAATAAGATAAAGGCACACAAATTCATAGTGGATTCGGACAGTAATCCTCGTCCGCTCTTCCACATGGGGCACCAACTTAACCAACTAGACTTAGTTTAATGTGTTAGTCCAACGCAGTACATCGCGATGTTTGATTGCAAAATAAGCGATCCGGTATCGGATCAAAGCCACTGAAACGAATCTTATTTTATAACAAACTTAACCTAACTTGTGTTTTTGGGTATAAGTTTGTAACGTTCAGCACGAATACTTATCGTCTAAGCTAGCCTAAAGCTAGATGATGAGTATTCTATACTAAAAGACAATGGGATGAACACTTGAAAATAAACCCGTTTAGTGTTCTTAGATGTAGAAATTGCTTGTGCTTGAAAGCTTGATGATAATTTCGTGACCTTACTATGAGTTTGATCCCATATACATTTCGTCGAACTTCTAACCGTTGGAAGCAGTTAGGAATTTTAGTCTATTTGGTGGTTTCTTGACCCAGTTTGGTGTCTTGTGAGAATGGCATGGCGAAACTAATCTTCCCGTTTATTTCTGACCTTACTAGATCCCTCATTATAATCCATTACATGGTATTTCTCATTAACATCAAAGTACACTTGTTGGTGTTTGATTTACCAACTTAGGTTGACATTCTTGATGTCGATACGCGTCTTATACCTTGATGTCATGCGCGAACATCGGATTAGAATTTGGGCTTTGATCGATCCATGTTGACCAATCTACACGTTAGGTCTTTGATCACGAGTTTATCTTACGTAGCGACTTAGAGACTCGTCTCTCTCTTTTACGATGTAAGTCTTGCGGATATTACGATGCTTTTGTTCTTACGATCTTGATCTTAACGGCTAAACGCTTTATATATTGAGTTACACCTCAATGGCCTATCTTATTACATCAATTTGTCCCATACGTCTGTTGGTCATCTAATCGATATCCTACTTCATCGATCGGCCTTGGAATTATTTGGTCGCAATACGAATCATTTTTGGAACTTGATATAAAAGTATAAATTTTTTCAACAAATGTGATAAGTCTTATGAATTGTAATTATGAGAATGAGAGACATTTATGTTGGTGTGGGCCATCGACAAATTGGCGTGTGTGATTTCTTCTACGCCCTCAAACTTGGCATTATCCCGATTGGTGAACTTGGTCCTACATGAGTTAATGTAAAAGTGAAATTTTTATATGTAAAAAAGTTTCGCCCGTTTTAATAGGAATTGATTATATTACATGAATTAGGGTTTGAGGTAGGAGGGTGAATAATCAACATCATGATATTTCCCTTCCTCTTTAACCCTCTTGACGTGCAAGATAGAATTCTAATGTTACTAGATTAAATCGGTTAACATCCATCGGTTTTTAACACAATAAAATAACCTATTATTTCGATTTTGCCACACAACTTATTTTTCCTCTTTTGAACCATCGAGCGAAATCCGGCTTCGGTTTGATTTGAATTTGAAATTGTTGATTGCGACCCCAACATCTGAAGTGTGGGGGAATCCATTAGAGAACTCCTCTATAACAAAATGCACACGGTACCCTCTAACAATTAAAAATTTTATGCTTGATTAATATTTGAAATAAAAAATTGCAAGAAAAGTAATTGAAGCCCATGGAACTTTAATGTGTACTTACTACAATGTCAAGTAATAGATTGTAGATCAGATTTCGATAAACATATCTTGATGGTATGGAACTTAATGGAAGCCATGGTTGAATAAGACGCCATCGATTTTTGCTAACCACTTGCTAAAAGCCGTAAAGGAGAATTTTGAGATAAAGTGACGTAAAAGAAGAGTTTTAAGGGAAAGAAGGTCATAATTTTTTTTTGGACGAATTGTTTTTTTATGATGAATAAGCCCAATGTCAGGCGTTGCTGATCGGGCTGACCGAGCACAATCGAGGAATTGATGTCTTGTCACGCAAACCAACACTTTGGTCTTTACATTATATATTATATACTCAAAAAATTAGATCATCAACAATTCAACATCAAGTTCATTACATCTACATTGACTTTCCAAATTTACATTAATGGATCACTCCAACACATGTGCCCACAAATTCACTAATTAATTACACCCAAATGCTTGCCTAGTCTTGGTTTGTCTCATCCAAATGTGTTGTAATTGTGATAACTATGTGCAATCCATACGTAATCTAGTTGATCCATCTCTTAAATGAAAAAAACAGATCAAACTCATTAAAGTAACATTCGTTATCGAGCACCAAGTACTTGTTTTGTTCGATTCTGTAAAATAAACACGATTTTTTAATTGTTGATGGATAAAATTTTATTAAAATGTAATTATTTAATTAAATTATGACTCACCATTCTATGAAAATAGTGTGCATCAACTTTGAACAAAGTGTTAGTTTATTGGTTGTAGTAAACATTTGTCGACAATAAACCACGTAAACGAAATAAACATTTTCCTCATTGAATAAACATTCCTTAAAGTTGTTTTGCGGATAAAAGCGTGACAATCCTTTGAGATAGGAACCATGAAACTCTTTGCAAAACCAAATGCATCCTTGAATCATGTTTCATCGGATACAACGATCCCTCGTTGAATCGTATCAAAAGTATAACCAAGGCGTTATTCCTATATTAAACCAATTTCTCATAAGACTTGGCTTAAAACCCAGAATATATCAACCATGTTTAAGAATTTTGGGCTAAGAGAGAAAGTAGAGTTTGTTGGAAGAAAAGTAATTGAAAAACGATATAATCGAAAGAGTTTTAATTTGACAATTGAATGTGAGTTTTCTCTGTTTTGTACACTTTTGTAAAGGTGTAGACTAAACTTGACCGAATTATTGAAGTAGATCAAAAGAACCTAATTTATTAATTTTTTTTTGGTTTTTATAGTGTAATAATTTAAATATTTTATATCACAATGAATGCCATGGAAGTATCACTTGTGTTATAACTAATTCGTCATTTTAAAAGTATAATTAAATTAATTTAATTTTTTGTAACATTTTATTGACACTTGAAAAATTGTGAAAATTTTACATCTTGAATAATGATAACTCCATTACACATTTGCTTGAAATAAATAAAGAATAATTACACAATTGTCATGAAAATTCACAAAAGTGGAACCCATTAACTCACATCACCACAACATGACAACATAACATAATCAGGTTGAATTAGTGTTGTATAAGTTACTAAGGTTCATCATTGCCTGTTTTTTGAGTTGACAAGTATTAAATTAATGTCATAGTTTCCAATTTAGGGAATGCATCGAGTTAGATATAATTTAAAATTGTAGCAATTAATAAAACTATATAAAAACATAGTTTGGCATATTAAATTGTAGTAATAATAACATTAATTGTTGAAAAATATAATTGATTATTATACATTTCATAGCTTTTTTTTGAAGGTAAATTAGGGTTTTGTCTTCGAGTTGAAGTCGGTGGTTTGGGGAGTGTTTATTTTGATTAGGTTGAATTATTCAGAACAATAATTCAAACAACAAAATGATAATTTTACATTGGGCCCATCAAAAATATACAATGGAAGACGTGTAGATGCGGGGAATAATTGTTTTGTATACACTATACACTATATGTTTAGACCAAGTTTTTGATAGTTGTATACAATGAATTCTTGTTTACAAAATTCGTTATTTTTCTAAAACTTTTGACCAAATAAAAATGTTGAAACAGTAAACACAAAAGTGACTCTTAATCAGGAAAAAAAAAAATCGTAAACATTATACTAATATTAAAAGGGCATAATAATATATTATAATATTAAAAAGTAAGCAAAATAGACAACTCCTGATTCATTCATGTGAGATAATAATCAATGTTAAACTTAGAGATTGGTAATAAGTTCTAATTGCTTCATGCAATCTTCATGAGTTTTTTGGAGATCATCCTCCGATTCCCGGGAAGTTCGAAGGAACCTAGCCTTTTTAGATCTAATTTGTAAGATTTGAATTTCCAACTCGATTCATTGCCAATATCTTTTCGGAGACGCTTTGATCTCCATAAAAGTCTTCAAGTTTTTCAACACAATGAAATCAACTTTAATTCCAACTGAAAAAAAAAAAATTTAGGGAAAAAAGCGTAAAAAATGTATAATGTGTACAAGTAATTGAAATTAAACTCTAACAATTTACATCTATGAAAATGAAATTAAATACTTTGGTGTTTGAGACATTTTGGAAGCAACTTGTTGGAGATGGATAATGAGTTATTTCAAAAAAAAAAAAAAAGAAACAAATTAACCCGTTAATAACAAAAAAATAAAAAATAATGATAGTTAAAAAATAAATAAATCGTTTGCAAAGTATTAACATGTCTATGAGGAAGATTGGAGATGAAGATGTCAAGCTCAAACTTCGAACAAATTGAAGTATGTGAGTTTTGTATGAATAGTTTGATAAATTGTGAATGGGTCATTATATAGAAATTAGAAGTCGACGCTTTGAGTTTGATGAAAAATGTGTGAACCGCCAATTTCTACACATGTACACCATTTTGCTATTCGGTGATTGAATTTGTTCGGCACGCGGTATTACTAATAGACTTTAGTGATATCATGAATAAAGTTAGTAATATATTGTGGAATACATTGTTTTTAGTCTTTTAGATGCCCAAGCCCATTGTGTTATCCTACCGCATAACTTATATAATTAAATGTTACTAGTTAATTATCGAGTGATTTGATTTTAAAATAACCAACTAATTATTTATATATCTTGTTAAGTTGTTCCGATGAGATGCAAATATATATAATTAGGGTAGCCTTTCAGAAAAACCAACCTAACCGAGACAATTTCACACCATAATACAATCAAACCAACCATTTAAGCCTAAAACCGATTGAAATTGAAACCAATTTTTTAGGTTGGTTTGATTTAAAACCGAAAAAACTGAAATTTTAACATTATTGAATTAAGCCATTTAATAACACAAAATTGGGATATATATATATATATTAAGTAAAATATTTAGTCCCGGGTTGGTACCAAAACGAAAAAACCGAAAACCGAAAAACCAAACACCAATTTTTTAAAATGCAAACCGATCGTGAAGACGAAAATCAATTTGTAAGAACCAAATTTATATTTGGTCCGGTTCGACTTGATTTTTGGTTTTTACCATATTCTGCTCACCTATATATATAATAACAAAACTAATTATAAATTTAGATTAACATAACCCATATATATATATATATATAATATTAAGAAGAAATAACGTTGACTAAGGTTTTTAAGAGTCCACTTTTCTCCTTTTACACTTACACATATTAAACACTTACAAAAAATACATATCCATAATATAATTCCGGTGGAATAAACATATATAAAACAACAAAATATTGGACCTGCATATTATTATCAAATAGAATTAGGAATAAGAATTAGAGTCATCCGACGAGATATCGATGGGCTGGGTTACCACCATTGAATCTGGTTCATCTTCCCATCGAAAAAGAGATGTCAATGGGGATGACCTTTATGACCATATTCGCCGCCGCCTTCAGATTCATGTCGTACATCACGGTAAAAAGGGTCGTCATCGTGAATCAAATCACGAAGTCGCCTTTTTTGGACATGCCAAGATCAACCGCTTGTGGAACGAAGAATTTCCTCTTTCAAATCAATTAAGTCTTGCTTCACCTTCACATACAGGCTGATTCGAGGGGCTTTGGAGAGGAAGGTGAAACCCACTCAATAAATTTGGACTCACAAATTTAGTAGTGGTAATGAGCCGTTTTAGTTTAGGGTGAGTGTTTACAAAGGAGGTGATGTATATTGTGGTGGAAATGTTTGAAGAATGAACTAAAAATATATAGATGGAAGTGACCTTCATGCATGGGGCGATACACTTTTATATTAATTAATAATTAGGTGATTTAGGCGGGAATGATGGAGCATTTTCCCTCCAAAACAAGATAGTTGTATACCTTTCTTATTTATGTATCATGTATCATATATGTGTGATTAGGTAATTGTGTTTCATGAATCAAACAAATGCCACTATGTACATGTACATATATAAATCAAACTTTTGAAGTACACTCTACAAATATTTTTTGTCTTTTTTTAAGTTGTATATCTATAGTTACATAATTAATTCATGTGTACAAACTTATAACAAAATGAAAAAGTTTAATGGGATGAAAAATGAGATATATAGTTATCACTTGTATATATTTCATACATATACATATTTGATTTATAGGTATATTGCTACAAATTTGAAATATAAAACTAATAATGAGTATTTGATTGATTCTACCATACATAACATTGTAATACACACACATGTACAAAAATAAAAAAAAAATTATATCAATTTTGTCATATCAATCTACCTTTCTTGTGCAAATGCTATTATCATCATCACCACTTTAATTCCCATACATTATCTTCCCCTCATCTATGATAAGTTTGATTTTGAACAATCGATTATTGACCAACTATCTTTGTTACTTGCAAAGGTTGGTAAAACAAAACTGTGGTGTAGTTAAAAGGTTTCATCAATATAAAAAGTAGTTAATTATAAATTCATGTTATCCAATTGGTTGATATATATATATATATATATATATATATATATATATATATATATATATATATATATATATCACAATTTTGCAATTCTTAAAATGATAGTATTATTCGGTAACTCTTTTATAATAATACTAATGATGAATAATTGAATGCAAACATAGTATTATTTAATTTGAGCCAAATTGTTAAAAAAAATAAAATTGAGGCAAACAAATTATTGAATGGATTAGTTGGTCATCATACATTTATTGCATAAACAACCATAAATATTTTCACCCCCTATAAATATGTCAATTCAGTTTGTTTTGTGTGTTCATATAAGTTTTAATATATATGTGTCATATAAAACGTCGATAGGGTTTTTCACATAAGTTGTTAAATATGATATTAGTAAACTGATTTTAAATTTTTTTGTTTTTTTAGTATGGGAATTTAGATTGCAAAAATAGATATTACTTGTGAGGTTCATACCCTTATTAATTATTTTTTATGTATTTTTATCGTATACATGATTTTTTGAGGTTTTTTTTTTTTGTTAAAATTATGTTTTGTTTGATAAATCTATTTTCTAATAATAAATTATGTAATGAATATCTTGGTCTTAGCCCTTAATTATTCCTTTATTTGTTTGGATTTTGGAACGTTGGGAAGATTGTTGTAAAACCCAAAGTGATAAATCATACCATTATCTGGAGTAAAGTTGAGGGCAAGGACTATGTCAAACCAAAGATTTTACTAACACTACATTCATAGGTGCAAGCGATTTAGTCAATTCGGAATGGGAAAAAAGGACTATATACATCCAACCGCTGGATTATATTAGAGGGTTTCATTGATTAACACGTGTATTCTTGTGAATGACAGAGGAGAAGATTGGAGCCTTGAGTGAATCGGGACCAACATACATAGTGATTTAAATTGGATGAGTGAATTCGTGGGAGGGGAAGTGCTGTGGGAAGAAAAGTCATGATATTTTTAGTAACATAAGAAAGTTAAATTTTTATGTTATTATGCTTTAAATTAAATTTAGAAACAAATTAAAATCAAAGTTATGAGTTGATAAGTGATGATAGTGTTAGTGGAAACTAGTAATAGTTGATTAGTGGAGAATAGGTCAATAGTGAAGATAATGTTGTGTTATGGTAATACTGTCGTGATAATTTGTGTTTTTATATTAAATTTATTGTCGAAATGTTAAGAATTGTTCTAATAATAACACTAATTTTGTGTTATAGTAATACTTGTATCTAATGTATGTTTCATTGTTGCTAAGTCACACTGTTTAGTGGAAACAAGTAATACTAGTAACTAATGTATGTTTCATTTTTAAGAAGTAACACTCAACCAAAGGAAAGAAGAAATACTAGTATTAGTTGTATGTTTTATGTTAAGTTTATAACACTCAATAGTGGGAAAAAGTAATACTAGTAATAGTTGTATGTTTCATTGTTGTTACATAACATTAACTTAGTGAAAACAAGTAATACTAGTAACTAATGTAATGCTACATTGTTAAGAAGTAACACTCACTTAGGAAACAAAGTAATACTAATAATAGGTGTATGTTTCATTGTTAAGAAGTAACACTAACTAGTGGAAACAAGTAAGACTAGTAAACAATGTATGTTTCATTGTTAAAATAACACTAACGAAAGTGGAAACAAGTAATACTAGTAACTATTGTATGTTTCATTGTTAAGAAGTAAAACTCACTAGTGGAAACAAGTAATACTAATAATAGTTGTATGTTTCATTGTTAAGAAATAACACTAACTAGTGAAACAAGTAATACTAGTAACTAATGTATGTTTCATTGTTAAGCTAACACTAATCAGTGGAAACAATAAGAATATTAGTATCTATGTGTGTTTCATTGTTAAGAAGTCACACTCCTTTAGTGGGAAACAAGTAATACTAGTAATAGTTGTATGTTTTATTGTTAAGAAGTAACAATCACTAGAGGAAACAAGTAATAATAGTAACTAATGTATCTTTCCTTGTTAAGAAGTAACACTCACTAGTGGAAACAGGTAATACTAATATTAATTTAAGCCTTTTTTTACTAGTATCTTTGGTTTCTTTGGTTTAGTATCTTTTACTGTAATATCGGGTTTAGAAGATCCATTAATATTATAGTAATGCATACGTGATAATTTGAGTATCACTTGTGAAGTATGAAAGATATTAACTTGATTAGTGGTACCATTGTTTCATATTTGAGTATCACTTGTGAAGTATGAAAGGTATTATTATAGTGGTACCATTGTTTCATATTTGAGTATCACTTGTGAACTATGAAAGGTATTAGTTGATTAGTGTGGTACCATTGTTTCATTAATGAGTATCACTTGTGAACTATGAAAGGTATTAGTTGATTAGTGTGGTACCCTTGTTTCATTAATGAGTATCACTAGTTAACTAAGAAAGGTATTAGTTCATTATTGTGGTACCATTGTTTCATTAATGAGTATCACTTGTGATCTATGAAAGGTATTAGTTGATTAGTTGTACCACTTCATTAAAGGTATCACTTGTCAACTATGAAAAGTGTAAGTTGATTAGTGGTATCATTGTTTCATTAATGAGTATAACTTGTGAACTAGGAAAGGTATTAGTTTATTAAGTGGTACCATTGTTTCATTAATGAGTATCACTAAGTCAAACTAAGAAAGGTATTAGTTGATTGAAGTGTAGTACCATTGTTTCATTAATGAGTATCACTTGATAAGTATGAAAGGTATTAGTTGATTAGTGGTACCATTATTTCATGAATGAGTATCAATTGTCAAGTATGAAAGGTATTAGTTGATTAGTGGTATCATTGTTTCATTAATGAGTATCACTAGTCAACTAAGAAAAGGTATTAGTTGATTAGTGTGGTACCATTGTTTCATTAATGAGTATCAGTTGTCAAGTGAAAGGTATTAGTTGATTAGTGGTACCATTGTGTCATTAATGAGTATCAGTTGTCAAGTATGAAAGGTATTAGTTGATTAGTGGTACCATTGTTTCATTAATGAGTATCGGTTGTCAAGTATGAAAGGTATTAGTTGATTAAGGGTACCATTGTTTAATGAATGGGTATCAGTTGTCAAGTATGAAAGGTATTAATGTTGGGATAACATGTGTCTATCGGGATGACCTCATAAACCCAAATTTTAATTAACAATTATTACTAGCATGAATTAACCTAAGTGAATTCAAATAATAATTAATCCAATCGACGACATGTAAATAATATTTCACGTAAAAAGATCCTCTAGCATGCTTAAATTCTGGAGTTTACGTAAACGCATTCAGATTAGAGAGATGCAGGGAGATGTATAGATCAAATATCCGGATACCCACCAAAAGTCTTTGGGGAAATTTATTAAGTTTTGATAAAAGTTCCAAAACAATGTAATAGGACCGGTCAGAGGCATTAGGCGATCGATGTTTCATATTGAGAACTAGGTTTACCGGGTTTTGTTAATTGATGTATAGAACAACCGATGTATGAATTAGATTAGACCACACATTGAGGGGGAACTCAATGTGTATAGCTCTTAGTCTTGAAGATGGGTTATGAAGATATACTATGAAGATTAGAAGAGAAGATCTGAAGATATCAAGACTGAAGACAGATAGAGTACATCAGATGAAGTCGAGAAGTTGAGCTAAGACAACTTACAACCAAAGACTTCAAATGGGGGCGAGATCGGTTCTCGACTGCTTGGGCCTAAGAAAGTGTTTCGAAGTTCAAGATACTTTCGTAAAGGTCGATCGGGCGACAAGCATAAAGCCTATCAAGACCAGATTCATGGTACTTACAGCCAATGAGAAATCGACACGATAAAGATGGGAATCGATAGGACTCGGGTTGGAGGCTCAATGTTCAACGGCTAGAAAGGACAAAGTTGCATGCTTGTGGCCATACCGCCCTCGAGATGAATCATATTAACCCCGCAAACCTACCTAAAAAATAGACCGATATTTAAATTGCTCTCCAATGGCTAATTCAATTCGCCTATAAATAAGGGATCAAACCTTACGAGTAAGGTTACGGAAATTATCTACAAGCAAAAGCTCTCAAGATTTCATTACGAAGAACACAATCACAAGAGTTATTCTTAAGTGTTCATCCCTTAGTTCTTAGCGTAATACTTATCCTCTAGCTTTTAGGCTAATGGAAGATAGGATAGTATTCCGGTTGGAACAAAACAAATCTTATACCAAAACTGTTAGGGTTAAGTTTGTTATCTTGTGATTTCTATCTCAGGTTTCTAGATTAGATTTATGGGATTGGTTGAGTGTGAACTCGTTAAATATCTGTTGGTTGTCTTTGTGTTGGACTAACACATTAAACTCGATCAGGTTGGTAAAGATGGTGCCCTGCCGATAGGAAGAGTGGGCCGTAGGACAAGTTGTCCAACCATTTTATAAATTTGTGTGCCTTTAATCGCTTTACACATACTTGCACCTTTACTCTTGTTATCTGCATGCATATTAATACATCAGATTAGACAACATCAAGCTCTTGATCGATCAGATTAACACTTTAGTTATTCGATTCAAACCAGTTAGTCGAGAATCTTTAGTTGAGTAAAGCCCCGGTTTTCACGGGTTAACTAATCTTCCGCGACCATCGGTTAAACCGAGGACGCGTAAACGGTCTGCCACAATCGAAATCGGTAAAAAGTTGGATATCGACCAAACTAATCCACTTTTTCGATCCGATAAGCGGCAAATCACATCTCGATCCACGAAAAGTTTTTTGAAGTCTATTAACCCCTCCCCTCTAGACTTCAACCCTCTTTGAAAACCCGTTCGGGACCTACAAGTGGTATCGGAGCGGTTCTTTCTTCCCACTTAACGGCTTTGAATATCATTGGTTCTTAGGAAGAACCTTTGTGGTCACTTGAATCGATCTTTGAAAAACCATTTTCAAAACTCATATTCTTTCAAAATCACCACAAGCATGGATAACACTTGGTATGCATCATAATCTACCCATGTTTTCAAGTTGATGAGTATCTTTTGATTGGTCCATAGACATGAGAGATCATCCGGGAGTGATCGATATGAAAGGATGAGATTCTTGAGATGGGACCAATTATCATCTATCACTTTAACCCAATTGGAAGCGGGGCCGAGATCCTACATAACCGGTTGGAGCAAGAATCGAGAAAAGAGTCCCTCTCGATGGATGCAAATGAGAGAAAATTGTATAATCTGGATATTGCTAGACACCTCATCATGAAAACAATGGATGCTACTACAAGAGAGAAAGTGAAGTACCTGAAGACAGCTAAGGAAGTCTGGGATACGCTTGCTGAAATCTGCAGAGGAAATGAACAGATCAAAGACTGCAGACTGCAAGCTGAGCTAGTTGTATTTGAAAAACTTAAGATCTTTGCAATGAAGCAGTTGATCAATTTGATGGAAGGATCACACGAGGAGTCAACCAAACTTCGTGATCTTGGACTAGTAATGTCAAACAAGGATATCAACTACAAGATTCTCGGATCATTGAACAAGAAATGGGATACAAAGGTGTCCGTGATTAAGGATTGTTAAGATATTGCTATCATGAAGCCAAATGATCTAATCTTCACCGAAAAGCCCATGAGTTCTAATTCGATTGAGAGAGGACAAGGATCGATGACATCCCTTTGAAGGCCGCCGCAACTCTAACTAAATCACAGCATTCCAAGCAACTAGCAAAGAGTTCCTTAATCGAAAACCGATTGAAACATCATCGGCCCAGGGCGAACAGATTGCACTCCTAACAAGGAAACTTGAACGAACAAATGTTCGGGATGGGCATAAAAAGTTCTATGGATGACTATCGATGAAGGGAGGAAGAGATCAAAAGATCTTGACAGATCACAAGAAAGACCAAAAGATGATCACAAAGATGAAAGGAAAGATGATCGGAGAGAGGATCGCAGAGAGAGCGTACGAGATGAAAGATCAGATTAAAAAGGATCTGATTACAGATAGAATGGAAAGTCTCCTGACAGATCATACCGTAGAAATGATTCACCAAACAGAGGAAATTCTGGAGATTCAAGAGTTTACTACAAACTGCCGAAACAGGTCACTATGGTCTTGATTGCCCCCATCCGACTCCTAAAGAAAGAGAAGAGAAACGCAAATAAGAGAACAAAGGTCGAAGATTTAAAAGCCATAGTAGCAGACACATCTCGAATTGACTATTCTTATCTGCCATCAGATGACTTTGGATATTCATCTGTTGAAGATTTCTGTCCCGATTACTAACCCAACCGGACGGCGACGATGATTTGAACTTCTCATCCGATGGCGACATCCGGCTCGATGGCAAGAGAAATCGATCAGCCCGAGGTAATCTCTAAACCTTATGTGGTTTCTTGTTTCACCGCATTGCGTTTAGCACATCTGCTGGAGAGATTAACCTACAGGTCTACAATGACCAATTGCTTGATGATCTCTCTAATGCAATAGATACTTATACACGAGTGGAAGTTGAGAACGATAATCTGAGAGCTGAGAACATCAGACTTGTTAAGGAAATTGAGGCAAGTAGAGCAACTGAACTAAAATCCGTTGAAAATCGTTTGGGAAGATGACCTGAGGCTGGAGTTTCAAGGTCGACTCTTCCGATCGAGGAAAAAGCTAGTTAAGGAACAATTGGCTCTCAACCTACAACAAGCCGGGTGAACTCAAATCTCTTAAGGTTAAGTTTGATGAACTCTTAGGATGCATGAGAATCGAAAGCTCTTGAGGACGGTCTCCACGAAGAAAATAGAGGTTTTCACTTAAATCTTCTAAAACCCATTCAAGATCCGAATAACTATTTTTCGTCGCCCCGACAAGAAGCGGAATGGGGTATGAAATCCCTTCGGATCCTCAAAAAGCCCCGTCCCGTTCACATCGAAAAAGTGTAACCAAACGAGTTTCGACCAAGATACACTAAATACCAAATCAGATGGATCAGAAGGGAAAAGGACCGGTGATCAAAAAGACAAGTGTCGATCGAAAGGAACAAAAATAGACCTCAACCGATAAGACATCAACCTAGGTATCATCGAGATGAACCCTTTTTCTCGAAGAGACCTTAGCCAAATCAAGAAAAGTAGTTATCGAAGTCGACCATCTCGAAAAGGGACCGGTCCATTTGATAATCTGTACCCAAGTCCGCTTAACAAGCAAGCTAAGGGTAAACCGCTAAGACCAACTATGCTTTAAAGATACGAATCTTTTAATGGTAGCGATCGTACCTACCCTTACAATCGAAACCTAGAAATTTCTTTGCTGCCCCACTTAATTAAAAAAGAAGACAAGTTTCATGAAAAAATCCCATGTCTTACGATTTGTCTAAGGCTCACACTAATAATCATCTTGATCGGATTGCATATGAAGAAATGTATGATTATGTAGATATTTACGGAGACAGATTGCCTTACATTTTTTCAACAGAGGTGCGGATATGTTTGGATCCGAAAGGTACTTCTAACCCTCGGGGACCCGATTCTCTTTGGGGTACCTAAAGTTTGAATTGTTTGCGAGAATCGCTTTGGGATTGGTAAATAAGGGTGGAGAAAGTAATTATCTAGTACATAGATAGTGGATGCTCAAGACACATAACTGGAAGCCGGTTTCTCAAGAACTATGTTGAAAGACTGTGCCCAAGAATTTCTTTGGTGATTTATAACTTTGGTCATACCGGAGGAGTTTTCGGAACCTTAGTGAACAATGATGTACAGATCACGGAGAGTTTCATATGTTGATGGATTAAAGCACAACTTGTTTCACAATTCAACGACAATGGCTTTTTAGTGTTGAGTTCTCTACGTAAAAATACATAGTGTAAATCGAGCTACTCAATGCATCTTGCCGATTGGTTCAAGAAAAGGAATGATATACACAAAAGAGATTGGAAACGTTGTCCAAGAAATGCATGCACGATTGTTAAGAGTTAGAAGAGCTCCAGCTTGGCTCGCACAATGTAACGAGTCATCGAACTTTAAGACTCTTAACAAGATATCAAGGATGCCCTTGGTAGAAGGTCTCCGAATGAAGTATTCTCTATGATCGGACATGTGTCACATGTCGAAGGGAAAACAAGTAAAAGCTTTTATTCAAGGGGATACCTTCTCTCCATCCAGCCAGATATTACAAATCGCTCCCACATGGATCTATTTGGACCAGATAAGCCTCTTAGTTTCAAAGTGACTAAAATACACTCTAGTGGTCGTGGATGATTACTCCAAGTTCATCTGGGTTGTATTCTTGTATAAGAAGAGTGAAACTACAAACCAAGCTACCCGAGATGCTCAAGAAAATTCAAAATGAAAAGGGTCTCAAAGATAGTAAAAATCGATCGGATAAAGGTCTTTGAATTCCTTAACTAATTTATATATGATTTTTGCTCGAGTTTTGGTATCAAAGATGAGATATCACCACAAAACACCACAACAAAATGGCGTAGCAGAAAAGAAGAAACAGAACACTTAAAGAAGTCAGACACACCATGTTAGCCGAAAGCATGCAACTCAAAGTCGCTTTGGGGCGTGTTTATCAATATGCGTGTCACACGATAACAAATGTTCTCGACTAAGATTCACTTTAAGACACCCTTTGAATGTGGAAGGGCGAAAACCTCGTGGTTTCTAACTTCCATGTTTTTGGGTGCAAGTTTCATACACAACAATGGGAAGAGTCATTGAGAACCTTCGATGCCCGGTCGGATGAGGGTATATTCTAGGATATTCCTCAACCAAAGAAAGCATTTAGGGTCTTCAAAAGATTTAAACCTAGTTTGGAAGAAACACCTCATGTGGTCTTTTGATGAGTCATCATCCGATCAAGAGAAATCCGCGCGCGAGAACAAGATGTACCGCATAAACCAGATTCATTAAAAAATGGATCACCTAAGGCTCAAAGGAAAGGATTCAAAATACGTCATTATATATGTTCCTAACTTTGACCTTGATGATTCACCAGTCGAAAAGACCCAAAGGCACGCAAATAACCGGTGAAGAAGTTGCATACCGGAGATAAGAATAACCGAACCATCCGGTTCGGGGAACACTTGATATTCCCAGAGCAGATTTCAAAGACATAATGAGTCCAACATCACCGAGACATGTCCATGCCAAGTGGATCCTACCAAGTACCTCTCCGGTCTCTAAGTGATGAATCTTTATCGAAGAGGATGATGTTCTCCAAATGATGACAATCAGAGATGGAAGGACACGGATAACCGGTCATCCAATCGATCGATCATCAGAGACCCATCGATGGAGTTAGAACTAGACATCGATTGGTGAAAGTGTAATGTATTGTCAATTATTCGTCCTTGAAGGAACCACTCACGGTTGAATAAGTTATTCAAGATGCAAGCTGGATTCTAGCCATGCAAGAAGAACTAGAACAATTTGAAAGAAATCAAGTTTGGGAACTTGTAGACAGACCAACTTATCAAGATGTAATGGGTACTAAGTGGGTATTCAAGAACAAGAAGGATGAGTTCAATGTAATAACCAGAATAAGGCAAAGACTTGTTCTTTATGGATACTCACAATCGGAAGGGATTGATTATGATGAAACCTTTGCACATTCGTCACCGAAGCTATCATTTGTTTAACGCTTATGTAGCTCATAGGGGATTTAATGTGTATCGGATGGATGTAAAAAGTGCATTCTTAAGCGGGGTGCTAGCCGAGGAAGTTTATGTTGAACAACCTCCGGCTTTTGAAATAAGCAACCAAGTGTAACCGATTTAAGAAAAAGCTCTTTATGGATAAAACAGCTCCTAGAGCTTGGTATGATACATTGTCCCGATTCTTGATAGAGAATGGATTTACCAAGGGCTTGATTGATGGGACCTTGTTAGAATAGAAGATGGAAGACATTCTCTTGGTTCGGATCTATGTTGACGACATTATATTTGGTTCTTCCAATCGGAAGCTGTGAGAAATTCAAGAAGTCGATGCAAGGGAATTTGAGATGTCCATGATGGGTGGATGAGCTACTTTCTAGGTCTTCAAGTCAAGGTGCTCTGGCAGGATATTCATCTCGCTGTAAAATATAAGGAATTTGTTGGCTAAGTATAGAGTTCGGAATTGCAAGTTTTAATTCAATGTTGTCTGCATTTAAGATGGACCCAGGATGAAGGTGGTAGAAGACTAATCTGAAAGAGTATAGGGCTTTGATTGGTTCATTACTATACCCGATCGCAAGCGGGACCGGATATAACTTTTTGCGGGTGTATGTGCGATTTCGGGCTAATCCCGAGCAAAGCCACGCAGAAGCGACTAAAGCGGATTCTTAAGTATATGAAGGTCATGTAAATTTAGGTTTATGGTATCCATGGATGATAATCTAGAACTTAGTGGGTACTCGATTCTCGATTATGGAGGATGTAGGATAGATAGAAAATCTACATCGGTACTTGCGGTTCTTGGGAAGCAAAAGTTTGGTCTCGTGGTTTTCTAAAAACAAACATCATTGCCACATCTATTTGAAGCAGAATATATGGTCGGGTATTTGTTGCTCCCAACTACTCGGCTTTGTCATTTCTTTGAGGGATTACAACATAATCGCTACTAATGTACCTATCTTTCCATGGCGATATAATAGTCGATTGCTATCACTCGAGAATCCATTCTACATACAAGATGCAAACATGTGGACATCGACATCATTTCATAAGAGATCATGCATAAAGAAGAATATCGAATGGAAAAGATCCATCTTGATAAGCAAAGAGTCGACATCTTAACCAAGCCTCTAAATAAAGTCGATTTAGAGAATTATGCAATGAGCTAGGACTACTAGACTTAGGAGAAGATGCATCGTAATACTTTGGTGGCTCGATCTCAAACACCGGTTAGTTAAGAAACCGATAAAAGGAGAAGATCGGGTTGAAGGGGAATTTCAACCGATGAGATGAATGTTAAGGAAAAAGCGATAAAGGAACATAGTTGGGAAATGTTGGAAAGGAATAGGTAACTTAAGGTCAACAGATCGGATGGCGAGAACCTACATCATGTGGTATTGGTCGATTACAATAACGATCAATTAGATATCTTTTTCTATCTCTTTTTATCATTAAAGTTTATGTCATGTTTTATCTAGTTTACTATACTCAAGTACATATGAGCCGACATCCCGAAAAAGCATTAAATGCGGACATGGGGAACATGTATTAAATGGCTTTTATTGCACTTTTTAAAATCCAAAAGCTGCCGGATTAAAATCCTAAACCACACGATTTACTTTCAAAACTCACCGCCTAATCTTGACCTTTCATCTTGATTAATCGATTGACTTACCGCATCGGTTCTCGAAAAACCACTTTCCCTCCAAAATGCCTATATATAGTAGGAACCTCCTCTACAAAACCTTCTTCGCCCTAATTTTTCTTTCTTCAAGCAATACCAAATCTCTATTTACTCCAGAAAGGCAACCTCTTCAAAAGTTTTAAAATTTACCAGAACATTTTCTTGATATACATACTCTTTCACCGTAAATAAATCTTTGTTTGTTGCATTTGATTATGAATTATACCTTGTATGTTTGTGTTTATGTGTGTCATTTGTGATATGTATTATATTTAACTCACTATACACTATCCCCTGCCCTTCATAATTCACAAACACTTATATATTTTTTTTCTTTTCCCTATAGATGGCTACACACGGATTAGGCAAAATTATGTGTAACTATGCATCCCTCGCCCAGAAGGTGGTTGAAGATTGGTATGTTGTTTTTGGAGTTACACAAGACCACAATCTCTGGGAAGTGGAGCAAATCTTGAGACAATCATCTTGAACTTTTTTCGCTCACGGTCCGGGAATGGGTGATGCGATCTGGCTCTAAATTTCTCCGAAACTTGGAAATCACATCTCTGTGGAGAGAATTCACATCGATGGTGGATGAGAAGTAATTAGGGTTACAAATCTCGATCGTCGACATTTTTTTTGCACTTCAAGGGGAAAATTTCTCGGCTCATTATTGGGAGGATGATGATGACAAAATCCGATGGGAACTGATCCGGGATGCTGACAAGGGACAAACACCTGGTTTCACCAAACCGATGTTAAAAAGAAAGTATAGATTACTCTTTGACGTTCAAAGATAATTTTAGGAATCTCCTTCAGTCCGGACGGACTGACGTCTGTGAAGCTGCATTGCCTAGCTGCCATGGTTGATAGAGCGTCAAATATAAACTGGCATGGGGCACTCAAGGCTGTTCTGGTGTAAGAACACCAGAAATTTGGGGTGAATGAGCGCAGGGAAGTCTACCTGAAGAAGAGGATAGGGAACCTCAATAAAGCGGCAGTTATTCTGAGGGACAAGCTACCTCAAAAAGAATGGGACAGAGAAGGCATCAAGACCTATAAGGCTCTCTTGAACGATTCTGCCAAGATTTTGGGTCTGCTCGATTCGATCCTCGAGATCACCATCAAGAGGAAAAGAAAAGGTCTTTGAGGAAGAAGGGATTGAGCTACTCTTTTGCCCGAGCAAAAAAAAAAGACCAATTTGGCACATTTGGTGTCGGCAGATCAAAGAAACACAAGCGATCTCAATGAATACTGTTCATAGAATCAGAAAGAGGAGGAGGAAACCGATAGCGAGAAAAAGTCCTCCAAAGACGGACAGCAAAGAAGTCCACATGCTCCCTAAAACAGTCTCCATACACGAGAAGCAGTAAATCTCACGCCGAAAGCTCTCTGATTTGCTTGGAAGGAGATTTTTGGTCGACTCCGACACGATCTCCTTTCTCCCCAATCTCGAGCTCCATCTCCTACTCTCATGCATAAAAGAGATCCTAACAACTTGTACTTATGGTGGAAGAATAGATAGCAGAAACTCGGCCATGAACTGAAATAAGAGTGAGGTCTAAAAGCGTCACGAGGTCATGAAACAGATGCCGAAGTGAACTGAAAAACTCCCACCGCCACCAAAGTTTATCTCTAGAGTGGACATATTTGTTTCTAGCCATATGATCGATCGAGGATAGCACACTTAATCAAACAAACATATCAGAACTCGCCTCGATCATCAATTCAGATTGGATGAAGTTGTGGAAATCACGGCTGGAGAGATTTATACAAAAACTTCACAGATCCGTTCATGATTGCCAGAAAGTTAGGCTGGCCGGCGAATTTCTTGATTCGATTCGGACGATGCAAGGGGCTATCGTAAAGAAGCTCCACCTAATCTGTTTTGTTATCTCCGGTTGAGTAAAAAGAAGTTGATCTATCGCAAATTAGGTAAAACAGCTTGAGCAGCCGGCGTTCTCATTTAACCGCAGTATCGGAAAGAGGCGATTGCCAATGAAGGTGATGTTGGTAGCCGCACGTGACCAACCACCGGAGGAAGGTGTCTACTAAGAATTGGAACATCTCAAGGTCCATAGGGTGGTCATGTGACCATTCTTGGACAAGACATCACATCGTCGATCAACTTAAAGAGATCGAGATCGTGCTTCAAGGATTTATTGCGTAAGAAGAAGTTGAAGGTGTTCTCGCAAATTCCATCGGGTTTAACAATTGCAGATCATCGCCAGCATCTCGAGAAAGTTATGGAGGAACAGAGATCGATATGTCTTCCTGTGTCGCCGAGCTAAAAAAAAATTTTGCCAAGGAAATGAAGCGACATCGAAAAATTTCTCTAAGATCGTGGAAGAGAATCGCAAAGATTTCAAACACCGAGGTCTCTATTAGTGGCGTTGGATAAAAGGATAATGAAGAAAAGCTTGATAAGTTGATTCTTACCTTTTCAACAGACCATAGAGTCCGCTAAAACCGAAATTTGGTTAACAAAATCGTTGAACTATCATTCAAGCTCAAAGCATTCTGCCGCAGATCTCAACAAAGCTCTAGCCGTCAGTTTTGGATCCCCGACTTCCCACATCAATGCTCTTTTTGATCAAACCAAAAGGGGAAGGACAAAGTTGAGAAACCAAGTGACGATCGTAACAACCGAAGATCTTATTCGGACTATTGAGTCACATGATCGAGGCTTCAAAGTCTGCAGATGAGATGGCGGTTGAAATACGTAACGTAGAAAGGGCCAAGATGAAGGGAAAAGGAATGGACCTTCAGATTTCGCACTTCTACCTTCTCAAGCGCTTTCTACTCAAAGAATCACGAGGAGTGCATCTGCCGCGGTTGTAAAGACAGATGCACGATCGGGTCGCTAGATTGACTAAAGAAGAACTAATTGAGGAGGCAATGAATGAATGAAGGAAAAAAGGAAAGAAAAGCCGGTCAAGTCAAAGGGTTAAAAAGGTATATTCGCAAGGCCGAGAAAAGGTCATATCGAAGAAAGATTTTGTTGAGCCGTTTATCCCTGGCAAGGTAGAAGACATTATCAGAAATGATAGTAGAAAAGAAGCTAGATTGAAGACCTGGCGTGGAATCAGGGCAGAATGGTTGATGGATGCCTTTGTGCTAGACATTGTGCCTTCAGAAGAGTCTCCAGATGAGGAATTTTAACCGGATGGAAAACAAACATCGACTTTCGAAGGAGGTCTCAGATAGATGCCTAGAACATCAATGCTAAGATCACACATCCTCCATATGATGTGTTGGACTATCAGAGAAAGGAAGATGGATCCTTCGATAGATTGGCCTTTGAAAGATTCTATTATAACCTGATTGGCAAAGCTGCCATCACTGATCCAAGCCAAGTTAACAGTGTCAAATGGAAGTTGTCGAATTTTCAATGTGCCCTAAACCGGGAGATCTCTTGGGAAGGGTACATTAGAAGGATTGAAGATCGAAGACATAGGGATCGTTTTTATGCCTTTGTTTTTCAAATGTACAATGTAATGCTTTATCTTAATGAAAAACAAGCTCCATTTATGATCCTAAGACAATCTCTCGCATCTTACGATTATCATTTCCCTCATACATTTTTTATACATATCAAGCGATGGTTGGTTTTCTCGTATGTTTTGGTTTTATCAAAAGGGGAAATTGTTGGGAAATTTATTAAGTTTTGATAAAAGTTCCAAAATAAATGAAATAGGACCAGTCAGAAACTGTTAGCTGGCTGATGTTTCATATTGAGAACTAGGTTTACCAGCTGTTAATTGATGAATAGAACAACCGATGTATGAATTAGATTAGACCACATTGAGAGGAACTCAATGTGTATAGCTCTTAGTCTTGAAGATCGGTTATGAAGATATACTATGAAGATCGAGAGAAGATAAAGAAGATATCAAAAGGTGAAGATGATAGAGTACATCAGATGAAGTCAGTAAGTTGAGCTAAGACAACTTACAACCAAAGACTTCAAATGGGGCAGATCAGTTTATCTGATCTGTTCAGTTACAAGAAAGTGTTCTGGAAGTTCAGTATACTTTCAGAAAGGTCGATCAGACGACAAGCATAAAGACTATCAAGACCAGATTCATGGTACTTGCTAGCCAATGAGAAATCGACACGACAGTACGGAACTGGTAGGACTCTAGGTTGGAGGCTCAATGTTCAACGGCTAGAAAGGACAAAGTTGCATGCTTGTGGCCATACCGCCTCTGAGATGAATCATATCAACCCTGCAAACCTACCTAAAATAGACCGATATTCGAATTTCTCTCCAACAACTAATTCGAATTCGGGACCTATAAATAAAGGATCAAACCTTACGAGTAAGGTTACAAAAATTATCTACAAGCAAAAGCTCTCAAGATTTCCGCACGAAGAACACAATCACAAGAGTTATTCTTAAGTGTTCATCCCTTAGTTCTTAGCAGAATACTTATCCTCTAGCTTTAGGCTAATAAGAAGATAGGATAGTATTCCAGTTGGAACAAAACAAATCTTATACCAAAACTGTGTTAGGTTAAGTTTGTTATAACATGATTTCTATCTAGGGTTTCTAGATTAGATTTATGGGATTGGTTGAGTGTGAACTCGTTAAATATCTGTTGGTTGTACTGTGTTGGACTAACACATTAAACTCAGTCCAGTTGGTAAAGATGGTGCCCCTGCTGATAGGGAAGAGTGGACATAGGACAAGTTGTCCGAACCACTATAAATTTGTGTGCCTTTAATCTTCTTTACACATACTTGCACACTACTCTTGTTATCTGCATGCATATTCTGTACCAGGATTAGACTAGCATCAAGCTACTGATCTGATCAGATTAACACTTTAGTTATCTGATTCAAACCAGATTGGTCAGAATCTTTAGTTGAGTAAACTGGTTTTCACACGGGTTAACTAATCTTTCCGCGACCATCGGTTAAAGCGATAGACGCCAAAACCGATCATCTCACAAATCGATAGAAGTCGGATATCATCCAAACTAATCCACGCCGCTTTCGATCCGATAAACGTGCAAATCACATCCGATCCACGAAAAGTTTTTTTGAAGTCTATTCACCCTCCCTCTAGACTTCAACCTTTCGAAACCCGTTCGACCTACAAAAAGTCATTCTCAAGTATTCCCAATTCCTCATTCAATAACCCAGATGAAAAGGTTCTCCAATGAACAATTTATAAACAAAGGAAAAATAAATAATTGTTGCACCACCTTTGTGGATTTCTAATATTTTAAGCACATGGAATTGTGTTGGGGATGACAAATTCATCCCCTATTTATAACATATAGGGGTGGTTGAAAAATTTTTAGCTAGGAAAGGGTTAGGAAAGATCTTTTCTTGATCTCAAAGCAATCTTGAATATATCCCATATATATTCTTTCTTTCCATGTGTATTTTTCCATAAAAATCTCACACCCTATTTAGGCCCTATTTTTTCAAAAAAAATAAAGAGAAATATATCAAGATTGGATCTTTCTTGAATTTATGAGATATTCTTGTATTCCAAGAATACATATCTTTTTCCATAAAATCTTTCCAAGAAAATCAAGAAAATATTTTATTCCCTTTATCTCCATAATTTTGAAAATTTTATATTAAAGAGGCCAGTGGGAGATTTCTTGTATTTATGGGATAATCTTATATTCCAAGAATACTTATCTCCATTCCATAAAAATCTTTTCAAGAAAATCCTTCTCTCCTCTTATCTTTAATAAATTTAAAAATTAGAAAAAAATAATGCAACAAATATTTAATTTATTTTAAGCACCTTTTTATTTAATGGACTTTAATTTGGGCTATATGAGGAGGCCTTTAGGAGAATTAAGATGTACCTTCCAATGGGCCATCAATTCAATATTGAGCCACAATATAATTAAAACCCCATTAATATTAATTAATACCATTATATAATTAATATTAGACTATCCAACTTAACCCATATTACTATTAATATGGCTCTGTTATTATTTTTTAGTGTTTAAGATTATTTAGTCCGTTAATTAATTAAGCCAATTTGAAAAGCTTTATATTAATTAATATATTTATCCTTGGTGTAAGGACAACTCAATTTTATTATCCATACTGGAAAATTAATTCCACTCGCAAGATTTGGTATGATAAAGGTTCCGAGCCCACCAGGGGACCAATCACGCAAGACATTGCAAGCACACAATTCTTTGTATTAATTTCTAAGAATTGCAGCAATTAATATTATTGCCCAAGATATAGGGTATCGAAGTCGCAATGATTCTCTTCCCATTTATAAGTCAAAATAATAACTACTAATCACACACAGTCCTTATTAAGTGACAAAGATTATGAAATCAACAACCACTGAGGTCTAACTCTTCATCCCATAAGTCAGTGCGAATGAGTTTATCCTCTCATTGAGTCCTCTTTCAAGATCGAATGCACTAGTGTAATCTCTTGGTCAAGACAAGTCAATCTGAGCCTTACACATCAACTTCTACCAATAGATTGTTCGGATCTATCTAAGTTGTGAAACGTGCACTCGTTTACAAGGGACTGTTAACATGATCTTTTGTGATCTGGTATCACCACGTTAACTACAATGTAACGCGTGCTCTTATATGAACGGTTTGCAATAAATATATATAACATTGAATCATATTTAAAGCAACAGTGATAAATAATTTATTTTAGTAAATAAGTGTTTAATAAATAGGTTATACAAAGTAAAAACATACTTTCAAGTATAACCCCAACAATCTCTCACTTATACTCAAAGTCTTCTTCTAAGTATACCACAACATATATAATGTATTATACGGTGCATCTAATGTCATCTACATCAACCTAATAACATTTCTCCCACTTATACTCAAAGCAGATTGACAACGCTCTTGACACCCATTCCTTCCACACGTCTCTCGAATGTTAACTGAGGCAGACCCTTTGTGAATAGATCGGCTAGGTTATCTTCCGACGCGATCTTTGCCACCTTTATATCTCCTCTCTTAACGATTTCTCGTATAAGATGGTATTTCCTTTCAATGTGTTTCTTCGGCCTTGTGGGCTCTCGGTTCTTTGAATTTTGCAATCGCTCAAAGATTATCATAGAAACCGTGATGGTCTTGGGCAAATTTGAACAACATCTAAGTCCACTAAAGTTCTTGAGCCACACCGCTTCTTTTCATTTGTTTTCACAAGTAGCTACATATTCGGCTTCCATGGTAGAATCGATGCATTTTCGCTTAACTTCTCCATGTTCTGACTCCTCCTCCCGCACAAAACACACTACCCGAGGTAAATTTTTTGGAATCTAGGTCTGATTGGAAGTTCGAGTCCGTGTATCCCACTGGAAATAAACTGTCTGACTGATAAACCAACATTCTATCCCGTGTTCTTTTCAGATACTTTAGAATGTTCTTAACAACAGTCCAGTGTTGATTTCCGAGGTTACTTTGATATCTCGCTACCATGCCTACGGCATAGCAGATATCCGATCTCGTACACAGCATTGCATACATGAGGCTTCCCTCTTTGCCGACACACATGAGAATCCCTCTCATGTCATTTATCTCCCTTTGTGTCTTAGGACACATGTCTTTCGATAGATGGATTCCATGCCTGAAAGGTACAAAACCCTTCTTCGAATCTTGCATGCTGAAACGCTTCAAACGGTGTCTATGTATGAAGCTTGCGATAACCTAATCATTCTTTTCTTTCGATCTCGAGTGATCTTGATCCCAAGAATATGACTGGATTCCCCTAAGTCCTTCATATCAAACTGTTTTGACAGCCATACCCTTACGTTTGACAAAACCTTTACATAGTTTCCAATGAGAAGAATATCGTCTACGTATAGTACTAAGAGTATCAAGGCAGTTCCGTCACACTTCTTATAAACACAACTCTCGAAATTGTTTTGATAAAACCCATAAAATTTGATTACATGATCAAACATTGGTTCCAAGTCTGAGATGCTTGCTTCAGTCCATAAAGGTGTTCTTGGCCTTTTTTGATAAAACCTTCGGGCTATTGCATATAGATTTCCTCGTCAAGACTCCCGTTAAGGAAAGCTGTCTTTACATCCATTTGTCAGATCTCAAAATCTAAATGCGCAGCTATTGCCAAGAAAATACAGATGGACTTAAGCATGTCTATAGGCGAAAAGGTTTCTTCATAATGGATACCCTCTTTCTCGAAAGTGTATCCCTTGCCACAAGCCTAGCCTTAAAGGTTTCCACCTTCCCGTCCGGTCCTCGTTTTCTCTAGTAGACCTAATTACATCCAATGGGTTTTACCCCACTGGATGTTTCAACTAGCTCCCACACTTGATTATGATCGATTGAGCCCATCTCGGCTTCCATCGCGATTTGCGAGATTACGAATCCTTATCTTTGACTTCTCGCTTGTAGGACCGGGGTCGATTCACTATCCTCGGGGATCAAATCCAAGATTCTCCTATCCCCATGAATCTCTCAGGTTGTCGGAAAACCCTCCCACTACGACGAGATTCCGATTGTGTCGGTGTGATGCTTGGTATATCAACTTGTACAGTTGGTATAGAAGTTTGCCCTCTTATTTCATTTAAGGTAATCTCACTTTTGGGCTTGCGATTGTTCATAAAAGTCTTCTTCTAAAAATCTAAAGTGCGTCTTTTGATTACCACCTTTTGATCTTCGGGACCATAGAACATGCACCTTTCGTTCCCATGGGATATCCTATAAACAACCTTAGCTCCGAACGTGCGTCAACTTCATCGCTTCCTTGTTCAAGACGATTATCGGACACCCCAAATCTAAGATATCTCGGGGATGGGCTTGCCGTCCGCAACTCTTTAGGGGTTTTGGGAACCGATTTGGATGGCATCAAATTCAGAACATAAGCCGTTGTTTCCAAGGCATGACCCTGAAACGACTTGGGTAGATCTGAATAACTCATCATGGATCTGACCATTTCTAAGAGTGTTGATTTCTTAGATTCGCAACCCCATTTTGTTGAGGTGTTCGGTGCGATGGCGAAAACAATTCCCTCGTCGATGGGTAGTTCAAAAACTCATCATCGAGGTATTCGCCTCCACGATCGGATCGTAGAAACTTGATACTTTTTTTCCATATGATTCTCCACTTGATTTTTGAACTCTTTGAATTTATCAAAGGTTTCGATTTGTGTTTCATCTGGAAAATGTACCCGAACCTTAAGTAATCATCAGTGAAAGTCACGAAATACTCATAGCCACCTCTAGCTTTGGTTGACATTAGACCACATACGTCAGTGTGAACGATTTGCAACACTTCTGTGGCTCTAGTTCCCTTGGATCCAAATGCCCTCTTGGTCATTTTACCTTCCAAACATGATTCGCAGGTTGGAAGTGGTTCGTAGGTCCGACAGTGAACCATCTTTCACCAACCTTTGAATCCTCTTCAGATTAACATGACCCAATCTAAGATGTCAAAGAAGTATCTCATCACGTTTCAACGCGTTTTTTCTTATTGTTCAAAAACAAATGATGTGTTATAAAATGCATTTTTTGAGTGGTGTGCACAGTTAATAGTATAGAGATTGTTCTGTAAAGTTCCATTACAGATAAACACATCGTTACAAAAAACAGTAAGTTGCTTAGAAAAACAAACATAATATCCATCATTAAATAGTTTTGAAACTGAAATAAGGTTTTTACGAGAAATGGAAACATAAAGAACATCTCTTAAAACTAAATTCTTATCTTCAAAAGACAGGTGCACGTCTCCCACTGCTTCAGCTACCACTCTCGCGGCATCGCCCAGTGTGATGAGGATATCACTTCCACTAAGTTGAATCGTCACTTGAACCCATGTAATATGAAACAAACATGATCAGTGGATCCCGTATCCACCACCCACGAATAGGAGGCATACGCCGCTAAACAAGTTTCAACAACTAGTGCATGAGAATTACCTTTCTTCCTAGCCCGCTTGGTTTTGGGACAGACAGACCTCCAATGTTCCTTTTCACCGCAGTTGAAGCACTTCCCCTTAGGATCCTTCTTGACACCTCCAGCATCCCTCACCTTACCCTTGCCTTTGGCAACAGTTGAGTTTGATTGCTAGTGGCCTTTGTCCTTCTTCTTCTTCTTACCTTCCTTTGGCCTAGAAGATGAAGATGGTCCACTTGTCGTCAAAGCTTGAGTCTGGTGTCCCATCAACGTCTCTACCGAGACCAAAGCTTGCAACAAGTCAACTAGCAAGAACTTCTGATTATTCATCTGATAGTTCAGCTGAAAATGTTCAAAACTTTTAGGCAGAGAGTGAAGCACCAAATCAATATGAGTCTCCAGATCGTAATCTGCACCCAGAACCTCAAGCTTGTTTAGATGAGCCATCATTTTGAGGACATGGTCCCTTACGTGCGTGTCCTCCATCATTTTCAGCGAAAGCATCTCCCACAAGGTGATCTGACGAGCCTTGCGGTTCTGATGTTGAAACATCTTCCTAAGATTTTGCATGATTTCCACAGCAGTTGCAAATTCTTGGTGTTAGTGTTGCAACACATCCGATATAGATGCCAGGATGGTACACTTAGCCATGTCATTGCAATGCTCCCAGTCCTCATACTTTTTCTTTTCCGCTTTACTCGACTCGCCGGTTGGCTCATCAGGTTTTGGAGTGTCAAGAATCCACTTGTGCTTTTATGCAGTGAGGACAATCATCATTTTACGTTTCCAATCAACATAATTTTCACGGATAATTGATGGTCTTTAATTATAAAGATACAATGGATTAAAAAGGTTGCAAATACTTTTGAATCGAAATAAATAACAATTGTATAAGCACAAATTATCACATAATTATATCACTTCATTTATATCAAAATCTCAAAATAATATGAATAAGCATCAACCGACATCTCAAAACAGTTTAAATAGGTCACGTTGGGTGAACTGTCTATTTAAACACATTCAAGCAAGTTACAAACAAGAACAATTACAAACCTTTAGTTCAAAATTAATAGTCGGCTCCCACTTGACCAATATAAAATGGACAAGGGACTTCGGAGAAGTATATACATATCAATTTTATACCTAAGTAATAACCATGATTATATACAGAATTATTACTTTTCTTTGTACGAGCCTCGTTGGGAAGGTCATCGTCGCCATTAATAAAAATTCACAATCATCCTTTTGGGAATTTATTCATGTGAAATCCATCTTTTGGCCGTTCCGTTGGGGAAATTTCTCCAAACGAATTCACAAATAAATAAATCATGGAGGTCAAATTTGACGTAATTTTATTATCCGAAATAATATTTGTCAATTAAATATTCTTAGTAATTTTCGAAAGTGGGATTTTCTTTAGACAATTTAAAATCATGCAAACACATTTATCAAATAAAATTGCTCGAATTTGAAACAAGCATCAAGACAAAATAAATCAAGTTGAACACATATATCCAATGTCACGGTTTAAATTCAAATCTTGATCTTGAGAAATCGTCTCTTCTTTTGCCTTCATCGTTCGTCTCTTTAAAAGCTCCCACTTCGAATCATAACAATTCTTCCAAAAAATTCCTCCATTTTGGGTTAGGACGATGTCTGGAAAATGAGTAGCTCACAACCGAGAACACGATTGGCGTGCGCCCTAGCTCACGCCACGGTCCGGGTCGGCCATCTCGCCTGCTTCATAGCCTTGCAGAGAAGCATCTTTCGAAAGCGCCCGCATTTGGGGTCCGTGCCCCATCGCTTCACCCCCAAGACGCTCTGCGCCTGACCCACGTCTGGCGCCATCGTCGCCCATGCCCGCGTACCATGTATTGGCGTTAAGCTCGCCCCACCCGCGTCGCTTTGGCAATGTCTTGCGATCGCTAGATCTTCGACCCTAGTCCGCGTGCTCATTTTGCTCAAAAGCAGACATCCGAGCACTTAGACGTCCATCTTTTAATCATCGTCTCCATCTTCGTTTTTTATCCGGTTACAATTTATTTACGAAGTCTATTACATTGAACAAATCAAATAAATTCTAATCTACTCGTGGATTTTCTCACGAGGCAAAACGAATTCAACCAATCGAATTAAAAAACCACAATTTATTTGCATGTAAATAAGCACATTAAAATACCATGACAGTTGGATACCTGCAAAACAAATCTAATAGTTCTACTATCCAATTTTAATTTTAATGAACAACAATTTAAATTACAGTTTAAAAGATCGAGTCTTAAACGGGCTCTCGATACAGCTTTTGTTAAGGATAATATGTGTCGAGGATCTATCGGGATGACCTCATAAACACAAATTGAAATTAACAATTATTACTAAAGCATAAATTAACCTAAGTGAATTCAAATAATAATTAATCCAACAACGACATGCAAATAATATTTCACGTAAAAGAACCTAACATGCGGAATTCTATGAGTTTACGTAAACGTAGCCGTTGGAGAGACTGTCTGAGACAAACAGGATCAAGTATCTGGATACCCACCAAAAGTCATTCTCAAGTATTCCCAAGTCCTCGTTCAATAACCCCGGTGAAAGGTTATCCAATGAACAATTTATAAACAAAGGAAAAATAAATAATTGTTGCACCACCTTTGTGGATTTCTAATTTTTCCAGCACATGGAATTGTGTTGGGGATGAAAAATTCATCCCCTATTTATAACATATGGGGTGGTTGAAAATTTTTGGCTAAGAAAGGGTTAGGAAAGATCTTTTCTTGATCTCCAAGCAATCTTGAATATATCCCATATATATTCTTCTTTCCATGTGTATTTTTCCATAAAAATCTCACACCCTATTTAGGCCCTATTTTTCAAAAATAAAGAGAAATATACCAAGATTGGATCTTTCTTAAATTTATGAGATATTCTTGTATTCCAAGAATACATATCTTTTTCCATAAAATCTTTCCAAGAAAATTAATAAAATCTTTTATTCCCCTTTATCCCCATAATTTCAAAAATTTCATATTAAAGAGGCCAAGTGGGAGATTTCTTGAATTTATGGGATAATATTTGTTGGGATATTTTAGTTTTGATGAATTATGCCAAAACATTATCAACTTGTGTTATTTAAGTTAATCTACAAACAACAAGTTGAGGGGGAACGAGAGAACAAGTTAAGGGGGAACTCATGAATTCAGACGAAGATGATCGAGATCAGACGAGACTGCATATGAGGCTGATCGAGATCAGATGAGTTGATGCAGTGCCGATGCTGTGTAGAAATTAGAAGAAGAAACCAGATCAGGCAGACCAGATCAACATACCAGATCAGCAGACCAGATCAGGCAGACCATATCAGCAGACCAGATCAGGCAGATCAGATTAGCAGACCAGATCAGCATACCAGATCAGTAGACCAGATCAGTAGACCAGATCAGGCAGACCAGATCAGACAGACCAGATCAACAGACAAGATTTCAGCAGACCAGATTTTTGCATGCCAGAAATCAACAGACCAGAAATCAGGAAACCAAATCAGGCGACCAGAATTAGAAGAGCTGAACAATAATCTGGCGGGCTAATCTGATCCGTTAGACACACAAAAAGCTGGCCAATGAGAAGATGACAACACATATATTGATGTGACATAAAGCTGCAAGCAAAAGTGCAAAAGGACAAACAAAAGCTGGAAGACTATTAGTATGGATTTGAATTTACTCTCCAACGAAAATATTCAAATCCACACTATAAATACATTGCACTATCTTCAAAAGAAGACAACGGAGGATGCTGCAAAGTGAAGATTAAAGCCAAATATTCAAGCATCTCCATTCAAGAACACAGAACATTTAATATCCAAATTTACCCAAGAGTGTTCTTCATTATTTCTAAGCATAAATGTAATATCCTAAGCTTAGAGAGATTTTCCCAACCTTAGCTTAAAGGCTAAAACAATGTAAAGAAAAATCTCACCTAGTTGGAAATAACACTAAACCCATACCCTTTCTTGAGAGAGAAAATTAGTGGTTAAGTGAGGTAGTTAATAGACAATCCCGTGAGGGAGATAAGTCTCGAGAGTGAGAACTCATTAAACATCTATAGTGTTGGGAAATTTATAGTTTCGATGGAAGTTCCAAAATAGATTGTAATAGGACCAGTCAGACCTGTTAGCTGACTGATGACTTAGATATCAGATAGGATGACCAGTTGAGTTGTATAGACAGTTGATGTAACAGATAGGTCACATATTGAGGGGGAACACAATATGTATAGGTTAAGTCTTGAAGATTAGATGATCATGAGATCCGAAGATCAGAAGAGTTGAAGACCAGAAGACCTACATAAGATAACACGAAGAAGAATTAGTAAGTTGTGCTAAGACAACCTACATCAGAAGATTCAAACCAAGTAGACAGATCAGTCTTAACTGATCTGGTCAAATCCATCAGGTGACTACATCAGGTTACCTAGTACGAGCCAAGTCAATCAGATAAGAAGAATGTCAATCTTGTTAGTAAATCAAGTGCCGAATTTGTGTACACGCACGTATAGAACTGACACTTGCAGGACTAGTGCTTTAGAGTCCAACGGCTACAAAGGACAAGCTTGCATGCTTTCCGCCATGCCGCCTCTAAGCACGTCACATCAAACCTGCAATCCTACCTTAAATAGACCGAAATTCAAATTGCTCTCCAATGGCTAGTTCGATTCCGTGCCTATAAATATGGGATTAACCTTTCATTTTAAGGTTACGGAAATTATACAAGCTCAAGCTCAAACAAGATATCCGCAGGAAGAACATAACTCAAGATTTAATCTAAGTGTTCATCTCATAAAGTTCTTAGCATAGAATTCTTATCCTCTAGCTTTAGGCTACTCAAATACTAGGATAGAATTCAAGTTGGAACATACAAATCTTATACCCAAACCCACAAAGTTAGGTTAAGTTTGTTTAGCAAGATTTCAGACTAGGGTTTCTAGTTTATGATTTCTGGGATTGTTGAGTGAGAACTCTTGAAACATCTGTTGTATTGTGTTGGACTAAAACATTAATCTAAGTCCAGATTGGTTAAGTGAGTGCCCCTGTTGATAGGGAAAAGTGGACGTAGGACAAGTTCGTCTGAACCACTATAAAAATACGTGTGTTCTTATTTGCTTTCATATTAACTGTCATACATACTTTAGCAAATCTGCATAACACATTCGTAAAAATTTTAAAGTCACCTCCCATTGAGATTTTATGAGTTTTAAATCGGGTTTTTCAGGACAAACAATTGGTATCAGAGCAGTGGTTCTTCAGACCACTGGCTTTGAGTATCATCGATTCTTGAGAAAGAATCTTTGTGGTCACTTGAACTGATCTTGAAAAATCCATTTTTAAAACTCATAATCTTCAAACTCACGTAAGCATGGATAACACGTCTGGAATGAATCATGATCTGCCCAAGTTCTTTATCGACATGTACGCCGACTGGTCTCTCAACATGAGTAACCATCTGGGATCATCAACAACAGAATGAAGGAGATTCTTGAGATAGGACTCATCGTTATCTATCATTATAATCCATCTGAAGGAGGAGATCTGACACAACTAGTTGGAGCAAGAATCAAGAAGAGTCCTTCGCTGATGGATGCAGAAGAGAGGAAATTGTCCAACCTGGATACGGTGGCCAGGCATCTGATCATGAAGAACGTGGACTCTACCACACTTGAGAAGGTCAAGTATTTGAAGACTGCTAAGGAAGTATGGGATACCCTAGCTGAAATTTGCAAAGGTAATGATCTGATTAAGGATAGCAGATTACAAGCTGAACTGGTAAACTTTGAGAAATTGAAGATGTTACCAAACGAGACGATTGATCAGCTTGATGGAAGAATTACTTGAGGAGTCAACAGACTGCGTGATTTAGGCCGAGTAATGTCAGATAAGGATATCAAGTACAAGATTCTGAGATCACTGACAAAGAAATTGGATATTAACGTAACAGTGATCAAAGATTAACAAGATATTGGAACCATGAAGCCGAACGATATGTTCTTCAGCTTGAAAGCGCATGAATTTGATCTGATTGAAAGAGGCAGAGAATCAGATGATGTTCCTTCTGAAGCTACCACAAATTCTACAAAAACTGTTGCATTTTAGGCAACCAGTAGCAGTTCACGATTTGTTGAACCAATGGGAAACATCATCAGCAAAGATGAACAGATTGCTCAGCTGACTAGAAAGCTTGAACGATCAAACGTTCAAATGGGAAAGTACAGAAAGTTCTACAAGGACTATAGACAAAGCAGAGGAAGAGATAGGAGATTTACTGTCAAATCACCAGAACGAAATCATTCTGATGACAGAAGAGACGATCGAAGAGAATATCTGAGATATGACCGAAGGAATGACAGAAAGGATGATCGAAGGGATGATCGCAAAGAAGACAGACGAGGTGAAAAATTAGAAAGAAGAAGTTCTGATTACAAGCAAGGTGGAAAGTCACCTGACAGATCTTATCGAAGAAATGATTCACCTAACAGGAGAGGATCTGGAGAACTGGAACTTGCTTCAACCGCCACAAACCAGGTCACTACAGCACAGACTGCCCCGACCTGACTCTTAAAGAAAGAGAAGAGAAGCAAAACAGAAGAGAGCAATGATATAGAGACAGAAAATCTATGACAGCAGACACATCTGGTATTGATGACTCTTTCCTGCCATCAGATGACTCTGGATACTCATATGTTGAAGATTTCTATTTGATAACCAACACTAACGATGTCAACGATCTGAACTTCTCATCTGATGATAACATCTGTCTGATGGCTAGAGAAGCTGACCAATCTGAGGTAATATCTAAACCTTCTGTGATTTCTTGTTCCACACCTGTTATGCTGAGCACATCTGCTGGAGAGATTAACCTGCAGGTCTATAATGACCAATTGCTTGATGATCTCTCTAATGCAATAGATACTTATACAAGAGTGGAAGTTGAGAATGATAACTTAAGGGCAGAGAATGTCTGGCTTGTAAAACAATGAAAGGAAAGTAGAACTGCTGAACATAAAATGGTTGAAACTGTTCAGAAGATGACCATAGAACTGGATGTTCTAAAATTTGGCTCTTCTGATCAGGGAAGATCGATTAATGAACAGCAAGCTACCAATCTAAAACAAGCAGGAGATCTCAAAGTCCTTCAGGCTAAATTTGATGAACTTTTCTGAATACATGAGAATCTAAAAGCCATTGAGGACAGTTTGCGTAAGAAAATAGACGTTTTCACAAAATCATCTAAAATTGTTCAGAATTTGAACAACTATTTTTGTGCGCCAACTGATAAGAAGGGAATTGGGTATGAGAACCCTTCTAGATCCTCAAAAGTCCCATCTGGTTCACATCAGAAAAGTGTAACGAAACGAGTTTCTGATAAAGATACAAACTATGTCAATTCTGTATCAGATAAAGGAAAAATACCAGCTGATCAGACAAGGCGAGTTCCGGATCAGAAAGGGAACAAAAATGGACCCCAACTGATTAGACACCAGCCAAGGAATCAACAAAAGAATCATGTTCTTCTGAAGAGATCTCAGCCCAATCAGCAGAGTAGGCCTCAGCCTGGACCATATCGCAAGGGACAGTCCCAGCTGAAGTCGACTCAGTCCAAGCTGCCTAACCAGCAAGCTAAGGGTAAAATGATCAAGCCATCTGTGCAGAAAAGATATGAATCTTTTGATGGTAGCAGTCGTACCTACCCTTACAATCAGAAACCTAGTACTACTGCACATGAACCCCACTGGATAAAAAAAAAGACCAGTTAACAAGAAAAATCCCAAGTCTTCTGATTCATCCAAGGCTCACACTAATAATCATACTGATCAAAACGCACATGATGAGATGTATGATTATGTAGATGTGTATGGGAGATAAATAGGGCCTTCTGATCTTGATGGTTACAATAGAATCGCCTTGTTTGTCTGGATCCCGAAAGGTACAGCTAACCTCCCAGGACCCAATTCTACTGGGGTACCTAAAATCTGATTTGTTCGCAGGTTCGCGTGGGATTGTCTAATAAGGGAAATGTACAAGCAACTATCTGGTACATAGATAATGGATGCTCAAGGCACATGACTGGAAGTCAACATCTCCTCAGCAATTACATTAAGAAATCAGGCCCACGAGTTCTCTTTGGTGACGACAACTTAGGTTTTACCAGAGGAGTTGGAACCTTAGTGAATGATGATGTACAGGTTACAGGTATTTTGTATGTTGATGGCTTAAGGCACAACCTGTTATCTGTGTCACAATTCTACGATAACGATTTTAGTGTTGAGTTCTCGACAGATAAATGCACAATCAGAAATTGAGTTACTTAGCAAATCCTGCTAACTGGCTCCAGAAAAGGAACCATCTACACTGCAGATTGGGACATTTTTCCAACAAATGCATGCTTGATTGTTAAGAGAACCAAAATCGTCAGTTAGCTCTGGCATAAGAGAATGAGTCATTTGAACTTTAAGACTCTTAACAAGATAGCAAGGATGCCCTTGGTTGAAGGTCTCCCGAATGAAATTTTCTCTAAGGATCAGACATGTGCCGCATGTCAGAAGGGAAATCAAGTCAAGGCTTCATTCAAAGGGATTCCTTCTCCTCCATCCAACAGAGTATTGCAACTGCTCCGTATGGATTTATTTGGACCAGTTACGCCTCTTAGTTTCAGTGGACGCAAATACACTCTGGTGGTCGTGGATGATTACTCCAAATTCACCTGGGTTGTATTCTTGTATAAGAAGAATGAAACTACAACAAAGCCACCAGAACTTCTCAAGAAGATTCAGAATGAAAAGGGTCTCAGCATAGTGAAAATCAGATCAGATAAAGGTACATAATTCTTGAACCAGTCTATATCTGATTTTTGCTCTGAGTTTGGTATATAACATGAAACATCAGCTGCCAGAACACCACAATAAAATGGTGTAGCAGAAAGGAGAAACAGAACACTCAAAGAAGCTCCTCGCACCATGTTAGCTGAACATGCAACACCAAATTGTTTCTGGGCAGAAGCAATCAACTCTGCATGTCATACCCAGAACAAATGTTCTCTGACTAAGATTCACTTCAAAACACCTTATGAACTGTGGAAGGGCAGAAAACCTCGAGTTTCGTACTTTCATGTGTTCGGGTGCAAGTGTTTCATTCTCAACAATGGGAAGAGTCAGTTGAGAACTTTCGATGCTAAGTCAGATGAGGGTATACTCTTAGGATATTCCTCAACCAGCAAAGCATTTAGGGATTTCAACAAACAAACCCTAGTTGTGGAAGAAACACCTCATGTGGTCCTTGATGATTCAACATCTGATCAGGAGAAATCTGCCGCAGAACAAGCCGTACCTAATGACCAGAAACACTGAAAATGGATCAGTTGAGGCTCAAAGGAAAGGATTCAAAACACATCACCGTGTATATTCCAAACTTTGACCTTGATGATTCACCAGGTCAGTCAGACCCTAAGGTACGTACAACTGTCAATGATGAAGCTGGTACAGCTGAGACAGTAACAACTGAACCATCTAGTTTAGGGGGAACACTTGATAATCAGGCAGATATGCAGCAACCTGAGATTATTCAAACATCTGCTGAAATTTGTCCCTGTCAGGTAGACCCTACTAATGTCCCTATACAAGTTTCTAGTGATTCTATTGCAAATAATGATGATGAAGAAGATCTCCAAGGTGAAGCCACTCAAGCAAAGAAAATTTGGTTAAGAGTGTTGGGGAATGATTCGCACAGATCTATTCGGGGTGAATATTTAAATACAAATTTAATTCATTAATTATTACTAGCATGAATTAACCCTATATTAATTCAAATAATAATTGCAACAACATATCATGCATATAAAAAGCCACGAAAACGACACACATACGGAATCTACGGGTTTACGTGAACGCACCTCTCGGGATGGCAAATGGCTTTGGTCTGGACGGACTAACCAAAAAGGACTTCCCAAGTATTCCTTAGCCCTTGCTCGATAATCCGGTGGAAGGATACTCGCGAACAATTAACAAAAGGAAAAATAAACTTTGTTGCACCAATGATGTGGATTTGCTAATATTTCCAAAGACATGGAATTGTACTTGGGAATGAACTAATCATCCCCTATTTATAGGAGAGGAGGGCACTAAATTTTGGTGGTTTTTCAATGTGGGATAAGACTTTTCTTGGTCACCAAGAAATCTTGAATATATCCCATATATTCTCTTTCCCATAATTAAAATATTCCACAAAAAATCCACCTCCTCTATTATGGAGAATTTTCAAAAAATCTAAGGTGCAAGAATCCAAGATTTGGATCTTCTTGAATTTATGAGATATTCTTGTATTTCAAGAAATACATATCTTCCATAATATCTTTTCAAGAAAATCAAGAAAATCTTTTTCGCCTCTATTTTCCAAAAAAATTTCGAAAATCTCTTAATGAATAACCAAGTGGGAGATTTCTTGAATTTAATGAGATAATCTTGTATTCCAAGAATACATATCTTCATTCCATAACAAAATTCAAAGAAAATCTTTCTCCTCTTTTTATCCATAATTTTCAAAATAATGAGGAAATATAAGCAACAATATTTATTTTATTTTAATCACCTTTTTTAGGTTATTGGACTATATGTTGGGCTACTGGGGCCTTTAGGAGAATTAAGATTGGACCTTCTAATGGATCTTGAATATCTAATATTGAGCCACAATATAAATCAAGCCCATAAATATTAATTAATCCCACTACATAATTAATATTGTATTATCCATCTTAACCCATATTACGTCAATATGGCTCGGTCATTATTTCCGTGTTTAAGATTATCTAGCCCATTAATTAATTCAAGCCATTGAAAATAGCTTTCCATTAATTAATATCTTTTGTCCTTGGTCGAGGAACGGTTCAACATTATTATCCATACCTAAAAACAAATTCCACTTGCAAGATTTGGTATGATAAAACTTATGAACCTCCCAAGGGGCAAATCAAGCAAGCATTTCTTGCACACGATTCTTCAGATAAATCTTAGCAATTACATGTGACCAATAATATTGCCCAAGATAAAATACGATTGAATCTCTCGATTCGCTACCCTTGATAAGTCAAAGCAATAGTTACCGATCCCACGTGATCCTATTTCAGGATGAAGGTTAAGAAACAACGAACCACCGAGGTCTAATTCTTCCATGTTCAGCCTCAAGAATTTATCCTCCTCAGAGGTCCTATTCAACAAGATCAAGAATGCACTAGTGTAATCTCTTGGTCAAGACAAACCAATCTCGAGCCTTACACCTCAACCTTTCGCGATGGTTGTTCATTTCCATCTAGGTCGTGAATGGCGACTTATAGTTACAAAGGACCGTTAATTTAATCTTCGTGATCGGGTATCACTAAATTAACTACTGATGTAACACGCATTTAATTATTGAACAGATTATGCAAAGAAATATATATAACATTCAATCATATTTAAAGCATCAGTGATAAACAATTTATTTCAGTAAATAAGTCTGAAAATCAGTTTCGATTATACAAAGTAAAAAGCACACTTTTCAGATAATCCCCAACAATCTCCCACTTATACTCAAAGTCTGCTTTTAAGTATACTACAACACGTCTCGAGTAGTCCGTGACATCTAATGTCACCTACACGAACCTAATAATTTCTCCCACTTATACTCAAAGCAGATTGGCAACGGTCTTGACACCCATTCCACTCACATGTCTCTCGAATGTATTCAGAGGCAGACGCTTTGTGAATGGATCTGCTAGGCTGTCCTCAGACGCTATCTTTTGCCACATCTATATCTCCTCTCTTAACGATTTCTCGTATAAGATGTCTTTCCTTTAATGTGTTTGTTTGACTCGTGGACTCTTGGTTCTCTTGAATTTGTAACTGCCCCTAGCAGATATTGCTAGACAAATTCAGAACACCATCCAAGTCCACTAAGAAGATCTAGAGCCCAATCGGTTCTTTCACTGCTTCACAAGCAGCTACTTACCCGAGTCCCATGGTTGAGTCAGTGATGCATTTCTGCTTCACACTCGTCCATTTGATGGCTACACTTCCCAAATGGAAACACACTAACTGAGGCAGATAATTTCTGGAATCTAAATCTGATTGGAAATCCGAGTCCATGTAGCCGATGGGGATTGGAGTATCTGACTGATAAATCAACATTCTATCCCGAGTTCTTTTTAAACTTCGTAATGTTTTTAATCGTCGTCCAACCCGCTTTCCTCGAAGTTACTCGATATCTTGCATACCATGCCTACGGCAAAGCATATATCCGGTCTCAGACACAAAGAATGCATACATAAGGTTTCCGACAGCCGAAGCACAAGGAATACCTTTCATGTCATCTATCTCCTTTTCGTCTTAGGGAACATTTTCTTGGATAGATGGATTCCAAGTCTGAAAGGTACGAATCCTTTCTTGGAATCTTGCATGCTGAATTGTTTCAAAACCAGTGTCTATGTATGAAACTTGCGATAACCCGACCATCCTTTTCTTGTGATCTTGATCCCAAGGATGTGTCCGGTTTTCCCTAAGTCTTTCATATCAAACTGTTTTGAAAACCATGCCCTTACGTCTGATCACACCTTCACATCGTTCCTGATGATCACAATGTGATCTACGTACAGTACTAAGAATACCAATGCAGTTCCGACACGTTTTTATACACACAACTTTCAAACTCGTTTTGATCAAAACCCATAAGACTTTATAATATGATCAAAACTTTGGTTCCAAGTTCTGGATGCCTGTTTGAGTCCGTAAATGAACCTCTTGAGCTTTTACAAACTGGGTGTTCTTGGCCTGTTTCAATGAAAACTAGGGGTTGTTGCATATGGATCTCTTTATCAAGACTTCCATTAAGGAAAGCTGTCTTGATATCCATTTGCCAGATTCAAAGTCGAAAATGCGCAGCAATCGATAAGAGAATACGGATGGACTTAAGCATGGCTATGGCGAAAAAAAAAGTTTCCACATAATCGATCTCATTCTTTTCCGAGTATAACCTTTTCGCCATTAGTCTTGCTTCAAAAGGTTTCAACCTTCCCGTCCGATCCTCTTTTCCTCTTATATACCCACTTGCATCTAATGGGTTTGACCCCATTAAGTGGTTCGACTTGCTCCCACACTCTATTATGAAACATAGAACCCACTTTGGCTTTCATTGCTGTTTGCCAAGAAACTGCATCCTTATCTTGGAGTGCCTCGTCATATGTCCATGGGTCTGATTCAGGGAATCAAGTCCGAGGACTCTCCTATTCCCATGAATCTCTCGGCCGCTGTCTAACAACCCTCCCACTATAACGAGGTCGGCCAGAAAACGTATTGTTTGGTATATCATCTAAGACAATCTAAGACTTTGAGGTTTGCCCTCTAAGCTCATTTAAGGTAATCTCACTTCTGGGTTTTCTTTGGTTCTATAGTTTTCTTCCAAAATCTAAAGTGGGTGTGAATGTCCACCTTTTGATCTTCGGAATTATAGAACATTCACCCTTTTGTTCCCTCGGGGTATCCTACAAAAAGCGGCTTTAATTTCGATAGAGGATCCATTTACGGTTTCCTTGTCCAACACGTAAGTTGGACACCCCAAAGTTCTCATGTGTCTCATACTAGACTTGCGTCCGGTCCACAATTCTTTGGGGTTCTGGGAACTGATTTGGATAACACCAAGTTCAGAATATAAGTCGCTGTTTTCCAAGGCATGACCCCAGAATGACTCGGGAAGATCCGTATAACTCATCATTGATCTAACCATTTCCAAAAGAATTATGTTGCTTTGCTCTGCAAACCCCATTTTGTTGAGGGGTTAAAGTGCGGTGAAAGTGAGATACAATCCCTTCATCGATAAGTAGTTCAAAAACTCATCATCGGCCGAGGTATTCGCTTCCACGATCAGATCGTAGAGACTTGATACGTTTTTCCCTATGATTCTCTGTTTGAGCCTTAAATTCTTAGAATTTATCAAAGGTCTCAGATTCATGCTTCATAAGGAAAATGTACCTTGAGTAATTATCAATAAAATTACTCATAACCTCCTCTTGCTTTGGTTGACATTGAACTACGTACATCTATGTGAACGATCTCTAACACTTCTTTAGCCCCATTCCCCTTGGCTCCAAATGCCATCTTGGTCATATTACCCTCCAAACATGATTCGCGGGTTGGATTCGATTCAACTTGGAGACGCTCCAGTGAACCATCTTTCACCAACCTTTGGATCCTCTTTGGATTTATATGACCTAATCTTAGATGCCAAAGAAGTATTTCGTTCACGCTTTCTTTTGTCGGAAATAGTTGATGTGTTATAGGATGCATTTCGTGAGTGGTGTGCACAGTTAATTTTATAGAGATTTTCCATCAATGTCCCATAACAGGTACACTCATCATTTCAAAAATGATGTCATTCTTATTAAAAGAAACTTAGTGTCCTTTAATCGATTTTTAGAAACTGAAAGTGAATTCTTTCTAAAACTGGGAACATAAAGATAATCTCAAAAAAAACTTTATCTTCAAAAGATAGGTGCACTTCTCCCACTACTTTAACTGCTACTCATGTAGCATTGCAATGTCTGCTACTTGCGTAGTATTGCAATAATCGTTACTATATCGAAGCATTGCAATATCCGCCATTTACGTAGCATTGCAATGTCTTCTACTTTCGTAACGTTACCCAAAGGTGATGAGGATCTCACTCCCACTATGTTCCGGATCATTTAGAACCCGTGAAGCCAACATGATTAGTGGATCTCGATCAACCACCCACGAATGAGAAGTATACGCCGCTAAACAAGTTTCAACAACTAGTGTATGATAATTACCTTTCTTTTCCGTCCCTTTTGGGGTGGAACAGCAAAACCTCCATTGCCTTTTTCTCACCGCATTTTTTAAGCACTTCCTCTTTGGATTTTCCTTGACACAACAAGCATTCCTCATCTTACCATTGCCCTTGGCAATAGTTGAGTTTTATTGCTTATGGCCTTTGGTCCTCTTCTTTATCTTGCCTACCCTTGGCCTAGAAAATGAAGACGGACCACTTGCCGTTAAAGCTTGAGTTTGGTGCCTCTTCATCATTTCTGCCGTGACCAAAAGCTTGCAACAAATTAGCTAGCGAGGCCAAAATGCTCAAAAACTTTTTGGACAGAGAGTGAAGTACCAAATTCATCTGAGTCTCCAGATCATAATCTGCACTCAGAATCTCAAGTTTGTTCAGATGGGCCATCTATTTTGAGGACATAATCCCTTACGGGTTTTCCCTCCACCATTTTTGATTTACATCTCTCAAGAAGGTGATCTGACGAGTCCCGCATGTTTTGACCCGTCAGTTGGCTCATCTGATTTTTGTGTGTCAAAATCCACTTGTGCTTTTGTGCAGTTAGGACAATTATAATTTTCCAATCAATATAGTTTCCATACATATTGCATTGACTTTAAGTATAATGAACGGTGGATTAAAAGGTTGTGACATGATGAACTGAAATAAACAATAATATGCATAAGCACAAATATATCACAAGGTTTGATCACATGCCATCATATTTAAAATCTCAAAAAAAATATGAACAATGCATCAGCCAACATCTCAAAACAGTTTAAATAAGCCACGTTGGGTGGGTCATTATTTAAACACATTCAAACGGGTTACAAACAAGAACAGTTACAAACCCTTAATATCCAGATTAATAGTTGGCTCCCAGTTGACCAATATAAAATTGACAGGGACTCCGGAGAAGTATATGCATATCAATTTTATACCTAAGTAATAACCATGATTAAATACTGATTACTATTTCGCTTTGATCGAGCCTCGTTGGGAGGGTCATCGCCGCCACTAGTAATAACCCACAATCATCCGTTTGGAATTCATTCATGTGAAACCTATCTTTTTGACCGTCCCGTTGGGGAATTTCTCCAAAAGAATTCACAAATAAATAAATCATGGAGGTCAAAATTAATTCAATTTTATTATCCGGAATAAAATTGTCAATTAATTATTTAAAACATACTTAGTAATTTTGAAGTTGAGATTTTTCAATTTGGCAACCCTCATGCAAACACATTTAAACAAATTAAATAAAGCATAAGATAGCACAAATAAATCAAGCATAATGAGAAAAAATAAACATATTGGGCACAAATTATCCAATTGTCATGGTTTGATTTTTCTTGGCTTGATCTTGAAGAAACACGCCTCGAATTTCTCCTACTGCTCGTCTCGAAAAAATACCGTCTCGAACCGCCACGCCAGCTCCATGGCCGGATGCACGCCAAGATCCGCCGGCCACTGCTTTGGGGATGCCCAGCGACCTAAGACCGCTGGCGGAGACGACGACGCCAGCGCCTCGGCTCGCCTCGGTAGCGAGAGCAGCGAAGCCGATCCTCGGTGGCCTAGCCGCAGAGGGCGCCTTCGCCAGCTCCGCCTCGCCAGCGACCTCGGCGGTCTTTCGCGTCTCGCGTCTCGCCGTCTGCAGCGCCCGCGTGAAACGCCCGTCCGCTTTCGGCTTTGGAAGCGCGCCCCGCCCGTCTCGAGCGGCCCCGATCTCCAGCCTTTCGGCCGCGGCGCCACTGCGCCCATGCGTGCCCGGTAGCGCGCCCCGCTCTCCCTACCGGTTGGATTTTCGTCTGTTAATTCTTCATCTCTTCGTTTCGATCCGTTACAATTTATTTACAAAAATAAATAAACCTAGATCTGAACTAGTCTATTACATTGATCAAATCAAACAAATCCTAGTCTGCTTTCGTGGATTTTCTCACGAGGCAAAAACAAATCGAGCGAATCGAATTAAAAAACACGGTTTATATGCATGCAAAATAAAACATTAAAATCCATGACAATTGGATACCGCAAAACAGATCTACTTGATTCTACTATCGATTTCAAATTTAATGTCCGTGAATTAAATTACAATTTAAAAAATTTGAGTCTAAAACCGGCTCGATACCGATTGTTGGGGAATGATTCGCATGCAGATCTATTCGGGGTGAATATTTAAATACAAATTTAATTCATTAATTATTACTAGCATGAATTAATCCTATATTAATTCAAATAATAATTGCAACAACATATCATGCATATAAAAAGCCACGTAAAACCTACGCATGCGGAATCTACGGGTTTACGTGAACATACCTCTCGGGATGGCAGTGGCTTTGGTCGGACGGACTAACCAAAAGGACTTCCCAAGTATTCCCTTAGCCCTTGCTCGACAATCCGTGGAAGGATACTCATGAACAATTAACAAAAGGAAAAATAAACTTTGTTGCACCACGTGATGTGGATTTGCTAATATTTCCAAAGACATGGAATTGTACTTGGGAATGAACTAATCATCCCCTATTTATAGGAGAGGAGGGGCACGAAATTTTGGTGGTTTTTCAATGTGGGATAAGACTTTTCTTGGTCACCAAGAAATCTTGAATATATCCCATATATTCTCTTTCCCATAATTAAAATATTCCACAAAAATCCACCTCCTCTATTATGGAGAATTTTCGAAAAATCTAAGGTGCAAGAATCCAAGATTTGGATCTTCTTGAATTTATGAGATATTCTTGTATTTCAAGAAATACATATCTTCCATAATATCTTTTCAAGAAAATCAAGAAAATCTTTCTTGCCCTCTATATTTTCCAAAAATTTGAAAAATCTCTTAATGAATAACCAAGTGGGAGATTTCTTGAATTTAATGAGATAATCTTGTATTCCAAGAATACATATCTTCATTCCATAACAAAATTCAAAGAAAATCTTTTCCTCCTTTTTATCCATAATTTTCGAAAATAATGAGGAAATATAAGCAACAATATTTATTTTATTTTAATCACCTTTTTTCAGTTATTGGACTATATATTTGGGCTACTCAGGGGGCCTTTAGGAGAATTAAGATTGGACCTTCTAATGGATCTTGAATATCTAATATTGAGCCACAATATAATTCAAGCCCATAAATATTAATTAATCCCACTACATAATTAATATTGTACTATCCATCTTAACCCATATTACAGTCAATATGGCTCCCGGTCATTATTTCCCGTGTTTAAGATTATCTAGCCCATTAATTAATTCAAGCCACTGAAATAGCTTTCCATTAATTAATATCTTTTGTCCTTGGTCGAGGAACGGTTCAACATTATTATCCATACCGGAAACAAATTCCACTTGCAAGATTTGGTATGATAAAACTTATGAACCTCCCAAGGGGGCAAATCAAGCAAGCGTACTTGCACACGATTCTTCGTATTAAATCTTAGCAATTACATGTGACCAATAATATTGCCCAAGATAAAGTACGTATTGAATCTCTCTCTGATTCGCTACCCTTGATAAGTCAAAGCAATAGTTACCGATCCCACGTGATCCTATTTCAGGGACAAAGGTTAAGAAACAACGAACCACTGAGGTCTAATTCTTCCATGTTCAGTTCTGAAGAATTTATCCTCCCAGAGGTCCTATTCAACAAGATCAAGAATGCACTAGTGTAATCTCTTGGTCAAGACAAACCAATCCCGAGCCTTACACCTCAACCTTTCGCGATGGTTGTTCATTTCCATCTAGGTCGTGAATGGCGTACTTATAGTTACAAGGACCATTAATTTAATCTTCGTGATCGGGTATCACTAAATTAACTCTGAAGAGTAACACGCATTTAATTATTGAACAGTTATTATGCAAAGAAATATATATAACATTCAATCATATTTAAAGCATCAGTGATAAACAATTTATTTCAGTAAATAAGTCTGGAAATTCATTTTCGATTATACAAAGTAAAAAGCATACTTTTCAGTATAATCCCCAACAAAGAGATCATCCAACTGATCAAATTATAGGAGATCCAAGCAATAGGGTTCAGACTAGACATCAGATTGGTGAGAGTGCAATGTACTGCTGTTATCTGTCTCTCAAGGAACCCCCAACCATTGAAGAAGCACTTTAAGATGCAAATTGGATTCTAGCCATGCAAGAAGAACTAGAGCAGTTTGAGAGGAATCAAGTTTGGGAACTTGTAGACAGACCTACTCATCAAAGTGTTATTGGAGCTAGATGGGTCTTCAAGAACAGGAAAGATGAGCACAATGTGATAACCAGAAATAAGGTAAGACTGGTTGCAAAGGGGTATTCACAATCAGAAGGGATTGATTATGATGAGACATACGCACCTGTTGCTCGCTTAGAAGCCATTCAGCAGTTTCTGGCTTATGCTGCTCAATTGGAATTCGCTGTGTATCAGATGGACTTAAAGAGTGCATTTTTAAACGGAATACTGGTTGAAGAGGTGTATGTTGAACAACCTCCTAGCTTTGAAATGAATAATCAGGTATACCATTTAAAGAAGGCTCTTTATGGCCTGAAACAGACTCCTAGAGCTTGGTATGATACACTGTCCCAATTCTTGGAAGAAAATGGTTTCACTAAGGGACTAATTGATAGGACCTTGTTCAGAATAGAAGATGGTGATGATATTCTGATAGTTCAGATCTATGTGGACGATATTATCTTCGGATCTCCCAATAAGAACTTATGTGATAAGTTTAGCAAACTGATGCAAGGTAAATTCGAGATGTCCATGATGGGTCAGATGAACTACTTTCTAGGTCTTCAAGTTAAGCAAGCTCATACTGGGATCTTCATCTGTCAGGCCAAGTATACAAGGAATATTTTGGCTAAGTATGGAATCCAGAATTGCAAAGCTGCAAAGATTCAAATGATGACAGCTTTCAAGATGGATCCAGATAATAGTGGTCAGAAAGCTAATCAGAAGGAGTATAGGGCTTTGATTGGATCCTTATTATACCTTACTGCCAGTAGACCAGATATAACCTTCGCAATAGGTGTATGTGCCAGATTTCAGGCGAATCCAAAACAGAGCCACCTGATAGCAGCTAAGCAGATTCTTAAGTATCTGAAGGGAACTGTAAACCTTGGTTTATGGTACCCTGCAGATGATAATCTAGAGCTTACAGGGTACTCTGATTCTGATTATGGAGGTTGTAGGATAGACAGAAAATCAACCTCAGGTACATGTCAGTTTCTGAGAAGTAAACTGGTCTCTTGGTTTTCAAAGAAACAGACATCTGTTGACACATCTACTACTGAAGCAGAATATATGGTCAGAGGAAGCCGTTGCTCCCAACTGCTCTGGCTTTGTCAGCAGCTGAGGATTATAACATTATAGCTACGAATGTGCCTATTTTCTGTGACAGTAATAGTGCGATTGCAATCACTCAGAACCTAGTTCTTCATACAAGATGCAAGCATGTGGACATCAGACATCACTTTATCAGAGACCATGTGGAAAAGAAGAACATCAGAATGGAAAAGATTCATACTGATAAGAAGAAAGCTGATATTTTAACCAAGCCTTTAGCTGAAGTCAAATTCAGAGAACTATGCAATGAGCCCCCTTTCCTTATTGGGTTCGGGACTAAAAGAAAAGAATGGTTGGGACAACAAATATCCATCTCGTTCGTACTTTGGATACCAATATAACCATTGAAGGTTGTTGAAGTGACAAAAATTAATTTGGAATATTATGTTTTCAGCCTAGTCAATCTAAATTCAATTTATTTTCAACTCAATTAAATTATTTTTTTGAAATAGAAAAATACCCAAAATCAACACATTAATTTAACACAAATTTGAATCTCAATTTTTTTATATTAAACTCACTCATAAATTTAATTAATTAACTCAAAAATATAAAATACTATCTAATCTAAATTCACTTATAAATTAATTTTTACGTCGTGTTGTGTAAGTAAATTGCATATTTCAATTCAACAAGTTGCATTATTTTAAAATACACTATGGAGTGCACAGTGCATCTGGTGCATACAAGACTAAACCTTATTAAAATTACGCTTTCTAGTCCACCCCTCCAACAATTCCTGGATCCGCCCCTGGTGAGGACATTGTTGGGGTTATACGTGAAAGTATGTTTTTACTTTGTATAACAGACTAAATTTATCACTTATTTACTGAGAATAAATATTATTATAATTGTTGCTTTAAATATGAATGAATTTTATTTATTTATTGCAAACCGTTAAATATTAGTACATATTGCATTGTAGTTTATATGGTGATACCCGATCACAGAAGATCACAATAACAATTCCTTGTAAATAAGTACATCTTCACAATCTAAATGGAATTGAACACTCCATTGGTAGAGGTTGATATGCAAAGCTCAGATTGGCTTGTCTTGACCAAGAGATTACACTAGTGCATTGTGATGCGCTGAAGTGGACCTACAGAGAGGATAAATTCTTCCGTACTGACTTGTGGGATGAAGAATTAGACCTCAGTGGTTGTTGATTTCTTAATCTTTGCCACTTAAATAGGATTGTATGTAATTAATATTTATTGCTTTAATCTATGTTGGAAAAACAATTGTCTCCAACTGAGTTGGATGCTCCAATTGAGCCTCAGTCTGCATATCATACATAACAGATTTAAAGATAGGAACTTCAGTAGCTTTGGCATAATGTATAATAGTGTCAAAAGATACCTGAAGAGTGCTAACTTCAGTCTGAGGATGTGTGATATCAGTCTGTGTACCATCAGTGTCCTTCTCCATCTGACTTTCAGTCTCTTTTTCTTTTTCAAGATTCCGCCTCGAGGTTCCTTTCTCCCCTCAGTTGCCTTCTGCATCACCTCCTCGATCTCCATCTTTGTTTCGATCATGAGAACTTGATGCATATACTATTTCAAGATTATCTTTCCTTTCAAATTAACTTTTTTTCACCAATTCATCAAAGTCGCCACTTTTCATCCCGAGCTTTGTCTTTCCGGCTTCGAGAATTGATCAGGTAATTTGTCTCAAAGATTCCACCACTCTTCTCCTCTGAATAATGTGATGTTCAACATTTAGGAAGTGTCTCGATTAGGGATGTATAACGTCGTTTCGAGCGAAGAGCATATCACGAAGGTCGGGATAAGCATTTAGCTTCAGTGTCGGTCCGGGATGAACCGTTCCCCTTGCTCCGCCATTCGGTCTCTTGGCTTCTCCCTTCTTCAATCTTGGGCTTTCGGAGCCATTTTGCTCAGATTGTACAAGTTCGATCTTGATGGATCAAGAAAAGGTTCATTCAGAAGCGTATCCAAGTTCAGCAATTCCTGAGGTTCAGACTGATCTAAAGTCTGCGCTGGTATTTCTTCAGTAGAGATCTGAGGTCCCTTGAAGATTTCTGAGAGATTTTTGTCCGAGCTCGAGAGATGTTTCAAGTACCTCGAGAGAAAACACGCTCCCGGTTTCTTGCTCCCGCACATTTGTCACTACCGAGCAAGAACACGAAGTGGGAGATTTCAACCCTTGTTGGCCTTCGAGGTTGAGTTTCTTGATTTTTCAGCGGCCTCTTTTTCCTTGAATTGTTTGAAGCCTTCCTGGCCGAGGAGCAGTCTTTCTTTCTTTGATTTCTCACCTTTCTCTCTTTTAGTTTCCATCAAGACTTCCCCCTAGCTTGTTTGGCTTCTTCAATAGTTGTCTCAGTGGATTTCTGAGAAGTATGTCTTGTTTCCCTGACTTGCTCCACCACTGTTGTATCTTCCTCAGTTTCCTCTTCGGCAGTCTCCTCCTGAGACTCAGTGTTTTTCTCTTTCTTTCCTCTCAAAGTCTTCTTCGTTGGTTTGAACATGATTTTTGACTTTGGAAAGGAAGTGGAATCGGCAAAAATGTCCTCCTCTTCTCTACACGTTTCCAAGATAAATGCAATCTTGGTTGCATGTAAAAATTTTCCCTTGATAACTACAGAGCCATTCACCTTCTGAATTTGTTTGTCTTGATCACTCACCACCTTGATCAAATAGTGCAACCAATTGAATGACGTAGTAGGTGAATCTTCAATCGCCGCCATTAGCCTTAACTTAGGCGTGCTTATCTGTTCGAAACTACCAGATCTACTCATGATGCATTTGCTTATAATATCCAACAATACTCGATATTTAGGCTTCAAATGCTTCTTATTCAAAGTAGCTTCAAACTTTACCGGATGCTCAGTAATTTTATCCAAAAACTCTTGTTCCCTACCCATCATGTATACCGTAGGGTCTTCACCTCTATCACTTAACTCATATATGGCATTCAGATTCTTAGGAATAATATATAATTCCCTAACAAAATCCACATATTTTGTACTATGTTCCAAATGCAACACCGTAATCTTAGACTCTATGCAATTTTCGTCATCCAATTGCATATTAGAAACAAACTCAATTACCTCCTTGGCATATTCAACATCTGGTTGATTTGCGACCAGACAAGTAAGCTTTGCCATACGGATCATATGCAACGCCTCCTCCTCGTGAGGTGCATTGGATGTGCTTTTTAGAGAAACGACATTTTCGTACCATGGTTTGTTGGAAATGGCGAGTTTGTCGTATATAGAGAATGTCATTTTTTGGTGATTTTGAGTGAAGGGTTTTTGAGATAAGAGATTTCTGGGTAATCAAAGGTTTTGAAGCAGAGGGTTTGTGAAGACGAAGGCCTTTTTGAAATAGGGCTTGAATGGAGTCTTTGTAATGGATATAGGATTTTGATTTATGGAAGATGAAGGTTTTGACGGTCAAGATTAAAAACCGACTAAAATGGGTATTTGAAAGGACGGTTTCACAAGTACTTAGCCGCCAATTTATCCATATTGGTGATTAATGAACAGTAAATTTAATTATTGTTCCTGCAGACCATTGACTTTCCTCGTGGATTTCAAAGGTCCCGCCCAATTATTTCTTCGGATGTTTTGTCATTTATTGCCAATGATTACTGAGATTCAGATAGACAATAAATGTGGTGCATGAGTAAATACTTCTTCAGACTAATTTTCTCCATCAGTCTTACTGAGTTTTGACCTTGATAAAATGTCAGTATAATACTGAGTAATGAACTTCAGGATAACTGAGTTTCCCAAGACTCAGTGTTCAGGACTCTCAATTTTATCCTGAGTTTTTCAGTAAAAACCTGAGAAAACTTCATGCATCTGAAAACCTTCAATTTTTCAGATTTGCTTTATTCACCTGGATCCAACATACCTAATTCAATCGATAGTTCCCGAAATCTTGATTCAAACCCAAAGGTTTAGTCAAGATATCGGCTCTCGCTTATCAAGATGAATTTTTTCCATTTCGATGTCTTTCTTCTCAACATGATCTCTGATGAAGTGATGTCTGATATCAACATGCTTACATCTGGTGTGCAATACTGATTTTGTGTAATAGCAATTGCACTATTATTATCACAAAATATAGGTACTTCATTGGCTATAATCTTATAATCCCTCAATTGTTGTCCGAGCGAAAAGAATCAGACACAATGACTTTCCTCAGACCATGTATTCAAATTTTGAAGAAGATGGTTGCTATCAAGTTTGTTTCTTTTTAAAACCATGATATCGGTTTACTTCCAAGAAATTGACAAGTTCATGTGGTAGACTTCACGTCAATTCTACATCCTCCATAATCAAAGATCTCGAATAACCAGTTAATTCAAGGTTATCATCAATTTGGATACCATAATCCTCTATTCACAAAGGCCTTTAAGATATTTGAGAATCTTTTGGCGGCCTCCATGTGACTAAATTTTTAGGATTAGCTTGGTATCTTGCACATATCTCAACAGCAAATGTTATATCAGGCCTACTTGCTGTGAGATATAGCAGTGATCCAATGATCCCTCTATAATCAGTGTGATTTACTGATTTGCCTTCAGGATCAGGATACATCTTGTAGTTAGTACTCATGGGAATTCTAACTGCATTGCAATTCTGTACTCCATACTTTGCAATCAGATCTCTGGTGTATTTTGCTTGATTGATGAATATTCCTTCCTTAGTTTGTTTCACCTGAAGTCCAAGAAAGAATTCATCTCCCCCATCATTGACATCTCAAACTTTCCTTTCATCAGAGTAGAAAACTTTTCACACAACTGATGATTTGGAGATCCAAATATGATGTCATCCACATAGATCTAAACTAGTAAAATATCCTTTCCATCTTCTATCCTGAACAAAGTCCTATCAACAGTTCCTTTGATAAAACCATGGTCAGTAAGAAACTGAGAAAGGGTATCATACCATGCTCGGGGTGCTTGCTTAAGACCATACAAGGCTTTCCTGAGCCTGTAAACTTGGTCTATTCTGACAAAATCCTGGAGGTTGTTCCACATATACTTCCTCCTTAAGCACACCATTCAGAAATGCACTTTTCACATCCATCTGATAGATTGTGAATTTCATGTGGGCAGCATATGCAAGAAACAATCTGATGGCTTCTAATCTTGCAACAGGTGCAAAGGTTTCATCATAATCCAAGCCTTTTTCTTGGGAATAACCTTGTGCAACTAGCCTTGCCTTGTTTCTCACAATGTTGTTGTTTTCATCTCTCTTATTCTTGAACACCCACTTAGTTCCAATCACATTGTGCCTTTTAGGTCTGTCCACTAGCTCCCAAACTTCATTCCTTGTGAACTTATTCAATTCTTCTTGCATAGCAACAATACAGAATGAGTCTTGTAGAGCTTCTTCAATCTCAGTAGGTTCATTTTCTGATAGAAAATAGCAGAATAAAGCACTTTCACCATGGAACCGTCTTGTCTTTACTCCTTCTGATAGATCACCCACAATCTGATTTGTAGTATGACTATTGTAGGTCCCGGACGGGTTTTGTGAGGGTGGAAGTCTAGAGGGGAGGGGTGAATAGACTTCCAAAACTTTTCGAGCGGATCAGGTGTGAACTGCATATTACCCGATCAGAGTGCTAGTGTATCAGTTTAGACTGATGTTCAATCTTACTGAGTGCCTGAGGGCAGATCAGTTTGATATCTGTCAGTTTAACTGAATGGTGCGGAAGCTTGTTTTTACCCGTGTGAAAAACCAATTTTATCAATCAGATTCTTAAGTTAGTTTTTAACCAGTTGACTGAAGTGTCAGACTGATCAGATCAGTTGCTTGGTGCAGACTGAACTTTAACTTTAGACTATGTATGCAGTTTAAACTCAGTTGTGTGACTTGTGTAAAGCGATGAGAAAGCAAGTAAATGTACACAAGACGTTTTATAGTGGTTCGGACAAAACCCGTCCTACGTCCACTCTTCCCTTAACACAGGGGAACCTTAACCTACTTTAACCTGCGGGACTTATATCCTTTTCAGGATGGCCGAGATGTTTACTGAGTTCCCACTCAAGCTTAACCTACGGGACTTATATCCTTTTCAGGATAACCGAGATGTTTATCGAGTTCCCGCTCTATAACATAACCAGCGGGACTTATATCCTACAAAGAGGATAGCCAAGATGTTTAATGAGTTCTCACTCTACGGACTTGACCTAACTTGCGTTTGGGTAAAGAATGATTTAGGGTTCCAACTGGAAATCTATCCTGGTGCTTTAGATAGCCAAAATGCTAGTGGATAGGATTTCTTGCTAAGAACTATGGGATGAACACTCTAAGAATAATCTTCAGATCTAGTGTTCTTTTGAGTGGAGATTTGTTGTAGCTTTAGCTTCTTTTGCGATGTCTCCGTGTTTGTTCTTGCGTTTTTCACTTGTTGAACCTCTTCTTCAAAATGAAGAATGATCCCATTTTATAGACCTCGAAATCAAGAAGCCGTTGGAGAGCAATTTGAATTTCGGGCTATATTAGGTAGGTCAGAGGATATGATTGAGGCGTCTTTGCGATTTTTGGCGTGGCCGTCAAAGATGATTAACGCCCGTTTTTTGTCTGCAGCGTCGTATCCCGTATTGTCAGCTCTTTTTGTGCACGTGTCGCTTTCTCCTTGGCTTCGCGAGGCGGCACTTCAGAAATTTGCCCGTTAGACGATTGATATTCCTTTTGGAGAGGATTCGTCTTGTCTGGTGTATCTTTTTATTGTCACCAGGTGTGAGCTGACTTGATCAAGTAACTGATCAGTCTACCATGTTGAGTCTTTGGTTGCACATTGTCTTAGCTTCAATATGCGACTCTCTTTGAAAGTAGGTCTTCGTGTCTTTTGATCTTGGTGTCTCCGAGCCTCGGTGTATTCAACAGATCGAAGTCTTTAGGTTTGATCTTTGAGTCTTCAGTTTATCCGAGTCTTGAGTTCATCCGAGTCTTCAATGTTATCCGAGTCTTCGAGTTCATCCGAGTCTTGATGTTATCTCGAGTCTTCGTGTTCATCCGAGTCTTGAGTTCTTCCGAGTCTTGATGTCTTCTTGTCTTCACCGATCTTGACTTCTTATCTTCGATGGCGCTTAGTCTTGGATCATCGACCTTCTCGGGTCATCTGATACTTCGACCTGACCTATACATACTGAGTTCTCCCTCAATATGTGACCTATCTTTTACATCAGCTATCTATACATTTCAGCTGGTCATCTTATTCCGAATCTAAGTCATCAGTCAGCTAACAGGTCTGACTGGTCCTATTACAACCTATTTTGGAACTTCCATCAAAACTAAATTACATATTTCCCAACAATTTCCCCCTTTTTGATGGAACCAAAACACTTAACAAAACTTGATCAGAAAAACAGATACCATGAATGGAAATGTAGATAATGCAAATAATACATACCTCAGAAGACAATGAGATGAATGTCTTAGAATCAGTGGGATGGAAAGTTTTATTCAGATAGGTGTGTGCATTGTAGAATAGTGTAAAGCGTACCTAACATCTGATTCCAAGTTGTCTTCTTCAGGTGTACTTGAACATTTGCAGTTCTTTGGGGATGCCAAACATCATGTACATCCTTTGCATTAGCTTGTCCAGCTCTTCTTTTCTATGGATTCCTCCTTTTTCAGCTAGTCCATAGTAGATGTTCTTGATTTTAACGGGATCTAGCTTGTTGTCTGGACGCAAAGGTGGAAGGAGTAGTTCAAATGGTGGAGCTTCTGGTATGAGTGACATGATCTTGCCTTATGTCATCACTGTCTGGTAGAAGCCTGGATATTTTGTTTCTAACCAGTTTTGAAATTCATCATCATTTTCAGTCTGATCTTGATGAATTGGAATCTTCTCCATGATGTAGACGTCACATAACCATTCTCCTCTGATCTGATTCCATTCTGGAAGCAAATCTTGTCGTTCACAGAGGATGCCTTTGACAGGTGCTGGAAGAGCATTTTTCTCCCAAGCAATCTCCTCTGCTGCAGCTTCGGTCTTCCTCTTCCTTCGGATGTAGGCAATGTTCAGCCCCTTTGCCTCTGCTAACTTCTGCTTCTTAATTGCGGCCTCTCTTATTCTCTGTCTTGTTTGCTCTTGAACTTGTTCAGGAGTCATCTGACTTTTGGTGGAGAATGTCTGGCCTTGTCTCTGATCTTCCGCAGTTGCTTTCATCATCTTGCATTTGCCTTTCTTCCTTCTCAGAGTCTGCTCAGGTTCATCTTGTTCTTCTTCTTCAGTTAATTTCTTAGCGAGTTCATGGCTCTTGGCCTGATCATCAGCTTTCATTCTTTTCTGAACGGATGAAGAGAAGTCTTCAATTTTGTCGGCTCTGGTAGTAATGTCTGAAAGAGTACTTTTCTGCTCAACGATCTCTTTACTGTGTTGCTCCACAGTTTCTTTTATTTCAGCAACGAGATCGGTAGTTGTAGTGGCTGGCAAGTTAGATACAGTGGTTTTTGGTAGAGATGAAAATTTTACCAACTGTGTCTGAGTCTATTCTTCTTCCTTCTCTTTTTCTTGAGTCTGTTTTTCTGTATTCTCTTTTCCTTCAGACTCTTTTCCAGACTCTTTTCCTTCCCCCTTTTTGGTTGCATCAAAGAGGTTGGACATCTTGCAGTTCAGAGTTGTTAATTGCCGTGAGATCTCCTCTCTAAGTTCCTCGACAACAAGAGGAGTGATCTGGACGGTGGCAGAAGGTGCAGGTGTGTAGAAGCGTCTGAGAGCAGTTTCAATTTCCTGTCTTGCCTTTTCTGTAGAAGCTAGAAAATGTTTCCAACCCATATCCAAGTGATTGTTGGTTTTGTCCAAGGATGCCCAGACACTCTCCAAAAGTACATGTGTCTGATTGAGCATCTCTGTCTGAACTGAGAGTTTGTCAGAATGGAGCTTGAGCTTCTCGGCAAGAGGGTATACTAGTTGCATTACTTCAGCAAGGATGGCATTGTGCATCCCAGCAGTGTGACTTCGTTCCTTGTCAACTAGTTTTGCTTGCTCATCTTCAAACCACTTCATCAGATCTGTTGTGAGCGCTGCGAATTTTTCTTCAAATGCAGCTTGGATCCCATCCTGAATCTTCTTAGAATGATGATCTAGGGTATCGGAGCTCATTTTAGCAGTCTGTTCAGATGTTGAAGCCTTGCCAAATTGGGTCTCATCTGCAGCACCCATTCTTGGTTCATCGACATTTCCCTCATGATCTGTAGGAGGTTGAACGGTTTCCTCCCTGTTATCAGTAATTTCGAACCTTTTGTGAATCAGCCATTGGATATCATCGTCTGATGCTAATTCAATAGCACTTTCAATCCCAGCATTGTGTAGACATTTCAACTCTAAGTTTACAAAGAAGTCTGATCCCAGAGTTGTCATTAGAATCAGAAGTTCTTCAATGCTCTTCAGTCTGATATCCCTCCAGAACACTATCTCTTTTATCTGTTGCTGGATGACAGGATGTTGATCCAATTCAGGGCATAGATCCAGCATATACTCTTTGATTTGTTGCTTCATTATTCTTACGATGGGGCTCTCTGGAGCAGGTGAAGCAAGTACTGTTCTGGTGTTGAAAGGATTATGAGAGATGGACACATGATCGTCGACTCTCTCAGGTTCTTGGGACTGGATTGGGGATTGGGATGTTTGTTGTTCAGGTTCATTTTCAGAGTGTAGAGGGTGTTCAGTTTCCTGAACGGGTTCATTGATTGGTGGTGTGGGAGATTTTGTTCTGAGAGGTGAGGGTGAAGGAGAGAAGGTTTTGTGGGGAGAGGGTGGAGGTGATGATTTCTGAGGAGAGGGTGATGGTGATTTGGAAGTGGGCGTTGGCGATCTTGCTCTCTGGAAGATCTTGGTTAGAGGCGAGAATCGGATGGTGATTCTTCCTCGGATTGCACCACTTACGTCGCCGATGGATTTCTCTCCTTCTGCTGCGATCATCGTTTTCTCCCCGTACTTCTCGATAGTTGGCTCGAGCGGAGTGCTATCTCTTCGTCGATATTTCTTGATCAGATCCTTCTGCTCAGCCGGGCTTGTGGGCGAGAACTTGGAGCGATTTTCGAGGAGATGAGACTCTCTTCCGACGCGTTTTTCGAGCAGCATCTGGTTTCTTGGCCGATCCTTCCTCTTTATCCTCTTTTCTTGAATGGCCTTTTCCTGCACTTCAGACGATGCAATTGCCTTATCTTTTCCTTTCTTTTCTCAAGGAGTCGGATCCTCATCAGCTTGTCCAGGCAGGGACTCATCTTTGCCCAATATGGCCTTGTGCTTTGCTTGATAAATCTTCGCTCCATTCTCGTTCCATTCATAATTTTGTGGCAGCTTATCTGACAGAATGATAGAGATTTTGTGTATGAATGAGCACTTCGAAGATAAGCACACTTCATTGCTCTGGGTCAGCTCGAACTTCCCGGAGTCTTTTCTAAGTCTTGCTTTGACCATACCCAACCAATCGATGTATAAAGCCTTCTTGATTATTGCAAAGCCATTACACTTATCTTGTATGAAGTGACCGCGATCAAGGTCGTAAGTTGAGCACATGATCACCTTCCGGGCGATCTCTAGAAGAAGGCGATACTTTCTTTTTTCGGGGATAGGAGGCTTTGATGTTCGCCGTGTTCTCCTTGTTTCTTTGGTCTCAACAAATTTCGGCTTCAAGAAACTCCTTTTCTCATGGCGGTTTGTGTAGGTCTCTGGATTGATGCTTCCTCGAGTTAGTCCGAATATCCTCTCGTAGATCGTCATTCGTCACTCGGACTTCCATTCCGCCAACGGAAGAAATCAGTCAAACATCATTGTCTTCATCCCTCTGCAGATTGTAAAAAAAACTCGAGTGGCTTCATGGGTGTGAACGATGTTACGATGAGTAGAGCAATATCGTTCCGATCACACGCTCTTAAGCACCTGAATTTCAGCGATTTCGATATGAGGTGATGTTGAAGACGGCGTATTTTTTCATCAATGATGTCTTTCTTCATCGATGCAAAATTGCAAGATATTTTTTTCCCTTGTCCGGTCTTGAAACAAGATGTGCCATTTCGTAAGATATGCAGATTGATGTTTAGTTTGAGTAAGATATTTCAATAAATTCATCCAAACTAGCAAAAAAAAATTCAAAGATCAATGTTGCAAATAAGCGTTTAGATCAAATAAATTACAGAAATACAACTTGTAAACCTAGGTACCATAGAGAATTCTAGATCATGCAAATGATTTAAAACAAGAAATTACCAGTAATTGATTCGAAGGATTTTAAAATCAGAAGTGTAGAATCAAATGATTTCGAAGGTAATTCTCATAGAATTTTAAACAAATGTGATCTTTTTAGAATTTTGAGAAGACGAAGTAGTGGAAAGCGGTTTTCTGAGAAAAAATTGGATTTTGTAGAAAACGAGGGAAAACCTTTTTGCACAACTTTCCAAAGTACTCAAGTATACTTGTTTTGAAATCGATGGCTGAGATTAGTCGGCCAAAAAGTATTTTGATCGCACGGTTGAGAAAAACAGTCTTCTTATTTTCCGGACTCGAAAAATCGTAATAAAAACATTTTGAAAACATTTTCAGGTCCGCATTAAAAGCTTTGCAGAGCATGCGTCATGAATAGTGTAAAATAAATCAATTAAAATAAATAACGCATATAAAGATATTCAGAAAGAGATAAATAAGAGAGCGTATCTGACTGATTGATATTGTAATCAATCAGTTACCACGGTGATCTGATCTGGTACTTTGTTGACTTATCTGATGTTTGCCTCATGCATTTCCCAACAATATCTTCGCTTATCTGATCAGATTCTTTGCATGTAACGCTTCGCCACTTATCTGATCCTCTTTTCTGAAAAACTTCATCCTTCAGTTTTCTTCTATAATCTCGCATTAACTGAGGTCAACTCCCGCCAAAACTTTAACTTCGGGGAGTCCAAAAGTCGCCTCGATTCCCAAATTGGCGCGATTTGACATTCCGTAATAATGGCATAGATACGCTGTGATTTAATCACATCGTTAACTCATCCAACCATTAGCCGCGTGTTCCAAACACGTTGTCGATGCAAATTTCTCTTAAGATCATCTGAGATGATAAAATTTGCATTTATACCCCTAATTTCCTTCTATAAATAGCCTGGGGTGTTAGGCGAACAACACAATCATAAACCATTTCATCTTCTTTAGCATATCCTTCATGCTTTTCCGATGAGTTCCTTATTTCTGGTGAAACTTCCGGTGGGAACCTTTAGCCCTTTTCTAATGAAAACAGCTTCTCAGATCAACCCTGTGTGTTCCTTCACACTGCTTTCGTCGTCATCTAAGATTTCACATACGATCAATGCTAAGCTTCTTTACCACCATGGAGGCGGATCTGCTAAGGCAAATGAGAAGGCACTTCTCCTAACCGTATGCACCTTGTGCGCCTATCGAGATGACGGTATTAGCATCAACAGACTTAGTCTGAAACAAAACATGAGTTTGATATGCACAATAGAGTATCAAACTCAATATTTGCATGCGACACAAGTGTCTGTTTGGTCCTTGTGACCAAACCTTTGGCACTGTGCCTCATTTAACAGCTGGAAGTCCTGTTGATTTTACGCCCCGAGGGCTTCCCGGCTTGGACATCCTTGAGCCTCTCTAGCTCCTCCTTCCGGCTTTGAGATTGGCTCAAGATTCTCGGCCTCTCTCGACCTCTTCTAGGTCTGAGGAAAATGAGAGCATCATACCTTGAACTCTCTTTCGCGTTCCCTGCCTCGAGTTGTCTTAGGGCTGATGGTTTATGTATCGACCTCCGGGTCTTCTTGTACTTGTAATACCACTTGAAGATAGATGTAGCATTTGTAATCTTGTGATATCACTTGTAACTTGTAAATCTGACCTTCGGGTCTTTATCAATGAAAAACTCTGTTATTCCATTGTTGTGTTGTTTTTCCGACTTGGCGCGATCCGTAGCTTTACTCTTGATTTGCTTGTTGACCGCAGCCTTTAATCGGGCTTATAAAGTAATCTTCCAATCTGATCGGCCCCCTTAATCGATATATCTTGAATCGATCGCCCTTTGTCCGAACTTGGATCGGCTACCTTTTCGACTTTTTCGATCCGCTTCCTATCCGAACTTCGATTGGCTCTTGTTCTGTTTGTTAAATTCGATCGCTTGAGATTCCTAACTCAACTGATTCCACTTAACCTTGGTTAGTCTTTTAACCAATCAATCGGAGATCAATCCTTCACCCATATCCGTGCATTTTCTCCAAGATCCGAAGCCCTACTCGTTGCATAACTCTCTCGAATCTGATCTCACCTAGTGGCTTGGCTAAGATATCAATTTTTCGCTTGTCAAGATGGATCTTTTTCCATCCCCGATATTCTTCTTTTCAACATGATCTCTCGATAAAATGGTGTCCGACATCCACATGCTTGCATCTTGTATGTAGAACAGATTTCGAGTGATTGCAATAACACTATTATTGTCTACAAAATATAGGCACGTTCTTAGCTACGATGTTGTAATCCCTCACCGCCGACTTAGCCAGAGAGCAGCTTGGGAACAATAGCTTCCTCGCGACCATATATTCGCTTGATGCGTAGATGTCGCGAATCGATGTCCGCTTTTCGAAAACCAAGAGATCGGTTTATTTCCCGTAAACCGACATGAACCCGAGGTTGACTTCGCCGATTCTGCGCAACCTCCGTAGTTTGAATCGTAATACCCACTAAGCTCTAGATTGTCATCGATGGGTAAAATAAACCAAGGTTTACTGATCCCCTTCAGATACTTGAGAATCCGCTTAGTCGCTTTCTAGGTGGCTTTGCATTGGATTTGCTTGAAATATGGCACATACACCACTCATTGCAAAAAGTAATGTCCGGGTCGCTTCGCAAATGTATATAGAGAGATCAATTAGAGCTCTATACTCTTCTCGATTCATTTTCGACCATCTAAATGCGGATCCATCTTGAATCCGGTCATCATTGGAAATTCGCTTCCTTGCGGTGTTGAACTCCGAACTTTGCCAAGAGATTCTTTGTGTACTTCGCCGCGAGATGAATATCCCTTCCGAACTCGCTTGACTTGTAATCCCGTAAAAGTAATTCATCCGACCCATCATGGACATCTCGAATTTCCCTTGCATCAACTTCTGTGAACTTCTCACATAACCTTTTGTTGGGAGATCCGAAGATAATGTCGTCCACGAGATCCGAACCATCGTAATATCTTCTCCATCTTCTATTCTCGAATAAGGTTACATCCCATATTCCTTTAGTAAACCCGCGCCCTCATCAAGAATCGAGAGAGTGTATCATACCAAGCTCGAGGAGCTTGTTTTCAGCCGAAAGAGCTTTCCTTAAACGGTACACTTGGTTGCCTTTTTTCAAGGCACGGAGGTTATTCGACATAAACTTCCTCTCGCTAGTACCCCGTTTAAGAATGCACTCTTTACATCCATCCGATACAAATGAACCCTCGTGGGGAAGCATATGCCGTAAAAAAAATTTGAATGGCTTCTAGGTGAGCCGAATGGTGCAAAGGTCTCATCATAATCAATTCCTTCCGGACAGAATACCCCTTAGCGACAAGTCTTGCCTTATTCTGGTTATGACATTTTTCTCATCTCTCTTGTTCTTGAATACCCACTTTGTGCCAATTACGTCTTGATGAGTTGGTACGTCCACCAATTCCCAAACTTGATTTTCTCGAATCTATTTCGCCTCCTCCCCGCATGGCTAGAATCCAAATTTTTGCGTCTAGTAGAGCTTCTATATCGTAGTTGGTTCCTTCATAGGCGGATAACAATAGTATATGGCACTTTCACCAATCTGATGTCTAGTTTTGACTCTATCAGATGGGTCTCCAATAACTCGATTAGTTGGATGACCGGTAATCCAGGTCCTTCTGCTCGATGTAGGCCTGTTTGGAGACCATCTTCCATATCTGATAGTTCATTACTAGTGATTGGGAGTGGTGCAGAATTATGATCCACTTGATAAGAACATGTCTCAGCTGATGTTGGACTCATCATGTGCTGAAGTCTGTTCATAGGAACTTCAGAAGTTCCCCCTGAACCAGATGGTTCAGTTGATCTTATCTCACCGTAATGACTTCTTCACCGCGGTTATGCGTACCTTGGGTCCGATTGACTGTTGAATCGGCAAGATCAAGTTAGGATGTACACTTTTACGTGTTAAACTTTCTTTCTCCTTGATGCTTAGCTGATCCATTTTTTGCGTGTCAGGTAACGGTTGATCTGGTACGGCTTGTTTTGAGGCAGCTTTCTCTTGTTCAGAGGATGTCTCATCAAAGACCACATGGGGTGTTTCTTCCACAACTAGAGTTCGTTTGTTGTAAACTCTGAAAGCCTTGCTGGATGAGGAATATCCTAAGAATATACCCTCATCTGACTTGGCCTCAAAAGTCTTCAACTGATTTTTCCCATTGTTGTGAATGAAACATTTGCACCCAAAAACATGGAAGTATGAAAAAAACGAGTTTTTTCTTTCCACGATTCATAAGGTGTTTTGAAGTGAGTCTTAGTCGAGAGAACATTTATTCGAGTATGACATCTTTGTGTTTATTATACGCCCTTTAAATGGCTTGGTGTGGCATGTTCAGCTAACATAGTGCGAGCAGCTTCCTTGAGAGTTCTGTTTCTCCGTTCTGCTACTCCATTTTGTTGTGGCGTTCTTGCAGCTGACGTTTAATGCTTTATACCAAACTTCGGCAAAAAAATCAAGTAATAAAGGAATTCGTGAACTCTGTACCTTTATCCGATCGATCTTTACTATCTTTGACACCCTTCTCATTTTGTAGCTTTTTGAGCGATTCGGGTATCTTAGTCGTTGTCTCGTTCTTCTTGTATAAGAATACAACCCAAGTAAACTTGGAATAATCATCCACGATTACAAGAGTATATTTAAATCCATCGAGATCGACCGTGTAATCGGGTCCGAATAGATCCATATGGAGCGATTGCAATACTCTCTTTGGATTTGGTCCCGTATTCCCTTGAATGCTTTAACTTATTTTCCCTTCTGACATGCGGCACATGTCTGATCTTTGGAGAATATCTCATTCGGAAGTCCCTCAACCAAAGACATCCTGGCGATCTTGTTAAGAGTCTTGAAGTTCGGGATGACTCAATCTTTTATGCGAGCCAATCGCAACTTTTAGAACTCTTAACAATTAACATGTATTCTTAGGGCAACTGTTCCAATCTGCTATGTAGATCGTGCCCTTCCTTGAACCAGTTAGCAAGATTTATTGAGTGGCTCGATTCCTTATCGTACACTTGTTGCTCGAGAACTCAATGTTGAATCCGTTGTCGCAGAATTGTGATACTGATAGTAGATTGTGCTTCAATCCTTCGACATACGAGACTCCAGTTACTTGTACATCATCATTCTCTAAGGTTCTGAATCCCTTGGTAAAACCAAAGTTGTCATCACCGAAGAGTACACGTGGGCCTTCTTGTTCTTTGTAAGATCTAAGGAGATGTTTGCTTCGTATGCGTGCCTTGAGCATCCACTATCGATGTACCGGATAGTTGCTTGTCCACCTCCTTTGTTGGCACCCCACGCCGAACACCGCAATCAAATCAGGCTTTAGGTACCCCTTTGGAATTGGGTTCTGGGGGGTTAGTGGTGGATAACAGAGCACTTCTATGAAAATCTGAAAGATTAGAAGGTCTGATTTGTCTCCCATACATATCAACATAATCATACGTCTCTTTATATACTTTCTGATTAGTATGATTATTAGTGTGAGCCTTGGATGACTTAGAAGACTTGGGATTTTTTCTTTTTATATTTTGTCTTTTTTTAATCCATTGTGGCTCGGTGCGAGTTTCTAGATCTCTCGATTATAGGGGTAGGTACATCGCTACCATCAAAAGATTCATATCTTCTTGGCATAGGTGGTCTTTGCAGTTTACCTATAGCTTGCTTATTAGGCAGCTGGCCTTGATTGGGTCTCAGATTAGATTTCCTTCTCATGGATTGTCGCTTCTGATACCTAATCTATTTGATCAAAGTTGAGGTCTCTTCGGAAGAACTGGGTTTTTCTGTTGATTCCTCGGCTGATGCTTTATCAGTTGGGGTCCATTTCATTTCCCTTTTCGATTAGGCACCGCCTTTACTTGCTTCGTGAGCCTTTTTTCCCTTATTAGATACAATTTTAGCTTTTAGTATATCTTTGTCAGAGACTCGTTTGATTACACCTTTCTGAAGTGAATCAAACGGGGCTTTTGAGGATGTAGAAGGGTTCTCATACCCAATTCCCTTCTTGTTAGTCGGCGTTCGAAAATAGGTGTTCATTTCTTGAACGGTTTTAGATGATTTTGTGAAAACCTCTATTTTCTTCCGCGGACTATCCTCAGTAGATTTAAGACTCTCATGTAGTCGGAATAGCTCATCAAATTTAGCTTGAAGGATTTTGAAATCATCAGCTTGTTGTTTGTTGATTGCTAGCTGATCTTTGATCTGTTTCTCCTGATCAGAAGATTTAACCTTCAGAGCGTTAAGTTCCTCAGTTACCTTCCGAAAGGCGGTTCAGCAGATTTTGATTCAAGAGCTTTTACGAGAGCGTTCTCTTTAACGAGCTGATTATTTCTGATCCTTAGCTTGTCATTTTCAGCTTCCACTATTGTATAAGTGTCAACTGCTTCAGAGAGATCATCAAGCAATTTCTCAGAGTAGAGCTGCAAGTCAATCTCTCCAGCAGGTGTGCTAATAATAGCAGGTGTGGAATTGAAAAAGCAGAAGGTTTGGAGGTTACCTCGATTGGTCCTCCTTGGCCATTAAGCGGAACTTCATCGTCATCGAAGAGAATATCAGATCTTCATGCTCGTGGAAGTCAGCCTTCTGCTTATCGACGAAGTCTTCTCTGAGATGAGTACCCGAGTCCTCGAAGGCGAGATAAGAATCATCAATTCGGATGTGTCGCCTACGGGGCTTTCCTATCTACGGCGTTGCTCTCTTTTGTTTGTTTCTCTTCTCTTTCTCTGGGAGGAGTCAGTCAGGCGTCGGTCTTTGTAGTGACTGGTTTCTCGCCGATTGAAGCATGATCCTCGATCTCTGAAACTTCCTCTGCCGGGTGGAGTCACTCCGTCTGTAGGATCTGTCGGGGTGACTTCCCTTTTCGATAATGTCAGAACTTCTTCCGTCAGATCTGTTATCTCTTCTCTCATCTGTCAAATCATCTCTTTTCTTTTCTTCTCTGTGATCTCTTCGATCATCAGATCTGGTTCTTTCTCGTGATCTGTCAGTTGGCCTCCTGTTTCTTTGATAGTCACTGTAGAATCTTCGATACTTACCAAGCTGAGTATTTGTTCTTTCAAGTTTCTTGGTAAGCAGAGCGATCTGTTCTGCTTGTCTTATGATGTTTCCAACAGGTTCAGTGGCCTTCGATCTGCTTTGGTTGGTTTTTTAAACATGAATCCGATTTAGACGTTGAGGCTTCATCAGGCGTCTCGTCTTCATCTGCTTGTCCTCTTTCGATTAAATCGAACTATTGAGCTTTAAGGCTTAGGAACAAGCTACTTGGCTTTATTTTTGAAATGTCTTGGCAATCCTTGATTACCGTGACTTTCATGTCCCATTTCTTGGTGAGAGATCTTAAGATCTTGTAGTTGATATCTTTGTCTGACATCTCTCTACCAAGTTCTCGTAGCTTATTGACTGACATGGTGATCCTCCCATCGAGCTCGTTGATGGTCTCGTTGGCAACATCTTTAACTTTTTCGAACTTCACCGGATTCAAATTTTGTGGTATTTGTCTTTGATCTGATCATTTCCTTCGCAGATCTCAGCAAGAGTATCCCACATTGCTTTTGCGGTTTTGAGATACTTTATCTTCTCTTTGGTGACTTTATCCATTGTCTTCATGATTATATGCCTAGCGATTGTGTTCAGAGTGAGCGACTTTCTTTCCTCTGCAGATCCATCAAAGCTGGGCTTTTTTTCAAGACAAGACTTCCGTGGCAAAGTCCGGATCTCCTCCTCTTCTTTGGGTTGTCGTGGTATATGATCATGGGTCCTCGTTCGATGACTTCCATCATTCTTTCGCTTATCGACCCTAGATGGTTGCACATATATATAGCCCAATCTGCATACTCATCAATTGAAAATTTAGGCAAATCATGATACATACCAGAGGTATTATCCATGCCGAAAGTGATTTTGAAAACGAATGAGTTTTTTTAAAAACGGTTTTTCAAGATCTGTTTCAAATGACCACAAAGATTCTTCCTCAAGAATCGATGATACTCAAAAGCCCGATTGGTGCAGAGAACCACTGCTATGATACCACTTGTAGGTCCCGAACGGGTTTTATGAGGGTGGAAGTCTAGAGGGGAGGGGTGAATATACTTCCAAAACTTTTTGTGCGGATCAGGTATGAACTGCAGATCACCCTATCAGAGTGCTAGTGTATCGGTTTAGGATCGATGTTCAATCTTCTTGAGTGCCTAAAAGGCGGTCGGTTTGATATCTGTCGGTTTAATGAATGGTGCGGAAGCGTCGTATCCGTATTGTCGGCTCTTTTTGTGCACGTGTCGCTTTCTCCTCGAGCATGAGGCGGCACTTTAAATTTGCCCGTTAGGCGATTGATATTCCTTTTGGAGAGGATTCGTCTTGTCGGTGTATCTTTTTGATTGTCACCAGTGTGGTGACTTGATCAAATAATCGATCGATCTACCATGTTGAGTCTTTGGTTGCACATTGTCTTAGCTTCAATATGCAGACTCTCTTTGAAAGTAGGTCTTGGTCTTTTGATCTTGAGTGTCTCTCGAGCCTCGGTGTATTCAACGTCTTTGAGTCTTGAGTGTTTGATCTTTGAGTCTTCGTGTTCATCCGAGTCTTGATGTTATCCGAGTCTTGAGTTCATCCGAGTCTTGTGTTCTTCCGAGTCTTCGGTGTCTTTGTCTTTCACGATCTCTTGACTTCTTATCTTCTGATTTGCGCTTAGTCTTCAGATCATCTGACCTTCTCTGGGTCATCTGATACTTTGACCTGACCTATACATACTGGGTTCTCCCTCAATATGTGACCTATCTTTTACATCAGTTATCTATACATTTCAAATTTGGTCATCTTATTCGAATCTAAGTCATCGTTCAATGTGTCCGATTGGTCCTATTACAACCTGTTTTGGAACTTCCATCAAAACTAAATTACATATTTCCCAACAGCTATCCAACCACTTTCTCCTGGATATTCCCCCTTCAGTAGTGTCCTCAACATCAGAAATGTTAGGTTCAGACAGTTCATCAAATTCAGGGAATAACAGAAAAGGAGAAAGGGAATCATCTTCCTCAGGGGAAATTCCATTCAGAACATTGTCAGAGACATTTGTTTCTCCTTGGTTGATAGATTCAGAGTTTGCCTCAGCTGTGACCACATCTTCATCGGCATTACATACCTGAGTCCAGGCGGGTGTATGTTCAGATTGGTCAGCTTCAGTGTGTTGGATTTTCTTCAGTGAAGAATTTTCATCCTGAGTCTCACCATCCCGAAGTTTTTTTTCATCCCGAACTTCTTTGTTCGAGTCCGATTCACTCCATTCATAGAAAAGTGGTGACTTCTTCTTTTCGGTGTTCAGAGGATTTCTTTTTTTCAAAGGCTAAGTCCGGTGATTCTCTTGGTGGGTTCTCCGAAGTCATGTTCCGATTTCTTCCGAACACAAGTAGATTCATCAAAAACAACATGAGGTGTTTCTTCCACAATAAGAGTCCTACGATTTGTAAACCTGAAGGCTTTAGTGACTTGAGAATATCCTAAGAATATCCCTTCATCGCCTTTGCTATCAAAAGTTTTCAACCGATCTTTACCATTATTGTGTATGAAACACTTGCAACCAAAACACGAAATAAAAAAAGGGAGGCTTCCTTTCATTCCACAAAGCTCATATGGAGTTTTTCCTTGATTCTTGGTCGGCATGGATTTTGTTCGAGAGTAGCATGCGGTGTTGATAGCTTCAAAACCCAAAATCTCTTAGGAATATCGAACAAAGAATCATTGTTCTTGGCAGACTTCTTTTCGGCGTCCTATTTTTCTTTTCAAAGAACACCATTTCATTTGTGGGGTCCTTTGCGGTGATGTTTCATGGGTTATTCCATTTTCTGCACAATAATCAGATATGATATGATTGATAAACTTAGTTCCTTTATCTGATCTGATCTTGACCACACTCAGATTCTTTTTCAAGATTGAGCCTTTTCAAGATTTTCGCGCTTTTTATCGAGTCTCCTTCTTACTAAGTAAGAATATGACCCATGTGTATCTAGAGTAGTCATCAACTACCACAAGTGTATATTTCCTACCATTTGTGCTTACAGGTGTTACTGGACCAAAGAGATCCATATGTAACAGTTGCAGTATTCTGTCAGTAGAAACATCTACTTTGCTTTTGAAAGATGCTCTGATTTGTTTTCCTTTCTGACAGGCATCACAAACATGATCTTTACTGAACACTTCATTTGGTAACCCCCTCACAAGTGATAATCTTGCAAATTTGTTCAGGGTTTTAAAGTTTAAGTGATTCAGTCTTTTGTGCCACAACCAACTGGTATCAGTGGAACTTTTTGCAACCAAACATGTATCTTTAGGAGATAATTTCCAATCAGCAAGATACACATTTCCTTTTCTAGTACCAGTCAGTAAAATTTTTTGTGAAGTATTGTCTTTCACATAACATAAGTTCTTTGAGAACTCACACTGAATCCTTTGTCACAGAATTGACTGATAGAAAGCAAGTTATGCTTTAAACCAGACACATATGAAACACCATGGATATAAACAGAATCAACTTCAAGAGTTCCATATCCCTCAGTTTGTCCTTTTGAGTTGTCTCCAAATGTGATCTGAGGGCCTTTTTGCTCAACATAGTCAGTGAGTAGTTGCTTATATCCTGTCATATGTCTTGAACATCCACTGTCCAGATACCATACAGCAGGTGTCAATTCATTTCCACTCATCAGTGCTATGTTGTATTCATTCAGCTCAGTGCCCTTTTCCTTTACCTAAAAAACAGATCAGTTTTTAGGTACCCATTTGGTGTAGGGTCCTACCAGGTTAGTTGTACCTTTTGGAACCCAAATCTGCCTAATAACTCTAATTACTTTAGAGTGGCTGATTTGTCTCCCATAAACATCTACATACACATTCACTACCCTAGGTGCCTTGGCAGTACCTTGTGTATGAGTGCCAGCCTTAGCATGAACATGAGCCTTAGAGTTCTTCTTGGGTTCAGGCTTTTTGTTCAAGTGCCTTAGCTTTGGTGCAGCTGGTCTCTGTCTCTGCTGACTTGGGTTCAGGAAACCTCTACCCTTAGACAAGTGGGGTTTAGGTTGTCTGTACTAAAATTGAGGTCTTTCAGTAATCTGAGGACTTGGTCTTTTCAGTTGAGAATATCTCTGTGTTTCTCTTCTGAAAATTCCTCTGATGGTTCAGTGCAGATCTCTTCAGGTTGGTATTCTTAGCCCGAGGCTTTGAAGTCTTGGCACGAAAAATTTCCTCTCGAAAGTGTTCGGGTTTTCTAGCCTTTTCCTGAGGTTTGGGCTTTCTTCCCTAAACCTTCAGTTTTTCTGAAAACATAGGTCCTTTACCCTTGTCTAAAACTCTGGGTTGTTCTTCAGTAAGAAGATTAGATGCCACTGGTTTAACAAAGACAATCTTGGTGCTACTAGAAGCAGCATTCAGAAGACCTTGTGAGATTCCCCCTGGAATGTATCACAATCCAGCTTTTATAGTTGCAGGTCTTTGATAACTCGAATTTCATCTATTACTTTAGATGCGTAATTCAATAGAGCTAACTTTCTCTGCAAGACTATCCTCACATTTCTTTAGAGTTTCATGCTTATCAAAGAGGTCATTGAACTCGGTTACGATAAAAAGTGAATCTCTTTAGTGGATTTCTCTAATTTTTCATTCAGGATCTCTATCACCTTCTCTTTTTCTGAGAGTTGTACTTTCAGAACATCCAGTTCATCAGTAGTTCCCATCAATTGAGAAGTGATCTCAACATTTTTAGAGTCTTTCCACTTTAGATTCTCGTGATCGGTTCCTTGTTACGCTCTTGAGTTTGATGAGCGATTCTTGTAATACGTAATAGTCCTTCATAAGATTCTCAAACGAATCCATCAGTCAAAGTTATCATTTCTGATTGAACTTGAGAACTCATGTGCTTGTGTAGGAGCAACAACAGAGATAGAAGAATTTACCTCCTCCACAGCCATAAGACAGACATCATCACTGTCACTGTCTAAGAAAATCTCATCTGAGGAACAGGAACCTTCTTCAGAATGTTCTTCCTCTTCTGCAATCATAGCTTTCTTGCTGGAGATCTTCCTGCCTCTCTTGGCTTGTCTCGCCTTTCTTTTTTAAGACTTTTCATTTCGGGGCGGTCATATTGAAAGTGATCTTTCTTCTGACAGTTGTAGCATCTGTTGGTATCATCATCCTGATCACTTTCCTCCTTGGTCTTGGAGTCTTTCTTCTTGGATGAGGATCCTTCAGCTTTCTGGTCCTTCTTTTTCTCAGTGAATCTATCCTCAGCTTCTAAGTTTCTCTTGTACCTGTGATTCCTTTAGTATTTTTTATATTTTCCTTATCTGCTATTGAGTCTTCAAACCTCCTTGCCATCAGTACTAGCTTATCCTCTTGCTCATCCTGATTTCTGGCAAGTGAGTTTTCAAACTCTCTAGCTTTACAGGGTTTCTCTTTGGCTTTAAAAGCCACATTCTTGCTAGATGAAGAATCATCTTAACTGTCAGATTTCTTAGTTTTCTTGTCAATCACAAACTCATAAGCTTTCAGTTCAGAGAAAACTTTTTGGTATGGCATGGAATCAATATTTTTTGTGTTTTCAATCACCACAGCATGTATATCCCATTTCTTAGACAATCCTCTAAGAATTTTCAGTGTCACTTCTCTCTGTGGGTATCTTTTCCCAAGAGCACTCAAATCATTCATGATGCTAGTGAATCTGACCTCAAGTTTGTCAATGGAATCATCATCTTCTATTTCAAAGCCATCAAACTTTCCAATAGCAACAAAAAGTTTGTTTTCCTTAATATGATTTGTGCCTTGACACATAACAGCAAGTGTGTCCCATATTTCTTTTGCAGTTTCACAGTGAGAAATCATCCCCATAACACCATCATCAATAGTGCTATACAAAGTATCTTTAGCAATGTAGTACAAATTGACTAACTTTCTCTCATCAGGAGTCAGTTGGTCATCAGGTTTAGGAAATTTATCCCTGGGATCATTTCTCTCAATGTCGATGATTCAGGATTTACAACAAGAAATTTGAATGGTCCTTCGTGAAACCACTCTCCACATTCTTTCATGTTTTGAATACGAGATGAGCTGCATTCTCGGTCTCCATAGGTCATAGCTCTCAACAGAGAACATAGGAAGTTTCTTAGAAGGCATGATGATCGAGCCTTGTAAGATATCGAGAAACAGATCTATTCAAGAGACCACCAAAGTCTTTTCAAAGAATAGACTATGGCTACCAAAGCAAGTGGTCCAAATGAACCCGCTGCTCCGATACCACTTGTTGGTCCCGGTCTTAACGAAGTCTCACTGCGTGCATGGGGGAATACACGTGTCGTTGATTTTTCAAACTTTTTTTTTCATCGAGGTCGATGGGTCAAAGTTATCCCGATATTTTTGTCCCGAGAAGCACGGATTGCCCCCGAGTCAAAGTCTCATCGAGACAATGATCCCGAAATTTGCTTTTGAAGCTTCAGATTAATTTCAACCGATCTGAATTTATCGAGATCCCGAGGAGCTTGGATCGAGATAATTATCTTCTTGAACACTCAAAGAGAGTTAGTTCGGTTTGGTAACTATCTGTTCTAGCTACTCAAGTGTCGGAATGGTTGGCCCTAAGTTTATACTTCGTTTTAGCTTTGCTGAAATATCTTCTTCCTTTAATAAAACAATGATTAAGGTTGTGACCAATTTTATGCGATTCAATTGGATTGGTTCCAATGAATATCGATGAAATATGCTTTCGATGAAAAACATGTAATGTATAAAATGCAAGATGTAAAGCAAACAACACGTAAATTATAGTGGTTCGTAGAGACTCAAGCTCCTACGTCCTCTCTCTCGATCTTGAGAGAAATTCTTAACCACTTCCTAAAGCTTTCAAAGCTAACTCAATCGTAGCTTACTCACTTTTCTACCTTGAGTTTTTCGGGCCGACTCACTGCAGACTTACTAACTCAAACACACACAAGTGTTCAGACTACCACAAGTAGCTTACTAACTTCTTCTCTAGAGTTTTCTGGCCAACTCACTGTAGCTTACTCACTCTTTACAACTCTAACTCACCAACAAAACACACACAAACTACCTTAACAAAGGGTTTGAGTTTTGAGTTGGTTTCCAACTAGGGTGAGATATCCTTTACAATAAGAACTAATGCAAAGGCTAGGATATCTCTTCTAAGCTTTGGATATATCTATCAATCTAGGCTTAGAATAGTGAGCTCTCTCCAATGTGAAACACTTGGGAAATTCTAGGGTTTTCGAGTGCTTCAATTTTCCAATAATACGAATGAGCTCTTGAGTTGCTTTGAAATTTCCCGTAACCTCTCAATGTAAAGTGTCACTGATATTTTTAGGCAACTTCACCAAGGTCACTCTTTGAAAAAAACTATCCGTTGGAAGAGATAGCTTTATGAGTTTCCTCTTCTAGTGTTTGATGAAAGCCTATTTTTAGGGTTTGAACACTCCCTTGCATGTTTTAGGAAATATGCAGTCATGTAGCCAATCACCAATTTTTGCGATGCGGAACTTAGCACTCTTCGACATAATTCAGTGGTCTGTCGCTTTCGGTGTCGATGAAATACTGATGTTGTCTTTCTCTGATTGGTTCTTATCTTCAGTGAATGTAGACAAACAAAACAGCTCTTTTTGGTCAATCTCTCTGAATGAGACAACCTTAAACGACACTTAGACTTAGTTCCTTTTGTCTGCACTAGAATATTTTGGGCAATATCAACTTTTCTGAACATGTGCGTTTTTCTCAGTTTTGTAGTCTTCAGATAAATATTATTCAGTGCCTCTGAACATTCAGGTTATATTGAGTATTGAAGATCTTCTTGAGTCTTGAAGACCTCCGAGTCTTGATGTCTTCAAAGAACTTCATGAGTCTTGATGTCTTGAAAACTTCATCGAGTCTTGATTGTCTTCAAAGAACTTCTTGAGTCTTGGTGTCTTGAAACTTCTTCATGAGTCTTTGATGTCTTGAGAACTTCATCGAAGTCTTGGTGTCTTGATAACTTACGAAGTCTTGATGTCTTCAAGAACTTTCATCGATTCTTTAGTTACTCAGTACCTTCTGAGTTCTTCAGTAACTTCAAGATCTAACCTGATCTATATCTGCTAACTATACATTGTGCAGATATCTTCCTGAACAATCTATGCTGAAACCTGACTCAGACTATCAAGATTATCTTGAACATGTCATACTCAGGGGTTTTTGGGATCTAATCAAAACTTCTTTATTAAATTCATTTCCCAACAATAAGTATCTTCCACTGGATAACGAGCAAGGGCTAAAGGGAATACATGAGAAGACATTTGGGTTGATCCGTTCCATCGTCTCAACGGTTGTCTCTTCAAGGGTAAGATTCGTGTAAACTCCTAGATTTCGTATGTGTAGGACTTTACGTGAATTTATTTATACGCATGTATGTTGTTGGTTATTTGCTATTTGAATTAATAGGTTAATTCATGCTAGTAGTAAACTGTTTATTTAAATTACACCTCGAATAGATCCGGGCAAAACGTTCTCCAACAGACACCTCATCTGAAAATTGCATTAATTGAAGCACAACCTTAACTACAGTTTTGTGCATTAAAGAAAAGGGTTTTTTCAGCAATATAAAACGAGTATAAACAAGTAGAGCCTACAAATTTTGCATATTCAAAGCTAGTTTAGATAGCTATTGAAATGAATAGCTTGAAAAACTCTAAAAAAGTTGGTTACACTTGCACCTAAAACACTAGAGCTTATTTGAAGTGCTGAATCACTTCTCAGGGCTCTTGTCTCGATAGACTTGATCTAAGGGAGATTGTCTTCCAGCGATGTTGTCTCAGGCTACCTGACTCACTGTTTACTTTGTGAAAAATTGCAAAATTTCACACACATGTATTCCTCCTTTACACGTGTTAGTCTCATTCTAGGGACCCACAAATGTTCTCATTTTTAATTACTAAAAGAAAATTTTAGTGTCTCGCGTTTATTAAATTATTAAGTGAATTTATTGTGATTAAAGTCTTGATGCTCTACTCAAACTATAAAGATTCCATCAATTCAATGACTACTACATATTTTTTTTATTTTTAGTATTTTGTACTACATTTATTTCAAGAGCCCAAGTTTTATTTACATGGCGCTTTGAAGATGGTCTATTAGATATACACACTGCAGTTTTCATCTCTTTTCCACGTTTCTTATATAGATTTTAGCGGTGTGGGTATATGTGTATATGTTTGAGTGTAATCAGTTAGCAGCCACGTGAAAAAGGACAATGACGTGGCAAATGGTGATGACATGGCGGCTAGAACCAAGTTCAGCTGAAGAGTATGAGATGCCAAGGGCTGCCCTCACAGGGGGACCTGTAAACGAGCAAAGAAGATCAAGCTCGCCTTAACGGGTGACCTCCCTCGAGGAAGATCCGCAGGCGAGGTCGGAAAGAGAAGAATAGAGACCGCTTGACTGGGCGGCCTCGGGGAGCAGGGTCGGTATCCATATATCGAAGATTTAGTGTATCTTGTATTTCCTTGTTTAGAAGGCCCATTAAGTGGCCCATTAGGGTTTTCTTATTTGTACCTTGTAATTATTATAAATAAGGGACAAACCCCAAGAGAAAATACACACGAAAATACATAGGAAAAAGATAGTAAAACACTCTGGCTTGGTATGCCCCCAGATGTAGTCCTTCCGGATGAACTGGGTCAACAAACTCGATTGTTCTTTACGTTTTTCATTATTCATTCATGATTCATATATTACTTGTTTGTGGCATAGACATAAAATCTATGTTACAACAATTGGCGCCGTCTATGGGAAACATCTAACAGATTTCACTGCATATTTGTTAAGACACAAAAATAAAAAAATCTGGATGAAACACTCACTGTTCATCCCAAAAAACCATAAATCACCCTAAAAATCAAGAATCCCAAACCCTATTGTTCATAATTCATGCCACAAACTTATGTTATACATTCTAGACAGAGACATGGAGCAAGGTCTCCTGCAAAGATCGAAGATCAAAGCAAAATACGTTGGATGGTTTGCAATGAAAATCACTGCTCGTCGTCCGACAATCGATAGGTTCTTCGCCCAAACAGCCGGATGGCGTCTACCTCAAGCCTAGTCGTTGCGCCACTACACACTAACACCAGAAAACTCTACCGAGCACTGAATATCTCGCAACACCTGCGTGTCGGCCAAGTCGCGACGCGAACCGCCGCACCTAGTTTCCTCTCTGATGCGCACAAAAATGGCATCCAAACGCCGTCGAACTCGGGGCCGCCTCAAGTCATCGGGAGCCAATCACGCAACGCCACCCACCGCTGCGATCTGCACTTTCACCATGTTGGAGAAATCTTGCAACTTACTGGTTGAAGCGACGCCAACTCTCACCCTGAAATCAGCCGTCGATCCGACACCAGTGGCCAAATGGCGTCGACCCAAACTTCTCGCCTCTGTGTGCAGCCGCTGCGTCGCTATGGCCGGAATTCCAGTAGTATCTCCGCTGCTCCAATTCGCCATCTCCATCACGCACAAGCCTCCGCCGCCGTAAATCGGCACAAGCCGCCCCCACCTCAGTGCACCGCCGTGCCGTTTCAGGCCCAGAAATCAGAAACTGATATCACCCCTTTTCGGCATCTACTAAAACGATGGAGCCCGGGCTGGACCTCCCGCTGGTGCTGCCCTGGTTGAATGGGCTTGACCTTTTTCCAAGTGTTGGGCCCAGATTTTTGAGTCTTCACGAACAGTGGGGGCCAAGTTGCAGGGATATTTTGGCCCAAGTTCCAGGAACGTTTCAGCCCAATTTGCAGCTAAGTACATGAGCCCAAGTTTGGGTTGATTAAATATAGTGTTGGCCAGTTATTATTTGCTGGTAGAATTCTCGACCCAGCAACATTAATAATGAATCCTTAGGTCAGAAATATTATTCGTTAATAATATTTTCTGCCCAAATACAAAATAATTTGATGTTGTTTTTGTAGGAGACTTTCGTGCCATGTGAATAACCTGATATCTAACGGGTTACTTATTTTTTGTGAGGAAAAATATTCGTGACTCTCACAAAAGAAAAGTTGCAAGTGCGCGCGAAGCCTCGGGGGCAACTCAAAGAATCTACGGGCAGTCATTTGGCTCACTCGCATCATGTCCTTTTTTTTACTTACTTCCTTTTGATATATGTTACAGTATTCACACTTTCACATATATTAAAAGTAGGGGGCATATGTATTCATATCTCGAGTTATTCGAGTTATTTTCAGAACAATAAGTTGACTTTAGAAACTCAAACTTGCATGTCTAAATTTGGAGGGTTATTTAAACCAAACTCCAAATCCTTACATTTCACTAATAGCATAAACCCTAGAAAAGGACTCTCACAAAATTCATCTGCGAGCACTCAAAAGTCTCATACAGATGAAGCAAACTTATAATCCGACTTCAAACTTACATCGCATTAAGCAAATAAGCTAAAATCTCAAATTCATAAAGTCGCGGTCTCAAACAAGCAGACCTGACAATCTCAAATTCACAAAGTCGCGGTCTCAAGCAAGCAGACACGACAATCTCAAATTCAAGAAGTCGCGGTCTCGAACAAGCAGACCCGACAATCTCAAATTTATAAAGTTGCGATCTCAAACAAGCAGACCCGACGACCTCAAATTCAAGAAGTCGCGGTCTCAAACAAGCGGACCCAACAACGTCAAAATCCCGAGGTCGTGATGGCCCTGTCGACCCCGACAGACACAATAGTCAAACTAGAAGGCAATCAAGTCGCAACATAAGTAAGACGACAAATAAGCCCTTCAAATCACAAGCCAACGGGGTTTGTAATCTCAATAAGATCTACCTCCAAAGACAACATCATGTTCATATCAAACAAATATCTCAATCCAAGTTGACACCGAGTTAAAACACTTGGTTAAAGTCACATTTCGGAATATCCTCCAGCTCACATTGTAGCCATGACTTTCGAATCCCAAGGTCGATGAGTTCGCAGCCTAAACAGCTCGATTTTTGTCATGACTTCATAAGACGACAAAGAACAAGTTCATTTAAATCGCAATGTCAATAAGACGATAAGAACATAGCTCGATTCAGAGTCGCAAAAGTTATTCAAGTCACTGGCAAACAGTCTGAAACGACTATAAACATATACAGTCCAAAACGACTGTAAACATATACAGTCCGAAACAACTATAAACCTATACAGTCTGAAAAGACTATAAACCTATACAGTCTGAAATGACTATAAACCTACACAGTCCGAAACGACTATAAACCTATACAGACCAAAATGACTATAAACCTACGTGCCAATCTACTTTCACATTCTTGAAACAACAAATCGCTCTGATACAGACGATCTATACAAATGAGAATCAAATCTCCGTCCGGGAGGCAAGACCATAAGGATCTCAAACCTTTGCATATCCATGAAAGGTGTTTTTAACAGACATCAAAGCCCAGTCCTGGGGGCAAAACCCACAAAAACCTCAAAGGTTATTTCTATACCACAAAAATCGAAAAAGATCTTGTTAATAATCTCAAAATTCAAGTCTCATTTTCAAACACCGATAAAAGTCAATTTTACCAAAAAAATATCAAAAACATTTTCTAACATACTAATAATATCTTTACGAAATTTTCAAAAGGTTTAAACTTAAATCTCTCTCCCAAAGAATCCCCTCAAATGGTCAAAAAAACCATGGCACTTCCGCCTTCTTGGCGATGACTTTGTCTGCCATTATTGGCGTCGACCTGCCCACCTCTTCGGCGTCAGCTTTCCGCTACCTCGGTCAGGTGTATTCCACCAATTTAGAGAAGTATTATCCGCCTTCACGGTGATGAGATCATCCTCCTTCATCGCCATGGACTTGCCACCTTTTCGAGGTCGGCTTGGTCCGCCTTTGTCGGCTCTGACCTGTCTGCCTTAACGGCAACGACTACATCCGCCATTATTGGCGTCGACCCACCCACCTTTTGGCGTCACCTTTCTGCTACCTTGGCGAGGTGTATTCCACTAATTTAGCGAAGTATTCTCCGCCTTCTCTGCAATAAGGTCGTCCGCCTTCATCGACATTGATCTACCACCTCTTTGAGGTCGGCTTTGCTCACCTTTGTCGGCGCTGACCTGTCTGCCCTAATGGCAACGACTATGTCCGCCATTATTAGCGTCAACCGGCCCGTCTTTTTTGCGTCGGCTTTCCGCTACCTCGGCGAGGTGTATTCTGCCGATTTAGCGAAGTATTCTCCGTCTTCTCGGCGATGAGATCGTCCACCTTCATCGGCATGGATCTGCCACCTATTCAAGGTCGGCTTGGTTCGTCTTTGTCGGCGCTAACCTGTTTGCCCTAATGGCAATGACTACGTCCGCCATTATTAGCATCGACCCGCCTGCCTTTTCGGCATCGACTTTCCGCTACCTTGGCGAGGTGTATTCAGCCGATTTAGCAATGTATTCTCCGCCTTCTCGGTGATGAGATCGTCCGCCTTCATCGGCATGGATCTGCCACCACTTCAAGGTTGGCTTGGTCCGCCTTTGTCGGCGCTGACCTGTCTGCCTTAATAGCAACGATTACGTCCACCATTATTGGAGTCGAGCCGCCCACCTTTTTAGTGTCAACTTTTCGCTACCTCAGCGAGGAGTATTCCACCGATTTAGCAAAGTATTCTTCGTCTTCTCGGCGATGAGGTCGTTCGTCTTCATCGACATGGATTTGCCACCTCTTCGAGGTTGGCTTAGTCCACCTTTGTCGGCGCTGACTTGTCAGCCATAATGGCAACGACTACGTCCGCCATTATTGGCATCGACCCACCCGTCTTTTCGGCGTCAGCTTTCTGCTACCTAGACGAGGTGTATTCCGCCGATTTAGCGAAGTATTCTCCTCCTTCCCGGCGATGAGATCGTCCGCCTTAATCAGCATGGATCTGCCACCTCTTCGAGGTTGGCTTGGTCTGCCTTTGTCATCGCTGACCTGTCTGCCTTAATGGCAATGACTATGTCTGCCATTATTGGCGTCGACCTGCCCGCCTTTTCAGCGTCGGCTTTCCGCTACCTCGGTGAGGTGTATTCCCTGATTTAGCAAAGTATTATCCGCCTTCTCGGTGATGAGATCGTCCACCTTCATCGGCATGGACCTGCCATCTCTTTAAGGTCGGCTTGGTCCGCCTTTGTCGGTGCTAACCTGTCTGCCTTAAGGGCAACGACTTCGTCCGCCATTATTAGCATCGACCTACCTGCCTCTTCGGCATCGGTTTTCCTCCTTCTCGGCGATGATTTTGCCTGCCTTCATTGGCGTCGACCAGCCCGCCTCTTCGGTGGTGGCTTTTCGCCTTCTCGGCGATGACTTTGTCCACCTTCATTGGCGTCTACTGGCCCGCCTCTTCGGCGGTGGCTTTCCACGTTCTTGGCGATGACTCTGTCTGCCTTCACTGACATCGACTTGCCCGCCTCTTTGGTGTCGGCTTTCCGCTTGTTCGGCGATATTCACTGGTTTTATCCATCACTAGCCAATAGAAGTCGAAACTTTGTATTAGTTTGGCCAAGTCAAATAAAATGTTACCTTTCTTTTCATAATTTCTGGGTGTTTAATCCGAGGAGGTCGCATGAATAAACATCGACCTCCCGAGGTAAGAATTTAGACATACTGGTGGTGAGATCGCCACCCTAGCAGGTGCGGTCTTCCCCCAACTTTTTAAGACGACTAAGCAAAAGTTTATAAATAAACCGCATCCAAATAAAACGGCAAGAACATATGCAATTTTAAAGTTACATAAGGAAATCAAGTCGGCATGCTATAGGTAGAAAAATAAATGAGTTTTATTGACGAAAGGCCCAAAGGATAATTACATCAAGTCATGAACCGCTCGGCCCAAAATGGTCATCGACGAGCACAGACAAGACTCGCACAGAGAGACTTCGCCTCAAAATGCGAGCACAGATAAGACTCGTACAAAGAGGCTCACCTCAAAGTGCGAGCACCGACAAGACTCGCACAGAGAGACTTCGCCTCAAAATGCGAGCACAGACAAAACTCGTACAAAGAGGCTTACCTCGAAGTACGAGCATAGAAAAGACTCGTACAAAGAGGCTCACCTCGAAGTACGAGCACATAAAAGATTCGTATAAAGAGGCTCACCTCAAAGTACGAGCATAGAAAAGACTCGTAAAGAGAGGCTCACCTCAAAGTACGAGCACATAAAAGACTCGTACAAAGAGGCTCACCTCAAAGTACGAGCACAAATAAAGAAAATCAAATACCTACCAAGTCGCAGCCTGAACCAGCAACCAAGACTCTCAAGGAGCACAGGCTCTCGACGAGCTCAATCTCAACAAATAGTAATTGCAGACGATTAACCTCCTGACAAACAGCGAGCATAAGATAGACCCCCCGACCCGGGGGCACGAGGGGGAATCAAGCCCGCTAAAGCACACCCGAGTCAAGTTGAAGATCCAAGCTTGATACCGGAAGTATTACCATCAAAGTGTGGATAATCAAGACCTCATGAAGGCATTCATAGCATACACAGGGGCAAAAAATGCATCCTCAAGGGCGAAAATCAGATAAGTCTTATTTGAACAAAGATAAAGACCGACATCCGAACAAAGTCGAAGTTCGCTCTTGGGGGCAATTGTTGTAGCCATAATAATAAGTCAACAGCTACGTGACAAAGGATGATGACGTGGAAAATGGTGATGACATGGCGGCTAGAACCAAGTTCAGCTGAAGAGTACGAGATGCCGAGAACGGCCCTCACAGGGGGACCTAGAAACGAGCAAAGAAGATCACGTTCGCCTTAACGAGCGACCTCCCTCGAGGAAGATCCACAGGCGAGGTCAGAAAGAGAAGAATAGAGACCGCTTGACTGGGCGACCTCCCCCGAGGTTGCCCCACGAGCAGGGTCGGTATCCATATATCGAAGAAGAGATATCAATTTCGAAGATAAGCAAGATTCCCAGTGTTCATTATGGAAAAAAAGATCTTACACATCTATTAAAGATCCAGGCAAAGATTTAGTGTATCTTGTATTTCCTTGTTTAGAAGGCCCATTAAGTGACCCATTAGGGTTTTCATCTTTGTACCTTGTAATTATTATAAATAGGGGACAAACCCCAAGAGAAAAGACACACAAAAATACATTGGAAAAAGATAGTAAAACACCCTAGCTTGGTATGCCCCCAGACGTAGTCCTTCCAGACGAACTAGGTCAACAAACTCGATTGTTCTTTACGTTTTTCATTATTCATTCATGATTCATATATTACTTGTTTGTGGCATAGACGTAAAATCTATGTTACAACATACTATTCTCCTTTTTAATTGCTAAATAAAGAAATTTGATCTCACGTTAATTGCACTACTAAGTATAAGTTTTAGATAAGCGTATGATTGTTTTCTTTATTGTGTAATAAATTCTAATTAGATCTTGAAATTACTCATATGGTTCGATCACTATCTTTAGGCACTTTAGAGTGTGTGTAATAATAAATAGTATCTTCTCATAGTCCATGGCTTTGCGTACACTGTGGAAATTCGGTTAATTTATTTAGATTTTTTATTTAATTTCTAAAGTCTAAACGATTGATATACATATGTATATACATAAGACTAATTCGTTTAGGTAAGCAATTTCCGAACTTACTTTTCCGGCGTAGATTTCCGGTGTTGTTTTTCGGCTAAGTTTTTATTTTTTTGCAGGAATATTATCGTCATCCAGGCAAATGAACGATCTTGTGATGTCTTGGGCGCCTGCTCTAGGCAGATTTTTGGGATAGGGATTGCGGATTTAGGGCAGGAACATTAACATCATTTAGGAAAATGAATTGTCTTGTGACGCTGATTTTTTAGAAAATGGATTGTGGATTTAGGGCAGGAACATTAACGTTATCCAGACAAATGAACGATTTGATAAGGCCTTGGGCGCCCGCTCTTGGCTGATTTTTTGGGATTTGTGTTGAGGATTTTCAGCAGCTACATTTATGTAGTTTGATTTCTCTGTGATTCGCTTTGAAGGCTAGGGCTGAGGATTCGTATTTATTCCCTCGTGTTATTACTATCCTGTTGTAGGTTTTCAATTAGACTATATCTCTCTCAGTTTGTGTGCCTTGATTATGGAGGCCATGATGAGGCAATTAAGCATTGATGAAGAAGAAGAGGAAGACCTTGTCATCGAACTTGATGATGTGGTTGATCAAAGAGAGAACATTGATCTTTATCTGGTGGGCAAGTTTTTAGTAAATCAGAATGTCCGGTTCAACATTTTAAAGAGCCGGATGGCGAGTGTTTGGCGACCTAAGAAGGGATTTCGATCAAAGAGATAGGATCATGAAGACTGCTTATCCAATTCTACCACCAACTCGATCTGAAACGTGTGCCTGATGGTGGCCCTTGGACTTTTGGCAACTTTCCTTTGATTATTTGTCGGCTATCCGTTGGTGAAGTTATGTTAAATGTCCCGCTTGTAACCATTCCATTTTGGGTGAGGGTGGATCGTATTCCGGCCATAATGTTCACTGAGAAAGTAGGTCGTATGTTGGGAAACTTCATACGGTGTATTTCAAGTACGAGAGGCTGAATTTATTCTGTTTTATATGCGGAATGATGGATCAAACCGAGAACTTTTGCGACATCGCTTTTGATTCTCCGGACGGGGCTATTGTCAAGAACTGGGGACCTGATCTTCGAGTTACGGACTAGAGTAGGAATAATCAAGCGGGGAGAAGTGGTTGCGTGATGGAATGACTGTTGGGTTTCCCATTACGGTGTTAATTCTGGAAACGTAGATTCATCGATCAGAGGCGTCAATCGCGCTAATTGCATTCAACCAATGTTTGACTATGGAGAGGATGTGGAAGTAACTGATGCAGAACTATTGGAGGCAAGGAAGTGAAAGCGTTTGATTTCCGCTAATCAAATTTCTAGACGGACTCTACTCGAGATGGAGGAGGATGCTGAATACTCTGAAAATCCCATTTTTTAAAGGTCGGGCCCGGCCAGGAGTGATGATAGCAATAAGCTGGAATTGCAGAGACTTAGGCAATCCTGCTGCAATTCATTTTTTACGTGGGCTCATTCGAGCTCAAGGCTAGATGTACTATTTTTATATGAAACATTGTCTGTTGCTAATAAAATTGAGGAAATAAGGTGTGTTTGGGTTAGATTGTGTTTTCCCGGTTAATTGTGTTGGTAGAAGAAGTGGATTATGCATGTTTGGATGAATTCTTTGGCTTGCAATCTATTAAGTTTTCTCAATATCATATTGACATCAGTGTTAATAATGGGGATGAAGCTTGGCAACTTACTGATTTTTATGGTTTTCCAAAAAAGAGCTAGGAGAGGACAATCGTGGGGTCTTTTGCGACAACTTCGGAAGTTAATGATTTGTCTTGGTTGTTTTTTGGAGATTTAATGATCTTTTGACTTCAGATGATAAGAGGGGGACACTGTTCATCCTAACTGGTTTTTTAAAGGTTTCCAGCATGCTATTATTGGTTGTAATTTATCTGATGTTCGATTACTTAGATACCAATTTAATTGGACTCGAGGGTGGGATTCACATAATATTGTTGAGGAACGATTGGATCGTGCGATGGGTAATTCTAATTGGCATATGAAAATTCCAAATGCTACTCTTACCAACCTGCAAGCGCCAATATCAGACCATACACTAATCTTGCTGGATACATTGCCCAATCCTTTTACTCTAGTTCGACGTCCTTTTCGTTTCAGGTTTGAAAATAAATGGCTTGAGGATCCTGACTTGGTGAATGTGGCCTCAAAGAGTTGGAGGGGCTTTCATGACTTTGATATTTAAAAGCAACCTCGGATGTTCTTGGTAACTGGGGTAAACATATTGCTACTGCTTGGCATCGGAATAAAGAGGATCTTGAGGCTGAAATTCAAAACTTGCTTAAATTTGGAGGGGCTCATAAGTATGACCGGATAGCTGCATACTGCAAAGAATAATCTTGCACACTTATTGGTTCAGGAAGAGCAACATTGGAAGCAACGATCGAAGGCAAACTGACTCTTCGGAGGTGATTTAAATACGAAGTTTTTCACAAATGGCTTCAGCAAGAAAGAAACATAATTGCATAAATGGGCTGGAAAATGATCAAGCTGAATGGATAGAGTCGCAAGACGGAGTGGGAAACATAGTTTTGTCCTATTTTTTAATCTGTTCCATACTACTGAAAGTCTTAGTGATATAGACAGGATAATGAGCACAGTCCATTGGTCAATCAGCGAGGAAGATAATGCTATGTTGCTAGAAGATTTTGAGCCTGAAGAGTTCCGAATTGCAGTCTCACAAATGCATAAGGACAAGTCTCCGGGTCCAGATAGATTTAACTCGGGTTTTTACAAGAAATTTTGGGATGTAAGTAGGGTCGGATATTGTTGCCTCATGCATTCAGTGGCTGGAAACAGCGTCCTTTCCAGACGGTTTGTATAGTACTACAGTTGTACTAATTCCGAAATGTGACAATCCTAAAAAGGTACGCGATCTGAGTCCAATTTCCCTTTTGCAATGTTGTTTACAAAATTTTGTCAAAGGTTTTATGCAATAGATTGAAGAAAATCCTTCCAGAATTAGTTGATGAGTCTCAGTCAGCTTTTACTAGTGGTCACCTTATCCAGGACAGTGTGTTTATTACCTTCTAGACTATTCATTTAATGAAAAATCGGAGGCGTGGAAAACGGGGTCATGTGGCATTAAAAATTGATATATAGAAAGCATACAATATGGTTGATTGGAGGTTCCTGGATGGTATTCTTCAGCGTATTTTCATGAGAAGTAGGTTAAGTAATGCAATTATGTGTGCAGACAGTATCATATTCTTTTGCTCTAAATGATAAAATTGTTGGGCCGATTCGTCCTTTTCATCCTGTGCGCGGAGGGAGTTTCTAGTCTTTTGAGGAATGAAAATAGTCAGGGGCGTCTGCATGATCGTCGGGTTAGTCGGAGGCTCCATCGATCTCACACCTTCTTTTTACAGATGATAGTCTCCTGTTCTGTGAGAGGACCCGAGAAGAATGTCTTACATTAAGAACTACGCTCGACCTATATGAACGTGCCTCTGGTCAAGGAGTCAATTATGGAAAATCTAAAGTAAAAAAATTAGTATCAATATCTCTTTGGATGACCGAGAAGAACTCAGTTATTTTAGGAGTTTCGTCTCCTCTTAATACGGGTTGTTATCTTGGTTTACCATCCCTTATTGGTAGGGATAAATCTGCAATATTTAGATACATTAGAGGTAAACTTTGGGCTAAATTGCAACACTAGAGGGGGAAAAAATTATCAAAGGCGGGTAAGGAGGTTCTCATAAAAGCAGCGGCTCAAGCAATACCAGCATATTTTATGAGTACTTTTTTTATTGCCCTCAAATTTGATGGATGAGTTGCATAAGATGTTAAATTCTTTTTGGTAGGGTCATGGCTCGAATTCGAAGAAAGGTGTGAAATGGGAGACATGAGAGAAATTGTATATTTAAACACGATGGTGGAATGGGATTTTGGAATCTCCATTTATTTAATTTGGCCATGCTTGGGAAATTAGGGTGGCGACTTCAAAAATTTCCAAACTCGCTCATTAACCGGATTTTGAAGGCGAAATACTTTCCTACCACTGATTTCCTTCATTCAAAATGGGGTCATAATCCGAGTTAAACTTGGAGAAGTGTCCATACTTCAAGAGATTTGGTTCATGGAGACTCGGTTTATTTGTGGCGTGATTCTTGGCTTGATTATGATAGGTCATTTAACATTGCTACTCCACCAGTTCCTACGTTTTATGATATGCTTGTGAGGGATTTTTTGTACCAGGGACTAGACAATGGGATATGGAGGTTGTTAACGATGTCTTTTCGGACCATGATCGGGCTAGGATCCTTCGTACAATACTAGCCCCTAATGATATTTTGACATGCAAATATGGCATTATATGGCTTCTAGAATTTACACTGTAAAATTTGCTTATCATTTAGCGGTGAAAATTATAGAATATATGTGGGAGTTTGGGGAATCGATGTGGGCTGGGCTGTGGAAACATAAGGTTCGACCTCGCATTTCCTCATTTTTTTTGGCGACTTTGTAAGGGTTTCCTTGATGTTAAGTCAAAGATTAATCGTTGGTATCCGGGAACGGGAACCCTTTTCCTAGTTTGTGGAGAGGCAGGTATGGTTGAATCCATTTGGCATTTATTTATCGACTGCAAGGTGGCACCGGCATGTTGGAATATTGTTGGTTTATGGAGACGTTTGGATGAGTTGTGTTTTGAGGTTGAAGACCATGGGGGTCTCTTTATGCGTGTTATCCAGGATTTTGATGTGGTCAACGTAAACACAATCATGAGTGTGTCTTGGACGTTATGGCGAAACCCCAACGGCTTGTTGTGGAAACAGATGCGAAGAGAGTCAGCGACGCATACATTTCCACGGATCACAATTGCTCATCGTTTGGTGATTTCATCGCGACTGGAAAATATGTTCGTTCTAGTCGTAGTCAGTTTTTGGTGCAATGGGTCAATCGAAATGTCAATATTATGACATATTCTTCAGCAAGGATTTCTCGTTTCTATGAGAGTAATGGGATGAGCTTCCAACTTTTGTGGAAGGCCTTCCAGATATTTGCATTTCTTGAAAATAATCCTCTTCTCCTTTGGAAAAAAAAAAGATAAGCATATGATTTGCAAGTTTCCTTTTATTTGTTCATTTCTTTTAGCATATTAATCAAAAAAAATCATGCGAATTGTTTGTATCACGATTTCTCAAAGGTTGACCTTTCTATATTTATATTCATTGACATTTTACTAAATGAACAAGGTGAAGGATTTGATTGCGACATTATTATTGATGCAATAACTACTAAAATATCTAATGCATGACTTATTTCTTTGATCAAGATGCTAATCTCATTTATTTAAAGGTATTTTTCACTTATTATATTTGCTTAGTACTTAAGTGCATCATTGATATGATATGATCAAAAAATTTAGCACATCTTTTGTTATTACATAAATCAACGAGGATGTAAGTCTCATGCTTTTGACAAGTTATTCTATCTTCACATGCTATGTATCCAATTTAATCCTTTTATATAATGTTATTGGAAAATTTATAGTTTCGATGAAAGTTCCAAAAACACATGTAATAGGACCAGTCGGACATATTAGTCGACTGATAATTCAGATAGAAAACCTGTTGACCCTGTTAGATAGCTAATGTTATAGAGTTAGGTAATATATTGAGGGGAACTCAATATATCAGAATAGTCAAGTGAAGATCAGAAGATTCGAAGATCAAAAGACTACTGAAGACCGGAAGACCTATCTTTATCTATATATCAGCAGAGTCTTAAGACTGTTGCTAAGTCAATCTTATATCAGACTCCAGTTCAGATCAACTGAGGTACTGATCTGATGCTCAACTTGTACGAAGACAGTTGACTCTTTTAGAGTCAAGCTTAAGTCAGCATTCCATGAAGAATTTATATCAAGTCATACAAAGATCATACCTGAAGAATGTGAAGAAAAAGTTCTGATAAGTGCCCCATGTGTATACTTGTCAACTAAACAGAGATCGACACGTATGTATTTTGATTAATAAAGTAAGATATGAAGTATCAGCGATCAACAACTAGAAAGGACAAAGTTGCACACTTTAGGCAGGGCCGCCCCTGCAACCATCACTTCATACCTGCCCTCCTACCAAAAATAGACTGAAGTTCAAATTTCTCTCCAACGACTCTTTGAATCTCAACTCTATAAATAAGGATGAACCCCTTCAGAGTCCATCACGGAAATTATCAAGCATTCAAGCTATCAAGCCATTTCCGCAAGAATACTCAAGCAAAACTCAAGATTAGTTCTTAGTGTACATCCATTTCCACTTAGCTGAAATATTCTCATCTAGCTTAACACTAACCCTTGTAAGAGATATTTCTTAGTTGAAAAACAAACACAAACCCCCCGTAAACATAACCTTTTAGGAAAGTATGTAGGCAAGTTTGTGAGTTAGTTCATCTAGCTTGCATTCTAGGATAGAGTGAGAACTCTGTAAAAATTTGATTGTATTGTGTGATTAACACAGTAAACTAAGGTGTTAGTTAGTAAACCACCCCCTGCTCATAGGAAAGAGTGGATATAGGAGAAGTTCTCCGAACAACTATAAAAATTGTGTGTTGTTTATCTGTTTTACTCTTACACTGCACATTTAAAACAATATGCATAACTTAAGAGATCAGACTAGACAACAAGTCTGTTGATCAGATCAGTCGGATCCTTTATCTGCTGATCTAGGCAGAACCTTAAGTTTGATTTAAAGGAGATTTTTACATGGGTTAAAACTAGCTTCCTCACATCAGCTAATCTAATAGACATCCAACTGATAAGCTTTGAAGCTGTCAGTAGGTTGGATATCAGATCAGGCTGATTTCACTACGCACTCTACAACACTTATCTGCCTTACACGATGTACACAAGAAAAAGTTTGAAAGTCTATTCACCCCTACCCTCTAAACTTTCCACTCACGAAACCCGTTCGGGAACTACAATTTTTTTTGTAACACCCTAAATTATCTCCTTAATTATCTCAAAATTTATTTTAAACGTTACTTTCTTTTTAATTATTTTAGAAATTATTGTGATTAAAGTTTTCACGCTCCCCTCGAACTATAAAGTTTTCATCGACTAGTAACTACTTCATATTTTTTTATTTTCAAAAAATTTCTACTATATTTATTTCAAGAGACAAAGTTTTATTTACATAATTTGAAGATGGTTTGTTATATATAGATGTTGCAATTTTCCTCCATTTCCCACGTATATTTTTTCTTAGCGGTGTTAGTATATTTGTATGGGTTTGTGTGTAAAGATGGTACATTCGTCTATACAATTCTCATTTTTAATTACTGAATAAAGAAACTTTGTATGTCACATTAATTGTATTACTAAGTATAAATTTTAGATAAGCATATGATTTGCAGGTTTCCTTTCATTTGTTCATTTTTTTGCATATTAATCAATTTTTTTCATGCCAATTGGTTTGTATCACGCTTTCTCAAAGGTGATCTTCCTATATTTATATTCATTGGCATTTCACTGAATGAACACAATGAAAGATTGGGTCCCAACATTTTTATTGAATCAATAACTACCATAACAGCTAATACAATGACATTTCTTTATGCAAGCTGATAATCTCATTGATTTTAAGGTATTTTCCACCTATTGTATTTGCACAGTACTTTAGTGCATCATTAACTGTTGTGACATGATCAAAAAGTTTAGCACGTATTTTGTTTATTAGATAGATCATCAAGAAAGTTGAATGAGAGAAATATAAAACTTGATGCAAATGCTTATATGGTTAAACAATTGGTTGAAATTATGTTATTTAATAGTTATCTCTTGTTATTTTAATCTTGAATTTATTAATATTTTAATATGTTGCGGCCTGAAAACGAATGAATTTGAATTTTTTAATTGATGATTGGAAAATAATGCAAAGCTTTAACACTAACAAATCAGATGAGAAAGAAGGTTCGGACAAGAAAAAGAACACAAGACAGAGAAAAATAATGAACAAAATATAGAATATGTAATGAAGAAAGGAAGAAGATGGTGAAGAAGATAAGAAAGAAAAGTGAAGATGAAGAAGTGTTTTTTCATAATACTTATAGGAAATATAGAGGGCAAATTCTTGTATGAAAATAAGTGAGAATTTATCTATTATAAAAAAAATTCATTGCCAAAAGGTGAATCAAGCCTGGGTCGCTCACATGAGAGGCGCTTACAATAACCATTATACAACAATGTCTTGATGTTAAAAAATTTGAGGCTTTTAATATAATAAATTGTGTTGATGGTGTAGATTGAGAGAATTTGTTTAAAGTGACAAAATACCCATTTTAGTTCTGGCAAAATATCTGAATCTTTGTCTTCCTCACACGATATTTTAGATTCCCTCATTCCTCACGTGTTAGCTTTCTTTCTTCTCCTATCCATTTCTCTCACAGGGATCTCTACTTCTTTCTCATGTTTTTTCTTTTTTTCTGGATTATCAAATAATTAAATGATCCATGATTGATTCAACTTTCATATGCTTTCAATTGCTGAAAAAATCACATAATCATTTTATGAAAAATCATATAATAAAAAAATCACAGGTAAATTCACCTTGAATTCTGAAAAATTACAGAATAAATGTCACATACTCCCGGGTAAGAATGGCGGCTCTTTTGCTACTGCTCTTTGGCTTTGTACTATGTGGGTCATCTGGAATTGTAGAAATGCTCGTATTTTCAAAGATGAGGAGATTGTGTTAGAAAAGTTCGTCGATGAGATTAAATCTAGATTGTGGAGTTGGATTTCGATTAGATGTAGTAATATTTGTGTGTACTCTTATACAGATTGGCTCTTAAAGCCCAGAATTGTATAAGACTAATTTTAAGAGAGAGAAAATTAAAAGAAGTCAAGAAGAAGAAGAAAAGGCGTCGTAATTTTTTATGAAGATTGTGTATAGATTTAATTTGAAAAAAAATAAGAAAGAAAAATATTTAAAAAAAAAAGAGAAAGGTTGAAAAAGATATAACCGTATATGAAAAAAAACATATAAGGAAAAAAAATGTAATTTGAAAAATAGTAAGAAAGGAAAATATAAGGAAAAAAGAGGATTGAATAAAATATAAAGATTTGGAATAAAAATATAAGGGGAAATTTTATTTTGAAAATATAAAAAAAAATTATATATAAGGAAAAAAATGTAATTTGAAAAATAGTAAGAAAGGAAAATATAAGGAAAAAAGAGGATTGAATAAAATATAAGTATTTGTAAAGATTTGGAATAAAAATATAAGGGGAAATTTTATTTTGAAAATATAAAAAAAAATCACAAAACTAGGGACTTGATCTCCAGACCTCACGCACAGATGGTTCTTTAAGGCGAACCTATCACCAAATGAGCTACCTATCACTAGTGAAACAATCATCGACTTTTCAAATTATAATATATATATATATATATATATATATATATATATATATATATATATATGAGGTGTTAAATGGGTAGATTCTGCCCAGGACAGAATCATTAAAAAGTTTTTGCCCTGAATCAAGTCCACCCCAGAATCTGCCCTGAATCAAGTCCATCAAGTCTAAAATAGTATTTTCTGCTCAGGGCAGAATCTGCCCACCAAGAATTACCCTATATATATAACGGGGGCCCTCGCAGGAAAGGGGCACTGTGCGGCGGCACCACCGGTGGCGCCCCAGGGCCGCCCCTGTTGGGTGTTGACTGTCCTGTCTTTGTGGTCAATATCTAATATTCTTTGATTTTTTGTAAGTTCTTGGGTCTTTCTACCCCTGTCAATATATTTTATTTACTGATTAAAAAATAATCAATTTCTAGATTTGTGTTCAACTTTCTCCTTTCTATAACTGTTGCAATGCGATTGATAAAACATGATAGTTTTAGATTATATAACATGTTAATATTTTTATTAAAGGTATTAGAATAAAAGTACGTATGGAGGCTCCAAATTTGATTCTTCGTTGGAAACTCGATCGTTGTTCATAAAACAGGTTGTCGAGGCCTTTCGTCTTTTTCCTGTGCTTTGAATAAAATATTGCTATGTTTTTATATGTAATATTGTAATGATTTGCCTACAATGCCGCTTCTGTTTTAATTAGTACTCTTAAAGTTTTACCTTTTTTTATGCTTTATTATAATACTATTATATTTTAAGTAGGTTTTGTGTAAAAAATTTCAAGTGTAAAAATCATACAATTTAAACAAAAAAATTAAATTAGTGGCCCACAAAAATCTCGCAGGTCACCCGATCAAAAGGAAAGGCTGCGAAAAGAAAGGCCACATTATCAGGACCATCATTTAACTTTCCTCTCTACTTTTTTTAAAATTTTGTTTTAACCGAGAATCCCTAAAGTTTTGGACCATAATTTAACACTCCTTTTTTCCTTTTCTTTTTTATTTTGCTATAACCACTATACTATCATAATCACATATTAATTAAATTTTTAATAATTTGTTTATATTTTATAATAAATTACAATAAAATATGTAGTTTTAAAGGGTATTACACGCAAATTTAAAATAGTATTACAAATAAAATATAATAGTATTATCATCAAAACATAACAGTATTACCTTCAAAATATAAGAAAAAGTAAAACTCTGAAGGATATTATACAATACAAAAACAGTATTACACACAAAAACATAACAGTATTACACACAAAAAAAAAGTATTACATTCAAAAAAATAAGAAAAAAGTAAAACTCTAAAGGGTATAAGTGTAAAACTGGGTCAACGAAAAGAAGCAAATGAGAAGAAAGTGGTCGCAATGCAACCATACAATCTCATAACAATTCTCAAACACCGCTGCAAATCCGCCACACAAATCCAACAACTCCACGCCCAATCCATCACAACAGGCAAAATTCCATCTCCTCCTTCGCCAAATCCTCCACTCTCGCATTTTCTCCGCCTCTCAATCCACCTCCAATTCCATCATCGATTACTCCACCAAATCTTCAACCACATCCAGAAACCCTCAACTTTCAATTACACGTCATTATCAGAGCACACACCCACCTCCAATCCCCCCTCACATCGCATTCAATTTCTTAACTCAGATGCATCGGAATTCCGTGCCACCGGATTTTCACACGTTTTACTGGTGGATCGATTATGTGATGGCGATTGTGACTTTAATTCTGCCATCGATTAAATTTCGAGAAAATTAACTACATAATAAAAAACGTCACACAAATTCATAAGATTTATTCATTTTTGTTGTGAGAGAAGAAGAGAGAAAAAATTGAGAGAAAAGAAGATAGAAAAAATCGAGAGAAAAGAAAAAAGGAACAGAGAGAAAATAGAGAAGAAGAAAGAGAAAAAGAACGAAGAGAGGAGAGAGAAAGAGGAAAGAGAAAAAAGGAGAAAAAAAAAAGAATGAGTCAACAGAGAAAAGGAAAAGGCGGGCAAAGCAAGGGAAAAACGGGTCAAGCAAAAAAAACAGGTTAAATCAAATGGGTCAAGGAAATTGGATTTTTTCACATATGAAAATTTTCACACGAGACTTTGTCTTATATTTTTGTATGTAATATTATAATGATTTTGTTGGTCCTGGGGAAAACGAGTCTAATACGTGTATGGGGGGGAATACACGTGTATAATGATTTTTTAAACTTTTTACCAAACTATGATCAGTGAGTCAGGTTGTCCTAAGATTTAGTCCTGAGAAGCAAAGATGCTCTGAGTCAAAGTCTACTGAGACAATAACACTGAGCGGCTTTCAGGGACTGCAGATTAGCTCAACTGATCTGAGTTTTAAAACAGAGTCCAAATAAGCTTGGAGTAGATAACAATCTTACTGACTACTCAGATGAGTTGATCAGTTTGATAACTATCTACTAGCTTATCTAGAGTGCGGAATGTGTAGGCCCTAAGTTTATACTCGTTTTACTTTGCTGAAAAACTTTGTTGCTCAGTAAAATAGTGGTTAAGGCTGTGATCAATTTAATGCAAACTCAGTGGATTGGTTCCAACTGAATATCAGAAAACTAAGTATGCTCTCATTGAAGATATGCAACAGATAATATGCAAAGAAGAAAGTAAACAACACAACAAGTTATAGTGGTTCAGAGACTCAAGCTCTTACGTCCACTCTCTCTGATCCTCAGAGAAATTCCTTAACACACTACTACAACTACCTCAAGCTTTCAGACTGAACTCAGCAGCTTACTAACTTTCTACTATGAGTTTTCAGGCTGAACTACACTGCAGCTTACTAACTCAAACACACACAAGCTTTCAGACTGAACACAAGCATCTTACTAACTTCTTCTCTAGAGCTTTCAAGCTGAACTCCTGCAGCTTACTCACTCTTTACAACTCTCACTTTCCAACAACTACACACTCAAACTACCTAACAAAGGGTTTGGTTTGGTTGGTTTTCAACTAAGGTGAGATATCCTTTTACAATAAAACACAAGGTAAAAGACTAGGATATCTTTAACTAAGCTATGAATATGCTTGAATCTAGGCTTAGTGAATTAGCTCTCTTCAAAGATGAAACACTTGGAAAATTCTTAGGGTTTCTAGTGCTTCACAATATAAACTTGAATACGAATGAGCTCTTGAGTTGCTTGATTTCCCGTAACCTTGCAATGGTGAAGTTCACTGGTATTTATAGAAAACTCACTAAGGTCTCTCTTAAAAAACTATCCGTTGGAAGAGATAGCATCAGGGTTTCCTTATTTGGTTAATGATGAACGGCTATGTTAGGGTTTGAACAAGCTCTTGCATGGTTTGGTAACAAGTAACCAATGCAGCTAATCACCAAGTTTTTGCAGTCTGGAACTTAGTACATCTGACATCCTCAGTGTCACATCGCTTTCTGTGTCAGTGAAGTACAGTGTTGTCTCTCTCTGGTTGGTTTTTAACTTCAGTTGAATAGAGACAAATAAAACGGCTCTTTTAGGTCAATCTCTCTGAATGAGACAACCTTAAAAGACACTTAGTTTTAGTTCCTTTTTTCTACAATTAAATATTTGGACAACATTTATTCCTCATAAATGTGCAAGACTTCCTCAGTCTATTTGTCCTCAGGTAGATAATCTTCAGGTCCTCAAGTCTTCAGGTTTATTTGAGTCTTCAAGGCGAAATGGATACTCAGGTTGTTCTGAGTTATTCTGAAGTCTTCTAAATCTTCAGATGTCTTGGTCATCTCACTTAGTTCCCCTTCAGTGTGTGCCTTACTAATAAACTTAGAGATATCTGTTGTCTATACATTTTGCAGATAATTCCTGAACTAACTATCCTGAAACCTGTTTTCTAATCTACCTTAGATCATTCTGAACATGTCATACTCAGGGTGTTTTGAGATCTAATCAAAATCTTTATCTTTTATTAAATTCATCTCCCAACAGATTTGCCAATAAAACTACTTTCATTTTGATTTAATTCCCTTCAAATTTTTCCTTTTACTTATTTTTTAAAATAATATTATAATTTTTTCCATCTAATACTGTAATGTTTTGTCTGCAATCCTGCTTCAATTTTGCATGCAATACTCTTTAGACTTACATATTTTACTGTAGTTTCTCATAAGCGATAAATAATTAGTGGAAATTTTAATTAATAAATATTTGTTATAGCCAAGTGGTGAATAATATTACATTATGATTTATGATAAGAGATAAATAATTCAGTGTAAATTTTAGTTGTTAAATCTTTGTCATAGTTGAGTTTTGAATTCAATTCTAGGCAGAGATAGTTTTTTTTTTTAAACAAAATTAGAATAAAAAAAAAATGAGAAATTGAACCATGATTTTTGAAGTTGAAAATCAATATCTTAACCGAGAGGCCAAACAAACTATTGTAATAAACTTGAACAATCGTCCATTTATTACGTTGTTCGCGTGCATTACTTGACCCACTTACCGAATATGCCAATATTATGTTATTTGCATATGTGAAAATTTTCACACAAAATTAACTCAATAAAGAGGAGCCTGTAGGAAAAATGTTACACCGTAGATGACTGATAATAAAAAATTAAACAACAAACAAAAATAACTTGAGGCTCGTGAAACACGATTTTCTTAAAATGAAATACGTCCCTCACTCTCGGTGCTAGTGACTCTTGGAACGTCCGCTTCCCAGGATACAACAAGTATAACAGAATATGTAGCACTGATATTCAGCTCTTGCGAACCGGAAAATCGTCTGAACTTATACCACCAGAGGGCCAACGAAAATGCAGGAGATATGTGTATAGCAAAGTGCTGGAATAGTGTCTGTAAGCTCTCAAATTCGTGTTCTTTGCCACTGCTTGGACTGCTCTTTATATAGGGCTCCAAGAATCGAAACTGTTGGATGGTATTGAAGGGCAATAAACGTGGCTGACCAAAACTGCCACAATTCAATTCAGATTTTGAATTAGTTGTAACTCTTGCAGGCACTGAATTCTGGTCCAGAAACTGCCATGCAAAATCAATATTTTGAAACTGCTCATTTGAATATGAACAGTTACATGCACATGCAGGAAAATAAAAATAAAAAGGAAATAGATTTAAGGCAAAAATTGTTTTGCTCGTCCGCCACTAAATCGGTGAGACATTCGTGTACGCAGGTCGCGCTCGCACACAAATTCATGCCCCGAAGGAAATTTCGTCAATGATTTGCACCCCCTCCCCCCCCCCCACGGCGCCCGCATGGAGGTTGGAGTATAATCAAGACATGTATTTACAACCCCCACATGGGTTGTTAGCTTTATACCCTTTCATTTCATTTTCATTTTCCAATGTGGGATGGGAATTTCACCTTTTCCCTCTTCCCCTTTTCCATACACAATTTTCAAGTTACAATTACACCATTTTCCTTTCAAATTTCCAACAGTCCCCCACATAAATGGAAAATCGTAGAGACACCAAAAAGTAAAAAGCTTTGGTGATATAAGTCAATGTTAGAACCTTGCATAGGATAGGTAGGTGTTACCCTTTGAACCTTCCCTTTTGAATGTACACTTAGTTTATAGTTAAATAGTAGACGCAATGTCTTTGAACTATACACTGTTTTGTGTAAACGTTAATGTACCCCACTCAAGGTCTTTCTAACGACATCCAGTTCTCGGTTATGTTCATTTTGGCCATGAACATTCGCCTGGTTCTGTAAGAGTATTTAGAAATATGCCTTACAATATTTCCTTCGAAGCGGCCCCACTTATCTCTTACATAGGTGATTTATCTTAAGAGTATCTCAAAAACTCTTCTGAAATCATTAATAGCCTTCTGCTAATCCTCACTACACATCACTATCACATCTATATGCAATGGGCTCTTGGGAATTATCCCCCCACATTACAGTGATGCATGAGTTTAGATGAATAGGTTGTCCTTTTGAACCTAGTTCTTGGGATCTCCAGTCAGCTAGGTAAGGTTATCCTTCACCTCAACTCTTTATGTTAAGGCTTTTAGTCCCATTCCTGTAGAAGATGTTTCAACTAACTCTCGATTTAAGCCCTTGGTTAGTGGATCCACAATATTATCCGTAGACCTCACGTAGTTTATTGAGATAACTCTAGTTGAGAGTAGTTGTCTAATGGTATTGTGTCGATGACGAATATTTCTTGACTTACCATTATACAAATTACTTTGTGCTCTTCCAATTGTAGCCTGACTATCACAGTGAATGCATATTGGTGGCACTGGTTTCGTCCACAATGGAATAACTTCTGAAAAATTTCTAAGCCACTCGGCTTCTTCACCACATTTGTCTATAGCTATAAACTCAGACTCCATGGTGGATCTTGTAATTACTGTTTGTTTAGAAGATTTCCATGATATAGCTACACCGCCAAGAGTGAAGACATATCCACTCGTTGACTTAGTGTCTTTCATATCGGATATCCAATTTGCATCACTGTAACCTTCTATTACAGCTGGATATTTCATATAGTGCAGTCCATAATCTCGAGTATGTCTTAAGTATCTAAGCACTCGTACAATAGCTTTCCAGTAACTCTCACTTGGATTACTAGTGTATCTACTTAGTTTGTTTACTACATAGGTTATATCTGGTCTAGTACAACTCGTTAAGTACATTAGACTGTCTATCACTCTTGAGTACTCCACTTAACTCACACTTTCACCTTTATTTTTTACTAGGTGGTGACTATGATCTATTGGAGTTCTAGTAAGACCTGAATCGCCTTTACTAAACTTCTCTAGAATCTTGTCAATGTAGTGAGCTTGACTCAAAACAATTCCTTCTGAAATCTTATAGATTTTAATCCCAAGAATTACATCAGCAATTCCCATATCCTTCATGTCAAATTTTGAATTCAACATGTTTTAGTGGATTTTATCATTTTATCGTTACTTCCAACGATAAGTATGTCATCTACATAAAGACACATGATTACATACCCATCTATTGTCTCTTTTATGTAGACACATTTATCACATTCGTTTATTCGAAATCCATGTTCCAACATGGCATTATCAAATTTAACGTGCCACTGTTTTGGTGCTTGTTTCAAACCATATAAAGACTTCACCAATTTACACACTTTGTTCTCTTGCCCGGTAGCTGAAAAAACCCTCAGGTTGTTCCATATAAATTTCCTCAACTAAATCACCATTTAGAAAGGCGGTTTTTACATCCATTTGTATCTCAAGATTTCTCAAAGCAGCTATTGCTACTATTAATCTTATTGACGTAATTCTCGTCACGGGAGAATATGTGTCAAAATAGTCAAGATCTTCTTTTTGTCTATAACCTTTAATTACAAGTCTCGCCTTGTATTTATCAATGATCAGGTCATCTTTCATTTTCCTTTTGAAAATCCACTTATAGCCTAGTGGTTTACTTCCCGGAGGAAGGTCCACTAACTCCCAAGTGTGATTTTGTAAGATGGAATCAATCTCACTTTGAATCGCCTCTTTCCATAGAGGACCCTCGGAAGAATTTACAGCTTCTTTGAAGCTTTGAGGCTCACTTTCAAGCATATAGGTTAGAAAATCTGGACCAAAAGATTTTTCTACCCTAACCCTTTTACTTCTTCTAGGTTCAACCTCTACTTCTTCAACAATATTTTCTATTGTTGTATCTGCATGCCTTTTTGAAGTACTAGCTTCATTACTAGCTTCAATGCATGTTTTCCAAGGAAGTATATGCTCGAAAAATGAAGCATTCCTTGATTCCATAATCGTATTTTTATGGATATCATCAATCTTAGATTCATGCACAATAATCTATAAGCACTACTGTTTTGTGCATAACTCATAAATACACAATCAACAGTTTTAGGGCCTATCTTCACCTTTTCTGGTGGTGGAATTGTCACTTTTGCAAGACACCCCCACACATTTTTAAATATTTGTAGGATGATGCTCGACCATACCATAGTTCATATGGACTTTTATCTATTTTCTTTCGAGGCCCCCTATTTAAAAGGTAGTTAGCAGTCAATACTGCTTCTCCCCACATATTTTTAGGCAAACCGAAATCTAATAACATTGCATTCATCATTTCTTTTAAAGTCCGGTTTTTACGTTCCGCAATACCATTTTGTTGAGGTGAGTAAGGTGAAGTAGTTTCATTTTTAATTCCATGTTGTGCACAAAATTCAGCAAACGGAAATTCATACTCGCCACCTCTATCACTTCTCAACATCTTAATTTTTCGATTCAGTTGATTTTCAACTTCATTTTTGTAAAGAACGAATTTATAAAAAGTTTCGTCTTTACTTTTTAGAAGATACACATAACAATATTTTGTGCTATCATCTACAAACGTGATAAAATATTTATTTCCACCACGTGTTTGCATAGATTTTAAGTCACACACATCAGTGTGAATTAAATCAAGAGGTTCACTATTTCTTTCAATAGTTTGAAAAGATGACCGAGTCATTTTTGCTTCTATACAAACCTCACACTTATGATTTGTGTCTATATTGAGTTTGGGTATACAATTTAAATTCATCAACTTTCTTAACGAATTAAAATAAACATGTCCCAAACGTCCGTGCCAAGTAATCGATGACTCAATCAAATAAACAGAAGTACAGGCGTTCTTATTCATGTTCTTTTTTATATTCATTACATTGAGTTTGAATAGGCCATCACACTCATAGCCTTTACCCACAAACAAACCATTCTTGGATAAGATAACCTTATCGGACCCTATTATAATACAAAATTCATGCTTATTCAATAAAGATCTGGACACCAAATTTTTACGAATGTCCGGAACATACAATACATTAGTTAGGGTCAATTCTTTCTCACTAGTGAATTTCAGCACTATTTTGCCTTTGCCTTTGACTTCAGAAGTAGCTGAATTCCCCATGAAGAGCTTCTCTTCGGTCACAGTTTCATCAAGGGAGTTAAACAACTCCTTAGATGAGCAGATGTGGCGGGTAGCATCCGTATCAATCCACCATTCACGTGGGTTTGAACCCACCATGTTCACTTCGGACACAACAGCAACAAGGTCTTCGCCATGCACCATGTTGACTTGTTCCTTCTTCGGCTTTTTACAGTCGGTCTCACGATGACCGGGTTTATCACAATTATAACACTTCCCGGTGAATTTCTTTTTAAATTCTTGCTTTTTCGGTCCCAATCTAGCATTGTGACCAGCACCATCTTTTTCTTTTCCTTTGCCTTTATACTTCGAGTTTTGGCCTTGTTCAACTACATTGGCCTTGTGCTCGAAGCTTCCACCATTTCGTTTTTCAGAATTCTTGTTGTCCTCTTCAATACGAAGACGAAAAACAAGTTCTTCCACATTCATTTCCTTTCGCTTGTGCTTCAAGTAGTTCTTGAAATCTTTCCAACCGGGTGGCAATTTTTCGATAATCGTCGCCACTTGAAAAGTTTCGCTCAACACCATGCCCTCGGCATGAATATCATGGATTATAACCGTAATTCCTGCACTTGTTGAACAACAGGTTTAATATCCACCATTTTATAATCAAGAAATTTACCCACGATAAACTTCTGTGCACCGGCATCTTCGGTTCGATACCTCTTGTCAAGGGCCTCCCATAACTCTTTTGCAGAAGGAACCCCAATGTACACATTGTACAACTCATCCGAGAGATTATTCATCAAATAGTTCCTGCACAAGAAGTCACAATGTTTCCATGCATCAAGTGCATTCACAGCCTGAAAGTCTTGTTCGTTTGGATTCTCGGGCAAACGAGGAGGGTCTTCCTTCAAGAACCTAGCAAGGTTCAAAGTTGTTAGGTAGAATAGCATCTTCTGTTGCCACCTTTTGAAATTCAGGCCGTTGAACTTCTAGGGCTTATCATGATGGTTGATCAGTATCGTAGTGGAATCGAAGAGGAAGCAGCTGCCGGGATGGAAGCAGACCCAAAAGCTGGAATGGAAGCAGACACCGCTGCTGGAATGGAGGCAGAAACCGCAGCTGGATTGGAGGAAAATGCTACGGTTGATGGAAGAGCAAGAGCGGATGTAGAGGATTGAGTGTTGTTGGTTTAAGCCATCTCGAAGGATACTTTACTTCGTTTTAAGACTGTAGGAAAAATGTTACACCGTAGATACCTGATAATAAAAAATTAAACAACTAACAAAAATAACTTGAGGCTCGTGAAACACGATTTCCTTAAAACGAAATATGTCCTTCACTCTCGGTGCTAGTGACTCTTGGAACGTCCGCTTTCCAGGATACAACAAGTATAACAGAATATGTAACACTGATATTCTGCTCTAGCGAACCGGAAAATCGTCTGAACTTATACCGCCGGAGGGCCAACGAAAATGCAGGAGATATGTTTATAGCAAAGTGCTGGAATAGTGTCTGTAAGCTCTCATATTCGTGTTCTTTGCCACTGCTTGGACTGCTCTTTATATAGGGCTCCAAGAACCGAAACTGATGGATGGTATTGAAGGGCCATAAACGTGGCTAACCAAAACTGCCACAATTCAATTCGAATTTTGAATAAGTTGTAACTCTTGCAGGCACTGAATTCTGGTCCAGAAACTGCCATGCAAATTCAATATTTCGAAACTGCTCATTTGAATATGAACAGTTACATGCACATGCAGGAAAATAAAAATAAATAGGAAATAGATTTAAGGCAAAAATCATTTTGCCTGTACGCAACCAAATTGGTGCGACATTCATGTACGCAGGTCGCGCTCGCACACAAATTCACGCCCCGAAGGTAATTTCGTCAATGATTTGCACCCTCACCTCCTGCGCGCCCGCGTGGAGGTGTGAGCATAATCAAGATAAGTATTTACAACCCCCACATGGGTTGTTAGCTTTATACCCTTTCATTTCCTTTTCATTTTCCAATGTGGGATGGGAATTTCACATTTTCCCTCTTCCCCTTTTTCTACACAATTTTCAAGTTACAATTACACTATTTTCCATTTAAATTTCCAACAGAGCCAAGATCAACTCAATATAGAGGAGCCATATATACTCAATATAGAGGAGCCAGGATCTACTCAATGTAGAGGGGCCATATATATAAGACATCGATGTCGAAAACAAACACTCTTTTGCTTTCTGCCACGTATCACAAGGGAGGTAGATATATAAAATTAGGATATTTGTATATATACGTTAATATAGAGATAGATAATTTTAGCGCTTAAGTCTAAAAATTAAAGGAGTGATTAAAATTAAAAATTACATCCACAATTAGTTCAATATTTCATGAAATCCACAAATAGTTTAAAAAATTAAAAAAGAAAAAAGATTCAAGTCTGTCTGAGTGAATAATTATAACATGAATAAAACTCCAATGAACCATATCTATATATGAATTCTATCATTGTTATATATAAATTATATCTCTGTTATATATAAAAATAATCACTTTTAAAAATATAAAGATTTTTTTTAAACAATGATAATTTTTATGCATAATAATGATTGAGCTTGGTTTTTGTCTTACAACAAACCCGTGTGATGCACTGACAAAACAATAGTCCAGTAATTTTGCATCATTTTAAAATTGGTCTTGATTGTTTTGACTTTTGATTTTGGTCCTGTAAGTTTTTAAAAGTTTTGAAATTGGTCTTTTAACCTGTTTCAGTAGGTTACCAAACAGACAGTCATCACATGTGTTATTATTTTATTTTTCCTCTAATTTTGAAGTGCCACCTAAATTTTTTTAATCTTAATAATTATGGATCGAGTTTAAAGACAACCTGAATATTAAAAGACAAAACAAATCAGATCGATTTATCGGGTCTAAACTGACCCAAAAATCCAAAAAAAAATAGCTAAAATACGTAGAAACCAATGTTTTAAAAACCGTAACCGGAAGTTGAGCTGGACGATCCCCAAAAAAGGCTGGACCGGGGTCGGATCGGTTGGGTCGGATTGAGTCAGATTGAGCCGGTGTGACGTCATAATAAATATTATATATATATATATAATATGCATAATTTAAAAAAATCAAAATTAAAAAAAAATCAATATATAAATTATTTAATAGTAATATGAAATAAAGAATGGATGTTGGCATGTTGCGCATAGTATAAGCTAAGACACCCATTTATTCTTTTTCAAAAGTCAAAACATCCCCACGATTCTCGATTCTCGCGAACTTCTTCAATTTTCATTCCTTCTTCTCCATTATTTCTTCATTCCTTCTTCATATTCTCCATATTCTTCAATCTTCATATTCTTTTTCTACAAATTCTTTTCTCCATATTCTTCAATCTTCAATTTCGCAGACGGCGGCAAGAGCGCAGAGTGGACGGCGGACGCGGCGAACCTGTGTGTTGTGATCTCCTCTTCAAGACTTCAAGTTGAAAATTGAAATAGCCATAGATGCTGCGTGAGTTGAAATTTAGGGCTCCAATTTTTTTTTTCCAGCCTTTTTCCCCTTCAATTTTTTTGTAAAAATGTGTTTTTTTTAATGATGTTTTTAGTGAAAACTGGCGGTTCATTGGTTCCCGGTTTTCACCGGTTTTCGACCGATTTTTTCGGTTTTTGGGGGGCGTTTGAATAGCGGTTTTTTACACCTCTATTGGGCCATTTATGGGCGGTTTTCCGGTCCGATCGGTACTACCGGCCGGTATGACTCGAATTTTAAAACATAGGTATAAACCACTATTCCTCCTTAAAAAAGATGCATAGAAAAATCTCGATCCATATTTATTAGGATTAAAAAAGTTTAGGTGGAGAGAGTAGTTCACTCCTGAAAAGATGCTGGGAGATATCAAAATTCACACTTGGATGCTTGAAGCTGGATTGTGGCACACTCATTGCACGTTGCTGACTCAAGTTTCAAAGATTGGAAGAAAAACAAAGATATGCCTTAAAAGTGTAGAGTTGATCTTGGTGGTTACGGGGCTGTTTTAAAAAACTTATAAGTGATTATAGTCATTTAAAATTGTATGCGAAAGTAATTTGAAGTGTTTTTTTAGTAGCTTAAATAAGCTCTTATAAGCTTAAAAGATGATGCTTTTAGTAGCTTATTAGTCTTTTTTTTTAAAATTTAACTTTTTTTGCAAACACTATCAACCTTTTAAAAAAAAATTACAAACACTATCAATTTCTACTATTAATCACTTTTCTCATAATCACTAATTTTAATAACTTCATTAAAATCTTGAGTTTTTGCAAACACCCCCTATTTTTTATAGTCTTGGTGTTGTACGTTATTATTTTCTGATTTGGGTCCTAACTGTACTTGAACGATCTGTTCATGTATGTGTACCACTCATGTCCATATATCTTCTTTTTAATAAAAATGAAATAATTATTGATGCGGCGGTTACCAATTTGGTGGTCTGCTGCATCGGGTTAAATAATTAATTTTAAAAAAAAATAGATTTAAAGGACAAAAAATAAAAAAGTCAAAACAATCGGAATTAATTTCAAAACGAAATAATGTTACTGGACTATAAATATATAATGATAAGTCTTGTATATATTCAGGTGCACCGTGCATTCATAGTGCATTTTAAAACTGTGCAACTTACTATACTTAAATATGCAATTTGCTTATATTGAAACATTCAACTATTTTTTCATATTAATAGTTGCACAGTTAATAGTTGCACGATTCAGTGTAAATAAATTGTATTTTTTTAATATTACAAATTACATGGTTCTAAAATGCACAGAATGCACGCAAGAGACCCACCCAAAATTTAATCCCTAAATAGTTAGTTGTCTCAAAGGGCGGCTGGCAGAAACCGGCCTTATGGCCTGCAAGTGCAACCATAGAAACCCAATAAACGTTCTCCAAAAATATACTACAACATATTACTATAACATTCCTCTACGCAACATATTCTCATTAGTTAGTTAAAAACACTAAACCCCTTTATATAAGATATTGTCGCTAGTCACTTGTCACGCCGGACGACGCAGTCAAAATACTACCATTAATCTTAACCATTCAACAATTAATTGAATTTTATATTTTCGTCTAAATTAATTAATTAATCTTAATGGTGTCATGACGCTACTAATATGAGTAAAATATTGAAATAATCTCTTTCAGCTTCTTACATTTGTCACTTTTGCAGTTGGCCTTTCTTGCCTGATCCAGTCTCATCCTTGTATAAGCTTGTTCCTTCTCATTTGTTTTTTTTCTCTTGGAGTAAAGTTTTCCATTTCTTCATTCTGCATCTCTCTTCTGTAGTAACAGTACTAGTAAGGTTTTATGCTGCATGTTTTTTTCGGGTTTCCAGGATCATGCCCAAATTAATTTCAAACTTAATTTATATACTTCTTGGAGGAAAGGAGGAGTGCTCTCTTGAAAATATATAATAGGTTGGGTTCAGTAGTCTCAAACTTGATGCACAAGAAGAAACTAGACTAGAGGTAATAGTTTATACACTTGTGTAATTTTTTTTTTCAATTTCTGACTATTGTTTCAAGCTGAGTTTAATGCAATTTTGGTCCCATAAGACACGGACACGCACGATTTTGGTCTCAATACTCACCACTTTGATCCCAAATTTATTTTCTTTTACACTGTTGGTCCCACCGTAACGTTTTCCATTAAATCCTATTATACTTTTGATCCCATAGCTGCATCTTTTTGGGGCCAAAATTGAAATAGGATTTAACGGAAAACGTGACGATGATGCCAAAAGTGTAAAATAGTTTGGGTTTGGGACCAAATTGGCGAGCATTGGGATCAAAATCGTGAGTGTCCGTGTCTCATGGGACCAAAAGTGCATTAAACTCATTTCTAGCCAATAAGGAGTTTCTAATTAAGGAACTATCATATCATAGTTTCCAATTATTACTACAAAATGTGTAAATCTTTGGTGGGTTTTAAGGAGTGTTAAGGGTTGATGAAGGACGTTCAAATTTTTCTGTGAGTAGTCTAGCTGCTGGATTTCGTGTACTATGTGAAAGTTGTGTGTTTAAATTTCTTTTGAATTGTTTGGTTTGAAAAGGAACTTCACCTACTATTTGAGGGCTTCTTGTAGATGTGCTTGCAATTTCAAAGCCGGCCAATTGTGTAATACAAGAGTAACACTTGTGTGCACCAGTTACACCGTATGATTGGTGCACAACTACTATATTGTAAAAACAAATAATATTGTTCGATGAAAACAATTAATACTATTCAATGAAAATAGCTAATATTGTTAAGTGAAAACATTTATTCTCTAGTTTACAGGGGTAGTAATGTCATTTTAGGTTCAACCTTTAAATTTATTGAAAAGTGATTGCATTATGCCCATATGTTGGAACAGGTGCAGGTGAGGTTTGACATTGAATAAAAATGGCAATGTCATTGGAGGATCTTTTGGCCAAGGAAGGTTTCAAAAGAAGAAAAGATAAAATAAAGCCCAGAGCTTCATCTGCTTCACAAGGAACAACTAGTATACCTCTTTACATCCAACATGCCAAAAATGAAGTTGCTTCTTCTTCGAAAAGGCCGGAGAGGGCGAGGTCTCATATACCTCGGTATGATTCAAAAGGAGACTTCTCAACAAGTAGCAGTTTTGCAGGGAGGAAGCCAAGGGATAATCTCATCACTCATGGGAAAACACATTTGGAATCTGAGAAAAGAAATAGTCTAAATTATGAAAGAAGGGCACGTCAAGATTCATGGGATGCTAAGAGATTTAGCCTTTCTTCGTTTAAAGATTTGCGAGCTTCTGAGGTGGCTCAGAGCGATGAGATAGTTGAGGTGGGAATGAATAAGGCGTACAAAGATAGATACTCCAATCAAGTTTATAGCCACAATGGAGATAGTAAGGATTATAAGAACAAGTCTTTTAAGCACATGAGTTCTAAAGATGCTAATAATTCAAACAGAAATTCTAAGAAGATAGATTTCGGTGAGAGTAGGAGCATGAAACCAGATAAGCTTGAAGATGGTGTTGCTGTTCCTGCTCTTGATGAAGTTGCAGTTAAAGCTGTTATTTCAATCTTGAGTGGATACGCCAAACGTTTCGTTAAGGATGATGATTTCAGGACATCCCTCCATCACAATAGTTTCGCTTCATTAGATTTGAGTGGCCTAGATGAAGGCCCGAATAGTCAACCCAAAGTCATGGGAAATCTGGAACAAGCGATAGAGATAGTCGAAAGAGCTGCAGAGGATCATGCAAACTTGAAGGAATTGAAAAAGGCTTCATTGCAGCTTAGTGTTATTACAGGACTGAACTCCGATGATTTGAAGGATGGATACACCTCTGGAATTCCTAATGCCAGGTTGTCGGCTTGTGCTCATCTCTACCTCAGTGTAATATACGTGATGCAAAAGAAAGATGGCATTGCAGCAAAGCATCTTCTTCAAGTGTTCTGTAATTCACCCTTCCAGGCACGCACGACTTTGCTGCCTCATCTGTGGGACCATGTGTTTCTTCCTCATCTCTTGCATTTGAAGCTTTGGTATGATAAGGAAACTCATTCGAAGCTTCTTGACAAAGTTTATAATGAGAGTCTAGATACGGGGACTTATCAATTTGCAATGTACTATAAAGATTGGATAATGGACGGGGTGGAAGAACCTTCAGTCCCTTTGATCACAATTCCTTCTTTTCCTATTCAACTTAATCGAAAGGCGGGCTTGATTGGCCATACAAGTAATCCTGCTAGTCATGCTGCCTCGCCTCAGTCAATGGTCAGTAAACAGTTGTACGATGAAGTGTTTAGGCATTCACTTAAGGGAGGTACTGATTTGGTAGTTTACGATGATGAAACTGGTAGAAGCTCCGATAGTCCAGCTACACAAGACAAACAACTGATATTATACACTCATGGCTCAAATAAAAGTGTTCAACATTCTGGGGAATCTCACTCTGTAAGTGTTTGATTTTCATGATGGTATTAGTTGAGGCTTTTATCACCTTCAGATTGTATTCAATTTATGTCCACAATTAGGTTTTTGATTGCTTGATTAGGCAAATAATTGTTGCACAACTTGAAATTTTTACCTCTGATTGCTTCAACCTTGAATGAGTAATTTATAGTTTCCAATCAAGTATCATTGCTTTAAATGTAATTCTTTTGAGTCTTCTTGTCTCTGGCTTGAGTAAGTATCTTGTTGACCATTCGTACGGTGCAACTATGCATAACTAATACTTTTCAGTGAGAACAACTAATACTGTTAAGTAAACACAACTAATACGGTTTAGAAATGCGTTTTAAGTTGCACGGTGCACCTGATGCATACAAGACTTTGTCCTCTGGCTTAGGATTAAGATAGCTTTCACCTATTTATTGGGACTTAATATAACAAGGTTTTTTGTTGTTCTCTTTATTATTGTCAGCCTTACCAGATAAGTTATAATTTTTACATGCCATTACATTCTGATTCTAGACAAGTCACCAATGAATATATCAATTAAAAACTCTTGTTGTATTATCATGTGCTTTGTTTTGAACAAAAACACAGAATTTTTACTTTACTAGCTTGTGTATCATATCTAGCCCAAAACATTACTTTACGAGAGGAAAATTAATTTTTTTCTAATGATTTTTTCTTGTTAAACCTGGATGCAGGAAACTGAATTGGAACCTAGTTCTATACAAGGTTGGCATGGTGATTTATTATTGACTCTGCTTAGCTTTTCATTTCTTCAATCAGCTTATACAATAATTTTTCTAATGCAGAAATGAAGGACCCCAGAGTAAAAGCTTTAAGTTGTTGCATCCCTGAAGATTTTGTATGCCCTCTAACTGGGCTTCTTTTTACAGACCCAGTAACTCTTGAGACCGGTCAAACTTTTGAGCGTGAAGCTATTACCGAATGGTTTAATAAAGGGTGCATAACTTGTCCTGTTACGAAAAAAGCATTACAATATAAGGCTGTGCCACCTACCAATATCATTCTGAAGCGTGTCATTGATAAATGGAAGACTTATCATATCGATCATATCTTTGTTGTACTCTCTGAAGCTGCAGCAGCTGGTTCAAATGAAAATGATAACACGATCATTTACGTCTTAGGCCAACTTCTCCCAGTTTTCAGTGAAGACGAGAGAGTAGAATATGGTAGACGAGTTATATCTTGTGGAGGTCTTGAGTTTGTTGTGAGAAGACTTGCGTATGCCAACACTCAGGAGAAGACTTTTATCTTGTCACTGTTGTGCTGTTGTATCGAAGCTGATGGGGGCTGTAGGAATGACATTGCTAGAAACATAAACCTGTCGGATCTACTACAACTGCTTTGTAATGAGCAGCAAGAGCTGAGAACAAGTACAGTGTTACTGCTGGTTGAACTAATTTGCTTCAACAGGTACTTACTTATCTTGCTCAGCAATAGGTACTCACTTTTATGTGCATAATAATTATTAAATATCAGGAGGAGTAGAGCAAAGTCAGGCCTCCTTGATGAAGAGATCACAAAAGCAATGGATCATCTAAGCACGTATCTCCAGGCTTGCACATTGGAACAGGCACCTTTGGTTGCTGTTCTGATTCTGAATCTTGATCTTCTGGTACGTGATATAATTGTATTTTCTCTTTCTTTCTGATGTGGGTGAATATTTGTCCCGTTTCTTGAATGTAATCAAGTGAATATGGATATGTTGTGAACTTTGGTATGAACAAAAGAATGTTAACAAACAACCATATCTTAAAATAAAAAGATAATAGCAAATGAATTTTTGACATTTTTACACTTATGGCTTTAAAATTTCATGAAAGCCGCACGCCACCTTTTTCGTTGCAGTTGGAACGACACAACAACAAAATATATAGACAGGAGGCTATTGATGCCCTGGAAGTTGCTCTAAGACAAAGCATATCTGACGAAAACGTGGAGAAGAGGTGTTGTAGAGCACTCCTAATCCTTGGAGGCTTCTTCTCATCATCGGGGAAACTTATGACAGAGGATTGGATCTTAAAACTAGCTGGGTTTTTTAATGGTCCTGATGCTTACGATGAATCCAATGATATATCAGCTGATGGAACATTAACTATGGTATAAGCGCTTCCACTATAAAACTAGAAATAACTAATATCATTTAAAAAAATGCACTTGGTGCAACTAATGCATAGAAATATGTGTAATATTTACATAATGATATCATTCTGATTTTTGTTACTTTGAAGGCGGATTCTGTGAACGAAGATGAAGATGAAGAAGAAGTAAGTGCAAGGGAGAAGTGGTTAGTGAGGTTATCAACTTCACTAGTTGAGGATGGGAGCAAGACATTTTTGGATGCTATTTGTAAATGTGTGAGTTTAGGGAACTCGAATTTGGTGAGGGTGTGTCTAACTACAGTGGCTTGGTTGAGCTTTTCACTTGCTTCATTAGACGAAAATAAGGGATTTCAGAGTCGTGCCTTTTCAGCTCTCATTTCTCCGCTGAAACAATGCGTGGAATTCGGGAAGCTGGTCGAACACAAGATTCTTGCTTCACTGTCTCTTTATAATTTCGCTACAATTCCAGGTCAGTAATGTTATGTTTAGTTTCTTGAAAATTTTATTCAAATGATGATCTCTCTCTGTGGGGGGGTGTATGATATGTCTTTATGTCTGCAGAATGTAGGAAAATATTGGTTATGAAGATTGGTGAAGATGTGTGCTCTTGTTTAGATAAGCTAGGAATGGTAACATGGACAGCTAGAGAGTTACATAGCATCATCATATCCGAACAAAATAGGTAGAAATACGTCTTGATTTTCACTCAATGATCAAGATTCAAGAATTGTAATTATCTTGTTATTAATTACAGTTTAGACGAAGAAATGTTGTCACTAGCTAGTTAAACCATTTCGAGGAATTGCGCGCAATGTGCCAGCTCTTGTGAAAATAGGCATAGGTGAATCATAAACCTATTTGAAGTTCAACTATTCTTCATAATTTATCAATTTTTCAAATAAGATCCAATATGTATATTATGTAATAAAACATTAGTAGTTTTAAAATATTTTCCTAAGGCTAGAATTTTGAACAAGAAGAAATACATACCCTTTTGAGTAAAGGTTTAGGTTTATTACATGCATTTAGTAATGGAAACGAATCATTCCCTCAAACTTAATGGACCATCTTGAGCTTCAGTGCTTGTTTATGTATCATAATACCTTTATCCGGACTAGCATAAATTATTTGGGTTGACGTACAGGCACTTCCCCGCCTCCCGCCACATACAACACCTAGTTAAAGGCGAAGGAACCGTAAGGCGTTACAATGTAGTAGAGGAGAAGGATGTTACAAAGTGATACAGAAGCACTTATTTTCACAAAAAAAACTGAGTCTTACCTACTTAAAAATACGTGATTTTCACTGTTTCAAAATTGATTTGGAAAACATGCGTTACATTTGCACCAGTGGAATTGTCAATTTAGATCAATTAGTATTGTGAGACAGAGTCAACTCATGATCATTATCTTGACCTGTTATGAGAATGAACCAAATTAGTTTATATTGATATCCACCAGTCTCATAAAAACAATCTGGATTAGCTCTTTGCTTTCAAAATCTTGATACACTGTCGCTTAACAAAACAAATAGGTTTGCCACCCTTTTATTATTACTAACTAGTACTAGTATATTTATTTTGGGAAATCAAAATTTGACTTGTCAAACTCAATTTTTGTATACGATTCAAATTATATAATATTCTATTTTATGATAAGACACACTTGGTATAATATTTTGACTATGTTATTACCCAATTAGTAATGGGTTAAAGCAAAATATTCGTAAATGAGTTAAATTTTTACCTCGCGCGACTTTGTCTACCAAACGTGTAGCCAAGCGAGCTGTGCACATTCTTTCTTCTCAATGCCTGTCATAAAGTGCTTTAAATTTTGTTGCTTTTTTAATTTATTTTTTTTAAATTCAAATATGTATACATGTGAAATAATCTGTCATACCACGATGAATAATCAATAATATTACAAGCATTAATCAGCGATATCATAGACATTATTCAGTAATATCACAAACAACAATCAGCAATAGCACAAGCAATAAGCAATAATACCACAAACAATAATCTTAAATACTATAGTAATTAATTAATAATACTTCAAGGAATAATCAATAATGCCACAAGGAGTAAACAACAATACCTCAAATAATAATTAGTAATACCACAAACAATAATCAGAAATACTATAGTCATTAATTAATAATACCACAAGAAATAATCAACAATATCACAATGAATAATCAACAATACCTCAAATAATAATCAATAATACCACAAACAATAATCAACAATACCACAAGCAATAATTAGCAACACTACAAATAATAATCAGAAATATCATGAGCATTAATTAAAAATACTACAAGGAATAATTAGCAATACCACAAGGAATGATCTGCAACACCACGAACAGTTATCTATAATACCACAAAGAATAATCAGTAATACCACAATTATTACTTTTTTTTCCTATCACATTACCTTTTATTTTACTTTTTCTCTTATTACTTGTGTTGTGTAATATGTGGGTAATGGATTTAAATATAGGTTAGTCACACCGAAAAACGATGTTATCTTTAAAGGTATTAATTCCTCCCACTCAGGTATAAATGGTTCTAAAAAAATCAGCCTCCAGGATACAAAATCTATTCCACGGAAATTCGATAGTTACACTCTAACGAATTTCAGAAAAAAAAATTCGCAAGTGTGTGTATAAAGAAAATAAGAACTCGAAAACTTGGAACTAAGAAGAAAGAGATCATAAGGAATAGAGAATGCATTTTTCAATCTTTTTTAATGATCTCATACTTCAAGAAAGTGAAGTATTTATAGACACAAAAATAATTTGAACAAAGATATGTGACTATTTGTGAAAACAGAGAAGTAAAAACTCTTGACCGCTTTATGGAAATAACTTAGCCGAATAGACGTGTCATTCTATGGTCTCAATCCCAAGTATGACTTATGCAGTCCTACCTGAGTTCAACGAAACCGCCGCATACTCTTTCCCCCAAACTTAAACTAATTTAAATAGTTGAATAAGTGAAATCATCAAGCGACTGTCAGTGAAACCAACCACAAATTGCAATTCACTGGCCAAATAAGTGATAAAAAAAATCAAACAATTGAATTTGAAAACAATGACAAATTGCAATTCAATATCCAGTCAAGTTAAATCATCAAACAAAATGAAAGCTCATTCAAATTGAAAGCCTTATAACCAATTTAGTGCCCAATTTTTTTTAGTAAAACCAATTAAGTGAAAGAATCAAATAAATTTCAGTAAAACCAACCACAAATTACAATTCAGTGTCCAAATAAGTGAAAACCCTAGACAAATGGAAAACATCAACCAATATTCATCAGAAATATTAAGTGAAAGCCTCCTAACCAATTCATTGCTCAAATAAGAGAAACTAAGACACATCCAGATATTGAATCATAACAAAGACACATTCAACATTCAACTAAATACCAAAAATAAATAAAACCTCTCATTTATTAGAAGTAGGAGGGAACAACCCGAGTCAACAAAATCTTAAGCATCACCAAGGATCCTCCACATTTGATTTTGATTACCGAAAAAATAAAGTAGTCTCATGTGAGTCATATTCAAGAACACCTCATCGATTTGGTGTGTTTTTGTGGGTATGTTTGTTGGGTTGAGTTATAACACTGGTGGGCTTATTTAATAAAGAGAGTGAATTATTAGTGTTAATTTGAGTTTGGATACGGTTATCCACACCCCATCTTTTAGTTAACGCACACACCATTTATAATAAATAATTAAATACACATTTTAATATCATTTTTACCTCTTCTATAAAAATAATCCTAATTTTTGTGTCATCTCCTACCTACCCATCTAAATTCTAATTAGCCGCCGAAAACACACCCACTCACTTTTCCTTCCCATCCCTTCATCCTGCAGCACAAATCCTTCCCTTCCTTCCTGTTGGAGAACGAGGGATAGGAATTACCAACCTCTATTCCAGAAATTGCAGCGGAAAAAATATTGAACCCGGTTGAATTCATTGTATGCACTGGAATCTCTTCGTCCGAAACACAACCACACGAATTGATCACGGATTGCTTCCATTATTCACAATTTAAGAGTCCTTTTGATTTTCATATTTCATGTGAAATTGGTAAAGAAATCACCCTGTGATTTCTCTGTATTTTGAAGTGGTTCAGAAAAGAGAGGCTTAGGGAATTCTCAATTCCCGTAACGTGAATCGTCAAAGACCTTTCAAAAGAAGATAACAATCCCTTTAATATCTTTGGAAGTTATCTAACTCCCGTTTGACTCTATCCACTTCCATGTGTGGATTAATTATTAAATTAATTAATATTAATTTAATTACTTTCATCTCTCACTCACACATGAAGTTTGAGTCTTACACTCATTTACTTCACCTTTTGACACCATCACATAATACATTTTCATACAGACAAATAAATTGTGTGGCCTTCGAGAATATGAGTTTTTCACGCTATATAACGTGTTAATGATGTATAGCAACTCAACCAGTTTTATATGAAGAATTCAAAACTCGTTATACCCCAAAACTCTTTCAGTTAACACAAGTTGACATATCTCTTTCAATCCCTTGAAACTATTAGAGCATATTCAACCTTTTTATCAAATCTATGCATTCATAATCAAGTTCTCAACTCGATTGACCGGTCAATGAACACAATAGAATATGTTAATAAAGATGTCCTTCCTTTCACACAAGATATCTACAGACTCACACTATAGCTGCTTTCCTAGACATGTACCACATTGCTATATTAATCATAGTTATTGGTAACATGCTAAAGTAGCAACACTAAAGTGAAGACTTAAAAATCTAGTAGAAAGTCCTAAGGGTACTTTTAAGAGGCCTATCAAAACCTCAAGGCTTCATACAATGAGAAAATAGAGATATCTTTCTCATTTCCTTATGGTCATCTTAGCACATGTGGTATGAAACACATGTCACGATGTTTTAACTTCCCAGGATGGAAGCGTATGTCATTTTATTTATTTGACATCGTGTAAATCACAGTTCAAGTGTATCATCGACACTTAACTTGAATTTCCTCCTATTATCTAGGAATCCATTGATTTAGCTTTGTAACAAGTCAAATAGATTCGTGGTAAAATCTGTTGCGATTATCTACAATATAATCTCATCTCTGCAGATATCTCGATGTCAGAGGCGATTGCTCGTATGAGAGAGTCAATCAACTTGTCGACATACTATTATATGGACATTTCATATAGTTCATAATACATAAATGTCTAGTAACATTAACAACTACTATGTAGTCCATTTAAATCCATATAAACTCAAAATCTTAAGATGTCTTACACATCTTCTGTAATTAGGTTTGACAACAAATCAGCTAACATGGTTTATTCTTATAAAATCCTATTTCAGCAACACTGTCAGACAATATTTAATAGTTTGAATCCTCGTTGACATTTAAGTCTCTTATAGTACTACATTTAGTACTGACATTATGAGAAAAAATATGGCGCAAGGATCTAGGTGATGATTCGTATTCAAACGTTACATTTACCTCTCAAGGTAATGACACCGGATCAATGAATCATTTTTAATACATAGACATGTTGTCCCAACAACTTGTCTACTTGCATCTTTAACACAATCCACCAATTATTTTCTCATAAAAATTATCACCATTACTATTAAATTTCAAACTTGACATAATTTAATCCTAGAAAACTATGCTAAGTTTTCTTGAAAATGTCATAGCTCAAGTATTGAACTATCAAATCGGAATTATCTAATGTGATAATAAGGAAAAGCGATTAAACTATCCATCTCTGTCAAGTAACGTAAAGTTCCAATATGTGCCAGTTTCCATGTAATTCTTTAAAAAATTACATAATAAAATCTCGAATTTGTAGAACAACATTGTTCATTTCTTCGAGTCGCATATATATAAAATGAGCAACCATTTAAACATCCAATGCTTAAATATTTATCACATGAATTATTAAGCTCATAATAACGCAAGAAAATTTAATTTCAGCATAACAACCTAAATCACAAGTGAAATACATTTAATTGGGGTTCTCAAATTAATAGATACATAAATACTTGAACATCCCAAGTTCAAATATTAAAAAATATTATGCAAATTAAGAATCTACACTGAAAAATATGAACGCAGCAACTTTCGGAACCAAAATCGGAGTTAAAATGAGCCCAAACGAGCCTAAACAATATTACATGAGCGCGAACACGCCGGAAAAAACTCCGACGCACCGGAAAACCGAAGGAACGGCGTCGGAACGCGCCACCACGCGCCCCTAGAGGCTGCACGCGCCTGTCACGTGCCGAAAATTGGGGCCACGCGCCCGCACGCGCCACAAATTTTTCGGCGCATGTGTAACACGCGCCGCTCGTGGTTCTACGCGCCTCCGCCAGCCGCCGCGCGTGTGGACACGCGCACTGAGTGTCTGCCTCTGGTTCGTGTAGCGGTCTGCCCGTTTTTTATGTCGGACCGCCGGTTCGGGTCGGTTTAGACCGGTTTAGACCGAATTTAAATTAAAGTTTCAAAAAATTGCAAGAAGGTCCTCAGAAAATATCTAATTCTCAAAAATAGGCCCAAATATTTTCTGAAACTTTGTGGAATGGCCCCAGAAACGTGAAGTCTTCCAAAAATCATATCTCACTCGTTTCTCAACCAAAATTAACGAATAATATACCGTTGGAATCGTCTTCCAACGAAGATTAACTCAGTACCAAGAACATACCAAACTTCATTTTTTACTGTTCACAATTTACGATCAAATTTGACGAATTTTTTCAAAAACTAATTTAATTATCTTAAACGGCTTAGCCAAAAATCACGAAATTTTGCAGATATCATGTACACTATCATACGCATCAATAGTAAAAATTTCGTCCCCAAAAGAGCCCGTTTCAATAAATCAAAAAGTTTGAAAAAATTCATAACATGTGCAATTGAATCGTGAAACATGTCAATCACATAAACAAGGCATATAAACTGCGAGAATCGTAATCACGTACGAGAATCCAACACAATGAATCTGATACCATTGTTGGAAAACGAGGGATAGGAATTACCAACCTCTATTCCAGAAATTACAGCGAAAGAAATATCGAACCCGGTTGAATTCATCGTATGCACTGGAATCTCTTCGTCCGAAACACAACCACACGAATTGATCACGGATTGCTTCCATTATTCACAATTTAAGAGCCCTTTTGATATTAATATTGCATGTGAAATTGGTGAAAAAATCACCCTGTGATTTCTCTGTATTTTGAAGTGGTTTAGAAAAGAGAGCGTTAGGGAATTCTCAATTCTCGTAACGTGAATTGTCAGAGACCTTTCAAAAGAAGATAACAATCCCTTTAATATCTTTGGAAGTTATCTAACTCCCGTTTGACTCTATCCACTTTCATGGGTGGATTAATTATTAAATTAATTAATATTAATTTAATTACTTTCACTTCCCCATAACACAAATTTCTTTAACTGTAGCAGCGGTTATTGAACATTTGAATCCAATCAGCCAAACTCAAGGATAATGACAGAGGCGGCACAATGATATTCTCGAAGTTACACGACGCCAAACGCGGCCTGGTAGATGATATTGGTTATTCGAAAATTCAGTTTTCTTTTGATCAAAGTGGATCGAAAATTTATGTTAATTTCAAAACTGGTTGTTTGAAAATCCATGCTAATTTCGAAACTGGTTATTCGAATCTTCAAGAGTTGGACGGAGAACACCTTTGAATAGAAATGCCGAATTAGAGGGGCTTCAAGCCTTGATCTCAGATTCGGAATTGTTTCTGGATGGTCTCGTAAAGGACGTCTTGGAGTTGATGAAGAACGCCTTCAAATCTTCAAGGTTCGCCTTTGAAGAAACGTCTGATCGGATGGACTTGAGCCTTAATCTCTGATCGAACGTCTTTTCTAGATGCTTTGCACGAAGAACACCTTTGAAGCTGCTTTGAATCTTCAAGAACGCTTGCAGGGAGCTCTGAACTCTTCTCGTCTGGATCATCTGAATGTTGGTGTCTGAAATGAAGAGTTTGGACCCCTATTTATAGGGTGAGGGTGTTGGGGAATAAGTTGCACAGATCTATTCGGGATGAATATTTAAATACAAATTTAATTCTCATAATTATTACTAGCATGAATTAGTCATATATTAATTCAAATAATAATCCAACAACTAATCATGCATATAATTAAATCACGTAAATCCTACGCATGCGGAATTCTACGAGTTTACGTGAACGTACCTCTTGGGACGGCAATGGCTTTGTTTATTAGACACACCAAAAGAACTTCCCAAGTATTCCCTTAATCCTTGCTCGACTATCCGGTGGTAGGACACTTGCGAACAATTAACAAAAGGAAAATAAATTATGTTGAACCACCTTTGTGGATTTACTAATTTTTCCAGCACATGAAATTGTACTTGAGAGTGAAACATTCATCCCCTATTTATAGAGGGTGGTGGTCGAAAATTTCATGTGAAATAGGGAGGAAAAAATCTTTTTTTGATCTCCAAGAAATCTTGAATATATCTCATATATTTTTTTCTCCATAATTAAAATATTCCACAAAATCCCACTCTCTTATTTGTTATGGAATATTTCGAAATATTAAGGGATCAAGATTCCAAGATTTGGATATTCTTGAATTTATGAGATATTCTTGTATTTCAAGAAATACATATCTTTCATAATATCTTTTCAAGAAAAAATCAAGAAAATATTTCTTGCCCTTTATATTCAAAATTTTCGAAAAATGCTATATGGATAACCAAGTGGGAGATTTCTTGAATTTAATGAGATGATCTTGTATTCCAAGAATACATATCTTCATTCCATAACAAAATTCAAAGAAAATCTTTCTCCTCTTTTAATCCATAATTTTCGAAAAAAATAGGAAAAATATGCAACAAGATTTATTTTATTTTTAAACATCTTTTTTTAGGTTATTGGACTTTATGTTGTTGAAATTACTTAGGGGGCCTTTAGGAGAATTAAGATTGGGCCTTCAAATGGATCTTGAATTATCAATATTGAGCCACAATATTATTCAAGCCCATAAATATTAATTAATCCCACTACATAATTAATATTGCACTATCCATCTTAACCCATATTACAGTCAATATGGCTCCCGGTTATTATTTCTCGTGTTTAAGATTATCTAGCCCACTAATTAATTCAAGCCACTGAAATAACTTTCCATTAATTAATATCTTTTGTCCTTCGTTAAGGAACGGTTCAACATTATTATCCTTACCGGAAACTAGTTCCACTTGCAAGATTTGATATGATAAAACTTATGAACCTCCCAAGGGGGCAAATCGAACAAGCGTACTTGCACACAATTCTCCGTATTAAATCTTAGCAATCGCATGTGACCAATAATATTGTCCAAGATAAAAAGTATTGAATCTCGTTGATTCTCTACCCATGATAAGTCAAAAGCAATAGTTACCAACCACACGTGATCCTATTTAAGGAACGAAGATTAAGAAATAACGAACCATCGAGGTCTAATTCTTCCTTGTTCGGATTCAAGAATTGCCCCTCCTCAGAGGTCCTATTCGAAGGCATCATCATGCACTAGTGTAATCTCTTGGTCAAGACAAGTCAATCCGAGCCTTACACTTCAACCTTTCACGATGGATTGTTCATTTCCATCTAGGTCGTGAATGGTGTACTTTTAGTTACAAGGGATTGTTAATGTAATCTTCTGTGATCTGGTATCACTAAATTAACTACAATGTAACATGTACTATTTAATGAACAGTTATGCAATAAATATATGTAACATTCGATGATATTTAAAGCATCAGTGATAAACAATTTATTTCAGTAAATAAGTCCGAAATTCAGTTTTGATTATACAAAGTAAAACCATACTTTCTAGTATAATCCCAACAATCTCCCACTTATACTCAAAGTCTGCTTTTAAGTATACTACAACATGTCTCGTGTAGTTCCTAATTCGTGACATCTAATGTCACCTACACGAACCTAATAATTTCTCCCACTTATACTCAAAAGCAGATTGGCAATTTGTCTTGACACCCATTCCTTCCACATGTCTCGAATGTATTGAGGCGCACCCTTTGTGAATGGATCGCTAGGTTGTCTTCGACGCTATCTTTGCCACATCTATATCTCCTCTCTTAACGATATATCTCGTATAAGATGGTATTTCCTTTCAATGTGTTTTTTTGGCCTTGTGGGCTCTTGGTTCCCTTGAATTTGCAAATCGCTCCAAGCATTGTCACAATAAATGATGATTCTGGCTTGGGCAAATTCGAACTACATTCAAGTCCTTTGGGAAGTTCTTAAGCCAAACCGCTTCTTTTTTTGCCTCATAGCAGTTGACTACATATTCGGCTTCCATGGTAGAATCTGCGACGCATTTCTGCTTGACGCTTCTCCATGTCACAGCTCCTTCCCCCATGCAAAACACACTACCGGAGGTAGATTTTCTGGAGTCTATGTCTGATTGGAAATCCGAGTCCGTGTAGCCGATGGGGATTAGACTATCTATCGACCGATAAATTAACATTCTATCCCGAGTTCTTTTCGGATACTTGAGAATGTTTTTAATCGCCGAATCAATGTTCTTCCCGGGTTACTTTGATATCTTGTCACCATGCCAACGGCAAAGCGGATATCCGGTCTCGCATACAAAGATTGCATACATAAGGCTTCCGACAAATACGAAGCATATGGAATGCCTCTCATGTCATCTATCTCCTTTTGCGTCTTAGGGCACATTTTCTTGGATAGATGGATTCCATGTCTGAAAGGTACGAAGCCTTTCTTGGAATCCTACATACTGAATCGTTTCAAGACAGTGTCTATGTATGAAGCTTGCGACAAGCCTATCATCATTTTCTTGTGATCTCGAGTGATCTTGATCCCAAGGATGTGTGGGGCTTCCCCTAAGTCCTTCATATCAAGCTGTTTTGAAAGTCATGCCCTTACGTCTGATAACACCTTCACATCGTTCCCGATGATCAGAATGTCGTCTACGTATAGTACTAAGAATACCAATGTAGTTCCGACACGCTTTTTGTACACACAACTTTCGAGCTCATTTTGATCAAACCCATAAGACTTTATAACATGATCAAAACATTGGTTCCAAGCTCTGGATGCCTGTTTGAGTCCGTAAATGGACTTCATGAGCTTACAAACTAAGTGTTCTTGGCTTTTTTCAATGAAGCCTTGGGGTTGTTGCATATAGATCTCTTCATCAAGACTTCCATTAAGGAAAGCTGTCTTGACATCCATTTGCCAGATTTCAAAGTCGAGATGCGCAGCAATCGATAAGAGAATTAGGATGGACTTGAGCATGGCTACGGGCGAAAAAGTTTCCTCATAATCGATCCCTTCTTTCTGAGTATAACCTTTCGCCACGAGTCTTGCCTTGAAGGTTTCCACCTTCCCGTCCGGTCCTCTTTTTCTCTTATACACCCACTTGCAACCAATGGGTTTGACCCCATTAAGTGGTTCGACTAGCTCCCACACTCTGTTATGATTCATAGAACCCATTTCGGCTTTCATTGTTGTTTGCCAAGAATCTGCATCCTTGTCTTGGATTGCCTCGTCATATGTCCATGGGTCTGATTCGTCTTGTCCGGGAATCAAGTCCGAGGACTCTCCTATTCCCATGAATCTCTCGGGTTGTTTCATAACCCTCCCACTACGACGAGGTTCCGGTTGTGTAAGTGTGTCGTTTGGTATGTCATCTTGTACAGTTGGCATTGAGGTTAGCCCCCTTAGCTCATTTAAGGTAATCTCACTTCTGGGTTTTCTTTTGTTCATATAGTCTTCTTCCAAAAATCTAAAGTGGGTGCTTATTACCACCTTTTGATCTTCGGGACCATAGAACATACACCCTTTTGTTCCCTCGGGGTATCCCACAGACAATCTTAATTCTGATCGAGGATCCAATTTACCGGCTTCCTTGTCCAACACGTAGGCCGGACACCCCCCAAATCCTCATGTGTCTCAAACTAGGCTTGCGCCCGGTCCACAATTCTTTGGGAGTTTTGGGAACCGATTTGGATGGCACCAAGTTCAGAATGTAGGCTGATGTCTCCAAGGCATGACCCCAGAATGACTTGGGAAGATCCGCATAACTCATCATAGATCTAACCATTTCCAAAAGAGTTTCGTTTCTTCGCTCTGCAACCCCGTTTTGTTGAGGGGTTCCAGGTGCAGTTAGCTGGGATGCAATCCCTTCATCAGATAAGTAGTTCAAAAACTCATCGTTGAGGTATTCGCCTCCACGATTGGATCGTAGAGACTTGATACGTTTTTCCCTATGATTCTCTGCTTGAGCCTTAAATTCTTTGAATTTCTCAAAGGTCTCAGATTTATGCTTCATAAGGAAAATATAACTGTACCTTGAGTAGTCATCAATAAAAGTGATGAAATACTCATAACCTCCTCTTGCTTTGGTTGACATTGGACCACATACATCTGTGTGAACGATTTCTAACACTTCTTTGGCTCTATTCCCCTTGGCTCCGAATGCCCTCTTGGTCATTTTACCCTCCAAACATGATTCGCAGGTTGGAATTGGTTCAATTTGGAGAGACTCCAGTGAACCTGCTTCTACCAACCTTTGGATCCTCTTTGGATTAATATGTCCCAATCTTAGATGCCATAGAAGTGTCTCGTTCACGTTTTCTTTTATCGGAAACAATTGATGTGTTATAGGATGCATTTCGTGAGTGGTGTGCACAGTTAATTGTATAGAGATTTTCCATCAATGTCCCATAACAGATACACTCATCATTTCAAGAAATGATTTCATTCTTATTAGAAGAAACTAAGTGTCTATTAACAGAATTTTAGAAACTGAAAGTGAATTCTTTCTAAAACTGGGAACATAAAGAACATCTCTTAAAATTAGAACTCTGTCCTTAAAAGACAGGTGCACTTCTCCCACTGCTTCAGCTGCCACTCTCGTAGCATCGCCCAGTGTGATGAGGATCTCACTGCCACTAAGTTTTCGGATCAGTTTGAACCCGTGAAGCAAACATGATTAGTGGATCCCGTATCAACTACCCACGAATGAGAAGTATACGCCGCTAAACAAGTTTAAACAATTAGTGCGTGAGAATTACCTTTCTTTCTGGCCCTTTTGGGGTTGGAACAAGCAAATCTCCATTGTCCTCTTTCACCGCAGCTTAAGCACTTACTCTTTGGATTTTCCTCGACACCACCAGCATTCGTCATCTTATCATTGCCCTTGGCAACAGTTGAGTCTGATTGCTTATGGCCTTTGGTCACCTTCTTCTTCTTGCCATCCCTTGGCCTAGAAGATGAAGACGGACCACTTGTCGTCAAAGCTTGAGTTTGGTGCCCTATCAACATCTCTGCCGAGACCAAAGCTTGCAACAAATCAGCTTGCGAGGCAAAATTGCTCAGAAACTTTTGGGCAGAGAATGAAGTACCAAATTCATCTGAGTCTCCAGATTATAATTTGTACTCAGAACTTCAAGTTTGTTCAAATGAGCCATCAATTTTGAGGACGTAATCCCTCATGGGTTTGCCCTCCACCAATTACAGCGACGACATCTCTCGTAAGGTGATCTGACGAGTCTCGCATTTTTGACTCGTCAGTTGGCTCATCTGATTTTGGTGTGTCAAGAATCCACTTGTGCTTTTGTGCAGTTAGGACAATAATTTTTTGTTCCCAATCAATATAGTTTCCATACATATTGTATTGACTTTAAGTATATTAATAGTGGATTAAAAGGTTACGACATGCTGAACTGAAATAAATAACTATATGCATAAGCACAAGTATATCACAAGGTTCGATCACATGTTTCATATTAAAATCTCAAAAAAAATATGAACATGCATCAGCCAACATCTCAAAACAGTTTAAATAAGTCACGTGGGGTGGGTCATTATTTAAACACATTCAACGAGTTACAAACAAAACGATTTACAAACCTTTAATATCCAGATTAATAGTTGACTCCCACTTGACCAATATAAAATTGATAGGGACTTCGGGGAAGTATATGCATATAAATTTTATACCTAAGTAATAACCATGATTAAATACAGGATTATTATTTCGCTTTGAACGAGCCTCGTGGGGAGGGTCATCGTCGCCACTAGTAATAATCCACAATCATCCATTTGGAATTCATTCATGTGAAAGCTAACTTTTGACCGTCCCGTTGGGGGAATTTCTCCAAAAGAATTCACAAATAAATAAATCATGGAGTTCAAAATTAATTTAATTTTATTATACGGAATAAAATTGTCAATTAATTATTTAAACATACTTAGTAATTTTGAAGGTGGGATTTTTCATTGGGCAACTCTCATGCAAACACATTTAAACAAATTAAATAAAGCATAAGATAACCTGATAATAAATCAATGCGCGGAAAAATAAACATATTGGGCACAAATTATCCAATTATCATGGTTTGATTTTTCTTGGCTTGATTTTTGAAGAACGCGTCGTCTTGAATTTCTCCCGCTCGTCGTCTCGAAAAAGAACTCCGTCTCGAAAACGCCACGCCAAGTGCTTTCGCAGAGAGGATGCGCCGCATCCGACCGGCCGCTGGCGAAACCGCCGCCCGCCCGCGCCTTAACCAAGATCGCTCGCCAGCGCCTTCAGCGACCTCTGCAGCGTCGCCCGTCATGTCGGTCTCAGCAGCCTCAGCGAAACTTCGGCAGCGAGAACAGCGTACACGCGTGCACTTCCTTCGCTACGCCGGCCCTCGCCACCGCCCGTGGAACTCGGTGTAGCGTGTCCCCACCCGCCCCGCGGCTTCGCCTCCGTCGGCCCGATCCAAGCGCCGCAGCGCGTCGCGTGCGCTAGCGCCCGCCCGTCTCGATCCTCGCAGTTTTCGCTAGGCCTCGGCCTCGTTCTGCGCCCGTGCGTGCCTGCGTGCGACCGCGTCGCGCGCGTGCCTTCCTTGGCACATTTCGCGCGACGCACGCCGCCTACTCCGGTTCTAGATTTTATCCTTTAATTCTTCGTCTCCGCCTCCGTTTCCGATCCGGTTATAATTTATTTACAAAAAATAAATAAACCTAGATCTAGACTAGTCTATTACATTGATCAAATCAAACAAATCCTAATCTACTCGTGGATTTTCTCACGAGGCAAAACGAATCCGAACGAATCGAATTAAAAACCACAATTTATATGCATGCATAAATAAACACATTAAATTCCATGACAATTGGATACCTACAAAAAAGATCTAGCAATTCTACTATCCAATTTCAAATTTAATGACAACGAATTAAATTACAATTTAAAAAATTCAGAGCCCGAAACCGTGGCTCTGATACCAGTTGTTGGGGAATAAGTTGCACAGATCTATTCTGGATGAATATTTAAATACAAATTTAATTCTCATAATTATTACTAGCATGAATTAATCCTATATTAATTCAAATAATAATCCAACAACAAATCATGCATATAATTAAATCACGTAAATCCTACGCATGCGGAATTCTACGAGTTTACGTGAACGTACCTCTTGGGACAGCAATGGCTTTGTTTATTAGACACACCAAAAGAACTTCCCAAGTATTCCCTTAATCCTTGCTCGACTATCCGGTGGTAGGACGCTTGCGAACAATTAACAAAAGGAAAATAAATTATATTGCACCACCTTTGTGGATTTACTAATTTTTTCAACACATGAAATTGTACTTGGGAATGAAACATTCATCCCCTATTTATAGAGGGTGGTGGTCGAAAATTTCATGTGAAATAGGGAGGAAAAAATATTTTCTTGATCTCCAAGAAATCTTGAATATATCTCATATATTCTTTTCTCCATAATTAAAATATTCCACAAAATCCCACTCTCTTATTTGTTATGGAATATTTCGAAATATTAAGGGATCAAGATTCCAAGATTTGGATCTTCTTGAATTTATGAGATATTCTTGTATTTCAAGAAATACACATCTTTCATAATATCTTTTCAAGAAAATCAAGAAAATCTTTCTTGCCCTTTATATTCAAAATTTTCGAAAAATGCTATATGGATAACCAAGTGGGAGATTTCTTGAATTTAATGAGATAATCTTGTATTCCAAGAATACGTATCTTCATTCCATAACAAAATTCAAAGAAAATCTTTCTCCCCTTTTAATCCATAATTTTCGAAAAAAATAGGAAAAATATGCAACAAGATTTATTTTATTTTTAAACACCTTTTTCAGTTATTGGACTTTATGTTGGGCTACTTAGGGGGGCTTTAGGAGAATTAAGATTGGACCTTCCAATGGATCTTGAATTATCAATATTGAGCCACAATATTATTCAAGCCCATAAATATTAACTAATCCCACTACATAATTAATATTGCACTATCCATCTTAACACATATTATAGTCAATATGGCTCCCGATTATTATTTCCTGTGCTTAAGATTATCTAGCCCACTAATTAATTCAAGCCACTGAAATAGCTTTCTATTAATTAATATCTTTTGTCCTTGGTTAAGGAACGGTTCAACATTATTATCCATACCGAAAACTAGTTCCACTTGCAAGATTTGGTATGATAAAGCTTATGAACCTCCCAAGGGGGCAAATCGAACAAGCGTACTTGCACACAATTCTCCGTATTAAATCTTAGCAATCGCATGTGACCAATAATATTGTCCAAGATAAAATGTATTGAATCTCGTTGATTCTCTACCCATGATAAGTCAAAGCAATAGTTACCAACCACACGTGATCCTATTTAAGGAACGAAGATTAAGAAATAACGAACCACTGAGGTCTAATTCTTCCTTGTTCAGTTCTGAAGAATTTGTCCTCCTGTAGGTCCTATTCAGTGCATCAGTCATGCACTAGTGTAATCTCTTGGTCAAGACAAGCCAATCCGAGCCTTACACTTCAACCTTTCACGTTGGATTGTTCATTTCCATCTAGGTCGTGAATGGTGTACTTTTAGTTACAATGGATTGTTAATTTAATCTTCTGTGATCTGGTATCACTAAATTAACTACAATGTAACATGTACTATTTAATGAACAATTATGCAATAAATATATGTAACATTCGATGATATTTAAAGCATCAGTGATAAACAATTTATTTCAGTAAATAAGTCTGAAATTCAGTTTTGATTATACAAAGTAAAAACATACTTTCTAGTATAATCCCAACAGAGGGATGACAATTGAGGTGCCACGTGGCGGCCTCTGGTTGGTCGAAGGGATTTGATGGCGTAATTAACGCAAATCATTTAATTTGATTGATTTGTCATTAATTCCCTTCTATTTATGTCCAAATATCAGTCCGATTCGCCACATACGAGTATTAAAGTGTTCGTAAAATTTGACTGACTTGAACCGTGTATATATTAAATATCAATCATTTAATTATTTAATTTGGAGAATTAATTTAGTAAATTCTCAATAAATAAATAAATAATTTTATTTGATATTAATATGTAATTTGTACACGTGTCACCATTTAATTGGATGCAAATTTTGTGTGCTTACAAATGCCCACCCGTGCTTTGTTCACGGTCGTTTATGGACTTGGAGTGAATGAAGCACGAAATTCATTTACGGTCATTTATGGACTTGAAGTGAATGAGGTGTGGAATTTATTCACGGTCATTTTGTGACTTGGAGTGAATGAAACATGATTTATTCACGATCATTTTTCGACTTGAAGTGAATAGAGTATGAATTTTATTTCAATTTCTTCATTTGCATTTGAATTTAAAGAATTGAATAAAATTTATTTGACTTAAGTCAAATCATTTCTTTAATTGACTTGAGCACAATTTTATTTGACTTAAGCCCATCAAAATAATCTATCGGCCCAATGTGGCCTCTCCTTTCCATTACTTGATGCCCTACCAATCATTAAATTGGATAATCATTTTTTATATTTTGCCAGCACATGAAGGTAAATTCGTAATGGCCCAACCATTCTGCATTATGTGGCTAAAGTTTCAAGGCCATGTGCTCTCATGCACTCACCTAATAATATGTGGCAGATTTTCGGCGCCATTACACGGAAATTAACGTGCAGATTTCTGGCGATTTCAGGCCTTTTCCTCTTTCAAAAAAAAATTTCACACGAGAAGATTAATCAGCTCCTATGATCATGTTAACCATCAAATTCTGGGATTTTTTTTTTTTAACACAAGGAATCAATTCCTTTTATTTTGCCTTTTCTTTTGCCTGAAATCTCTCTTTCTTGTCTAAATTCATCCCATTCACACTATAAAAAGGGGTCTTGTGTTCTTCTTTAAACTCACAAGAAGTTGAAGAAGGCCGAAAGCAGTAAAGCTGGAAATCGGAAAAGCAGGCGGCGCGAGGTGCAAACGCGGTTGCAACAGTAAGCAGCTGCAAGATTTTTTGGCCTGGTGTAGCAATGATGCAATGACGGCAATTTGGCTTGAGACAGGGTAGTGCGCGAAGCTTCATCCTCGACGACTTGTGTGCGACTACAGCAAGAGGCGGCTAAAGTGCGGTAGCTTCAACCGGTATCGGCTTCACGCGGAGGGCAACAAGCAAGCTGTGACTTTGGCAATGTTTTACAAGGCGCAGATTGGTTTATCCTCGACAACTTGTGCGCGGATTTCGTGGATTCGACATAGAGCCAAGACTGGTGTCGGACAAGAGTGATGCCCTCGACCCAAGGGATTTTTAACGAGATGCAAACGCGACGACGGTGATTTTGAGGAAGAAGTGACTTGGTGACTCGACGAGATTCAGACTCCGGTGGTGCTTGGGAGACAGAACGCAGTGACTTCGATCAGACTCCAAGTGTTGCGAGGTTCAACCGCGACGACAACCAGCGTAGATGTGGAGTTCATCATCAACCAACAGATGCAGTAGCGTCAGCATTTATCTCTTGTTGACTAAGCATTAATTGTATAGATTTAATCTTAGCATAATTTTGTAATTGTTTTCCGTTAATTACGGAAACTTGTTGTAATCCTCCTGTGGATTATTCTCATCACCGGTCATTGGTGATCCTATCAATCTCTCACATGGTATCAAGTCACCACACTTAGAAAACCCTAATTAATTTTTCCGCAACTTTTCTCCTATTCTCATCGGGGTGTCATCTTCACGGCGGATCCCTTCTGCAATCACGGCCGCGATTCTTGCTCCGTCGCCACCACTTGACGACGCTAATCCCACGATCTCGCCACCCCGCCGCGATCTCTTCTCCCTTCTGTGCAAACTCTTCATCATCGAGAATTCACGAACCGGTCTCCTTCGTTGCTTTCTCGTCATCTGCATCAATGGCTGCTCCTGCCGAAACTATTCAAACCACTGCAATGATAAATCTTGTTCCCATCAAACTCTCAACCGCCACATACTTGATGTGGAAGTGTCAATTTTTATCCATGGCTACCACTTTTGATATGTTGGACGTGGTCACCGGGACTGCTGTTATCCCGCCGATCACTGTTACCGATGATGCCGGCCTCGTCACTCCAAATCCAGCGTACACTAAATGGCATCTTCGAGATCAGAAATTGCTAGGCGTCTTGTTTGCAACTCTAACACCTGAAGCAATGGCCGAAGTTCTGGATTGTAGCACCTCACGCTCGGCCTGGTTAGCCCTGGAGGCGGTGTTTGCAAACGCGTCGACTTCCCGGGTGAATCATCTTCGCGAGGCGCTGCTATCCCTCAGGCGTGACTCTCTCCCCGTGGCGGAATACGGGAGGAACTTCAAGTCAATCTGTGATCAGCTCTCTGCCATTGGAAAACCTGTTGATGAAAGTGATAAGGGGCATTGGTTTCTTCGAGGGCTCGGAATCCAGTTTGCTAATTTTGCCGACAATCGAATGGCTATGAACCCTATGCCGCTCTTCCGTGATTTACTACACCAGGCTATCCAGTTTGAGTTGATGAACAAGGCTATGGAGGGCACTGTTCCTCGCCGGCTGCTTTCACGGCTTCAAGCCATGGCTCGGGCATGCAGCGTTCTGGAGGAAATTCTGGCCGATCAGCCGATCAGCCGATTTACGTGACACTAGGCATGGGCAATCTTCGGGTGGTCGTGGTAATTCAGGTGGCGGGCGTGGGAGTCGTAAGCTTTACGTCCCGCGTTGTCAGATATGCAAGGGGGAGCACTATGCGGATAAGTGTCCCCAGTTTCTCAATGCTCGTTCATCTGGACAGTCTCGGCCTCCACCGTCTGCAGCTAATCTTGCTGAGGCATTTCGGGCTTCTTGTAATGTTATGGACACGAACTCCGGTCCTGACTGGTACGTTGATTCTGGAGCCTCTGCTCACATGACCTCACAGACATCTGCATTGGACTCTTTCGAGCCCTATTTTGGTAATGGTTCTGTTATTGTTGGTAATGGTAATGCATTGTCTATTTCACATATTGGGTCCAGTAAACTTACATCGAGTGTCAATTTATTAGACGTTTTGGTCATCCCTCACATAGCCAAAAATTTACTTTCTATCAGCAAATTGACGTCCGATTATAATGTTGATGTGGTTTTTTCTGATAAGTTTTTTGCAATTCAGAATCGGGTCACAAAGGCAATACTGGCTCAGGGAAGGTGTGAAAAAGGTCTTTACATTTTGGAGAGGGGTAGCTCAGCTTTGATTGCTGCTTTACGTACCAAAGATTTACGAGCTAGTTATGATTTGTGGCATTTGCGCCTTGGACATGTTTCTCATTCTGTTATTTCACTATTGAAGAAGTTAGGCCATTTATCTGTTACTTCTTTGTTACCGAATCCTGATATTTGTGAACCTTGCTAGTTGGCAAAGAGTAAGAAACTATGTTTTCCGTTGAATGATAAACGGGCTTCTTCTGTTCTTGATATGGTGCATTGTGATTTATGGGGTCCTTCTCCGATTACCACTTCTGATGGTTATCGCTACTATGTGGTTTTTGTTGATGATTTTTCACGTTTCTCTTGGATTTATCCTTTGCGTGCAAAATCTGAATTTTTTGATGTGTTGGTGAGGTTTGATGATTTTGTGTGCAACCAATTTTCTACAACTGTGAAAGTGTTTCAGTCAGATGGAGGTACTGAATTTGTGAATAATCGGGTGAACAGTTTTTTGGTTGATAAGGGCATTCATCATCGTATCTCTTGTCCTTATACTCCGCAGCAAAACGGTCGTGCTGAACGCAAGCACCGTCATGTCACTGAGACTGGTTTATCTATGTTGTTTCATGCACATGCACCTACTTCATTATGGTTTGATGCCTTTGCCACAACTGTTTACGTTATCAATCGTATTCCTTCGTCTTTGCTGAATGACAAATCTCCTTATGAAGTTTTATTTCATTTAGCACCCAGCTATGCTACTTTCAAACCATTTGGTTGCAGGGTCTTTCCATATCTTAGGGATTATGCAAAACATAAACTGGCACCCAAGAGTCGTCCGTGCATATTCTTGGGTTACAGTAGTGCTCATAAGGGTTTTCGGTGTTTCGATTTTGTCTCTTCCAAAGTGTTTATCACTCGTCATGCTCAGTTCGATGAACGTAATTTTCCATTTTCTAGCAACAATACTTCTTCGTCCCCTGAGCTCAGCATATCCAGCTTCTTGGATGATATTCCACCTCTTCCGCATGCAGTTTCGCCACCTTTGCATGATATTGTCCCTGTCTCGCAAGCTCACCCTTTGCCGGACGACCCACCACCGTCCTTCCCGCCTACTCCGGCTACCGAAATGCTTAATCTAGTCCCTCATCTTACTCCCGAGGTTGATCCAGATATTGTTCCCGAACCGGACCTAGCTCTCGGTCCAGGACAACTGATGTCCCCCACAGCTCCTTCACATCCTATGGTGACTCGTGCTCGTGCTGGAATTTTTAAGCCTCGTTATCCAGTGGATATCGCTTCTACTGCTCTACTTTCAGCTTTAGTTGTTGCCTCTGAGCCCAAGGGCTTTAAATCTGCCTCTAAATCTCCTCACTGGGTTTCTGCCATGCAAGAGGAAATTGATGCTTTACGATCCAATCAAACCTGGGATCTTGTGCCTCGGCCTCCAAACACTAATATTGTTGGTTCGAATGGGTTTTCCGGACAAAATATCACTCAGATGGTTCTATAGAGAGACACAAGGCCCGTCTCGTGGCATAGGGTTTCACTCAGGTTCCTGGTACTGATTTTCATCATACATTCAGTCCAGTTGTTAAAGTTGCTACTGTTCGAGTTATTCTTGCTTTATCGGTTCATCATAAGTGGTATCTTCATCAGCTTGATGTGAAGAATGCTTTTCTGAATGGCATTCTCACCAAACCTGTCTTCATGGCTCTGCCCCCTGGTTTTGTCGATCCACGTTACCCTGATCATGTCTGCCGCCTTAAGAAGGCGTTGTATGACCTTCGTCAGGCCCCGTTGGCCTGGTTTAAGCGGTTTAGTACGTTTTTGTTGTCTCTTGGCTTTCTTCAGTCTCGTTCAGATTCGTGTCTCTTTTACCTTCATCAAGGTAAATCTGTCATCTATCTTTTACTTTATGTAGATGATATTATTATTACGGGCAATGATTCAGACATGCTTCGCCGTTTTATCACTCGTACTCACAGTGAATTTGCTATTAAGGACCTTGGTCAGTTGAATTACTTCCTTGGCCTTGAAATCTCGTACACATCAGACGGTTTATTCGTTGGTCAGGATAAGTATGCTCACGATATTTTAGAGCGTGCAGATTTGTTGGACTCCAAGCCCATTACTACTCCTTTGGTTGCAGGAGAGTCACTTATTAGTTCGGGCACTCCCTTTCATGATCCCACATTATATCGCTCTCTAGTGGGTGCACTGCAGTATTTAACTATCACTCGGCCCGATCTCTCTTATGCAGTATATTCTGTTAGTCAATTCTTGCAATCTCCTTTAGAGGATCATTTCTTAGCAGTTAAGCGCATCCTTCGTTATGTAAAAGGGACGATTCATTATGGTCTTTCCTTCACACATCGACCGGAAAAAGCTATCATTGGTTATTCAGATGCAGATTGGGCTCGTTGTATTGAGACACGACGTTCTACTTATGGCTACTCTATTTTCTTGGGTGGTAATCTTGTTTCTTGGAGTGCGAAGAAGCAGCACACAGTATCCCGTTCCAGTTGTGAGTCCGAGTATCGAGCCTTAGTCAACACAACCTCGGAGCTTGTTTGGTTAACAAATCTCTTGGGGGAGTTGAAGGAGCTTCCTTCGTCCTGTCCTTTGCTACTTTGCTACAACAAGAGTGTCATCTTTCTTAGCCAGAATCCAGTTTCTCACAAACGAGCAAAGCACATCTACATTGATTGTCACTTTGTTCGTGAGCCTGTTTCCTCGGGAAAACTTCATACTCAGTTTGTCCCTACGCATATCCAGCTTGCGGATATCTTCACTAAGAGTCTTCCACGTCCATCTTTCGAGTTTTTGCGCTCCAAGCTTTGCGTTTGTCTTTATCCCACGCAACGCTTGACGGTGGTATTAAGAGTAAATAGTATATTTGTATATTTGTCTCTTGTTGACTAAGCATTAATTGTATAGATTTAATCATAGCATAATTTTGTAATTGTTTTCCGTTAATTACGGAAACTTTTTGTAATCCTCCCATATAATTAGTGGACTATTCTCATCATCGGTCATTGGTGATCCTATCAATCTCTCACAAGGTGGCGTGCATAGCTAGACGAATATAGAGAAGCTGCAATGGGCTTGTGGTGGACTGTTTCCAACTATGGCAAATTGACAACAGGAAGGAACCAGGCAGAGGCAACATCGTCCTGGTGTCAAATGCGGTTCGACTTCAAGCAGCAACGGTGCAACCGGCGGCTTGGGAGCGAAGCGGCGACAATGGCATGGCGATGGCTTCGTGATTTGATGCGGCGATCTTGGCGGTGCACGATTTCAAATCAGCCCGACACGGAGTTCATGCGTCGATTTTCGAGAGGCTGCAACAGAGACGACGATTTTGGGCGATTGGCAGCTCGAGATTTGTGACCAGACACGGCTCGAGTCCGACGGCTTTGCGCGTCGATCGGGATTTCCGGCGAGAAGCAGCGCGAGGGGTGGCAATGTTTTTTTAAAATTGATTTGGGGGTTCCCTGTTGAAAGAGTCGCGTATCTCTGCTTTTCAGATTTGGGGACTTTACTTCAAAATAGACCCAATATTCTTCTTTAGAAAAATGTATTGTTGAACAATATTGTTTCTTAAATATCTGATGGACCCATTTGTTTGAATAAGGGAAATTTGTATTTGCAAATATTTTTAATTTAATTGCATTTTTTATTTTCCTTATTTTAATTCACATTTCTTTGTTTTGAAGTTGCCCCCATTTTGCTTGGACTTTCACTATGGCCAACTTCAAGAAGTCTACGACATTATCTGGATCGCAAAATTTGATAACCTTCGATGACAAGCGACGATCTTTAATCAAATGGACTCACCCAGCTGTTGACAAAATTCATTGCAGCCGAAGACTTGAAGATGTTAGTCAACATTGTTAATAAACAACAAGTTGTAGAATTCAGATTCTCTTGCTTAGTTTGTTTAGGGCCTTTTTGTATTCCCCTTTTGTAATCCGCCTCCATGATATTATTAATAAAATTTATCGGCTTTGTCTTCCATCTTCATTCTGTTTTTTTCATTTCAATCACTTATTAAGTTGAACTTAAACAAGATAATTGAATCACGACTGAACTTAGATAATTTCTAAGCTGCCTACGTACCTCTTTAAAAGAGAATCAAGTCATGACGTAGTTCAAGGGAGACATAATTTGATTTGAGGGAGGTGTCGTGCACAATTTATACTCATGCGGGCCAAGAGTGACGTGCAGTTTAGGCTCGCGCGTCATGGAGCAAATTGGCTTGATTTACGCGCAGTAGCGTTTCAAGAATTTCCCATTTATGGGGAAAATCCTCAAGTCATCCTCAATTTTTGGAGGAGCATCTTTTGATATGACGATGTGATTCACAGTCACCACTCCATCGTCGAATATTGATGAAGCCACACTCTCTCTATCATCGTCTTGATCGCCCTTAGTGTAGATAATTGTTTGCACCTTTGCCTTCAAAATTTCTTCACATGATACGATCAAAGTATTTCTTCATTTCATTTGAGATAGATAAAGGCTTTGAAGTTTATTGGAGTTAAAAGGTTTGACGATTCGCACCTTTCGACGATCACTTGACAACTTTTCATGCTGGAGATAGTCCGAGATCAAGGCTCGAAGTCCCTCCGATCAGACCTTTCTTCAAAGGCAAACTTTGAAGATTTGAAGACTTTCTTCACCAGCTCTAAGGCGTTCTTCATGAAACCGTCCAGAAATGACTCCAAATCCGAGATCACTTCTTTTAGGACCCAATCTTTCAAAGACGGATCCTGACTTTCGACTACTTTCTCCTTTGGATGGCCTTAATCTTTCAAAGATGGAGGCACATTTCACTTTCCTATCACTCTCGTCGAACACATCTTTCGTTGACGAGACTTCTCCTTTAGAGACATGATTTGCAGTTGCCATATGACATGAAATTTTATCATAACCGCCATTATCATCTTCAATAGTGACCAGATTCGCCCCTGACTCCTCTTCCAAGACAATTATTTCTTGCTCGACCAGCTGCATAACTTTATCTTTGAAGACAAAGCAATCTTGAATTGGATGACCCACGAGTCTATGATACTTGCAGTACTTTGGGTCGTTCGTACGTCCAGCTTCTTCCGGTCGCTTCATTTCTGGCAAGTCGATGAGCTTTTTCTCTATCAAGTCATCAAATATCCCTGCAACATCGGAATCTAAGAACGGGTATTCTCTTTGTTGCATTTCCTTCAAGGTTCTTCTTCTTTGCCCTCCTTCTTGGGCAACACTTTTCCCTTTGTCGGCTCGATCATCTCGCTTTTGTATGTAGCAGTTCTTGCATTCATTTTCATGGATTCTCTACTTGGAGTCTTGAGGAAGGTTCTGCCCCCTTTCCTGAATTCTTGATTGTCTTCGAACCTTCGAGGTTCCTGAATTGGCGGTCCATCAGCTCCAGTTGCAGTCATGCTGAGTTCCATGTCATGAGCCCTTGTTGCCAATTCTTCGAAAGTCTAGGTCGAATGCCTTGAAGAATGTAGCGAAGACCCCATTGAATGCCTTGGATGCACATTTCGATTGTAGAAACTTCAGATAGCCAATCTTTGCAATTCAAGCTCAAATTCCTCCATCGATTAATGTAATCGATCACTTGCTCTTCTTTCCATTGGCGAGTGTTGGTTAGTTCAATCATGCTAACCGTTCTCCTTGTGCTGTAGAAGCGATTCAGGAATTCTTGTTCCATTTGATCCCAGCTATCGATGGAGTTAGCTTCCAAGTCAATATACCAGTCAAAGGCATTCCCCTTCAAGGATCACACGAACTGCTTTGCCAAGTGATCACCATAAGTCCCGACATTGTTGCATGTTTCAACAAAGTGAGCCACGTGTTGCTTCGGATTTCCTTTGCCATCAAACTGTTGGAACTTTGGAGGTTGATATCCAGCTGACATCTTCAAGCTATCGATCCTCTTAGTATATGGCTTAGTGTAAGAGAATGATGACTTAGAACCTTCGTCGTATCTTCCCTTTACAGTTCCCAAGATGAACTCCTTGAGCTGAAGCATATCAATCCCTCCATTAGAAGAAATTAACATTTCCTTCTCTGTCCAGTCAGATTCTCTAGTTTGATGCTTGGTTGAATTTTCAGCATCTTCTTGTTCATCAACTTGCTTTTGTTTTGTGTGGCTTGCCTCGCCACCATTTCCCTTGTTCATCAAGAGAGCTATCAGGGAATCCTGATTCTGGACTTTCGTTGCAAGCCCCTCAATGACCTTGGTCAAGTTGGCAAGTTGTTCTTCAACAGAGGTAGCACCCGCCATCATAACAGAAGCTGTGCTTGAATTTGAAGAAGATCTAGACAAGGAGCGAGGAGTGGAGTCCCTTGAGTTGTCTTCATCACTGTCATCAGTTGGACGAGGCCTGTTTGCTATAGTTCCAATCGAAGGATTGGCTCTTGAAGATGTCCCAAAACTCAATCTTCTGGACATGCTTCGAGTAATAACATTGGCTTCTTCAGTGTCAGAAGGACCGAACTTGATGTAGAAGATCCTACGAGAAGACATGTTGATGATCTTGAAGTTTTCCTTTGAAAGAGAAGAGATGAGAGGTAGAGCAGTCCCACCGGGCTTGCCAAATTTGTAAGTACAAATTTCGTGAATTAATATTAAAACACGGAAAATGATTACAAGTTGAATTTCTTTGAATTTGAAACCGGAATATTGCGGGTTGCGATTTCTAATTTCTTCCTCTGATTCTTCTCTTCTTTGACTTTGACCTTGACTTGGACGGATTTTGTAACGGTCCTCGCCTTAATCTTGTCTGGAGTTGAAAGTGGGGATTTGAAATGTTGATTCGAGGACTTGGCGTCTTGTTTCGAATCGAACGCGACTGTCGGACGAATTTCTTTGAGTTTGATGAAGAACGCCTTTGAATGCTTGGATGTTTGATGAAGATCTTCGAATCTTCAAGAGTTGGACGGAGAACACCTTTGAATAGAAACACCGAATTAGAGGGGCTTCGAGACTTGATCTCAGATTCGGAGTTGTTTCTGGATGGTCTCGTGAAGGACGCCTTGGAGTTGATGAAAAACGCCTTCAAATCTTCAAAGTTCGCCTTTGAAGAAACGTCTGATCGGAGGGACTTGAGCCTTAATCTCTGATCGAACGTCTTTTCTAGATGCTTTGCACGAAGAACACCTTTGAAGCTGCTTTGAATCTTCAAGAACGGTTGCAGGGAGCTCTGAACTCTTCTCGTCTGGATCGTCTGAATGTTGGTGTCTGAAATGAAGAGTTTGGACCCCTATTTATAGGGTGAGAGATGACAATTGAGGTGCCACGTGACGACCTCTAGTTGGTCGAAGCGATTTGATGGCTTAATTAATGCAAATCATTTAATTTAATTGATTTGTCATTAATTCCCTTCTATTTATGACCAAATATCAGTCCGATTCGCCACATACGAGTATTCAAGTGTTCGTAAAATTTGACTGACTTGAACCCTGTATATATTAAAATCAATCATTTAATTATTTAATTTGGAGAATTAATTTAGTAAATTCCCAATAAATAAATAAATAATTTTATTTGATATTAGTATGTAATTTGTACACGTGTCACCATTTAATTGGGTGCAAAATCGCTTACAATACCTATTCATCTTGAAAAGTTGAGCTTTGGATTTTTGTTTCTGGATGCTAAATTTTTGTGCTGCCCATAAATTGGTAATTTCATTTTTGAATTTTGCATTGGATTTGATTCATTTGAACGACGATGGCGGAACTGGTCCAAATTAGGGTGGGTGTACAGGACTTCAGATTAAATTAATAAAGGGTAAAATAGTATTTTCAAATTTATATTAAAATTTAAAATGTTAAAAGTGGACGTATCTACCAATTATGTGGGTGCATAGAACCGACCATTTGAGTTTAATTAGAGTTTAATTGGACTAATGGTATAATTGGGCCCACCACTTTGGTGAAATAAGGAGTGACAATTTAGTAACATATTGTAGAAAGTAAGGGTAAAAATATTGGATAGTGGAGTTTTATCTTATCTATTTATAGAAAGAGAAATTTATTGTGGGACGAATGAAAAATGCGTGGTGAAACTTATAATGGGCCGGAAGGAGTATTTATTTTCGCCAAATATTGAATTTCAAATTCATGTATTTACCAAATTCTTTCCTTGATTGATTCAATTTTATTCCAAACATGGAATTTTCAAGTTCATGAATTTGAAATCAATGAATTCTTAAATCGATTAATTTCAAATCCATCATCTAATCAATTTCCTCTTTAAAAAGTAAAAAATCAACTCCCTAAATTCAAACACTACATTAATTTTTTCTTTAAAATGTACTAATTTGATATATTAATTGTTACATAAAAATATATAAAATATTTATCCTATAAAAAAGTGAATTATTATAAAACAATTTGACAAACGAACACTAAGCAATATTAAATGCTAATAATCATGGGTTTAGGTTAGGTAAAAAATGAAAGTCCAGATGAATATGGGCCGGCCCAGTTGAAGGCGGTGTACAATCATCCGGTAGAAGATTCCGTCCCACCATTCAGGCGGCGAGGAGCCCGTGTTAAAATTGTGAAACGCATCTTCTTTCAAATCCCCGCTCATCGCTTCGAACCGACCTTCCTTTTCTCTCTCTCTCTAGGGTTTTACTCTTCGTCCCGCTTTCGCACGCATTTATTTTTTACATTTTGCCTGGTGATTCTAATTCTACTTCATTCACTTCTGCTAAATTTTCTTCCCTCTCTTTGGAAATTTCCCTGGTTTTTCTTCTCTCTCCAGTTCTCAGTTGAAGAAGTGAAATTAAGAAAATGGAGTTTGGAGGGGCGAAAAAGAGAAGCCGAGCAGAAGGTGGTCTAAATGGCAATGGCGGTTTCAAGAAATCTAAGAAAGGTCCTCCCTTTTTCGCATTTCGTACTCTCTCTCTATATGCTTCCTATGCGTCTGTATTCTTTTTCATTATGTATACTGTTGTAGTAGATTATGTTCTTTATCTCTGTGTTGTATGTAAAATGTTCTCAATTTAAGCTGTACTTTATCTTCTTCTGCAATTAGTTGGCTGAAAATACGAGTTTGCTGTAGTTTGATTGTTACCCTTGGAGATCTTTTCACCAAATAAAATAATTTGTAAGTTTAGTGCACTGGAATTTATTTGCATAGAAAGACCAAAGGCCGGAGAATGTAAATGGTAACTCAATGAAGTTTTGGGAATTTGTTACTTGATTATTCTGGTTTCTTATTTAGTTTGCTTCCAGGGGACATTTTCCGTGTAAATATTTGGAGTGTTGTGGCCAGTAGAATGGTAAAGGTCTTAAAAATACCTTTAAACTAAATAAGATCTCGACTCTCGAATTTGTGTAGTGTTCTTTAATTTCTCTGCTCTGTTTTAATGGTAATAAAAATATGGATTAAAATTTTCCCTTAGAAACATGGATATTAACAACTCAACAAATGAACTGAGGAAGACTATTAATTTTCTGCAACAGAAATGGAGTCCTTTACAACTGGTATAGGAAGCAAATCGAAGCCATGCACAAAGTTTTTCAGGTTCAAATCTTAACCTATCGAAAAATAATATTTATAAGTGCAGTATTCATGTTCTTATAATGATTGCAAAAATGGCGTCAATAATCTATATTTTGTTACAGACTTACAGTAAAGAATTACATTTTTCGACTAATGGAGTTATATCTAAAGTTTGTTACACAGGCTGTTAGCTTCATTAATCAGTAATGAAGACAATCCAATGGAAATTGCTGTATGAGTTTATTGAATTAAGCACTTGGTTCGAGAACAAAACATATTGGTATATGGGAATTGATAAATAAAAGTACAACCAAATTATTCCATTATTTGGCTGATAAGGTTATCAAAAGGTGATTCCAGTGCTTGTCGTACATTTCAGGATTTGATGCAACAGACCCCTATTCTTCATAGGCTGATGCCTTAAATACCTTAACCCATCTTATGCATCCATTGTTAATTGATATAAGTATATCTGTTCTCATTTCATCCATTTGCTTAGTTACATGTACACTTGGTGTATCCTCAGGGTAAAAGAAAAAGCATTTGATCTGTATACTTTCCATGTTGGGAAGGGATTCCCATGCTTGTCTTCTCTTCCATTCTAGGATTACTGAGTTGGCACTGTATGCTCCATAAGTCCATATGCCAGTGCCTCTTATTCCACTTTGCTTATATTTGTAGCTGGAGTAATGACTTGATGAGTTCTTGCTTTCACTAGTTAATGGCTACGTGGAATTTGATAATGCCTATTTGACTATATGTACAAGCATTTCTATTTTTGACTGTCAAAGCTCGTAGTGGGCTATCTAGTTGATGCCACTTTATATACATCTGATATTATCATGCTTGTTCATTCCCTTGCTTCTCTTCTACTCTCTAGGTGTTATGTGGATTAATTGATAATAACATATTTTGTGGTGATAGTGTCGAGAAATTATGTGGATGCATAATATGGTCTGGAATGTCGCCTGACTTTCGCAAGTTAGGATAACCTCATTATATCTGCTTTTTTATCATGTGCTGACACAAGACTTTGATTTGCTGTTCTATTTAGTTCTGAGTTAGTAGATGTTCTTTTTGAGTTCTGGTAATAGGATTTTACAAATATTTAGGTTTCTGCATCATCTAATTTTTATGGGGACTGTAAGTTTGTTCTTGTAAGTACTGACTGAAATGGCAAGTTACTCCGTATCAGATATGGAATGTTATTTTCATGACGGGTGTCGTAAAACTTCTGATGAACAATAATTTAGGTAAAATGGCTGTGTTGTTTCTAATCATGTCTAATTTCTCATTCCTTTGATTCTAATAGTGAGTTTATATGAATGCTTCTGCCAGCATTGTCGAGTACCCATGTAGCTGTGTGCTGGAGCCACACACAACGTAATTTTTAAGAAACTTCAGTTTTACTGTTGAAAATTAAATTGTAATATCTGACAGGAAAGAGCATGTCGATATATTATACATTTTCTTTTAATCAAGTAAAGTCAAGGGATATCATCCTGATAGATTACTGTTTGTGACAATATTAAGCATGCAAAAGTATGTCCTTGGATGGGAATTGAAAATTAAGGGGTCAACAACTTTGTTGAATTTCTGAAGCATAGTCAATATAGATGTAACTAGGGCTGATCAGGTATAAGGAACTGAAGTTTGGTTGGCCTCTTGCATTTTATATGTACACCATAGTTTTTAGAGGCATGATCGATGTTACAGAGGTGTGCGTTACTGCTCCTCGGGCGCGCCCCTGAACTCCAGTGTTTTCCCACCGACAAAGCATGATCTTAAGTTGGTTGTTTATATATACTAATGTAGTTCATAATACATATTTCTTTTTTAATAAAGTTATTAGCTTGTGAACATTTTTGGGAATTTACATCATAGAAATAATTATAAGTTATAGATTACTATATTGATATATGACAAACCACATTAATCTTAGCTGTTTTTGCCTTTTGCTTTTTTTTTTGCACCTGGGAGTCCATTGCGCCTTGTGCCTCTAATGACTATGTTTACTGCCATGCTCTTATTTGCGAATGATCGTTGATCTTGAATAAGCAACTTCCTGGACCTATTAATGATGGTGTACAATTTCTGGATATTGTTGTCTCAGTCGAGATATTTAAATATGACATAGGAAATTGATTGTGCTATCTTTGAAATGGTATTTTTTTATTTGCTTTTCAAGGTCTGCTTGCAATTTTTTTTTTTTTTTTTAAATTAACTCGTTTTTTATTAGGACCCTGTTTGCTTGAGTGAAGCCTTATCTATTAGTACTTAGTTGCCATTATCTGCTGTTAATCTGTATTCATGCATTAGCGTTTAGATCAACTTAATAGTATATCAAATAGGAATTACCACAAAACACTGTCTTCATCATGTTGGAGTTGGCTGTTTTCTTGTCAAAAGTAGCAGGTGCAAAAATATTCCATTCGATGCTTGATGAATGGATGTGTTCCATAGCTATTATTCTCATGATAGTTTGTGCGCTTCATATTTAGTACCATCTCATAGTTTGGATAGAAGCAAACATGTAGGGTGATTTCTTTTATCTTGAGAAAGTTGGAATTGTGGTGGTTGTTATTCCTTGTTAAAGTGTTTCTATTTTTATTTCACAATTAGAAATCATCCTTTTTGCTGCATATTACATCTCTATGTTCTCTTTGTTGATCTTGCTCGATATTTGTTTGCAGTACTTCTGGATGCCCATTTGGGGAGGGATGTCATTTCCTGCATTACGTTCCTGGGGGTATCAAGGCCGTCACTCAAATGCTCGGCAACAATCCAGCCCTTCCAGCTGCTGCTGCCAGAAACTCATCAGTAGCTCCTCCAGCATCTTTCCCAGACGGGTCCACACCTCCAGCCGTCAAAACTCGTTTATGCAACAAATTCAGTTCAGCTGAAGGATGCAAGTTTGGGGACAAATGCCATTTTGCCCATGGGGAACGGGAACTTGGGAAGCCAACATTACTGTCACATGAAATGGGACCCAGAAGATACGGGGGCATGGAGCCAACTCCATCCAACCTTGGGGCAGCAGCTCGATTTGGCGACTCAGCAACGGCTAAGATCAGTATCGATGCTGCTATGGCGGGAGCTGTGATTGGTAAAAGTGGGATCAACTCTAAGCAAATTTGTCGTTTGACGGGAGCTAAGCTCTCTGTAAGAGATCATGAGTTGGATCCCAACTTGAGAAACATAGAGCTCGAGGGTACGTTTGACCAGATCAAACATGCTAGCCAAATGGTACGGGAGCTTATAATGAATGTGGGCGCTTCATCAGGTGGTCATTCGAACAAAAATTCTGGTGGAATGTCTAGCCATGGGCCTGGAGGTAGCAATTTCAAGACAAAACTTTGTGAAAACTTCACCAAGGGAGCTTGCACTTTTGGAGACAAGTGCCATTTTGCACATGGACCCCAAGAATTGCGCAGGTCGGGAGTGGGAGTGTAGTGAGTTACTATTGTTTGGCGATTCCATTATTGTTTCTAGCTTTCGTTTTGCTACTTCTCTTTTGCTCCTGCTCTGTTTGCTCCTCTCATCATCGCAACGGATGGGAGTAACTGTTATAATATAGGGCTTCCTTCCCCTTTGTTGAATGAGTTTGTATGTTTCACTTTTGTTTATCTTTGCCTTTTTTATTAAGTTTCGAAAAACGGTTCTTGTCAAATTCAAGACATGCAGCTGACATTTGACAAATAATTTTCAACTGTGCTGATGAGGACTTTAAAGAAAAGATTGAGACACAAAGGAAGTTATTTACTGTGAATTGTATTCTAGGAAAAAATGTTGCTACTTTTGTTTGCACAAAGGTCATGATGTACCCTTTTCCAATTTTCCTAAACTTTGCGGTCCGAAATAATATCTGAAGCTGTGTTAAAGGAAGATAAAGAACCTGGGATCAATAATAGCTTTTTCAATATTTTTTTAACCTAGGACTATGCATCAATTGTGTACCAGAAGATTCGAATTAAACACCAGTAAGATTTACAGAAATTGAGATTTACATTCATTTATGGAAGAGACACACTTATGTGAGACCTTATACATGAGCCGTCTTTACCCAGAATATGGATTCAGAGTTGGTCTGTCTGTCAAAAGCTCTAACAATAAGAGTTTTGAGAGCGTACTATAAAGAGTTGACTCCATCTTATACATGAAATTGTCTTTATATGTGTGTGTATATTCCATTTTTCAATTTACTAGAATGCACAATCGCATCGCTTTACTTATTTACTTAACTTGATCTAAGCCAGACCATTCACATTCAATTTACATTCCTTGTAATGTTTTTGTATATAATGAAAAATATGTGCACTGTCTTTAATCTAATTAAAGACAACAAAGATAAATGAGAGATTATACACAAATGCAATTACAATCTAGTGAAATTGAATGAAATTCCTTATAACTCGCAGGAGAACAAAAGTTATAAGTTAAAATATCCCTGTAGCAAAAATAAGAAGAATATCTCTGTAGCAAAAGCAAAAATAAGAAGCAGTCATGCGCCTAAAAGAAAATTAGGATCTTGGTTCGTTTTTATTCCTAGAAAGATATATAGTAACCCCATGATATATATATATAAAACTTTTAAAGAAGGATCAAACTCTATTCATCACCACTTCTTCTTGATCTGCTATCTTGCCATTAGTCTTCACTTGTGCATCATGAATACCATCATCATTATCATCGTCATAGTTTTCTTGTATTCCTCCAACGACGGAACCTTTATACCACTTGGCGCAAAGTACATAGACGAAGAAATCAACAGCACACATCACGGCGATGAGAAAATAAAAGCGGTCCATGTTGCCATGGTTGAGATCCTCCGGAATCCATCCAGGCTTGTCATTTCTAGTTGTGATCTTCATCACAATACAGACAAGCAAGCTACTGACGAAATTGCCAAGCGATATGGAAGCCATGCACAATGAACTCCCGAAGCTCTTTATCCCGTCAGGTGCCTGCTCATTGAAAAACTCCAGCTGCCCCACGTACATGAACACCTCCGACGCCCCGACCAACACGTACTGTGGTATCTGCCATAATATACTCAGTGTGCTCACTTCCATTCCGGGAACTATACTTCTCAGTCGAAACACTTCAGTCAGACCTGCTGCCACCATTGCTAGCATTCCGATGATCAGGCCCACCCCCATGCGCTGGAGCTCCGTCAGCCCATTGGGGTTGCCGTTGATCTTCTCCGCCACTGGCACTAAGACCTTGCGGTATATCCCCGTGCACAAGAGAACACTGCATATGTCGAAAATGGACATGCTAGCAGCCGGGATGTGGAATTTGCCGATGTAGGGTTGCATCACGGCTCCCTGCTCCACAAACAACGACGCCATCTGCGTGAAGACTACTGAATATATTATTGTGCAGAGCCAGATAGGCACCATTCGGATTATGCATTTCGCCTCCTCCACTTGCGTCACGGAACAGAGTCTCCACCCGTTTGCAGGGCCACTCCTGTCCCGTTCCGTTATTATCGCCGCCTTGTCCAAACACCTGAAGGATTTTAAACATTAGTCAACCCACAAATCACACACACATAAGGATTAAAAAAAAACTCTACATCAAGAGACTTTTATCATCTTACATGAACTCATTAGTATGAGTGATCTTCCGGCTACCTTTGATTGCAGATTTAGAACCTGGGACCTCATACAATGTCTCCCCTTCCTTGAGGCTGACATTCCATTTCTTAGCCGTAGCGCAAAACACTTGCGCTACACGAGGAATAGGATTCCCAGACGGCTGCATATACTGATACCCGCGGGACCCAACCAAGAAGACTAGCAAGCCTATGACAGCCGAGGCGGTGGCACACCAAAATCCGAGGCTCCATTCCCCTTTATCTTCATAGTAGACCAATATGGTGTTGGAAAAAAAGGAGCCGACGTTGAGAGCAAAGTAGAAGTAGCAGAAGAAGGCAGATTTGGAGTCCTTATCCTGCTCCTTGAATTGATCAGCTCCGAAAGTGGCAACAGTCGGCTGGTGGGCCCCGTACCCCAGAGCCACCAGATATATGGCCAAGTAGAACAGGGCTGACCCGTATACGCTATTCGGGTCACAATCTAGTAACCCGTCTCCACACCCTTTTGGGTGGAGCAACATCAACCATGATGATATGGATAGCAAGATTAGACCCTACAATAATATACACTTAAATAAGGTAACAAAAACACGTTCGACTCATGCGCTACACACCCACGCACTGACTCGTTTTAATAAGAGTAAATGTGACATAAAATGCCCTTAAAAAAAGTGTCATAAAATGTTAAAAAAGAGATATTGAGCATAAGCAAACAATGAAGCTGGGGTGCATCACAACATAAGTTGGTGATAATTTATGAGGAAACACAAGAGTACATCTGAAGCGGATTATGATTAGGGTTGCATTAATTAGTCAGTTAATTACCAGAACTAGGACGACTTGTGAGAGGGCACAGGCAAGATAACGCCCCAAGTATGAATCGCTGAGGAAGGCTCCGATGAGGGAGCACAAGTAGACCGTTCCGGTCCACATGCTCACGTTGTTGGCTGCACTGGCATTGTCTTGTCTTAAAACTCGACTCAAGAACAGAACCAAGTTCACTCCCACGCCGAAGAAGGATAATGTTGCAAATGCTTGATTTGCTGCATAAACATTCGAGGAATTCAAGATTAACATATCTAAAGTCAAATCAATTAACCTCATATGTATATGTACCTAATAGGAGAAATGCTGATTTCCAGCCACCTAACTGCTTCTTTTGGATGACCTTGTTGCCATTATCTTCATTACTAAGTTGCAAGTTTCGGTTTTCAATTCCCTGCAACAAAAATAGATTTATATATATATATTAGGAGTAACACTTGTGTGCACTAATTCAATAAAAACAATTAATATTGATCAGTGAAAAAAACTAATACTAACCAAATAATACTGTTAGAGCTCGTTAGTTTAGTGATATGGAATTATAATGGATATAAAAACACGTGATACAGTTTACTTGTATATATGTAATATATATATTACGAGTAACATTTTTGTGTGCACCAATTCAATAGAAACAATCAATACTGATTAGTGAAAACAACTAATGACCAAGCAATACTGTTAGAGTCCATTAGTTTAGTGATATGTGATTATAATGAATATATATAAAACATGTGATACATTTGACTTGCATATATGTGATACAAAAGTGGGAAAATAAAGTACTGGCTTCGGGCCGGAGGAAAAATGTATCAATAATAACAAACACTTGAAATGATAGAAAATGATTTCTTATCCCTTCCCTTTTTTTCTTTTCCAGGATAATGAATGGGCTCTTAAAATATAATAAGTAATATTGTTAACTAAAAGCATGTAATAATGTTCCGTGAAAACAACTAATATTTTTAGTGAAAACAACTAATACTATTCAAAAAGTTAGAGCAGTTGGTGTACAAGAATTTTCCGTATAGAGAAAACACTGCATTCATTAAAGACGAACGTCAAGCCCCACATGTTTGTTTGTAACATGTTTTGAAAGTGTGTCACGGAAAAAAAAAACATTGATTCACTAGATATATATACTTACCGTTGTTATAGTCTCCATGATCAAGGCAAGACAGACAGTTGGAGTGAGTCAAAACTTCCTCTGCATTAGAAATAACAATCATGTTTAAAATGACATGCACTAACCACAAAAATCTGTTTAATTAATTAGTTTTCCAAATTAAATTAGAAACTATATACTAATGAAATATGTGTAAATAAGGAACGCTAACAATTCAGAGATATAAGAAAATAAGTAATATATAAAACTGGTCAGGATATAATTATTTGTCTCAGAATACGGGATACATAGTTTGTACAAATTAGCATGAGGTACAATACTACTAAATTATTAGTGTCAAGGGGGCGAAATTCTCCATCAAGTAAGGTGGCAAAAAAAATTAATATTTTAAAAAGAGTGAAATGACGAAATTTTATGATTTTAAAATATAAATATAAAATTTAAATATACATGGTACAAAAGTTTTAAATTCCACGGAAAGCGACCGCCACGCGACGCTCCCCAGATCCATCCCTGGTGTAATGCACAATAAAAAAGATAAAGGTTATGTATGTACATACTTGAACTATAATTGTTAAATGAGATAAGCTATGAGCCTAGCTAGGCTACGATGCTTCGGAAATCAGGATTATAGGTAGTATTTATACAAGCATGACTGCATGAGCATATATAGGCACAATATATATATGTATATAATGTATGGGTCATTCTTTCTCCAAATCAACTTTTTGCTGGAAAATTACATAAAATTAGTAGAAATTAATTAGACAAATGCTAGTGGGGAGGTCACCAGATACTTGATTTAATTGACACTACACAAATGTACAGTATATTAGTGGATTGATATAGAATTCTGTAATAACGATACATATATTTGGGGGTAACATATCAATATTCAAATCAGGATAACTTATCAAAGTTTTAGGTCTCCAAAGTGTAATCTCTTGGATAATGTTTGTTTGGGTTTTAAATATTTGGATTTTAAAATTTAAATCAATTCTAGTTTGGGAATTTGAAAATTTGATCTAAAAAACTAGTTATAAACTTACTAGCACACTTATTAAAACAAATACTCATGACCTCAATGTCCCTAGACTTTAAAAGTCAAGTTAAAACTCAAAACAAACATCACTTGATGTTTTAAAATTTGCTTGTGAAATTAAAGATAGGTGTGTATTCAAAAAAAACATGTCATTAAATTCTCTTCCTTCACATGTGCATACTTCTAAAACATCAAGTAATTCGAAGAGAATTACTCCTCTAAAACATAAAATAATTGGGATTGGAGGGAGTAATAGTTTTTATATGTCATACTTATTATCATACACTATTACGAATAGTGTAGCACATATATTAGCACATTTTTTTTGTAAGCGCGGGATTTGACACGCACTACAATGATCAAGTAGCATTAATTTCATGCTACCAATAACAGTGAAAACCAAAAAATTGTAGCCACAACTTGATCCCTTTACTGAGCCTGACTACTACGCAAAAAACGATGTATACATAAAATAAAGTTTAGCTAGTTTGCAAATTGCAATACATATGATCATGTCACAAAAGAAGTCAGTAGTGGCCATAGCATGCATGCACATTATATATGAAAATAAAGAATTACCTTTTCCTGAACTTGACGAGGGATAAAGCAAGGAGCTCCGGTATGCCAGATTCCGGCGACACAGACGGCGTATCTACGACAATAACTGCTGGCCGGAAAATCACTCGACAGCCTATTGTCATTTATGGTCTAACACAACACACATAAAATTCCGCCTGCCCTGCAGATATATCTATTAATTTATTTTACTGACGATTATGTGACAAGTGCACTGGAATTCAATTCACTCTTTCAATCAATGGCGGAATTGGACACAAATTAATGCAATTCTTTAAAAACTATTGTAATTAAGTATATATAGATTAATTAGGGTTTCGAATCTAACAGAATATCTAACAAACAAACTCCAGATCCATTAAATCTCTCAATTGAGACCGCTTCAAATCTGCTTATATATGCTTTCTAACAGAATATCTAATATATCCTCTATAAAATCGCTGCCTCGCGTATTTATATACATATATATCTTCTACTTTATATAATATTAACGATCAATTTTTAATATTTTTTTTTTCGATTGAAATAATATATTAGTTACTAGTATTCCCATTCTTCCAATTTGATTTTTTTCCCTTTCTAATCTAATTAATGATTTTGTGAGATCACTTAAAAAAAAATAAAATTTGTGAGATCAATTTTATTCTTAACTGAAGTAAAAAAGATTAGATTTACTCTACTACGTAAACTTGCAGATTTGATCGTGATAAATTAACTTGTAATTAAATATAAAAAATTAATTAGTACTAACTCTAAAAAAAGATTTATTTTTTCAAAAATCAAATAAATCTACGCCAAAATGAGATCATCCTCGAGTAAAATTCAATTTTGGTCCCACAGGACACGCGGCTTCACGATTTTAGTCTCAGTACTCAACACTTTGGTCCCGTTTTTCATGCAGTTTTGATACTTCCGTTACGGGATCCGTTAAGTTCAACTGCACATTTGATCTCAAATCTTATCTTATGGGACCAAAATTGCCACTGACGTTAACGTAAATATAACGGGTGGGACTAAAACTACATGAAAAAATAGTTTTGAAACCAAAGTGGTGGGTGTTAGGACCAAAATCATGAGGTACTGTGTCATGTGGGATAAAAAATGAATACAATAGAGTTTGAATCACAAATGGTCCCATAACTTTAACCTCAAATAGTTTAGTCCCATAAGTTTTTTTATCGTTGATTTAGTCCAAATAACTTTGACACTGTCCAATTTTAGTCCCAAATCGATCGGAACAACGTCGTTTTGCATTTTAATTCGGGGCTTTCTGGCAGATGCTATGACTGGGCTGCCACCTCTAATGCACGAATTCTTAAAAAATTAACAGTATGCAGTATCAGATTCGCCTGAGTTGGGATTCGGGTGGGATTCGCACCCGATTCGCCACGTGGCGAATCCCAATTTTTTTTTATTTTTTTTACTATCGGATATGCGTATCCTATTCCGAGGATACGCGTATCGGATACGTATCGGGATTTTTTTGTAAAATTTATTAAATTTTGGGTTTTTTTTTTGTAAAAAATTAAAACTTACTAATAATTTGAAGGACACACTCTAAAACTTATTAAATATTAAAATTTATTAATATTTTATTATGATTTATGACTCGTGTAGGTTGATGATATTTGATTTAATTGTTGTTTTGTTACTTATGGGATAAATTCCTTGATATTAGTACATGTGTTTTAAATACTCTTGATATTATTACATGTGATATATATAACTGTTGTAAATTTTTTAATATTATTACAGGTGATATATATAATTAAATTAAAAAAATTGACGTATCCTCGCCGTATCGTATCCTAAAAATTTGAAAATCTACGAATCCCCTCACCCGAATTGTATCGTATCTGCACCCTGCACCCGTACCCGTGCAACACAGGGTGTCACGTGTATTTTTTTTAAGAGCTAGAATTTCAAGCATATAATTAAAAAAAATTAAAATATAAATGATGGCAAGAATTAGTCAAACACACTTACAAATACACATAGCGGTACACGTGGCAATCCAGTCACAACATCCGTCGAAAAGCCCCAAATAGAAACGGCAAAACGATGTTGATCCGATCAATTGAGAGTAAAATTGGACATTATCAAAGTTATTTGACTAAATCGACGACAGAAAAATTTATGAAACTAATTTATTTAAGACCAAGGATATGGGACCATCTCCGATTCAAACTCAATATAACTCGATCATCCTCGGTGCAAGATTACGTTGGAGAAGTCCAACCCAAGTTAATGCTTGAGAAATTATGCTTTTTGTGATTCTTAAAAATTAAGAGAGATTTTCAAAGTCCAGATTAGGAATTGACATGGCTGTATTCTAGTGGCAGCAGAAGTTGATATCAGGTGAAACTCAAGATCAGGATTGGTCCATATTACACTGTTTGCAATCACTTATCAAATCAAAGATTACTATAAGTCTCAACTATTCTAGATAGTTGTTTTCCACTTGGGATAATATTTTCTTTTTCTTTTCGTCTTCTATTACAAATTTTACTAAGAGACTGCTAATTAATGGTTTATGAACTCTTTATAAAGTTCTGTGTACCAATAACACTTTTTATGGTGCATGTGAGAATAAATTTTAGCACACAAAATCACACTGTATCATGTTTTAATGATTTTAAAATATTTTGGGTAAAGTTTAAAGTGTATTTGATAATATCTCGCATATATCTTGTAATCCTGAGGATATAATAATAATATTTCTAATACGTAATCTTTTTTTTCTTCCTAATGCGTCATCTAATTAACCTCTAACCAAGAAAAATTGGGAACACCTTGCCTGAATCTAAATTTGTGATTATTAGGTTCTTCACGTTGGTGGATCTTTTTGAACGAGTAATTTTAGATAATTACTTGGACTTGCTAATTATCTTACTGAAAGAACCAACTTAATTAACCATCAACGAATTCTATAATCCAAATTATTTTTTTTAAATTAAAATCATTTACAAATACTGTTTTTTCCTTTCTTTCTCAACAATGATGAAAATGATGTAATAACTGATTGAAAGATTTCTTCCCCACAGGCCACAGCCATTCCCTTCATGACACCTCCACCTCGCTGAATCACAAAATCTACTGAGTTGTATTATTTTAAGGCAAATTTTGTATAATTTTAATATACTTATATTTTTCTTGGTTCTACGTTATATATATATATATATATATATAAAAGAATAGCCTAGCTAAAATCCTATAAAATGAAAATTTTCTCAATCTTTCAATAATCTTGCTAATCTAATTCATGACTTGCGGTTATGGTGGAAATAATTAAGGATTTAATTATGTGTAAAAAACTTTAAGGAGATAATTATGGGAATAATATCAATACTCCCCTTGAAGGTGGCGTGTGTAGATTTCGAACACCCAATTTGCCCCGTAAAAATTGAAATCGATTAGAACCAAGGGCCTTGATAAAAATATATGCCACTTGAAGATCTGTAGATATCTTGCATCGTTTGATATCACCACATTTGATAGTGTTCCCCCTATCAAGGTTTACCAGCGAAGAAGGAAGAAGACGAGCACGACGTAGTCGCCTGCTCGAGGAGTTCTTATGTTGTTTATTTAATTCCGTATTATTTCTTTACGTAGGATTCTTATTTCCGCTATTTGGTTTGGGCCTTGAGCCGAGTGATTTATATTGTTTGTCAGACTATTTATACTTTGGGGTCTTTTGCCCTAGGGTTATCGAAGACGATCGTTTTTGCAGCCGTTGGCTTGACTCATAGTTTACTCTGTGGATCCTCATCTCGAGGATAGTTCTTGTGTTACGATTATTGTGCTCAGTGATTGGGTGTGTTCTATCAATTGGTCAGACTTGCCACCTCCTTCAATATGACGGTAACTCGTACAGGGTCTGAGAAGGAGCGCCTCGAATCGGTGGAGAAATCATTGAGCGAACTTCAATTGGCAGTGGCTGATCAGGCCACGGCACAGACAGAGATGACGAAGAAACTCGACAAATTTATGTCGAAGGTATTGGATCGTTTGGAGGGGAGTTCTAGCCCTCGCGATCATGGCTCGCTGTTCAGTGATACGGCTACTGGTTCGCCTTTCATTGGGGGGAATCGGCAGGTACACCGGGGCATACCCTCCCGCCCGGGTACATTGCGGTGAAGAGCAGAGAATTGCCTATGTTTGACGGCTCTGACCCACTTGCTTGGTTGGGTCAGGCCGAGCAGTACTTTCTGGTTCACAAGACGGCCGCAGGAGATAGGGTTCAGTTGGCGCTAATCGCGATGTCGGGCCGCGCCATGTTTTGGGCCCAGTGCGCTATGCGGCGTACTCCTGCTATGCCGTGGGAATAATTTTCTCGAGAATTGATCGGGCGTTTTGGCGACAGCTCCACCAAAAATGCATATGAGGCCATGCACTCAACGCGTCAAACGGGATCGCTCGAAGACTATCTGGCACTTTTTGAGGAACGGGTGGCATAACTCCCAAATTTGCCGGCTGAACAGTATTTGGGCATGTTTCTGGGGGGACTTAAACCATCCGTTAGGGACCGTATTTCGGACGTCAAAACGGGAGATGTCCACTCGACCATCCGGGCCGCACGGCGAGTAACCCGCTCATCCGTGATCCTGAATCAGTTCGCAAGACCCGCTTTCCAGGGTGTTTTTGGCCGATTTCCATCAACGGCGCGCAGTGGGTAACCACGAGTGCGTCGCCCACATCGGGTGCGTACGGGTTTGGGTCACAGGGCTCACAGGCATCTTCAGCGGGTTCCTCTGGTCCACGCCAGAACCGGAATACACGTCGTCTCTCGGCAGTGGAGGCACGCGAGCACCGCGCCAAGGGTAAGTGATTCCGATGCAGCCAAACTTACGGGCCATTGCACAAGTGTGAGGCAAAATTCTTGAACATCTTAATTGAAGCCGCGGAAGATGATCCCGAGGTGTATATCATGGACCGACCAGGAATTTGAGACAAATTCGACAACCGAACCGGGGCCCTCCGACCTCGAACTTTCCACAGTGCAGTTGTCGAACTTGTCCTCCAACGGGTTCGATGGGGCCACCACGATAAAACTCTTTAGCCGGGTGGGAGATCTCCGACTACTCACAATGATTGATAGAGGGGCCAGCCATTGCTTTATCTCCGAGACAGTTGCCGCCAATTTGGGGTTAGTCATGGTCAAGTCTGCCGAATTTCAGGTTATTTTGGGTGATGGCTCTAGGATTGAGATGCAAGGCTTGTGCAAGGTTGTTCCCCTTAAACTGGATCGTCACACCTTCCTTATTGATTGCTATGTTTTCCCACTCCGCGGTATTGATTTGGTATTGGGGGTGTCGTGGCTATCCACACTGGGGGATATCACTGCTAATTGGTTCAAGCTCACGATGAATTTTACGGTGAGCGGGGTGATGATACAACTTTTTTGGGGACCCCTCCCTCACCCGCAAAGCTTGTTTGTAAAAGGACATAAGCCTGTTGGATGCATCTGATGAGGGCTGGGTGTTGTGGGCACTGCACGCCTCACCGTTTAATACTTCTCTCGCCCAGCAACACAACCTCACAGCCGATCAGCGTCGCGAACTAGATGACTTGGTCGCCAACTTCCCGGCTGTCACCACACCCTTAGTTGGCCTTCCGCCGAGCCGTGCTTCCGATCACCGCATTGTCCTCTATGCAAATGCCGGCCCGGTGTCCGTACGTCCCTATCGGTATAATCACGCACAAAAAGATGAAATGGAAAAGTTGGTGGACGAAATGCTCGCTGCAGGCATCATCAGGCCGAGCTCAAGCCTCTATTCGAGCCCGGTCCTGTTGGTGCGCAAGAAGGACGGGTCGTGGCATTTCTGCGTAGACTACTGAGAGCTGAACAAAGCGACCGTCCCGGACAAATATCATATTCCCGTGATTCAGGAACTTTTGGATGAGTTGTATGGGGCCTGTTACTTCACCAAGCTCGATCTCCGTGCCGGTTATCATCAGATTCGGGTGCATCTCGAGGACGTCCCCAAAACTGCCTTTCGCTCTCACTCGGGTCACTACGAATTCTTGGTTATGCCTTTCGGTCTGTCCAATGCTCCCGCGACATTTCAGAGCCTTATGAACGACATATTCCGCCACTGTTTATGCCGTTTTGTGTTGGTCTTCTTCGACGATATTCTGGTCTACAACCCTTGTTGGAAGTCACATGTCCAACATCTACGACAGGTATTCCGAACCTTGCTTACACATTCATTGGTTATCAATCCAAAGAAGTGCACATTGGGTACCCAATCGGTCGAATACTTAGGTCACGGGTGTCTTTTAATGAGGTTCGCATGGATCCGAGTAAGGTAACTACAGTCGTTGATTGGCCCCGACCGATTTTGTTAAAAGGGTTGCGTGGATTTTTGGGATTGACGTGATACTACCGCCGTTTCATCCGAGATTACGGTAAGATTGCTAGCCCCCTCACCGCCCTTTTGAAGAAGGAGGGGTCGCCGAAATTCTGCTTGACAGATGACATCGAATCCGCTTTCACGGCTCTAAAGACTACCCTGACATCGGCTACGGTCCTTCGGATGCCCGATTTTTCAAAACACTTCGTCATTGAATGTGATTCTTCAGGTCGTGGTCTGGGGGCTGTCCTTATGCAAGACAAACAACTCATCGCCTACTTTAGCAAACAACTATCGGGCCGCACCTTGTCCCGTTCGACCTATGAGCGAGAGTTGATGGCTTTGGTACTCGCCGTGCAGCATTGGAGACCGTATCTGTTGGGTCATCGCTTTACGGTATACACCGATCAGCGGAGTTTGAAACACATATTGACTCAACCGCTAACGACACCAGCCCAGCAAAATTGGGCTGCAAAATTGCTGGGATACGACTTTGATGTGGTTTATAAGGAAGACGTGAACAACAAAGCTGCGGACGCCCTTTCACGACGAGATGAGGATGGAGAATTGTCGGTCATATCAATACCTCGGTGGTTGGATTAACCTTCATTGTTGGCTGAGGTGCGAGCGGATTCGAGATTGGCCAAGATAATCTCAGATCTGGAATCGGGCCGCCCCACACCGAAGCATTATACATGGGTTCGGGGCACCCTATTGTACAAAGGCCGGCTTGTGATTCCGAAAGCGTCGCAGTGGGTGACGAAACTCCTCCACGAGTTTCATACGACACCAGGCGGTGGGCATGCCGGGGCACTTCAAACGTATAGGCGGTTGGCCACTTTCGTCTACTGGCAAGGCATGATCCGGGCCGTGCTGAACTTTGTCATGGAATATGACGTGTGCCAAAAAAATAAATACGAGACAAAGTCGCCAGCGGGGCTCATCACTCCCTTGCCGATTCTGACTCAAGTTTGGGAATATATCAGCATGGATTTCATCACCGGGTTACCACATTCGGGAGGGGTTGATTGCATTTTGGTCGTGGTTGACCATTTTTTGAAGTATGGTCATTTCTTAGGTCTCCGGCATCCCTTCACGGCTAAGTCAGTGGCAGAGGTGTTCATGAGAGAGGTGGTGCAAGCATGGGGTCCCGGGCACGATTGTTTCTGATCACGACCCAATCATTCTGAGTTCCTTCTGGCGCGAGATGTTCCGTACCTTGGGTACGAAACTACGGATGAGCTCGGCGTATCATCCCGAAATGGATGGCCAGACAGAAGTTTTGAATAGGTGTGTGGAGACATACCTGCGCTGTTTCGCTTCAGAGTGTCCGAAGTGGTGGGGTAAGTGGCTAGCATGGGCCGAATTATGCTACAACACTGGATTTCATTCAGCGGCGGGCACGACACCATTTGAAGTTGTTTATGGGCGGCCGCCTCCCCCGATTGCACCTTTTTTACCGGGGGAGATTCGAGTCCGGGTGTTGGCGGATACATTGCGTGAACGTGACTTGGTTTTGCAGGACTTGAAGGCACACTTGGAGCGCGCACAATAGCGCATGGTTCGGGAGGCAAATAAACATCGCCGGGATTTCGAGTTTTCAGTGGGAGATCGGGTGTATTTGAAATTCCGTCCATACCACCAACGTACCCTGTTCGCGGCCGTATCGGTCAAGCTGGCACCTCACTATTTTGGTCCATTTCTGGTGGAAGCTCGGATTGGGAAGTCGGCGTATCGATTGATGCTACCGGCAAGGTCACGCATCCATCCGGTCTTCATGTCTCCCTCCTGAAGGCTGCGGTGGGTACTATGGATGCCTCACCGACCCTGCCCGAAGACCTGCTGGCTGTGGATTCCCCACTCTTACCCGATTGGGTGGTTGACCGCAGACAGGTTATGCGCGATGGCACCTTGGTGGATCAGGTCCTAATCCGTTGGAAGATGTTGGGGAGTGAGGAAGACACATGGCTCGATGAAGCGGATGTGGTGGGCCAGTTTCCGGACTTCAACATTGCGGGCAATGCTATTTCGGGGAGGTGGCAATTGATAGTGTTCCCCCTATCAAGGTTTACCAGCGAAGAAGGAAGAAGACGAGCGCGACGTAGTCGCCGGCTCGAGGAGCTCTTATATTGTTTATTTAATTCCATATTATTTCTTTACATAGGATTCTTATTTCCGCTATTTGGTTTGGGCCATGGGCCGAGTGATTTATGGGGGTCTTTGCTCTAGGGTTATCGAAGATGATCGTTTTTGCAACCTTTGGCTTGTGGCAGAGTTTACTCTGTGGATCCTCATCTCGAGGATAGTTCTTGTGTTACGATTATTGTGCTCAGTGATTGGGTGTGTTCTATCAACATTCAACATGTTCACGTACGAAGTAACAATCCATCTCAACATGCTTAGTTCATTAATGAAAGACAAGATTGACAACAATTTGACGAGCGGCTTGGTTATCACAAAATAGTGGCATTGGACCACTTTGCTTTGCTTTCAAATCACAAAGTAGCCAACGTAACCAAAGTTTTTCACTAATAGTAATCGACATTGCTCGATATTCGGCTTCGACAAAAGAACGAGAAACCGCAGACTGCTTTTTGGTTCGCCATGAGATAGGAGAGCCACCGAGAATAATGAAATATCCAGTGCTTGATCGTCTAGTGAAGGCGCAACATCCCCAATAAGCATCACAATATGCCTCCAAACTCATGTCTCCACTTGCTGACAAGAAAATACCTTGCACAGGGGTCAATTGGAGGTATCGAAGGACACGAGCAACTACATCCATATGAGATTATCGTGGTGCATTAAGAAACCGACTCAGTTGACTCACCGAGTAAACAATGTCTAGTCTTGTGACTGTAAGATATAATAACCGGCCAACAAGACATCGATATTGAGATGGATCTACTTCTAGAGTTGAATCTTTTTTGTGCAACTAGAGATTTTGCTCCATTGAAAACGAAACCGGGCGACTAGCCTGCAAACCACTCTCTTCTAATATATCTAGAATGTATTTGTGTTGGCTTAGGACGAAGCCTTCAAACGAGCGAGCTACTTCAATTCCAAGAAAGTATTTCAAGGAACCCAGGTCCTATGCTAAAATCTTGATCAAGATATTCCTTGATTAACTATATATGAGAATTATCCTTCCCTGCAAGTATTGTTGGGATTATACTAGAAAGTATGCTTTTTACTTTGTATAATCAAAACTGAATTTCGGACTTATTTACTGAAATAAATTGTTTATCACTGATGCTTTAAATATTATCGAATGTTACATATATTTACTGCATAAGTGTTCAATAAGTCGTACGTGTTACATTGTAGTTAATTTAGTGATACCAGATCACAGAAGATTAAATTAACAGTCCCTTGTAACTGAAAGTACGCCATTCACGACCTAGATGGAAATGAACAACCCATCGTGAAAGGTTGAGGTGTAAGACTCAGATTGGCTTGTCTTGACCAAGAGATTACACTAGTGCATGACTGATGCACTGAATAGGACCTACAAGAGGACAAATTCTTCAGAACTGAATAAGGAAGAATTAGACCTCAGTGGTTCGTTATTTCTTAATCTTCGTTCCTTAAATAGGATCATGTGTGATTGGTAACTATTGCTTTGACTTATCATGGGTAGAGAATCAACGAGATTCAATACTTTTTATCTTGGGCAATATTATTGGTCATATGTGATTGCTAAGATTTAATACGAAGAATCGTGTGCAAGTACGCTTGTTTGATTTGCCCCCTTGGGAGGTTCATAAGCTTTATCATACCAAATCTTGCAAGTGGAATTAGTTTTCGGTATGGATAATAATGTTGAACCGTTCCTTGACCAAGGATAAAAGATATTAATTAATGGAAAGCTATTTCAGTGGCTTGATTTAATTAATGGGCTAGATAATCTTAAACACGGGAAATAATAACCGGGAGCCATATTGACTGTAATATGGGTTAAGATGGATAGTGCAATATTAATTATGTAGTGGGATTAATTAATATTTATGGGCTTGAATAATATTGTGGCTCAATATTAGATATTCAAAGTCCATTAGAAGGTCCAATCTTAATTCTCCTAAAGGCCCCCTAAGTAGCCCAACATATAGTCCAATAACTGAAAAGGTGTTTAAAATAAAATAAATATTGTTGTCTATTTTTCCTAATTATTTTCGAAAATTATGGATAAGAGGGGAGAAAGATTTTCTTTGAATTTTGTTATGGAATGAAGATATGTATTCTTGGAATACAAGATTATCTCATTAAATTCAAGAAATCTCACACTTGGTTATTCATAAGAGGAATTTCGAAAATTTTGAAATATAGTGGGCAAGAAAGATTTTTTTGATTTTCTTGAAAAGATATTATGGAAGATATGTATTTCTTGAAATACAAGAATATCTCATAAATTCAAGAAGATCCAAATCTTGGAATCTTGGACCTCATATTTCGAAATTATCCATAATATGAGTAAGTGGGATTTTTGTGGAATATTATAATTATGGGAAAAAGAATATAAGAGATATATTCAAGATTTCTTGGAGATCAAGAAAAGATTTTCCCACATTGTTTTATCACAAAATTTTCGACCACTTGTGCTCTATAAATAGGGAATGACTCTTTCATTCCCAAGTACAATTCCATGTGTTGGAAAAATTAGCAAATCCACAAAGGTGGTGCAACATAATTTATTTTCCTTTTGTTAATTGTTCACAAGTGTCCTTCCACCGGATAGTCGAACAAGGGCTAAGGGAATACTTGGGAAGTTCTTTTGGTTAGTCTAATCAGCCAGATCACTGCCATCCCAAGAGGTACGTTCACGTAAACTCGTAGAATTCCGCATGCGTATGATTTACGTGAATTAATTATATGCATGATATGTTGTTGAATTATTATTTGAATTAATATAGGATTAATTCATGCTAGTAATAATTATAAGAATTAAATTTGTATTTAAATATTCACCCCGAATAGATCTGTGCAACTTATTCCCCAACAACTGGTATCAGAGCCAAGTTTTCACGCTCTGAATTTTAAATTGTAATTTAATTCGCTGACATTAATTTTGAAATTGGATAGTAGAATTGCAAGATCTGTTTTGCAGGTATCCAATTGTCATGGAATTTAATGTGTTTATTTATGCATGCATATAAATTGTGGTTTTTAATTCGATTCGTTCGGATTCATTTTGCCTCGAGAGAAAATCCACGAGTAGATTAGGATTTGTTTGATTTGATCAATGTAATAGACTAGTCTAGATCTAGGTTTATTTATTTTTGGTAAATAAATTTAACCGGAGGAAAAACGAGGACGAGACGAAGAATTAAAGGACAAAATCCGAGCAGGCGTGGCGGCGTGCATCACGCTAAACGCGTGTGGAGGCACGCCTTGTGGCGACGATGACGCTGCAGTACGACGGGCGGGCAAGGCCGAGGGCCGAAGCGCCAAGACGAGATCCGGCAGCGCAGACGCTACGGGGCGCGCTAGCGCCGTCTTGTGAGCGAGCGGAGCGGTCCAGCGGACGGAGGCGGATCTGATATGGGGCGCGGCGCCAGAGATATCTTGGGTGCCGAGGTTCACGGGCGAGGAAAGGGCGAAGCGTCGCCGCCGAGGAAAGTGCCGGACCGCCGAGGCGCGGATGGGCGACGCTTGCCGAAAGGCCGCCGAGGCTACCGAGATTTGAACTTGGCATTATGGGGGCCGGATCGGGCGTGCATCCTTGCCGTGCGAGCTACTTGGCGTGGCATTTCGAGACGGAGTATCTTTTCGAGAGGATCGAGTGGGAGAAATTCAAGACGGTGTTTCTTCAAGATCAAGCCAAGAAAAATCAAACCATGACAATTGGATAATTTGTGCCCAATATGTTTATTTTTCTGTTTTGCTTGATTTATTTTGTGCTATCTTATGATTTGTTTAATTTGTTTAAATGTGTTTGCATGAGAATTGCCCAATGAAAAATCTCACCTTCAAAATTACTAAGTATGTTTAAATAATTAATTGACAATTTTATTCCGGATAATAAAATTGAATTAATTTTGACCTCCATGATTTATTTATTTGTGAATTCTTTTGGAGAAATTCCCCCCACGGGATGGTCAAAAGATAGCTTTCACATGAATGCATTCCAAATGGATGATTGTGGGTTATTACTAGTGGCGACGATGACCCTCCCCACGAGGCTCGTTCAATACGAAATAATAATCCTGTATTTAATCATGGTTATTACTTAGGTATAAAATTGATATGCATATACTTCCCCGAAGTCCCTGTCAATTTTATATTGGTCAAGTGGGAGCCAACTATTAATCTGAATATTAAAGGTTTGTAACTGTTCTTGTTTGTAACCTGCTTAAATGTGTTTAAATAATGACCCACCTCACGTGGCTTATTTAAACTGTTTTGAGATGTTGGCTGATGCATGTTCATATTTTTTTGAGATTTTAATATGATGCATGTGTGATATATTTGTGCTTATGCATATTATTATTTATTTCAGTTCATCATGTCGCAACCTTTTAATCCACTATTCAATATACTTAAAGACAATTTGCTCACTGGAGAAAATTTTGTTGATTGGAATCGTAAACTTACTATTGTCCTCACTGCACAAAGCCATAACTGGGTTCTGACCACACCTAAACCGGAAAAGCCAAAAGATGAGTCCACTAAAATGGTTAAGAAAGAGTATGCTGACTGGGAGCGATCTAACGAAATGGCAAAGTGTACCATCTTGGCTTCTATGTCAGATGTGTTGCAACACCAACACCAGAACGTTGAGACCGCTGCAGACATGACTACTCTTAAAGCGATGTTTCAACATCAGAACCGTGTGGCTCGTTAGATCACCATGAGGGACTTGCTCTCTATGAAAATGGTGGAGGGAACGCCCGTAAGGGAGCACGTTCTCCAGATGATGGCTCACCTTAACAAACTTGAGGTACTTGGAGCTGAATACGATATCAAAACCCAAATCGATTTCGTGCTCCACTCTCTGTCGAAAATTTTTGAACAATTCAGGCTGAACTACCAGATGAATAATCAAAAGTTCTCGATGCCTGATCTGTTGCAAGCTTTAGTCTCGGCAGAGGCGATATTGGGGCAAAAGAGCCAAGCCTTGGTGGCAAATGGACCTTCTTCTTCTTCTAGGCCAAGGGGTGGTAAGAACAAGAAAAGGGACAAAGGCCACAAGCAAGTGAACTCAAGTGTTGCCAATGGCAAAGAAAAGGTGAAGAAGGGTGGTGGAGTGAACAAGCCAGCTAAGGGGAAGTGCTTCAACTGCGGTGAAAAAGGACATTGGAGGTCAGCCTGTTCCAGACCCAAAAGGAATGGAAAGAAAGGTAATTCTCACACACTAGTTGTTGAAACTTGTTTAGCGGCGTATGCCTCCCATTTATGGGTGGTGGATACGGGATCCACTGATCATGTTTGTTTCACATTACAGGGGTTCAAGCGGACCCGACAACTTAGTGGGAGTGAGGTCCTCATCACACTGGGCGATGCTACGAGAGTGGCAGCTGAAGCAGTGGGAGAAGTGCACCTGTCTTTTGAAGACAAAGTTTTAATTTTAAGAGATGTTCTTTACGTTCCAAATTTTAGAAAGAATTTGATTTCAGTTTCTAAACTTTTTTATGATGGATATTCGGTTACTTTTAATAAAGTTGTTACCATTTCTCTTTTTGATAAATTTATCTGTCATGGAACATTGACGAATAATCTCTATAAAATTAACTGTGCACACCACTCACGAAATGCATCCTATAACACATCAACTGTTTTCGATAAAAGAAAACGTGAACGAGACACTTCTATGGCATCTAAGATTGGGACATATTAATTCAAAGAGGATCCAAAGGTTGGTAGAAGCAGGTTCACTGGAGTCTCTCCAAATTGAACCAATTCCAACCTGCGAATCATGTTTGGAGGGTAAAATGACCAAGAGGGCATTCGGAGCCAAGGGGAATAGAGCCAAAGAAGTGTTAGAAATCGTTCACACAGATGTATGTGGTCCAATGTCAACCAAATCAAGAGGAGGTTAAGAGTATTTTGTCACTTTTATTGATGACTACTCAAGGTACGGTTATATTTTCCTTATGAAGCATAAATCTGAGACCTTTGAGAAATTCAAAGAATTTAAGGCTCAAGCAGAGAATCATAGGGAAAAACGTATCAAGTCTCTACGATCTGATCGTGGAGGCGAATACCTCAGCGATGAGGTTTTGAACTACTTATCTGATGAAGGGATTGCATCCCAGCTCACTGCACCCGGAACCCCTCAACAAAACGGGGTTGCAGAGCGAAGAAACAGAACTCTTTTGGAAATGGTTAGATCTATGATGAGTTATGCGGATCTTCCCAAGTCGTTCTGGGGTCATGCCTTGGAAACAACATCTTACATTATGAACTTGGTGCCATCCAAATCGGTTCCCAAAACTCCCAAAAAATTGTGGACCAGACGCAAGCCTAGTATGAGACACATGAGAATTTGGGGGTGTCCGGCCTACGTGTTGGACAAGGAAGCCGGTAAATTGGATCCTCGATCAGAATTATGGTTGTTTGTAGGATACCCCGAGGGAATAAAAGGGTGTATGTTCTATGGTCCCGAAGATCAAAAGGTGGTCATCAGCACCCACTTTAGATTTTTGGAAGAAGACTATATGAACGAAAGAAAACCCAGAAGTGAGATTACCTTAAATGAGCTAAGAGGGTAAACCTCAATGCCAACTGTACTAGATGATATACCAAACAACACACTTTCACAACGGGAACCTCGTCGTAGTGGGAGGGTTGTAAGACAGCCCGAGAGGTTCATGGGAATAGGAGAGTCCTCGGACTTGATTCCCGGACAAGACGAATCAGACCCATGGACATATGATGAGGCACTCCAAGACAAGGATGCAGATTCTTGGCAAACGGCAATGAAAGCCGAAATGGATTCTATGTTTCATAACAGAGTGTGGGAGCTAGTCAAACCACTTAATGGGGTCAAACCTATTGGATGCAAGTGGGTATATAAGAGAAAAAGAGGATTGGACGAGAGGGTGGAAACCTTCAAAGCAAGACTAGTGGCGAAAGGTTATACTCAGAAAGAAGGGATCGATTATGAGGAAACTTTTTCGCCAGTAGCCATGCTTAAGTCTATCCGTATTCTCTTATCGATTGATGCACATTTCGACTTTGAAATCTGGCAAATGGATGTCAAGACAGCTTTCCTTAACGGAAGTCTTGATGAAGAGATCTATATGCAACAACCCCAAGGTTTCATTGAAAAAGGCCAAGAACACCTAGTTTGTAAGCTCATGAAGTCCATTTACGGACTCAAACAGGCATCTAGAGCTTGGAACCAATGTTTTGATCATGTTATAAAGTCTTATGGGTTCGATCAAAATGAGTTCGAAAGTTGTGTGTATAAAAAGCGTGTCGGAACTACATTGGTATTCTTAGTACTATACGTAGATGACATTCTGATCATCGAGAACGATGTAAAGGTGTTATCAGACGTAAGGGCATGACTTTCAAAACAGTTTGATATGAAAGACTTAGGGGAAGCCGGACACATCCTTGGGATCAAGATCACTCAAGATCGCAAGAAAATGATGATCGGCTTATCGCAAGCTTCATACATAGACACTGTCTTGAAACGATTCAGCAAGCAAGATTCCAAGAAAGGCTTCGTACCTTTCAGGCATGGAATCCATCTATCCAAGAAAATGTCCCCTAAGACGCAAAATGAGATAGATGACATGAAAGACATTCCTTATGCTTCGGCTGTCGGAATCCTTATGTATGCAATGCTGTGTACGAGACCGGATATCTGCTTTACCGTAGGCATGGTGGCAAGATATCAAAGTAACCTGGGGAAAGATCATTGGACGACAGTTAAAAATATTCTGAAGTATCTGAAAAGAACTCGGGATAGAACGTTGGTTTATCAGTCAGATAGTCCAATCCCCATCGGCTACACGGACTCGGATTTCCAATCAGACATAGACTCCAGAAAATCTACCTCCGGTAGTGTGTTTTGCATGGGGGGAGGAGCCGTGACATGGAGAAGCGTCAAGCAGAAATACGTCGCAGATTCTACCATGGAAGCCGAATATGTAGCTGCTTGCGAGGCAGCGAAAGAAGCGGTTTGGCTCAAGAACTTCCTAGTGGACTTAGATGTGGTTCCGAATTTGTCCAGCAGAATCACTGTTTATTGTGACAATGCCGGAGCAGTTGCAAATTCAAGAGAACCAAGAGCCCACAAAGCCAGCAAACACATTGAAAGGAAATACCATCTTATACAAGATATCGTTAAGAGAGAAGATATAGATGTGGCAAAGATAGCGTCTGAGGACAACCTAGCAGATCAATTCACAAAGAGTCTGCCTCTGAATACATTCGAGAGACATGTGGAAGGAATGAGTGTCAAGACCGTTGCCAATCTGCTTTGAGTATAAGTGGGAGAAATTATTAGGTTCGTGTAGGTGACATTAGATGTCACAAACTACACGAGACATGTTGTAGTATACTTAAAAGCAGACTTTGAGTATAAGTGGGAGGTTGTTGGGATTATACTAGAAAGTATGCTTTTTACTTTGTATAATCAAAACTGAATTTCGGACTTATTTACTGAAATAAACTGTTTATCACTGATGCTTTAAATATTATCGAATGTTACATATATTTACTGCATAAGTGTTCAATAAGTCGTATGTGTTACATTGTAGTTAATTTAGTGATACCAGATCACATAAGATTAAATTAACAGTCCCTTGTAACTAAAAGTACGTCATTCACGACCTAGAAGGAAATGAACAACCCATCGTGAAAGGTTGAAGTGTAAGGCTCAGATTGGCTTGTCTTGACCAAGAGATTACACTAGTGCATGACTGATGCACTGAATAGGACCTACAGGAGGACAAATTCTTCAGAACTGAATAAGGAAGAATTAGACCTCAGTGGTTCGTTATTTCTTAATCTTCGTTCCTTAAATAGGATCACGTGTGATTGGTAACCATTGCTTTGACTTATCATGGGTAGAGAATCAACGAGATTCAATACTTTTTATCTTGGGCAATATTATTGGTCATATGTGATTGCTAAGATTTAATACGAAGAATCGTGTGCAAGTACGCTTGTTTGATTTGCCCCCTTGGGAGGTTCATAAGCTTTATCATACCAAATCTTGCAAGTGGAATTAGTTTTCGGTATGGATAATAATGTTGAACCGTTCCTTGACCAAGGATAAAAGATATTAATTAATGGAAAGCTATTTCAGTGGCTTGAATTAATTAATGGCTAGATAGTCTTAAACACGGGAAATAATAACCGGGAGCCATATTGACTGTAATATGGGTTAAGATGGATAGTGCAATATTAATTATGTAGTGGGATTAATTAATATTTATGGGCTTGAATAATATTGTGGCTCAATATTAGATATTCAAAGTCCATTAGAAGGTCCAATCTTAATTCTCCTAAAGGCCCCCTAAGTAGCCCAACATATAGTCCAATAACTGAAAAGATGTTTAAAATAAAATAAATATTGTTGCCTATTTTTCCTAATTATTTTCGAAAATTATGGATAAGAGGGGAGAAAGATTTTCTTTGAATTTGTTATGGAATGAAGATATGTATTCTTGGAATACAAGATTATCTCATTAAATTCAAGAAATCTCCCACTTGGTTATTCATATTAGAGATTTCGAAAATTTTGAAATATAGTGGGCAAGAAAGATTTTCTTGATTTTCTTGAAAAGATATTATGGAAGATATGTATTTCTTGAAATACAAGAATATCTCATAAATTCAAGAAGATCAAAATCTTGGAATCTTGGACCTCATATTTCGAAATTATCCATAATATGAGTAAGTGGGATTTTTGTGGAATATTATAATTATGGGGAAAAAAAATATAAGAGATATATTCAAGATTTCTTGGAGATCAAGAAAAGATTTTCCCACATTGTTTTATCACAAAATTTTCGACCACTTGTGCTCTATAAATAGGGAATGACTCTTTCATTTCCAAGTACAATTCCATGTGCTGGAAAAATTAGCAAATCCACAAAGGTGGTGCAACATAATTTATTTTCCTTTTGTTAATTGTTCACAAGTGTCCTTCCACCGGATAGTCGAACAAGGGCTAAGGGAATACTTGGGAAGTTCTTTTGGTTAGTCTAATCAGCCAGATCACTGCCATCCCAAGAGGTACGTTCACGTAAACTCGTAGAATTCCGCATGCGTAGGATTTACGTGAATTAATTATATGCATGATATGTTGTTGAATTATTATTTGAATTAATATAGGATTAATTCATGCTAGTAATAATTATAAGAATTAAATTTGTATTTAAATATTCACCCCGAATAGATCTGTGCAACTTATTCTCCAACAAGTATCACATCATCAACATATATCAAGGCAATAACGAGAGTCATCCCATTACGAAAAATGAAAAGAGATGATCAGGTCTAGATTGACGAAAACCAAGAGAGAGAATGGCCTTAGTAAACTTGTGATACCAATTTCTTGAAGCTTGACGCAATTCATAAAGTGACTTTTGCAAATTACAAACACGAGAATCTCCTTTCTTTGCAAAGCCTTGAGGAATACGCATGTAAACATCCTCGTCGAGGTCACCATGAAGAAAGACGTTATTTGTTAGGATTAAAGCAACAATTATAGAGAAAATAATAGAAACAAGAATTAAGGAACACAAATTTAGTTACCCAGTTCATCAGGAATGACTACGCCTGGGGGCACTCCAAGCCAGGAGATCTACTATATTTTTAGTGATATACAAATACAATGAGTCAAAAGGTATTTAAAGATGAAATAGGGCCGAAACCCTAAAATCCGCAAAAGGGCCGCCGAACCCGCTCGACCGCGGGCCTTGGTCGAGCGGAAGTGCTCGACCTCATCTGGTGGTCGAGCGCCTTCTGCGCACTGGAAAGGGGGCTGCTCGATCGAGCAGATGTGCTAGAACCACGAGCACTGGTCGAGCGCCTCCCGCACTCTGCATCTCGGTTTTGATCAGGCTCCAACAATCCCAACAATCTCCCACCTGGAGACTGACTCCAACTGTAACTTGTCTCCTCCGTTTCAACGGTCTCTCTCACTAGTAGTAGTGTCAGGCCTTCATCTCAGTTTCCAAGGCCAGTTGAACTCATGCATAACTTCAACTTCTCTAAGGTTACAACCTTAGTCAACATGTCAGCAGGATTCTCACTTCCTCGGATCTTCATCAGCTGTAAGATCTTGTTCTCAATGAGGTAACGTATGTAATGATACCTTAACTCAATATGCTTCGTCCTCGAGTGAAAGGTCGGATTCTTTGCTAAGTGAATAACACTCTGACTGTTACTGTACAAAATACTATCATTTTGCTCCTTCCCCAACTCACACGAGAGATTCTGTAACCAAACCATCTCCTTGCTAGCCTCAGTAACTGCAACGTACTCTGCTTCTGCAGTGGACTGAGCTACGATCTTCTGCAACTTAGAAGCCCAAGAAATTTTTGTACCACCAAAAGTAAACACATACCCGATTGTACTCCTCCTTTTGTCAAGATCACTGGATGCCAAGTCTGCATCAACATATCCTGCCAATTCAACACTTTTGCCCTCAAAGCACAAAGCTTGTTCAGTAGTACCTCTCAAGTACTTAAGGATCCACTTCACTGCCTCCCAATGCTGTTTGCCCGGATTACCCATAAACCGGCTAATCACTCCCACTGCATGTGCAATATCTGGTCTTGTACACACCATAACATATATCAAACTGCCAATTGCCGAAGCATACGGGGTGTTTTGCATGTAAGCTCGCTCCTCATCGCTGCTAGGTGAGTCCTTGTTGGATAGCTTGAACTGACTTCCCAACGGGACACGAACTGGCTTTGCATCTTCCATACTAAATCTCTTCAAGACCTTCTTTATGTATTCAGCCTGTGAAAGATACAACTTTCCTGCCACCCTATCACGATCGATTCGCATACCTAAGATTTGCTTGGCCTCTCCAAGGTCCTTCATAGCAAACCTATCAGACAACTTTTTCTTCAACTTGCTCACTTCCCGAGCACTAGAGCCTGCTATCAACATGTCATCAACATATAATAGCAAAATGATATAGCCATCATCATACCTCTTGAAGTAACAACAATGGTCAGCTTCACACCTATTGATCTCAATCTCGTGCATGAACCCATCAAACTTCTTGTACCACTGTAATGGAGCTTATTTCAAACCATACAAGCTCTTCTTCAATTTGCAAACAAGCTCACTATTCCCCTTTGACAAGTATCCTTCCGGTTGCTTCATGTAGATGTCCTCATCTAAGTCACCATGAAGAAAGGTTGTTTTTACATCCATCTACTCTAACACCAAGTTCTCTGCAGCCACCAGACTCAGAACTAACCGAATGGTAGTTAGTTTCACAACTGGAGTAAAAACATCAGTATAATCAATACCATGTTTCTGCTGAAACCCCTTCACAACCAGTCTTACCTTTGTAACGCTTGCTTCCATCAGCCTCCTCTTTGATTCTGTAAACCCACTTATTATGCAGTGTCTTCTTGCCCTTAGGGAGCTCAACTAGTTCCCAGGTTCCGTTGGTCATCAACGAATTCATCTCATCATCCATCGCAAGTTTTCACTTGCTCACCTGCTCACTACGTGTAGCCCTGCATAATATTCGGGCTCACCACCATCTGTCAACAATAAATAATGAAGAGAAGGTTAATACCTATCAGGAGATCTATGCTCTCTCATGGATCTCCGCAGCAGAATTGTTGGTGGTGGTGTACTTGGTTCTTCCTCAATAATCACCTGATCATCTTGAGCCTCCTTGCTCCCACCTGAGTTCGAAATGTCTAACTGCACAACCTGAGTCTCAGAACCACCTCCTTTGGATATCCCCGACCTGTCTTTGTACAAAATCTTCTCATTAAATATGACATCTCGACTACGAATTATCTTTCGACTTTCCTCATCCCAAAATCGATAGCGAAATTCATCACCGCCATATCCAACAAACCTACACTTAACAGACTTAGCATCCAATTTACTTCTACTAGCAGCATCAATGTGAACATATGAAACACACCCAAATATTCGAAGGAAAGACAGATTTACCTCCTTACCAGACCAGGCCTCCTCTGGTATGCCATTTTCCAAGGGAGTTGAGGGTCCTCTGTTTATCAAGTAAGCTGCAGTGTTAACTGCTTCTGCCCAAAACATCTTCGGCAACCCAAACTTCAATCTCATGCTTCTAGCACGTTCACATAAGGTTTTGTCCATACGTTCTGCCACACCGTTCTACTGGGGAGTTCCTTTCACAGTTTTCTCCATTCGAATTCCATTCGCCTCACATAATTCTTTGAACTCACGGAGCTCGTACTCTCCACCATTATCAGATCTCAAACACTTCACTTTGAGACCCGTCTCAGTTTCTACAAGACATCAGACTTATTTTTCAGAAAATAAACCCATACCTTCCTCGTACAGTCGTCAATGAAAGTCATGTAATATGACGCTCCACCAAGAGATGTCACCGGTGATGGACCCCGCAAGTCGCTGTGGACTAACTCCAGCTTCTGCTTCTTCAAAGTTCTGCCTCCAAAAAAAAAAAAAACTCACCCTTTTCTGTTTTCCGAATACACAGTCCTCACATAACCCGATGTCAACTGTCTTGAGGTCTGGCAATTTACCCTTTGAACACATCACTTTCATCCCTTTCTCACTCATGTGGCCAAGACGACAATGCCATAAATCTGCATTCCTTTTGTCCCTGCAAGAGAAATGCTGTCTCGGGTGTTGCCTATCATGTACAACGTTCCCTCCTTATTGCCTTGAGCCACTACCATTGCACCTTTGGATATCTTCCACATGTTGCATCCGAAGATCACATTATATCCCTCGTCATCAAGCTGCCCTCCTGAAAGTAAATTCCTCTTCAATCCAGGAATATGTCTCACATCTCTCAACTGCAAAATAGTTCCATTCGGTGTCTTGATCCGAACATCCCCCTTCCCTTTGATTTCCAGAGACTCATCATCAGCTAGATAAACCTTCCCAAAGTTCCCGGAAGTGTACTTCTCCATTACGTCAGCACTGTGCACGAATGAAACGATGCTCCAGAATCTAACACTCAAGATTCTAATGGACTGCTTATGCTCAAGATTAATGCATCTGAGCCCTCACCAGTGGCGGCGTTTACTGAGTTGTCATCCTTCTTTGGTGCATTCCCTTGTGCCTTCGTTGGTGCCTTGCACTCCCTTTTGTAATGACCAAGTTCATGACAATTATAGCACTCGATCTGACTCTTGTCCTTCTTGGGCTTATCTTTGCCCCTTGACTTTGATCTACCCCGATTTGGCTTCCCTTTAGATTCTGATCTGCCTCTGTTTCCCGCACTCAAGGCTGATCCTGTGGCCAGACCCAATTCTTTCCCGCGAATCTCTTCGCTCATGATTAGATCTCTAATCTCATCAAATTTAAGTTTCACTTTACCTGCTGAAGCACTAACAACCGTTACCGTCCCACTCCAACTTTATGGTAAAGAAGACAACAAAATTAGGGCTTGAACCTCATCATCAAAATCAATCTCAACCGAGCTCAATTGGGTTATGGTCATATTGAACTCGTTGAGATGATTGGCTACCACAGTATCCTCTGCCATCCTTAGGTTGAATAACCTCCGCATCAGATGAACCTTGTTTGCTGCAGACGGTTTTTCATACATCTCAGTCAGGATCTCCAGCATCTCCTTCGTGGTTTTTGCTTTCACCGTATGGAGGGCGATGTTCCTGGATAGCGACAGACGAACCACACTCATCGCCTTCCTGTCCAGCAACTTCCACTCGTTGTCCTTCATACCTTCTGGTTTTGAACTTAAAGGTTGATACAAATCTTTACCGTACATGTAATCCTCGATCTGCAATTTCTAGAATCCGAAATCCGTTCCATCAAACTTCTCAACAGACTATTTTCCTTTAGCCATCATAATTGCTCCCACCAGATCCTCTGAACCCGAAGCTCTTGATACCAGTTGTTAGGATTAAAGCAACAATTATGGAGAAAATAATAGAAACAAGAATTAAGGAACACAAATTTGGTTACCCAGTTCGTCAAGAATGACTACGTCTGGGGGCACTACCAAGCCAGGAGATCTACTATATTTTTAGTGATATACAATACAATGAGTCAAAAGGTATTTAAAGATGAAACAGGGCCGAAACCCTAAAATCCACAAAAGGGTCGCCGAACCCGCTCGACTGCGGGCCTTGGTCGAGCGGAAGTGCTCGACCTCATCTGGTGGTCGAGCGCCTTCTGCGCACTGAAAAGGGGGGTGCTAGATTGAGCAGATGTGCTCGACCACGAGCACTGGTCGAGCGCCTCCCGCGCTCTGCATCCGGGTTTCGATCAGGCTCCAACAATCCCAACATTATTCACGTCCAACTGGTGGACTTCCCAATTCTTCTTAACTGCCACAACAAGTAAACAAAGAACATATACAAGCTTGGCAACAAGAGCAAAAGTCTCGTGGAAATCAACCTTTAGCCATCAACCTTGCCTTATAATACTCAATCTCTCCAGTGGGTTTATATTTAATTTTATAAACCCACTTAGAATCAACCGCCTGCTTCCCCATAGGGTAATTCAACCAATGGCCACGTTCCATTTTCCTCCAATGCTCGAATTTCTTTCTGCATCTCCTCACATCACTTTGGGTCCTTAATAGCCCGAGACAAATATTTTGGCTCATCGCATGAAGTGATGGCTGCTAGAAAGGCTTTGAGAGGAGAAGAAAATTTATCATAAGAAATGTAATTTGAGAGAGGATATACTGTCGAGGTTCCCATAGTTGAGCTGGACTGTGAATAGTCGAGCGAGGGCGGCACGTCAGTCTCAAAACCTGCCAATCGCTTAGGCTGCATTCTGACTCGAGTACTTTTTTGAATTTCTGGAATGGACTCAACAACGGAATCAGTATAGGGCTTATTTCTGGTGCAATTTCGGCCTCTATAGCCTGCTCAGTTGCACTTCCACTTAGTTCAGTAATCTGCTCGGTCCGAGTTGTACCCATATGTGTATGTCCTGAACATGGTTCGACAACTCCAGGCACTAGATCATCATCAAAAACTTTTCCTGTTTGCTTAAGACACGACTTACATCATGGTGGTAATCGTTTTCATGCAAGTTGAACCCACTATTTTGTGCAAAGGGAAAAAATTGTTCCATAAAATTCACATCTCATGACACATGTATTTTTTTGGTTTGCCCAACTGGATATCCAACAAAAACACATGGACTCCCCCTCTCACCAAACTTATCATCTTTGGCATGCTTATTATGTATGTATGAAAGACACCCAAACACACATAAGTAATAGGAAGGTAACTTTTCTAACAGAATTTCATGGGGTATTTTATTACCAATAACCCAAGATGGTAAATTATTGATGATGTAGACGGTAGTTAAAACACATTCACCCCAAAAGAAAATAGATAATGAAGCTTGGAATCGTAAAGTATGTGCAACTTCCAAAATGTGTCTATGTTTTCTTTCCACCACCCCATTCTGTTGAGGCGTGTACAAACAAGATGTTTCCAAGATAATACCTTGATCTTTATAAAAAATCATCAGTCCACTCGTTTGAAATTCTAAATCATTATCTGCTCTTATTCGTTTTACCCATTTACCAAATTGAGATCCACCGTATTGCAAAATAAGGTAATAAAGTGAGAAACTTCAGATTTATTTTTCATCAAATACACCCAAACTGCACGACTAAAATCATCCACGATAGATAAAAAATAATGAGCACCAAAGTAAGACTCAGCTTTATAACGACCCCAAATATCGCAATGAATTAACTCAAAACAACAAGTAGTCTTAATAGAGATAACATGAAAAGACAATTTGGTCTGTTTAGCTCTAATGCACGAATCACAAAAATCATCATTGTTATCAAAACATGGTAAACAATTTATCTTATGCAAAGTACTTGTAGAAGTATGTCCAAGTCGTCTGTGCCATATTTTTGAATCCACGGAGACTGCAAAGCCACACCCCCGCTCTCGATTGGATCAACACAATAAAGACCATCATGAACTTTACCCAGCTCAATCAGGTTCCTCGATCGTAAGTCCTGTATGACACAATAATCCGGAAAAAATGTCAATGAGCAATTTAGATCTTTTGTCGAATGAGGAACTATAGATTGCAATCAAAATATGGAACATTCAACAGATGCTTAATTTCCAACTCATTTGGCAATTTAGCGTCTCTGACACCTGGTACATGCACATAATCTCCATTCGGTATTTTCACAGGTGCGCCTACTCCACTCATTTCAACATTCTTTAATTTTCTCCTATCACAAGAAATATGTTCATATGCACCAGAATCGATAATCCAAACATTATTAAAATTATCCTTACCAATCATGTTTGCAATAAGAGACTGTTTAACATGTCCAAAATTATCGTTTAACCCCAAAAGTTGAATTAGGCGGGCAAATTGACTGTCACTAATCCCTGGAATTGGACTACCGCCGGTGGTGATTTTGTTATTATCACAACTAGTAATGGTGATAAGGTATTTGTGAGGAAGATTAAGTAACCAGGTTTAGCTCTTATACCATGTAAAATTTTAATGTACTTGTACGAGGGTCCACCAAATTTATTCCCACTTTCCTTATTTGTTTGTCCACCAAATCTATTCACATACCTTTTATGAAAATATACACTTTATCTTTATCCTCCAACCATCACTTAATTACTTAAATTGACATTGTACTTTACTCACAAACAATTACTTTATTTATAAGTGAACCCCACAATGCCTTATGATACCCTTATTTTATCTTCTTTATCTACTTTTTTCTTAAGGGTAAATTACATTTTTGGTCCCATAAGAATATTTTCAAAGCACTTTTGGTCCCATTGTTTCAAAGTGGTCCTTTTTTGTGCACTTTTGGTCCCAAACCTTTAATTGCACATCACAAAAACCCCTAACATGTTCATCTAACAACTTCACCACACAAAAGCCACCTATATATGTTTAAATTTTTTTGTGCACTTTTGATTTTGGAAGATTTGGATAAGATTTTTATAAAGTTCGCTAGATATTGGAGGTGGTGATTCCTAAGGTTCAAGGTGGGAATGAGGATTTTTGGTGTTGTTTTTTGTAGAATATTAATAATTATGATATTTTGGTGGGAACACACGCACTTGCATTTGTTAAAAATTAATGGAATATTTGTTTGGGACCAAAAGTGCTTAAATTGGGACCATTTTGATATTAAAATATTCTTATGGGACCAAAAGTGCAATTTTCTTAAATATTGTGCCCAAAAAGGTGGGCATAGATTTTGTGGATAGAGGGAGTATTTTTCTTGGTTCTACATGACTTGCGGTTATGGTGGAAATAATTAAGGAGTTAATTACGTGTAGAAATGATTAAGGAGATAATTATGGGAATAATATCAATAAATTTTTATATGAAATTTTTCACTAGTTAATATCCATTAAACATGACCAATGGGTCAAAAAGAGAAGCGTATAAACACAAAGAGAAAAAATAGTGATTCTGTGCTGGTCGAACTAGATCAAATAATTTTTTCTATAAAATTCGCACAAAGACGAAATAGTAGAACTCGCTCCGAGGTCTGTGTTAGTATAAGGGAAAACATGTTTTCTTGTATATACATGTATGGGTTGATGTAAATATCAAATAACACATACTTCCTAGTCCTCCGTCCCTCTCTTATTTGAACATTTGTTAAAAATGTCTCTCCCAAACTTAATTGAACATTTCTTAATTTACACAAATGCCACTACTTTACCATTTAATCCCCATCAAAAAAACAATTTTGTCTCTTTTAATAATACTCCCTCCGACCCAACTCTTTTCTCACACTTACTGTTTTCTCGTGTTTTAGTGAACGAGTTTTTTTATTAGTATTTGAAATGGTAAAGTAATTTTTAAGGAGACATATAATAGAGGAGAGGTAGATCTATCATACCTTCCTTAAAAGTCACTTTATCATTTCAAATACTAATAAACAACTCGCTCACTAAAACACGAGAAAAAGATAATGTGAAAAAAGAGTTGGGACGGAGATAGTAATAAACACCTGTGCAAATAGTAAATGTTCAATCAAGAGAGAGACATATGAAATACTTATTTTTTCAGTATACATATTATTCAGTACAAATGTGTTGTTGTAAAAGAAAAAGTGTTATTATATGAATAAAACGACATTCCCTCTGTTTCACCCGCTTCCCCTCTATCATTTATCTGCTTCTCCTTCTGATATATGACAAATGTCTTAAGTAAATGTCCAAATTGCCAGATTACACCATTAAATTAGTAAAAATGTCATTTTTTTTCTTTCTCCATCAATATCATGTATTATCACATAATTGCCCTTACAGTAACACATATTTGTCTTTTGTAGCAACGCAGACTGGGAACGAGTTTTTCTGTATCGCCTGATTTTTTTTGAAAAATCCATTTGACCCGGTTCAACTTGTGTGGGATTCGAGAATTTTCAGTTCCCGTCTGTTTGAACTAATATTCACAGTGAAATACTTCACAGAAAAGCCCCCTTATCTTAAAGATTTTTTAACAATTATCATTAAAGAGTTATTTGACATATATCTTTCCTATAAATTAATTCAGCACGTAAGAATTTTAAAATATTATTTATTTAATACATCAACTTTAATATTTAATTTTTAAAATACATAATAAAATAATGCTCTTATCAACACCCCCACCTCCCCCTCACCCGCCCTGCACTCCCCCACCCCCCATCTCCCCAACACCCCATGCCCCAATCCATGTATCATATACAAATTAACACTACTATCACCATGGTAAGTAAATTAAAATTGCACCCAATTAAAAAGCGACATGTAGAAAAAACGTATTAATTAAAATTTATTATTGAGAATTTAAACAAAGTCATTTCTTAAAATAAATTAATAAATAATTAATGGTGTCATCGACACATTAAATTAATTAGGCCCAACCCAAATCCTACAAGCCCATCAAATACTTTTTTTAAAAATTCTAGAATCTTCCGGCCCGCTAGGAAAAACCTGTTAAACCTAAGGCAAAACCCTATTATCCACTTATAAATAGGAGTCCTCCTCATTCACTTTTGGACACAACAACACACAACTAAAGACTCAAGATTCAAGACTTCAAAATTCTCTACAAAGATCGAAGGCGTTCTTCGTGCAAGTCATCCATAAATGACATGCGATCATAGATCAAAGTGCCAAGCCCCTCTGATAAGATGTTTCCCCTCTCGAAGATTCGAAGATCTTCCTACATATTCTTGAAGATTCAAATGCATTCTTCGTGCAAGTCATCCAGAAACTACATCCAATTAGAGATCAAGGTGTCAAACCCCTTCGATCAGACGTAACATTTCTCCCACTTATCCTCAAAGAAGATTCGAAGATCTTCCTCCCAGACTCTTGAAGATTTGAAGACGTTCATCCAGAAATTTTTCGGAAACAACATTTAATCCTAAACAAGGCATCCCGCCCTTAGATTCACGTTATAAATTCTCAAATTCAATCTCAGACAAGATCGAGACGAGGATTTCTCCAAAAGTCATTCAAGTCAAAGTCAAAGTTCGAAGAGAAGAATCAGAGGAATTAACTTAGAGATAGCAACCCGTTATATTCCACATTCAAAATCAAAGAAATTCAACTTGTAAATTCATTTTTATGTGTTTATATTAAATTCACAAAATTTGTCGTTACAAATTTGGCACGCCCAGTGGACCAATTAACTATTATAAAATATAAAAGAAAACGAAATGAGACAAGAGAGTAGGTGGGCCCAAAAGTAACCCCCAAAAATAATGCATGTCGCTGGCCCAAAAGTGACCAAACGACCAAAACAGTCCAAAAAGACTGTGAAAAAACTACTAAACATGCCTAACAAAAGGAACTATCTAGCATCTAAAAGTCGTCCAATACGGTCATCCAACATCAATATCAACTCGAGTAGCCTATGATGCGAGATCGTTGAGGAAGAGTGACGTGATGTGAAGGCTTGGAGGAAGAGCGATGATACGGCCGCATGAGAGTGAACCTAATTCACAAGAGTATTACTTAAAAGAAAAATAATAAATTATATAATTAACTAACCTAATATGTTGCGACCCAATTTGAATGAAAGCAAACTCAATTAATTGAATAATCAATTTTAATGATCAGTGTGGCACATTAGTAAACTTCATCTTATATATATTATTCATTTGAAACTGAATTAATCTTTTGTAAACTCACAATTAAAAAGAATTGTGTCGAATTACCCGCAAAGAAGACGATTCCTTTCAATTTTATCTCAATAATATGCAGAGAAGAAAACAATATATATTCTTGAAAGTCGAGGGTAGCGGCTTCATGAAAGAGAAAAGAAGAAATGAGGTGTACAATCAAAATAACCCTAATGTAATAAAATAAATAAATGGTAAAGATCAAAATTAATGAATGACTTAAATTAAAAAAATTAAACACTAATAATAGAGATGTTAAACGGGCCGCGGGCCAACGGGCCGGGCTGGGCTAACCGGGGTTTTTCCAGGGTTAGGGCTTAGGTATCTATGGCCCGTTTAACACAAACTTTTTTTCAGAATCGGGTGCCGTCCTGGCGTTTATCGTCGTGGCCCGGGCTTCGTGGCTGGCCGGATATTTATTAATTAATTATTATTATTAATTTTTTTCGTGCCATGCCCAATCCATCCAAAGTGATCGAGGCGATTGAGACCAAAAACCCAAATGCCCACTCTATTTTTTTTTCAAATGCCCAATCCATCACAGTGATCAGACAATTTTTCCCAGCCAGCCCTTCATCATCTATTTTCTTTCCTCTTCAATCGGATCGGCCGCTCTCTTCTCTTCCTCCATTTTCCTCTTCAATCGGCCGATCTCCACGACACCAGGCCACCCGTCGCCGCCACTCGCCAACCCACCCGCTCTCTTCATCCATTTTCCTCTTCAATCGCCAGCCCTCTTCATCCATTTTCCTCTTCAATCGGCCTCTCTCTTCCTCCATTTTCCTCTTCAATCGGCCGCTCTCCACGACACCAGGCCACCCGTCGCCACTCGCCAGCCCACCCGCTCTCCAAGACACCAGCCCACCCGTCGCCACTCGCCAGCCCACCCGCTCTCCACGACACCAGGCCACCCGTCGGCCGTCGCCACTCCCTCAGCCCACCCGTCGGCCGTCGCCACTCGCTCAGCCCACCCGCTCTGTTCTTCCTCACGCCTCTGGTAAAGTTACTCTCCCCTTTGTTTATTTCATTTCATCTCAGATTCCAATACAATGTGAGAGACGTTAAGATTTTGGTTAATGTAGCAGTAGCTAAAAGCTTGATTTTATGAATTATAACCTATGAGAATTTGGCTATGGTGTTTGATATAAGTATTGAATTATGTATAGATAGTGTTCGTGTGTGACTTTGAACTGAACCATAATGATTCATGATTGATGTGTTTGAATCAATTTCGCAAACTATAGAGCCTCTTTCAGTAAACTATAGAGCCTCTTAGAGACGTTGATTAAAGTTGATTAAATAGGGAAAAGGAGTTAGAGACGTTGATTAGGATGAAAGAAGGGGAAAGAGTCACCACTTCTGAAGTTCTGATGCATTGCTCTGTTTATTTCATTTTGGGGATGCAATTGATATTATGGATATTATGTACATAGGTGACTGTTTTATTTAATCAAAGAGTCACTTTAGTTTTATAATGACCCAATGTATGTGTGTAATCAAGTAGTTTTTTTCATTTTGGGGATTCAATGGATTTTTGAAAGTCAAGCTCAAGCAATCGATGATGATGTAGAGATCTTGGATTCAACTCCCACAGAGGCTCTTGTCGATTGAAAAAAGATGCAAAGAAAGCAAAGAGTCACCACTTCAAGCTTGGAATTATTTTGTTAAACTCGATAATGGCAAGGTAAAATGCACTAAGTGTAATACTCAATATGTTTGGAATGGTTCAAATTATGGGACTTCTACTCTTACCCGTCATTTGAAAAATTGCTTGAAAAGTGCAAAAGATGGAAATGTTGGTTTGATGTTAGATGGTGAAGGGAGATTAAGATCTAGGAAAATTGATCATAATCATGTGCGTGAATTGAATAGTAAGATTATTGTTTCACATGATCTTCCACTCTCCTTTGTTGGTTACAAATGGGTTAGGAATTGTCAAGTATTTGAATCCTCGAATACAAATGTTATGGTAGATTAACAGCTACTACTGATGTGTTGAAGTTGTATAATCTTGAAAAGGATAAATTGAAACGTTTGATGATTGATTGTTATGGGAGAATTTGTTTAACTTCTGATTGTTGGACCGCTTATGCAGTGTGGGTTTCATAAGTTTGACTGACTCACTTTGTAGATCGTGATTGGAAGTTGAACAAGAAGATACTTAATTTTCAGAGATTGGAGCCTCCACATCTTTGGATTTGTATTGGCAAATAAAGTGTTTGATTGTTTGAAAGAATGGGGAATTGAGAAAAAGGTGTTTTCTCTTACTTTGGATAATGCTTCTGCCAATGATAATATGCAAGATACCTTGAAACAAATGTTTTGTTTACAAAATAGTCTTTTATCCAATGGTGAGTTTTTTTTTCATGTGAGATGTTGTGCTCACATTTTAAATCTTATCGTTAAAGAAGGCTTGAAAGTAGGTGATGATGCTTTGAAAAAGATCGCAGGACAAAGTGTTAAGTATGTCAAGAGTTCGGAAGCAAGAATGAAAAGTTTTAATGATTGTGTGATTCAAGTTGGTGGAATTGATACTAAAATTGGTTTACGCATGGATGTATGCACTAGATGGAATTCTACTTACATTATGCTTGAAAGTGCACTTAGATATAAGCGTGCTTTTGGTTTGCTTCAATTGAATGATCGAGGGTTTACGTTTGCCAAATGAATGAAGAGTGGGAGAGGGCGGACAAAATGTGTGGGTTCTTGCGTCCATTCTTTGTGATCACAAATTTGATTTCACGGTTCTTCTTATCCCACATCCAACTTGTATTTTATGCAAGTATATAAGATAGAGTGTTTCTTGAAATCAAATTTGGTGAGTGAAGACGAAGTCATTAAGGATATAATTACGAGAATGCAAGCAAAATTTGAAAAGTATTGGATGACTATAGTGTTGTGCTTGCATTTGAAATGTGCTTGACCCTCGAGGAAAACTAGGAATGGTCAAGTATTATTACTCTCAACTTGATCGTGATCTGGCTCAAGCAAAGGTTGATCATATAAAAGTAAATTGCAAGCACTTTGTTTTAGTGATTATGTGAAAGCGGGGCCTTTGAATGAACCAAGTGGAAGTTCAATTTGAAAGCTCTTCAAATTTATCAAATTGGACTACATCAACACTTGGTGGAATGGGAAAAAGAAAGTGGTTGTTTTTGATGTAAGTCTTTATATATTGTTTTTTCTTCATATATTATTTATTTATTGTTCTTAATTGCATGTTTCACATATTAATTTGTATTATTTTATTAAGGTTATGGAAGACTGGCAAAGTAAAACAAGTGATATCCAAATTACAAAAGTCCGAACTTGATCAAGATTTGGATGATCCGCCTCTTGAATTGAAATTCTATCCAAATTTGAATGTGTTGGAGCATTGGAAAATTAATAAACACCGATATCCAACATTATCAATTATGGCTTGTGATATTCTTAGCATCCCAATCACCACCGTAAACACGAATCCGCTTTTAGCATTGGGGCTCGTGTTTTCAACAAGTATAGGAGTAGACTTCTTGGGCATCACGTGGAAGCCCTTATTTGTACTCGTGTAGTTGGCTACAAAAGGATTTGATGTTGGTAATGTTCTAATTATTTCATATATATATATTTCGTTTTCATATAATTAAATAAACTTGTTTATTAGTAACTAAATGTTTGCTATGCATGTTTTAGAAGAAGAAGATGATGAGTTGGAAGTTGATGATGATGAGTCTTTGTCCAAGGAATGATCGAATGATGAAGAGTGATGATGAGTTGGAAGTTGGAAGGGTCGAATGATGAGTCTTTTGTTTTTGTACATGTGGAAGCCCACGTACCTTATGCAACTTTAAACTTTTAATTTGTTTGTTAGACTTTCAATTTGTATGATTTTATGCTTTGGACTTATTTTGTTCTATAATATCTATTGGATTTATTTATGGTTAGAGTTAAGTACTTAAGTTGTGAACTTGTGATAGTTGTAATATATTTAATATGCATTTGGATTGTATTTTAAATAAAAAATGGTGTGGCCCGCCCGTTTAGCCCGAGGCCCGCTAGGGTTAGGGTTAGGTTACGGCTCTTAATGGCCCGTTTAAAAGTGAACCGCTAAGGCCCTAACCCGTTTAGGTCCGTGGCCCTGTAGGGCTGGCCCTAATGGGTTAGGGCTGACCCGTTTAACATCTCTAACTAATAATAATAATAATATTATGAATATCTACTCACAGAAATTAAAAGATTTGAAATAATGTCACCGTATGAATAGGGCAGTTCAACTATAGTAGATAAATAAATTATTCATTTCCTCTCAATTCAAATAAATGATTTTAAAAGTAGTATTTTTATTTCAAATTATTTAATGTTTTAAAAAATTACCATTTTTTTTTTCATTATTTTACATCTCAATCTCAAAATTTATTACTTTTAAATTTACCTTCATTAACAAAGAATGACTCTCAAGTGAGATATTACACACAAATTATATGTGCAATATACCATATTTTAGGCAAAATTTGTGGGTCATGGCGTGGGCCGAGTGGGTCAGGCGGGTTGGGCGGGCCGAGTGGGTCGTGTGGGGCGCTCATTAGATTCAACAGTTGACGTGATATATATTTATACAAGGATATATTTATTACATTGTGTTATAGACTCATAGCCTAGTAGTTCTGGTCTATTGTTAATGTATTTGGTCGCAAGTTCAATTCTTATTGAGCACATGATCTTTTAAATATATTTTTTTGGTCAATTTTTTGTGTATTACTACATCTATGTGTTATTACATGAATAAAATATGATACTTACAGAAACGAATGTTTTACTATATGAAATAAAAATTACATTATTATTTTCCTAAAAAAAAAAAGATCATCATATGTGTCACTGAATGGATAAGTAAGTGTTACTACATTGATATACCGAAAAACTTCATATCTTACGTAACACGTATTAAAACATAACGTAACACATGCGTATTCATAAGGTAACACATTGTTGTTAATATGGCAACACATGAGAATCCACATAGTATTATGACGACATGTATACAATGTTACATATTATTAAAAAAATATGTGCTACTATATGAACAAAAAGTATTAACCTATGAAGAAAAAAGTGTTACCACACAAACAAAATCAGTACAAGCGCAAAAAAAAACCTCAGTCCAAAATTACTGCTTTAATGAACAACTTGATGTGTTACTACCTGAACAAAAATGTGTTACCCTATAAAGAAAAACGTGTTACCACATGAACAAAAACCAGTGCAAGCACAAAAAAAAAATCTTCAGTACAAAAATACATATTTAAAGAACAATATGAGAAGAGTGCAGAAGGATCTGAAATACTGCACCAGAAAATTGATAGAAAAAAGATCGAAAGGACCTATAAATTTGTGAGGATGGAAAAACTGAAGAAATGGAGAAGAATATATGGAAGACTTTGAACAAGGAAGAAAAAGAAGAACAAGAGAAGAGAAAGAAAAACCTAAAAACATACCACTGTAAAATTTGGTAGATCGTGAGGAAGAAGAATCTGGAAGCGTCGGATCCGAAATGGGCCTGGGCCTGACCCACGAGAAATTAAAACTCTCTAATTTGAACTAATTGCAAATAAATCACACTATACAATATTGCATACAAAGTTTTTGCCATTAACAAATTAATAAAAATAATTAATGTCATATATTTATCGTTATACACTCATTCTTAATTTCATTAACAAGACAAAATTCGTTTAAGACGGTCTTATACATGAGAATGGATATAAATTAGTACAAGTCAACACTCGCCCCATCCAAAGTGTTAAAACGATATGTTCAAATTATGCCCTGTCTCATCGTAAGACCATTTCACGCAAGTGTGCCTTCACCAACAAACTCTAAAGAATAATTTATTTTGAATAGAAGAGAGTAACTATACCGCATAAACACTGCAACTGTATAAAATTTTATAAGGGAAAAATTTGAAATGCCCATTTTTAACTTGTCAGATTTTATTTCACACACTCCAATTATAAAAGATCTTTTGCTTTTGGGTTTCAACTTATTTAAATAAATAAAATATTTTATTTTCAATATTTTCTGATTGTTAAGAATATATAGTATGAAATTTGTTCATAGTATGAAACTCATATCATTATACTTATATATAGTATGAAACTTGTTCATAGTATGAAACTCATATCATTACACTTATAAATTAATATTACTATTTTTATATGTTAATAAGTGTAGTGATATAAGTTTTGTAAGTGTAATGGTATAAATCTCATATTAAGAACAAATTTTATCGGATTTTTAATTAAAGTGGGTAAAATAAATTATGTTAATTTTTTTTTAAACATCACTACTACACATTTAAGCTTGCACAGCTGCACTTGGACAACCCTTTTTTCAAACAGCTCTCCAAGATATAGCTTGGAGAGCGGTTTTATTAAAAAAAAAAAAAGAGTTTGGAGAGCGGTTAGAAACCGCTGTGCAAACTCACTTGGAAAGCGGTTATGAATTGTTGTCCAAGTAAACACTTGGACAGCAGTTCAAAACAGTTGTCCAAGAGGTCAGTTTCGGTCAAATACCCAATACGCGTTCCAGAAGCTCAAATCTCCCCCAAATTCGATATCAAATTCGATATTTCGTCTTCCACATTCGTCTTCCCCCCACCCCAAATCGCCCGCGCGCCGCCGTTGCCTCCCTCTCCCCCAATTAATCGAACTCCCCCAAATCGAACCCGAGCACCGTTGCCCTCCTCTTCCCTCTACCTACCCCCGCCGTCGTCGCCCTCGTTGCCGCCATTGCCCTCCTTGCCGCCGTCGCCCTAGCTCCTCCACATATAGGTAATTTTTTTTTATGTATTGGTGTATATATATATCATGTTGTATGTATATATTAGTGTATGTATATCATGTATATATTGGTGTATATATGTATATTGATGTATATAGCATGTTGTATGTATTGGTGTATGTATATTGGTTTATGTATATTGGTGTATATATATATATATATTGGTGTTTGATGCACTCAAGGTGTTTGATAATATGCTTGTGTGAGGATTTAAGCATAAATTAGTGTTAATTTGTTAGGATTAATGTTATTAGTGTTAGAGATGAACAATTGATGCTTGGTTTATATATTGTTAATTATTTATATATATATATATATATATATATATATTGTGTGGCTTGGATTAATTTTTGTTAGTGTTAGAGATGAACAACTTGTTAGAGATGAATATGTATTGTGTGGCTTGACTTGATTTTTTATGCTAATTTAGATATGAACATTAATTGATGAACTCAAGGTGTTTGATAATATGCTTGTGTGATGATTTAAGCATAAATTAGGATTAATACATTAGGATATATTTTGGTTATATTAATTTGATGATTATGTGGTGAATGGATAGTAGTGTGTTTGCTTTAGATGATTAATGATGGTATATTAGGATATATTTTGGTTATATTAATTTGATGATTATTTGGTGAATGGATAGTAGTGTGTTTGCTTTAGATGATTAATGATGATACATTAGGATATATATATACATTGTTTTGAGATGCAACAAATCCTTAGGTACATGCAATTAATATACAAACCTTAGGTACTACCAACACTTCATATTGGCTTTCCTTGAATGTTGTTTCTTCTGCTTCCTTAAATATTGTTTGTTTTTTGTTTATTAAATGTTGTTTCTTCTGCTTTACAGGATCATGTCTTATCTGCCACATCCCGGAGATGATGGAGATGATGATGGAGTACATTTAGGAGATCATGGTGGAGATTATGATGGAGATCATGGTGCTGATGATCGACATGATACTGATGACTTGAGACAGAGTGACACTTCTGCTCCCACCACTAGCAGCTCTGGGGATAAGCGCAGTAGAGGTATAGTCACGATGACTTCTATTAAGAGGGCTCGTAGCAAGGGGAAACAAGTGCAGGTAATTTTATTACAATTGAACAGTTGAAATTGTAATTATATTGATTGATCATTGAATCTAATTAAATAATATATTATTGCAGTTATCATTCAATGAGTATGGGCAAACAATCGGTAAAAAAGAGTGAGACGTTGTCTTTCTACCTTGGAGCTGCAGTCAGGAGTATAATCCCTATCGTGTTGCCATCCAAGGGTTGGCGTAGCAACAAACTGACGTCTTTGAAGGAAAGATTATGGGATGAACTTTCGGTATGTTAATTATATATATGCTTATTGAAAGTTGTTGTATGATTACTAAATTTACTACATTGTTATGTTATATGCGTACAGAGTACATTTCTCGGCCTTGATTATTCAAAGAAGAAGCAAATACTGTCGCAAGCTGGAGTATTGGCCAAGAATTTTTTGGCTTGGCTGAGAAATCAAGCACGAGATCCGGATACTGGTCTTTACTCGGCTAGTCCGCCTGAACAGTATCAGAATTGCCCTGCGGTGGCCCCATATTGGGAGAAGTTTGTGCGACGATCTTTGGAGGATGAGTTCCAGGTAAAATTGATCAATATCATTTAATGCCCTATGCTTTTCAGTGTTTATCGTATTTCTATTACACTGTAGTCACGAAGTGAGAAAAATCGCAAACAAGCCCAGTCGATGGAGGCGCGATATCGTGGATCGAACAAAGGTTATGCACGCATAAGAGAAAATCTGGTGAGATCAAAATCCTAACATTTAATTTTGTTTATATATTCACTTTTAATATATCTAATAAGGGGACACGTTAATGACTATCGTAGAAAGAAGAAAAAAAGAAAGCTGGAGAGCGTGAGCCTGTTGTTACCCGTTTCGAGTTATTTCAAACTACTAGAAAGACTCGATTCGGGAATATTCCCGATCCCAGTGCACAGCGTATCATCGAAGAAAGGGTAAGCTATCCATTAATCTGTCTTTGAATTACAAACTATTATTTCTAAACAAATGATTAAATAATAATCTTTTGTAATTCAGAAGCATATGTCTCAGACCATGATGCCCGAAGACATCCACTTTGTCGGTTTTGATGATCTACTTGGATGGGCTATAGGTCATCAGGAGCATCCCGGCCGATTATGGAGTGTTGGATATGGCGTGACGAAGTCATCATTGGCCATGTTACCTGCTTTTCAAGCCATGAATCAGCATGTGGGTGCACTTACGGAACAGGTTGCCAAGATGGCTAAAGAGTTGGAACAGATGAGGTCCGAGAGATGGTCGCATCACGGAATGTCCTCCAGTGGAGCAAGCTGTGAAAATAGTGTCGCTGATGCTATGTTTTCGGCTAATGCTGGTGATGATTTTATTGAGGCACTTCGAAACGACGTCCCGCAGGTATCAGATGTGTCTCACATTTATTTTAATTAAATACTAGTATATATATTAAAATTTTCTAACTAAATATCTTATTCGAACAGTCATCGACCACATGCTTCCTTTATTTGGAGAATCCTGCTCGGTTGGTGGCTACAGGAACGTTGCTCAATAACTCCGGTGGAGTTATTCATGGTAGTCTCATCACTCCTGGTTTCGTGAGGGTCACGCTCGATGTACCCGTAGTCGGAGAAGAGGATTCATCAGTGCCTAAACCAATTGATGATGCTGTCACAGTCGGAACCGCTGTCGGACACTTCATCGAATGGCCGACCAACTTGGTCTCTCTCACCATGAAGGTAAATTTAATATATGTTATTAAAGTTCATTATCTTATTTGTCGTTCTAAATAATGTTGCAAATTGATTGTAGAAACAGCCGACACCACAAAAGCCTAAACAGAAATCAAAGGGTGTCGCAGCCAGTCAGAGGGAGATACCGAGGGACTCCACTATTGGTGGTCGCAGACTAATTGGTTATCCATTGCCTGGAGACTTAGATCACGACTACGTCATACAGCATACGGTGCAAGTGATAGTGGAGTCCTTTGATTTCGATATGGTCACAGTTCCGATGAATGCTTACTTTCATCAGAATTCTATTGAAGAATACATCGCTCGGGAGCATGTGATTGAAGTCGTGAACGACCAGTGGTTGAGTGCAACGAGCATAGCCTTTTATCTCAAGTATGTGTTTACTAATTAATTCTCAGTATTTACTTTCTATATATAGTTTAATTTTCAAATTAAATATTAATTAGCGTATATATGTTGGTTAAAGATATTTGAGTGAGGTATATCTCTCCAGAGATCCTTGAGCAGGTGGAATGTATTCATTCGTCTCCCCCCAAGTGTCTTGCTCAATGGGTGATAGGCCACAGACCATGGAGTGGTTAGTTTCTCATATGCTGAGTTATACTGACATAGATCATCTCATTTTTAGACCAACAAATGTGGGGTGAGTACAATAAATATTTCGTTAAAATTTATATTCAAAATATATATGATATTTGCACATATGCTAAATTTACGGTTAATTTTAATATTCTTAATATAATATAGGAATCATTGGGTGTTGGTCGCCATAAATATGAGCACATTAAGTGTATATTTTATGGATCCAGCTGCGAATGGGTTGGCTTCAAATCGGCCTGATCTCACTTCGTACATGGAAGCGTAAGTTCATTTTTAATATTATAATATAATGATTTGTTTTACTTATTAAAATTATGCGTATTTAATCTAACTTTATTTTTTAATTTTAATAATAATAGTGTGATGATGATGTATCGGAGTCGCCTTCCTAATCAAGGCTCAAGAGCTAACTTCAATAGAGTGAACTGGAATAATGTTAAGGTAAATTTAATTTATTAAGTTATCAAATTAATATAAAATAATTATAATTGTAATATGTGATTATAATTGTTAATCAACAGGTACCGAGGCAACAAGATAGCGATGCGCTTCTCAAACGTCGATTCCTATCAACGTAAGTCAATTTATCGATTTATTTAAATTATTATTAATTGAATAAAAATTCATACTATATATATCTAACTATATTGATTAATTGATCGTTGTTTGCAGTTTGTCTATGATCGTCCGGTCAAGTCTTACTCCAAACAAAGAATGAACAAATGAAAATTGGATTGGTCAGGGTACCTTTACAATCGATTCTTGTATAATTATAGATAGAGTGGGATTTTGGTAGCATATTACTTATATATATATATATATTTGTATTGATATACTTAATTCATGCATGTTTTAATTTGTTGTATTGGACGGATATTTATTTCATGATATGTGTATGCGTTTATTAATTTATTTGATGTTTTGGTATTAATTGGACGTACGTATATATATATATATATATTATCGTGTGGTATAAAATTTGGTTTTTAGTTTTGGTTTTGGTTTTATATTAACAGGATTTTAAAAATATAAATTAAAATTTAAAAAAAAATATTGGACAGCGGTTTTTAACCGCTGTCCAAGTACATTAATAAATATATATAAAAAAAGGGTCAAGAGAGCGGTTACAAACCACTCTCCAAGTGAAAATTCTTGGAGAGTGGTGACAAACTGCTCTCTAAGTAAATCACTTGCAATGCGGTTAAAAACAGTTGTCCAAGTGCAATATCTTGGACAACAGTTTTTTATCAGTTGTCCAAGCTTGGACAGCTGTTACTTGGAGAGCTGTTATAACCGCTCTCCAAGGTCATTTTTAACAGCTCTCCAAGCTCAAATTTGTATTAGTGCATGTAAATTATGTTAAGTTGAAAATAAATTATGTTAAATAGAAAATAGGTATTTGACATAATCCTTACATCTTATAAGGTACTCCCTCCGTCCCAATTATATAGACTTGTTTTTCTTCTATGAGTGTCTCAAATATATAGGCTTGTTTCTACATAAAATAATTTTTTTAGTTAATTTACTAATATAACCTTATGGATTAATTATGTTGAAAACTATAACAATCATTAAATAGAGATATAATAGAAATTTTGCTTGTTTAGTTTACTTTTTCAATACAATTTCTTAATCTGTATGAAAAAACAAATAAACCTATATATTTGAGATGGAGGGAGTATTATATTAATATAGTGTAATACAAAATCTGAGAGACAAGTCAACTCAAAAGGACGTGACCCTTTAACAAGAAGCGTTGGTAGAAAAGTAATGAGATTTTGAGATCAAAGATCTTTCCACAGTATGTTGACGTCAGGCCTTCATATTTATACAAATTAAAAATTTTATATAGTTGTTTAATTGTAAAAATATGAAGATTTAACACTAAGACCACCTTTAATATAGTTAATGGAGAGTAATTATGTCAGACAAAAACTTGTATAGACCTGGTTCATGTTATGAACCAGGGTCAAATTTGACCCATACACTACAAATGGGTCAAATATATATACTTGAAAATCAAAAAAAAAAAAATCTCACGCGGTGTGTTTTTTCCCCTCTCCACCTAAAAACCATCACGTTCGTCCTCGCTGCAGTTGCCGCGACCATCAGATGAAGGGAAGCAACTGGAGGCTAAATCCACAGAAAGCTTGGTTTTGTTGCACCCAATGGGGCCAATTACGACAACGATTTTGTTTTTGGTTCGACGGCGGCGGAGGCCATCGCATATATTATAAACGGTGATAGTTTTATAGCGTAACAGTGAGTTTTTCTGAATAATAGTGAGAGTTTTTCTGAATAACAATGATAGTTTAATAACATGATAGTGAGAGTTACAGAGTGATAGTTTTATAGCGTAACAATAAGAGTTTTATAGAATAACAGTGAGAGTTTTAATAACATTGATAGTTCAATAAAATGATAGTGAGAGTTTTATAGAGTGATAATTTTATAGCTTAACAGTGAGAGTTTTATAGAATAACCGTGAATCTTTTTTTGAATAACAGTGAGAGTTTTGTTGAATAGCAGTGAAAGTTTTATAGAGTGATAGTTTTATAGTGTAACAGTGAGAGTTTTTCTGAATAACAGTGAGAGGTTTTTTGAATAACAGTGATAGTTTTATAACCTAACATTGAGAGTTTTTCTGAGTAAAAGTGAGAGTTTTTCACAGTCGCCCTATTTTCCCTTATACCTTCATCTTCATTTCTGCTATGAAATCTTCTCCTTCACAAGTGTTCGTAGTGCTATTGTCTCTTGAACCTTCATCTTCATTGCTCTTCATTGTGTGGAATGGTGAGCATGCAAGGCAAGAGAGATGATCGAGCCTGCGACACCAAGAGATGAGATTATTGAGCGTGCGAAGGGAGGTGTGAGAGACAGCGAAAGACGAAGAAAAACATGAAGAAAGACGGCGAAAATGTGAGGAAAGACGAAAGAAGCAAAAAAAATGGTGAAACACGATGAAAATCGGGTCAAATCCATTCCTTAATATGGGTCATTGAATTAGAGTTCACACCGTGAACCTGGTTCACAGAAGTGTCACTCATTATGTCATTTTTCAATAAAGAAAGTGAGAATAACACTAAAAAGCGAGCGTGTAATACATTTTTCATTATCTAAAAAAAATGGGGGTTTTAAGTCATATTAAAAAATCAAAAGGGGATTTCACACCATATATATAAAACCCACAAGGGAGTTTCACACCATATATATATAACAACAAGAGAGTTTCACACAATTTTTACAAATAATTTTTTTTATATAGTTGTGTAATTGTAAAAATATGAAGGTTTAACACTAAGACCACCTTTAATATAATTAATGAAGAGTAATTATGTCATTTTTCAATAAAGAAAGTGAGAATAACACTAAAAAGCGAGCGTGTAATACATTTTTCATTATCTAAAAAAATGGGGGTTTCAAGTCATATTAAAAAATCAAAAGGGAATTTCGCACCATATATATAAAACCCACAAGGGGTTACACACCATATATATAAAACAACAAGGGAGTTTCACACATTTTTAAAGCATAGGGAGGGTTTGACACCGATTTTACAAACCACAAGGAAGTTTGGCGAAATTTACCCATTTTTCTAAATCATTAAAGTTGACTTGTATTATACTCTGGATATGATCAAATGTCATGAATTAAAAACAAGATTTATAGCATGAAAAAAGTTTATACAAATCTAAATCAACAGCATAACTCAAGCAAAATAGATACGTTGACAAAGAATTATGGGTAAAATATTTGAAAATATAATACAGTACCTGACCACAGTATTAATTTTGACCAACACATCTCGTGAAAAATCCACACTCCTCAGATGAAACCAAAGGCTCTCTATTTCTCTCTCTCTCTCTCTTCCCAAACAAAACTCGTGATTAAAATAGCTCCTTAAATTTCACGAGCTTCTTCACAATTCAATCCCTTTAAATACTCTCCCCTTTGCTCCCCAAAAACATGCATTCAACAACATTTCTGTGCCTCAATGGAACTTAATATTCACTTCTTCATCGTTTCAATATACTCTCTCTTTTCACTTTCACTTTCACATGCACAATATCTTCAAACCTACATTGTTCAGCTCCATCCACAGGGTCCCACACGTTCCCATTTCACCTCCACTCTTCACTGGCACCTTTCTTTCCTCGACAAGTCCATTTCCACCGATAATGATCAAGATTCCTCGTCGCGCCTACTGTACTCGTACGCCTCCGCAATCGAGGGCTTTGCAGCTCGACTCTCTCCCTCCGAAGTCGACACACTAACCAAGTCCCCCGAAGTCATCGCGGTCAGGCCCGACCACGCCTCCCCATTCACACTACCTATTCCCACACATTCCTCCATTTAAGCCCCCACGAAAACGACGGCGCAGGGCGAAGTCCAAGTTCGGGCGAGGCTCGATCGCCGGCACTTTCGACCGCAGGAGTGCGGCGAGAGCCCGGCCGGCGGCCAGCGTGAATCTTACGGTCCCACCCAAATGGAAAGGAATCTGCCAGCAAGGGCAGGACTTCTACGCTTCAAACTGCAACAGAAAGCTCATTGGGGCCAGGTACTTCAGCAAAGGCCACCGCGTGGCCTCGCTCATGTCATCCCCAACCGCCGTGGCCGAGTACCTCTCCCCCCGCGACTCCCATGGCCATGCTTCCACATCGCTCTCCACCGCCACGGAGCTCGGTATGCTGACGGTTGGGAATTCAAGCTACCAGTTAATTGCATCAAGACGCCTCGATATATGTTCAGCACATTCGACATTCTCGGCCGCAGAATGGATGTGGCCATCAGAGAGTGTGGCGGTTCCTCTCTTTGGGCGTGCTTCCTGCCTCTTCTGCATTTAGACACCATCGCCATTTGAGCTGCCATGAGCACTAATATTTGCAGTATGCGCCATGTCCCCATTAACTCACGTCACACGAGGCTCTGGTGGCATTTCACCGTAGGGTGCCAAGACATACAGAAGGCTCCCTGGTCATAGTCATTTCAGATGGGAAATTCTGTCAGACGGAGAATCCATGTACCCGGGGAAAGGAGTTGTAGAAGCCGAGAAAGAGCTCAAGTCGCTCCGCGGTGGCGTAAAACGGAGTGAATTTTACGAGAGGACTGCGCCACGCAAGGCAGATCAAAGGCAAGATGGTGGTTTGCGACCGCGGCGTAAATGGAAGCGGCCGAGAGCGGCGGATAGTGAAGGAAGGTGGCGGTGACCCATGATTCTAGCCAACACGGAGATAAATCTGGAGGAAGATTCGGTGGACGTTCATCTTCTTCCGGCAACATTGGTGGGTTCCGACGAGGCGAATCATCTGAAAAGATATATAAACTCGACGACCAGGCCTAAGGTACGAATCATATTCGGAGGAACCGTGATCGGGAACTACAGATCACCTGCTGTGGCGCAGTTTTCATCGAGGGGACCGAGTTTCACGGACCCTTCGGTTCTGAAACCGGACATGATTGCTCCGGGGGTTAACATCATCGCCGCATGGCCGCAGAATCTAGGCCCGAGCGCCCTTCCGGAAGATTCTAGAAGAGTGAACTTCACAGTTATGTCGGGGACATCCATGGCATGTCCCCATGTGAGCGGACTCACAGCTCTGATTCGCTCCGTTTATCAAACTTGGTCACCTGCTGCAATCAAATCTGCACTCATGACGACTGCAGATATGCACGATGATATGGGAAAACCGATAATGGATGGATACAAACCTGCTACGCTTTTTGCAATAGGAGCAGGGCAAGTGAATCCGGAAAGAGCCATGAATCCAGGATTAATATACGATATCATACCGGATGACTACGTTACCCACCTATGCAGTATCGGGTACACGAGGTCAGAAATATTCAGCATTACTCACAGGAACGTGAGTTACCACGACGTTTTGAGGAAGAACAGGGGTTTCAGCCTCAATTACCCATCGTTTTCTGTGATTTTCGGGAAAGGGGATACGAGAAAGATGGTGAAGAGACAGGTAACAAATGTGGGGAGCCCGAATTCCATCTACTCACTGGAAATGAAGGCTCCTGAGGGAGTTAGTATGAGAGTCAGACCACGCCGATTGATATTTAAACGTGTAAATCAAACTTTGAGTTACAGAGTTTGGTTTACATCGAAGAGAAACGAGAGCAAGTCCACGAGTTTTGCGCAAGGGAATTTGATGTGGGTGAATCGAAGCAGCAACCGGAGTCCTATCTCAGTGACATGGTCATCAACTAGATGAACAGATTATTATTATTAACAGTGTCACAGACTTACAGTCTAGTTTAATTTGGAATTTGTGATTCAGCTTTACTACTACACAGATTTAGTGAAGTAGTTTTTTCAATCAGATTTAGATACCATCTCTAAAACTAATTAAAGCAAGAGTTATAGTTGTGTGCACCAGTTGCAACGTACAGGTGTGCAATTAATACTGTTCAATAGAAACAACTAATACTGTTCAATGAAAGCAACTAATACTGGTCAGTGAAAACAACTAATACTGTTAAAAAATGCAACTGGAGTATACAAGAATTTGCCTTAAAGCAAGCAATTATTCGGTATGCAAGATAGAGCAATCAAGAGAGCAGAATCATCCGTACATGTGGAATCATCAAGTATTAACTGAAACAACTAATACTTTTCAGTATAAACCACTAATACTGTTCAATAAAAGCAGCTAATACTGTACAGTGTAGACAACCAATACTGTTCAGTGAAAACAACTAATACTGTTAAAAGAATACACCAGTTGCACGTGTATACAAGAATTTGCCTTAAAGCAAGCAATTATTCGGTATCAGTATGCAAGACAGAGCAATGAAGAAAGCAGAATCATCCATACCAGTGGAATCATCAAGAATTAACTGAAAATTACCTTCACAATATCTCTCAAGTAAATATTTTTATTTCACCTAATTACAACAATGGATCAGACAAGAACAACAATTGAAAAAAGTACCGGAGAAGAAGAAGATACGCACGTGTTCATTTTTTAACGAACGACAATCCATTAGCATTAGCATATCGCTCCATGAACCTCATGAACCTGTCCCACTCTCGCGGAGTCCGCATGATATATTTGGCCTCGATTCCAGCAGGTTTTCCATTCACAAATTTAGCGTTCACGTCAACTGATTGAATCACTCCTTCCTCATCGATCATGTAGAAACCGGTAATATCACCAACTACGCTAGACGAGTCAAAGACAGACGGTTCAGAGAATGTGAATATGGCCATTCCATTAGTTCCATCTCTCGATTTCGTTAGCCTCACATCCGGGGTAGTTTGTTCGTCGGTGCCTTGAATGAACTGAATTGTTGGTTTCACCATCATAACAATGCTGATCCTCCGCGTTTTGTGAATGTGGCAGTGTTTGGGCAAAGTCGAGCGTGGTACGTGTAAAAACTGGCCATTGAATGATGAACTTGCACTAGAGTGTATAACTCCTATTAACAAGCCTAACATAAACAAAAATCCATGATTCGTAATTTGATCATTTGAGCAAAGGTGATAGTTAAGTTATCTGAAAACATGAGAAACTCTAATCATCAACAGAAACAAGTTTGATCAAAGTTTATCAACAGCATAAACATTGCTTTATGTCCTAATTCCTATTAATGTTGGAATTCTCAAGGTTTTTCAGCAAATATTGAAGCTTTCCACTTTGCCTATTCCTGAATGTTTGAAGATAACAACATGCTTTTCAATCAACCTATATTGTCTGGAAAACCAGGATTTAAACCAATTTTGTCCCATAACTTTTCATTTATATTGAAATGATCCTGTAATTATCTATATTTCCAATTCAGTCCCACATAAATCCAGTTTTAGCAATTTCGTTTTTAGTAATGTGTACAAACATTTCCTCGTCAGCAACTTCCGGCAAAAATAACAAGCACGTGACTAAAACGACATCGTTTTGGGTGTTTCCGGCCGTTTTCCGATACTTGGGACGAAATTGGCTAAATTTGAATGTATGTGGGACTAAATTGAATAAACATATTATTACTAGACAATTTCAATAAAGTTGGAAAATTATGGGCGGAATTGGTTTAAATCCTCTGAAAACCTATGAACTTCTTCCAAGAATCACAAACTTGTTCGAATCGGGAAAGTTTTAAAAAACCCAAAAAAAAGAACTTCTTCCAAGAATCACAAACTTGTTCGAATCGGGAAAGTTTTAAAAAATCTTACCACTAAACTACAGCCACTTTGTTAAACTTATTGGCTAATATCGAGATAAATCAAACATTTGATGTTTCATCTGAATCGCCAAATGGGAAACCACATTTGAGAAACAAAGAGGAATATGAAGCTGTGTACGAAACTAATTGGAGAGTAAAAGTGACCTGGAAGAGAGCGCGGGTGGTGGGAAGAATGCGAGACGGGAGACGAGAAAACCAGGGACTGCAGTGCCGCCATATTTAGACACAGAAAAGAGTGATGGGGAGAAAAGAATATGTGTAGAGATGATAACGTGGGTTTGGAGGTGGTAGTGTGGTGTGTAATGAGGACAGCCATCCATTGGAAACATTCTTAGCCTTTTCAAATGGATTTGGATTGGGATTGGGCGACACTGTGTAAAATAGACCGCCAAAATGGTTTCACTTTTCACGCATCGCACAATTTGGCCATTATTTGCGGATAGGCCGGTCTGGATTCATTTCACCATTGTGTAATCACAAATCTTTTTATGATATTTGTTTATGTTATAAAACTCATATTATTACATTTATAAATTGATACAATATTTTTATAAATTAGTACTTATAACTAGAGCTGCAAAACGGGCCGTTCGGCCCAACCCATCGGACCAAGTCATGTTTATTTTTTTGGTAAATGCCCATTATCTAGTTGGGCCTACTCTAAATGCAGCCTAATCTAATCAAATATGGGCTCCACCCAATTGACCCAAAGCCCATGATTTGTTTTTAAATTATTTTATTTACTTTACAAAATTATATTTTTTCTTTATAATTTTTTTGGTTTTTTTCTACCCTTATCAATTTACTTTATTTTCTGATTAAAAAAATAAAATTATAATTATAATTATAAATTATTAAAATACAATCTTATGTACTTGAAAATATTAACTTTAGTATGATTGTTAATTGTATCAAAAGAACTCGTAATTTGACAAATTATAAAATACTCCCAAAAAATTAAAAAGTAAAAAAAAAATTAATTGATAAAAGTTACAAAACCATCTTACTTTTTTTTTTCCAATTGAATTTGCATTAATTATTTGTTTCTTGATTTTTTATTATTCATTATCAATGAAACGCATTTCTTTAGTCTTTATAGTTTGTATAAAGAATTACAAAAAAAAAATTATCGGGCCAAACGGGCGGCCCATGACCCATAGGGCCAAATTTGCCCAAGCTCATTAGGCTCGTGTGCCAAATAGGCCCGGCTCTTTTTGGGCCTATAATTTTTAGGCCCAAATTGTCGGCTCTGTTTATAACATTTAATACTATGATTTCAGTTTATAAGTATAATAATATTAGTTGATAAGTGTAATGGTATTAATTTGTAAATGTAGTGATATAAATTTAATATTATGAATAAATTTCAACCGAGACCTACTCTTGTGTAATTTGTATTTGTAAAATATTCAAATTATTTCCCATGAATATCTCACTCAGTTACCATGTGAAGTTCTGTCCTTTTTTTCTTCTTTAATTAAAAAATGGATGAGACAACGCCTTCAATTCAATTCCAGAGGACACACCCATGATCATTGTTGTGATCTATTAAGCAGGACTGATTCACAATTTCGTCTCAAAAGAGCAAAATCAGGGGTGTATTTACTATTTAGGGGTGGGCTGCAACGAGCTCGAGCTAGTATAATTCTTCTCCAAATTCTTTAGGGCAACTGACTCATAGGAACAATTGAGAAGTGAAACTTACTTCTAGGTACAAGAAAAAAAATTCTCACTCCCCACTATAAAAATTATTTGTTGAACTACCTCTTATGCCCTTAATTGTACCGATTTTTTGCAAGAAAAATAGTAAGCAACCCAATGAAAACTCTCTCTCCTCCCATGTGCTCTATTTTTTATCACATCACTGGACCTTTTCCTTTCTCTCTCTCCTCACATGTCAAATCAAATAGACCTTTTTCTTCATTATCATTATTGCTTTATTTTCTAAACAAAATTTTCCACTCATTTTTTTTGAACCGGTCAATTTTGATATGTAAAGCATAATTATTATAAATATTTTATTGTTTAGTTTCAATAATTATATTGTTTTAATAATGATAATAGTTAACTAATAATAAAAAAAATAAAATAAAATGAGTACTAAAAGTATACACTCTGAGGCGCAACCAGGAATTTGGGTAGAGAGGGGCCAAATAATACACTTTATTTCTAACAAAAAATATATATATGTGAATATTTATCATTTTTAATGTGCATTAAGTGAGGTATAATATATATAATCCAAATAACGAAATAATATGCAACAATAAAGAAAATTGCACATTATAAGATAAAAGAGAACGAGATACCGCATGCCTGATCGAGAATCTATGACAACCTAGAAATTTGAATTAATTTTAAATCCTTCAAACTCTAAAATTTATAATTATATGAAATTAAAAAGAAAAATGCATGATTATTGTGTGAACTGTGAGCACTGACACATAGCCTGTAGTTGAAAAAATATTGATTATACACTGATATGTCAAATTCTCGATTCTCGTGGATTATTTTTCATAATATTTATATTTTTTCACTTTGTAATTAAAAGATGGATTGAGAGATATTGCCTATTGGTCCCAACCGACTTAATCACAATGTTCAAGGCCCAACCTTTTAGATGTAGTTATGTTATGCATTATATATTAACTCATGTGTGTGTATATAATAGTAAAAGAAAATAGAAAAATGGGAGGGGCCAGGGTCACCCCCAAGGTGTGCTTCCGCACCTGTATACACCGTGAGCATAGTATAATGCACTTAAAAATGCATATAACATAAAAATTGCATTGAACATAAATATATTGTATATAACATTTATATTGTATATACATTAAATATTTTGTATATCAACATAATACATTGCATATAAACATAGATTTTGTATATATACAAATTTAAAATCTAAAGAAATCAATCAAAACGTTTCACCCATAACAAAAAATTTCCTGCACATACATTGCACAGAACATAAATATTTTGCATATAACATTTATATTGCATGTACATTAAATATTTTGTATATCAACATAATATGATGTATATAAACATAGATTTACTTCTAGGTATAAGAAAAAAAAATACTTTGTGCCCCTAATTTTCTTCTTCTTAAAAAAAAAAGCTCTACACACAAAATAAAATACTTTGTGCCCCTGTTTTTCTTCTTCTCCCAAATAAAAAAAAAAAAAACTCTACACCCTTTAGCAAAAAAAGAAAAACTGCAAAAATTTGTGAAATCAAGAAACACAAATTCTACTGTACTTAACTTCTCAGTTGGAGAGAATGACCTTCCTTAGCATCATAAGCCTTCAAAGTTGAAATGTTACACTAAGAAGATGAGACACATTGATTTCACACAACACTTTAAATTTGATCCACTTCACCATGTAACTCCAACCTCTTCTCAAATTTGGATGCAATCCACAAATTATACAATTTTATACACACACACACACACACACATATATATATATATATAATAGTTATGATATGGAGATCACGAGTGGTCACCTTATGGAGCCCAATTGATGATTTGACTTTCCACCTCAACTTATTATCTAATTAAATAATTTAAATTAATTTTGAAAAAAAATCATACTACCTAAAATCTAAATCATGAACCCTAAACCGAGACCCATTCGGGCCGGGTGAACCATGAACCACTCGGGCAGAGTGAACCATGAACCATTCGGGTCAGGTTCTCTGTAATTTAATTTACTCATTTAAATAATTTAAATTAAATTTTGAAAAAAATATCACTTTGCAATAATTAAATAATTTAAATTAAATTACGGATCCAAACCCGACCCGAGTGGTTCATGGTTCATGGTTCACTCTGCCCGAGTGGTTCATGGTTCACCCGACCCGAATGGGTCATGGTTTAGGGTTCATGATTTAGGTTTTAGGGTGTATGATTTTTTTAAAATTAATTTAAATTATTTAATTAAGTAATAAGCTGAGGTAGAAAACTAAATCATCAATTGGGCTCCATAAGGTGACCACTCGTGGTCTCCATATCAAAACTATATATATATATATATATATATATCACACCCTACCTCAAATCATTCAAAAGTGACTTCAACAATATCTCCCAACATAACTAACAACTGTTTCTTCTAATTGAGGTACACCTCCTACGCTCTCAAATTCGATCCCTCTTTCAATTTCAACCACAACACCGCCTCTAGAGCCGTCATCGTCCACACCCACACCCACTGCCGCCGTCTTTCCCAACCACCACCGTCGTCTACAAACCCACCACCATCGTCGTCTTTTCCGTCACCTTCAAAGACGACCAGTGGTTTTAGATTTTAGAATCGCCACATTATTTGTGGTGAGATAGAGAGAGGAGAATAGAAAGAGTGATAAGAAAGAAATGTGAATGAGAGAGAAAGTGTGAGGGCTTTTATGGCATTCTACACCCAAATTTGTGTAGTGTGTAGCTATTTTAAAAGTTGAATGTAGTGGGACACAAGTGATGTGAGTTTTATGTAGTTATTACCCATATTCCCAATTCTTTAAGGTATGTTTGTTTCAAGGCTCATCTGAATGAACTTAGGACTTTGAAAACCACGTCATATTTTAGTTTGAAATTTAAAATTATACTTCAGCATTTACTCCTATAAAATACACCTACATCCTCATATTTTCACAAAATTCTATCACGTCACTATTTTTTTCACTTTCAATGCAATATAATAATAACACACCAATCGCTATTAAACATTGATTTGACATAACGTAAAATCTTACCCTATCAAATTCTCAAAACTAACACATATTTTCTACTATTCACCAAGACTTTCAAAATCATGACTTCCCTGCACACCTAAATCTCGAAATAAACATACCCTTATAGTATGTGTTATTTATAATTAATTTATCTTGTTAAGCTTTGTCCTCGTCTATCTAAACTTAATTTGCTTTGGATTGAATTAAATTTATTAGTAAAGTTAAACGAAAAGGCTCAAAATCAATAAACTTATTTAGCACAAACCTACTATCCATATATTTTACTACTTAATATCAAGCACAAAATATCATTAATCTAGTCTCACTTATAGATTATTTTGTATCTCATGCTGTGTTCTTTTACGTTAACAATCAAATTACTACTTGAATATATTATATGTGCAATTTATTTAGTTAATATCGTGCTTGACATGTTTTATAGAAAAATAATTATTGTATTAGTTTCACATATGAATAAATCTTTCAATTTTATGTTGTATTGTTGTGTGTGATAAAATACGAGATGGAACCCATCCCCTTATCTCATGATTTTTCCTACCTAGAAGGCTTAGAGAAATTCAATTAAGTACGCCACTTTTGACGTTCTGATAAAGATGTCTTGACTCAACCAACAAAAAAAAAAGACGAGGTCGACCGGACTAGCTAAGAAGATACAATATATTGGAGTTATACGTGAAAGTATGTTTTTACTTTGTATAACCTATGTATTTGTTGGTCCCGGTGCAAATGAGTCTTACACGTGTATGGGGGGGGAATACACGTGTTCAATGAATTTTAAAGCTTTTCTTCACTGAGGTCAGATGGGTCAGGTTGTCTTGATGATTCGCCCTCGAGAAGCATGACGCCTGAGTCAAAGTCTACCCGAGATGTTGATCCCGAAGTCGCTTTTCGAAGCCTCAGATAATCCCAACCGAGCTCGAAGCCAGAGATCCCGAGTCGCTTGAATAGCTACTCGGATGTGCGGAATGGTTGGTCTTAAGTTTATACTCGTTTGTTTTTTCTTTGAAAACCTTCCTTTTAATGAAACAGTGATTAAGGCTGTGATCAGTTAGATGCAAGTTCAGTGGATTGATTCCAACTGAATATCAGTGAAAATATGCTTTCAGTTAAAGATATGCAACAGATAATTAATGTAGTACAGAAAGTAAATAACACAGCAAGTTATAGTGGTTCAGAGACTCAAGCTCCTACGTCCACTCTCTCTGACCTTCAGAGAAATTCCTTAACCACTTCCTAAGGTGTTCTGACTACCTCTGTAGTATACTAACCTTTCTATTTTGAGCTTTCTGACTACCTCTGTAGTTTACTTACTCAAAACACACACAAGCTTTCTGACTATCCAAGATAGTTTACTCACTTCTTCTCTAGAGTTTTCTGACTACCTCAATGTAGTTTACTAACTCTTTACAACTCCAACTCACCAACAATCACACTCAAACTACCTTACAAAGTGTTTGGGGTTTCTTGGTTGGTTTCCAACTAGGATGAGATATCATTTACAATTAAGTACAATGCAAAGGCTAGGATATCTCTACTAAGCTTTGGATATATCTTATCAAAACTAGGCTTAGTGAATGAGCTCTCTTCAATGTAAAGCACTTGGGAAATTATTGGGTTTTCGAGTGCTTCAACTTGCAATAATAAGTTTGAGCTCTTGAGTTGCTTACAAATTTCCTGTAACCTTCAATGTAGAGGGTCACTAGTATTTATAGGCAATCACTAAGGTCACTCTTGAAAAACTATCCGTTGAAAGAGATAGCTTCATGAGTTTCCTCTTATGGTGTGTGATGAACGACTATTTTTAGGGTTTGAATACTCCCTAGCATGTTTTAGGCAATATACCTTTATGCAGCCAGTCACCACTTTTTTTGCGATCAGTAACATAGTACTCTTGACATGCTCTTGATGACTGTCGCTTTCAAAGGTCGATAAAAAGTATGTGTTGTCTTCCTCTGATTGACTCTTTGTCTTCAGTAAATGTAGACAAACATAACGGCTCTTTTTGGTCAATATCTCTGAGTGATATAACCTTAACAGCACTTAGTTTTAGCTCCTTTTGTCTGCATGTGAATGTCTTGGGCAATATCTATTTTTCTAAGTAATCGCGTTCTTCTCAAGATTGTATCCTTCGGATAGATATTTTGGTGCCTCGGAACATTGAGTTATCTTGAGCATTTAGTATATTCTTGAGTCTTGATAATTCTTTTGTGCCTTGATATCATCTTTTCTTGATCTTGATATCTTGATCTTGATCTTACGTGTCTTGAGTCTTGAGATATCTTGATTGATATATTGAGTCTTCATCTTTGAGTCTTGATTTCTCGGTTTCATCTTTGAGTCTTGATTTCTCGATTTCATCTTGAGTCTTGATTTCTCGATTTCTGCTTGAGTCTTGATTTCTCGGTTTTCTTTGAGTCTTGATTTCATCTTTGAAACTTGAAAACTTGAAACTTCATCGAGTCTTGAGAATCTTGAGAATCTAAACGATCTATATCTGCGACTATACATGGTGCGAGATAACATCCTGAACACTCTAAACTGAATCCTGACTCAACTATCAAGATTATCCTGAACATGTCATACTCAGGGGTTTTGAGATCCAATCAAAATCTTGTTTATTAAATTCATCTCCCAACAATTTCCCCCCTTTTGATGATGCCAAAACCATCTTGTTACAAAAACACTTAACCTATACTCAGGTTTCAGTTTTTCCTATTACAATTCAAGAATGGCAAATCTCCCAACAATTTTCACAATAATTCTCCCAACAATTTCACAGCACAACATAAGGCATATCAAAATATAAAGACATGTAAAAAGATAATGAGATATTATCTTTGAGCATAAAGATAAAGTTTCATTGATTGTATGATAACAGTTACAGATTACAATGAACTTATCAAAAGTAAAGACAAAAACAAAAGAATTACAAAGAGCCTTCAGTCTTCTTCAATCTTCAGCTTCAGCTCTTCACTCTTCTTCAACCTCATCCACAGGCACTTCTAGGTTGAACATCCCATAATACCTCTTCTTCAGCTCATCTCTTTCCTTGATGATATCTGGGTTGTTACCTGTCAGGCTAAACTGGATGGCATATTGAGCAATTTCCTGAGAGATGGTTGTTTCATTTATCAAGCCATTCTCTAGCCTAGGAGCAGAGTATGTATATGGACCAGGGGCAACAATCTGAGTTTTACCTTCATCAGCAAGATTTATCCAACTCTGCAAGTACTTTGGATAAAAGGTTAATAGATAATCAATGAAGGCTTCATTTGGATCTGAGCTTGTCCCTCTCCATTCTCTCAGAACTTCATAGTAAAACCAGAAGGTTCTCTTTATCTCTTCCCAAGCATCATTGAATTGGATTGGCATCCACTTATCAATGTGCGGCCACTTCTGAGTTTTAGCTGTCCCTCTCCTTTTGCTCAGGAACTTTTTGAAATCACTTCTGCGCTTCTGCTCTTCTTCTTTCTTCTCCCTTATTAAAGGAACTCCTGAAACTGAAGCAGCAGTTTTCTTCGCTTGTTCGACCTGAAGTGATCTCAGAGCTCTTCTAGTATTGAAGACTTCTTTCTGTGGTTCCTCTCCAGACTCTTCTAACTCCATTATCAGTTTTCTCTGAGTTGGCTTAGAAGCCTTAGCTTTCTTCCTCTCAGGTTCAACAAACGCCACAACCTTCCTCTTGATAGGTTGTTCAGCACCGGCTTGGCTTGTCTCTACCTTTCTTCTAGCACTCAGTTTTTCAGCAATGACTTATTGCATTGTTTCCTCAGAAACATGAGTGTAGATAGGCTTCTCCACTTGCTTGGATTTTAGCTTTTCAGTGGCTTCAACTTCCTTCAAGGCTTCAACAATATTCTTCTTTTCGGCCTCCTTGTCTGCCTTTCTCTCCAAGGTGTGTGCCAATAATACCCTCAGGTCGGCTCCTGGCCTTTCCCCCTTCTTGGCACCATACCTTGGTAGAAGTTTGGATAGTGCAGTGTCCATATGATATTGTTCTTTGCTGACACTTCGCACTTCTCCAGCCAACTGGTCATGCTCTTCCTCCAGCCTCATCAAGTGGTTTTTAGCCATAGAGAACTCTTCAGACATTGGTGCAAACTGGTTGGAGAGCACATCCTTAAGCATCTCTGTCATCTTGGTCATGAGCATGGAGCCCATTTCCTCAACAACATACTTGATCAGTTGATCATTCTTCTCCACCAGCTTGGCTTCAAGAAATGAAGTCCTCTCCTGATACATCTGCTTCAGCTCTGCACTTAGTTCAGCCTTGACTCCATCTACCTTCCCTTCAATGGCAATCATCTTGTCATTCAGAGATGTCCGAAGCTGCATCAGGTCTGAAGTAGAACTCAGACTTTCCATCTTCTGGGACTGGTTAGCCAATGCTTCTTCAATCTGAGCCACTTTTTCCACGATTGGCACAACCTTGTCCAGCTTGTCCACAATGGGAGTGAGATCAATCTCTGGAGCATAGAGAATTTGTTGCTTGTCCTGAGCTAGTTGCTCTGCCTGAGCCTCTGTCTCTATCTGAGCTTCGGTCTTCACCTGAGCTTTAGTATCCACCTGAGCTTCGGTCTCAACCTGAGCCTTAGTCTGAAGAGTACTAACTTCAGTCTGAGGATGTGTGATATCAGGTTGTCCAGCATCAGTACTTTCCTTCTCCAATTGAGATTGTTTCTCAACATTCCCTTGTTGATCCCCATCTTGATCTTTATCTTTGGAGCTCAGGACACCAACATCAGCTTCTTCCCTCTCAGCAAGATTCTTCTTGACCAGCTCATCAAAATTTGACACTTTCATCCTGAGCTTGGTCTTTTTGAACCCGGAGAACTCAGTTAATACTGTTGTCTCCTCATTCCACCAGTCCTCTCCTCTGAATGTAGCAATATTGAGCATCTCTAGCAGAGTCTGGTTGAGAATGTAGACTGTTGTCCTAAGTCTGAAGAAGAGATCCTGAAGGTCATGATATGAGCTTAGCTCAGGGTACCTGTCCAATATGAACTGTTCCCCCTTGCTTCGCCACTCGGTCTCTTCTGCTTCGCCCTTCTTCAGCTCCGGGCTCTCAGGTTCAGTAGGAAGTTCTTCTGGTGCTGAGGGATCAAAGAATGGATCACTCAGGAGCTCATCAAGATTCAACAGCTCCTGAGGCTCAGCTTGATCTGAGGATTGAGCAGGCAACTCCCCAGTAGGAACCTGAGCTTGTTCTGAGGTCTGAGGTCCTTTGAAGATTTCTTGAGAAAATTTATCTGTGCTCAGTGATGTCTCAAGAACCTCAGAGAAAACTTGCTCCTCAGTTTGCTCCTGTGTCGTAGATACAACCTGAGCCAATACTTGTAATGGCGATTTCTGAGCTTTCTGGCCCTCAGGTTGCACCTCCTCAGGTTCGCTCACCTCCTCCTCAGTGGAAATTAACATTCTTCTGCGCTTGGGAGCAAGGGTTTTCTTCTTCATTGCTTCTCCCTTCTCCCTCTTCACCTCCATAAAAGCCTTCCCCCTGGCTTGATGAGCTTCTACAGCAGCTCCCTCTGTAGCGCTTTCCACTTTCTTCTCTTTCTTACCCTTCAAAGTCTTTCTTGTAGTTGTAGGCTTGAACATGATTTTAGACTTTGGAAAGGGCGAGGAGTTGGCAAAAATGTCCTCTTCTTCACGGCACATCTCCAAAATAAAAGCTATTTTGGTTGCATGAAGAATTTTGCCTTTTATTGCCACCGATCCATCCTCCTTCTTGATCTGCTTGGCCTGGTCACTCACCACTCTGATCAAGTACCGCAACCAATTGAAATCTGTGGTGGGTGAGTCCTCTATAGCAGCCATCAATCTAAGCTTCGGCGTGCTGATTTGCTCAAAACTGCCGGATCGACTCATAATGCATTTACTAACAATATCCAGCAATACTCTGCATTTTGGCTTCAAATGTCTTTTATTCAATGTAGCCTCAAACTTAATAGGATGCTCTGTTATCCTATCAAGGTATTCCTGTTCCCTACCCAACATATACGTCGTAGGGTCCTCACCTCTATTACACAACTCAAATACATCATTTAAATTCTTAGGGATTATATACAACTCCCGTACAAAATCTACGTATTTAGAGCTATGTTCTAGATGGGAAACAGTAATCTGGGATTCGATACAATCCTCATCATCTAATTTCAAGTTCGAAATAAACTCTATTACCTCCTTAGAGTATTCTGCCTCCGGTTGGCTCGCAACAAGATTTGTAAGCTTTGCGATTCGTATCATATGCAGCGCCTCTTCTTCGTGGGTTGCATTTGATGAACTTTCGAGCGATACAACATATTCGTACCAGGGCTTGTTGGAAATCGCGAGTTTATCATATATGGAGAAAGTCATTTTGAGGATTTTTGAGTGTAGGGTTTGAGAACGATGAATGTTTCTCTGGGCAAAAGATAGGTTTTTAGTTGCAGAGTGTTTTGAGAACGAAGGCTTTTGAAATGGGGCTTTGAATGAATTCTCAATGAGTATATAGAATTGATTCGTGGGAAATTGTATCGGTTGAATAAATCAACGGTTGAGATTAAACACCGACTAATCGGGTATATGAAAGGACGATTTCACGAATAATACGCCGCCAATTTAACCTTATTGGTGATTAATGAACAGTGCAATTAATTACTGTTCCTGCAGACCATTGACCTTCTTCGATATTTCAAAGGTCCCGCCCAATACATTCTCTTCAGGTGTTTTAGTATTTATTGCCAATGATTACTGAGCTTCAGTTGGACAATAAATGAGTTGCACGAGTCATTACTTCTTCAGACTAATTTTCATCTATCAGTCTTACTGAGTATTGACCTTGATAAAATGTTAGTATAATACTGAGTACTAAACGGGTCAGTATGATACTGAGTACTGAGCCAGATCTGTATAATACTGAGTACTGACCTTCAGTATATCTGAGTTTCTCAAGACTCAGATTTCAGTACTTCCAATTTTATCCTGAGTTTCTCAGTAAAATCCTGAGAAAACTTCATGCATCTGAAAACCTTCAATTTTTCAGATTTACTCTATACACTTGGATCCAACATCCTTAATTCAACTGATAGTTCCTGAAATCTTGATTCAGCCAAAGGTTTAGTCAAGATATCAGCTCTCTGTTTATCAGTATGAATCTTCTCCATCCTGATGTCTTTCTCAATATGATCTCTGATGAAGATTTCTTCCTTAGATGTTTTCATCTGAAGTCCAAGAAGAAATTCATCTCACCCAACAATGACATCTCAGATCTTCTTTCATCAGGGCTATGATGTCTTCATTCAGCTCAGTGCCCTTTTCTGTTTACCTGAAAAATAGATTAGTTCTGTGGTACCCATTTGGTGTAGGGTCCTACCAGGTTAGCTGTACCTTTTGGAATCCAAATCTGCCTAACAACTCTAATCACTTTAGAGTGGCTGATCTGTCTTCCATAAACATCTACATACACATTTACCACTCTAGGTGCCTTAGCAGTATCCTGTGTATGAGTGCTAGCCTTGGCATGAACATGAGCCTTAGAATTTTTCTTTGGTACAGGCCTTTTGTTCCATTGCTTTGGCTTTTGTGCAGCTGGTCTGTGTCTCTGTTGACTCGGGTTCAGGAAACCTTTACCCTTAGGCAAGTGGGGTTTAGGTTGCCTGTACTGAAATTGGGGTCTTTCAGTAATCTGAGGACTTGGTCTTTTCAGTTGAGAATGTCTCTGCTGAGTGTTTCTCTTCTGAAAATTCCTCTGCTGGTTCAGTGCAGATCTTTTCAGGTTTGCATTCTTAGCCTGAGGCTTTGAAGTACTAGCCTGAAAATTTCCTACTGAGTGGTCAGGTTTTCTAGCCTTTTCCTGAGGTCTGGGCTTTCTTCCCTGAACATTCAGTTTTTCAGGAACCATAGGTCCTTTACCCTTGTCTAAAACTTTGGGCAATTCTTCAGTCAGAAGATTAGGTGCCACTTGTTTAACAAAGACAGTCTTAGTGCTACTAGAAGCAGCATTCAGATGACCTTGTGAGGTTCCCCCTGGAATGTATCCCAATCCAGATTTTATAGTGGCAGGTCTTTGATAACTCTGAATTTCATCTATTACTTTAGATGCAGAATTCAATAGAGCTAGCTTTCTCTGCGCACTATCCTCACACTTTTGTAGAGTTTCATGCTTCTCAGAGAGGTCATTGAACTTAGTTTTGATAAGCTGAATCTCCTTAGTGGATTTCTCTAGTTTTCCATTTAGGGTCTCTATCAACTTCTCTTTCTCTGAGAGTTGTAATTTCAGAACATCCAGTTCATCAGTAGTTCCCATCAATTGAGAAGTGATCTCAGCATTACTAGAGTCTTTCCACTTAAGATTTTCAGCAATCAGTTCTTTGTTCTGCTCTTGAGTTTCATTCAGCAGTTCTTGTAAAACAGCATAGTCCTTCATAAGACTCTCAAACGAATCCATCAGGTCAAATTGACTGTTTACAGTAGAACTTGACAACTCATGTGCTTGTGTAGGAGCAACAACAGAGATAGAAGAATTTACCTCCTCTACAGCCATTAGACAGATGTCATCACTGTCACTATCTGAGAACATTTCATCTAAAGAGCTGGAACCTTCTTCAGAGTGTTCTTCCTCTGCAACCATGGCTTTCTTGCTGGAGAACTTCTTGTCTCTCTTTGCTTGCCTTTCTTTTCTTTCCTTAGCACTTAGGTCTGGACAGTCATACTGAAAATGATCTTTCTTTTGGCAGTTATAGCATCTGTTGGCATCATCATCCTGATCACTTTCCTCCTTAGACTTGGAGTCCTTCCTTTTGGATGAAGATCCTTCAGCTTTCAGGTCTTTTCTCTTCTCAGTGGATCTGTCCTCAGCTTTAGAATCTCTCTGGTACCTGTGATTCCTGTAATAGTTTTTATATTTTCCATATCTACTATTAAGCCTTTCAAACCTCCTTGCCATCAGTACTAGCTTATCCTCTAGCTCATCCTGATTTTTAGCAAGTGAGTTCTCAGACTCTCTAGTTTTACAGGATTTTTCCTTGGCTTTGAAAGCCACATTTTTACTAGATGAAGAATCATCTTTGCTGTCAGCTTTCTTTGATTTCTTATCAATAACGAACTCATAAGCTTTCAGCTCAGAGAAGACTTGTTGGTATGGCATTGAATCAATGTTCTTGGTATTTTCAATCACCACTGCATGAATATCCCATTTCTTAGATAGACCTCTAAGAATTTTCAATGTTACTTCTCTTTGTGGATATCTCTTTCCAAGTGCATTCAGATCATTCATTATACTAGTGAATCTGACTTCTAGTTTGTCAATAGATTCACCATCTTCCATTTCAAAACTGTCAAACTTTCCAATAGCAACTGAAAGTTTGTTCTCTTTAATGTGATATGTGCCTTGGCACATCACAGCTAGTGTATCCCATATTTCTTTGGCAGTATTACAATGAGAAATCATCCCCATCACACCATCATCAATAGTGCTATATAATGTATCTTTGGCAATATAGTCTAGATTGACTAACTTCCTCTCATCAGGAGTAAGTTGATCATCAGACTTTGGAAATTCAGTCCTGGGATCATTTCTCTCATTTTCTGTAACTCTGGGATTCACCACAGTGAATTGGAATGGTCCTTCAGAGACCACTCTCCACATTCGTTCATGCTTAGAATACAGGTGAGCCTGCATTCTTAATCTCCACAAATCATAGCTCTCAACTGATAACATTGAAAGTTTCTTAGAAGGCATTATGTCTGAGCCTTTTAAGATTTCAGCAAATAGATCTGTTCAGTAGACCACAAGAATCTTTTAGCAAATAAGACTCTGGTCAACAAAGCAGGTGGTCAAGTTGAACCACTGCTCTGATACCACTTGTTGGTATCAGATCAGAGACGGGTTTAAAAATAGATCAGTTCAGGTGGTCATGCTGAAATTATTGAACCTTTTGAACTCCTGCTCGGATACCACTTTTGGTATCAGATCAGAGACGGGTTTAAAAAAATGGATCAGTTCAGGTGATTACTTTTAAAATCAGTGATCTTTTGAACTCCTGCTCTAATACCACTTGTTGGTCTCGGTGCAAACGAGTCTTACACGTGCATGGGGGGGGGAATACACGTGTTCAGTGAATTTTAAATCTTTTTTTCACTGAGGTCAGATGGGTCAGGTTGTCCTGATGATTTGGCCCTGAGAAGCACAGATCGCCCTGAGTCAAAGTCTACCTGAGACAGTGATCCTGAGCTGCTTTCAGAAGCCTCAGATAATCCCAACTGAGCCTGAGTTTTCCGAGATCCTGAGCTGCTTGAATAGCTACTCAGATGTGCGGAATGGTTGGCCCTAAGTTTATACTCGTTTTAAGCTTTGCTGAAAACCTTCCTTTTAATGAAACAGTGATTAAGGCTGTGATCAGTTAGATGCAAGTTCAGTGGATTGATTCTAACTGAATATCAGTGAAAATATGCTTTCAGTTAAATATATGCAACAGATAATTAATGCAGTACAGAAAGCAAATAACACAGCAAGTTATAGTGGTTCAGAGACTCAAGCTCCTACGTCCACTCTCTCTGACCTTCAGAGAAATTCCTTAACCACTTCCTAAGGTTTTCTGACTACCTCTGTAGTTTACTAACCTTTCTATTTTGAGCTTTCTGACTACCTCTGTAGTTTACTTACTCAAAACACACACAAGCTTTCTGACTATCCAAGATAGTTTACTCACTCCTTCTCTAGAGTTTTCTGACTACCTCAATGTAGTTTACTAACTCTTTACAACTCCAACTCACCAACAATCACACTCAAACTACCTTACAAAGGGTTTGGGGTTTCTTGGTTGGTTTCCAACTAGGATGAGATATCCTTTACAATTAAGTACAATGCAAAGGCTAGGATATTTCTACTAAGCTTTGGATATATCTTATCAAAACTAGGCTTAGTGAATGAGCTCTCTTCAATGTAAAGAACTTGGGAAATTCTTAGGTTTTCGAGTGCTTCAACTTGCAATAATAAGTTTGAGCTCTTAAGTTGCTTACAAATTTCCCGTAACCTTCAATGTAGAGGGTCACTAGTATTTATAGGCAATCACCAAGGTCACTCTTGAAAAATTATCCGTTGGAAGAGATAGCTTCATGAGTTTCCTCTTATGGTGTGTGATGAACGACTATTTTTAGGGTTTGAATACTCCCTAGCATGTTTTAGGCAATATGCCTTTATGCAGCCAGTCACCACTTTTTGCAGTCTGGAACATAGTACTACTGACATGCTTCAGTGACCTATCGCTTTCAGTGTCAGTAAAGTACAATGCTGTCTTCCTCTGATTGACTCTTTGTCTTCAGTAAATGTAGACAAACATAACGCCTCTTTTTGGTCAATATATCTGAGTGTTATAACCTTAACAACACTTAGTTTTAGTTCCTTTTGTCTGCATGTGAATGTCTTGGGCAATATCTATTTTTCTAAGTAATCGCGTTCTTCTCAGTATTGTATCCTTCAGATAGATATTTCAGTGCCTCGGAACATTCAGGTTATACTGAGCATTCAAGATATATTCTCGAGTCTTGATAATTCTTGTGCCTTGATATCCTCTTTGTCTTGATCTTGATATCTTGATCTTGATCTTACGTGTCTTACGAGTCTTACGAGTCTTGAGAGATATCTTGATTGATATCTTTGAGTCTTGATTTCTCGATTTCATCTTGAGTCTTGATTTCTCGATTTCACATTGAGTCTTCAGTTTCTCAGTTTCATACTGAAACTTGATTTCTTCGATTTCATCTTTGAAACTTGTAAAACTTGAAACTCTTGAGTCTTGAGAATCTTGAATCTAACCCGATCTATATCTCACGACTATACATGGTGCGAGATAACATCCTGAACACTCTAAACTGAATCCTGACTCAACTATCAAGATTATTCTGAACATGTCATACTCAGGGGTTTTGGGATCTAATCAAAATCTTCTTTATTAAATTCATCTCCCAACAGTATTAAACACTTATTTACTGAAATAAATTATTTATCACTGTTGCTTTAAATATGATTGAATGTTTATATATATATATATATATATTTATTGCAAATCGTTCATAGAATAGCACGTGTTACACTTGTTGGGGAATTTAATTGCCCGGATCTATTCGGGATGAATTTTTAAATACAAATTTAATTCTAACAATTACTACTAGCATGAATTAATCTTATATTAATTCAAATAACAAACAAGTCACATAAATCCTACACATGCGGAATTGCTAGGAGTTTACGTGAACTAACCTCTTGAAGAGACAACCGTTGAGAAGATGGATACCCCGTTTACACGAACAAACCCAAAGAGCCTTCTCAAAGTATTCACACGTCCTTGTTCAACAATCCGGTGAAAGGATGCTCGCGAACAATTAACAAAAGGAAAAATAAAATTATGTTACACCACCTTTGTGGATTTCTAATTTTTCGAACACATGGAATTACTTTGGGGATGAAAAATTCATCCCCTGTTTATAACATAGGGTGGTGGTCGAAATTTTGGTGAGGAATAAGATGGGAAAATCTTTTTCTTGATCTCCAAGAAATCTTGAATATATCTCATATATTCTTTTCTCCATAATTAAAATATTCCACAAAAATCCCACCTCCTCTTATTATGGAATTTTCGAAAAAATAAGGACCAATGAATCCAAGATTTGGATCTTCTTGAATTTATGAGATATTCTTGTATTCCAAGAATACATATCTTCCATAATATCTTTTCAAGAAAATCTTTCCTTCCTTATTTATTTAAATTTTTTGAAAAACACCAATAAATAACCAAGTGGGAGATTTCTTGAATTTAATGAAATAATCTTGTATTCCAAGAATACTTATCCTCATTCCATAACAAAATTCAAAGAAAATCTTTCTCCCTCTTTTATTTATTAATTTAAAAAATTATAGGAAAAAATAGGCAACAATAATTTATTATATTTTAAACACATTTTTCAGTTATTGGACTTTATCTTTAGGCTACTTGAGGGGACTTTAGGAGAATTAAGATTGGACCTTCCAATGGACTTTGAATTATCAATATTGAGCCACAATATTATTCAAGCCCATAAATATTAATTAATCCCACTACATAATTAATATTACACTATCCATCTTAACCCATATTACTGTTAATATGGCTCCCAATTATTACTTCTCGTGTTTAAGATTAACCAGTCCATTAATTAATTTAAGCCACTGAATAACTTCATATTAATCAATATCGTTTTCCTTGGAGTAAGATCAGCTCAACATTATTATCCATAACGGAAATAAATTCCACTTGCAAGATTTGGTATGATAAAACTTCTGAGCCTACCAAAGGGACAAATCAAGCATGACGTACTTACACATGATTCTCCGTATTAACTCTTAACAGTCGTCATGTAACTAATAATATTGTCCAAGATATAAAGTATTGAATCACATTGATTCTCTACCCATCATAAGTCAAAGCAATAGTTATTAATTCCCCGTGATCCTATTTAAGGGATGGGGATTAAGAAATAACGAACCACTGAGGTATAATTCTTCTATATTAAGTACTGAAGAATTTATCCTCCTATAGGTCCTATTCAATGCATCATAATGCACTAGTGCAATCTCTTGGCCAAGACAAGCTAATCTGAGCCTTACACTTCAACCTTTCACGATGGATTGTGTTAGTGTTAGTGTCCTAGAGACAATCTATTGTAAAGACATAATACTCGATGATATTCAATTTGATTTAATATTATAGTTCATTTAATATTAATGTATGGCAATACACTTATTTGAATATTATATTTGATTGTTTGCATTTATTCATACAAGTGTTCCCATGAGTCATTGCTGCCATTGAGGTTGTGAGAACTCAGATGGCTTAAGCATGATTCTCAAATAGCCCCAATCAAGTATCATCAAGAATGAGATATTGATGATGCAATGGAGATTGGTGTGCGATCTGCATCATACTCTTAGAGAGTGTAGTAAGATCTCACTTACTACGAGATACTTGGTATCTCATGATGGATGCACAAATACCTTAGAGGGTATTGGTATACCCATCCGAGAAACCGTTTGATGTATTTCCACTATATGTGTCTACGGGTGTCTCGGTTAGTGGGAGCGATGCGATACTCCTTTGACTTGAGGTCAATACGCACGACATGTGTGGAGTGATGAACTTTGACCATGACCGACGCTTGTACCCGTCTATGGGTAGATATGGCTTGTACCCGGATCTATTCGAGGTGTATTTAAATACATATTTAAATTATTCAATTAATTACTAACATGAATTAATCCTAAATCAATTCAACATAATAATTAAACAAGTAATTAGCAACATGCGTACACGTAATTCACGTAAATCCTAAGCATGCAGAATCTAGGAGTTGCGAGATTACATACCTCTTGTAGAGACAACCGTTGAGACGATGAATCAACCCAAAGTTTCTTCTCAAATATGTCACACGTCCACGAACATAATCCGGTGGGAGGATTCTCACGAACGATTTTAATAAAGGAGAAAACTAAAAATATTTGCCACCACCTTTTTGGATTTCTAATTTTTCTAACACATGGAATTGCACTAGGGATGAAAGATTCATCCCCTATTTATAGGACTAGGGGGGAAATTTCCTTACTTCTTTGTATCTCAAGAATACTTATTCCATAAAATCTCTCCAAGAAAATCAAGAAAATCTTTTCTCTCTCCTACTCATAATTTTCGAAAATCATCATGGAAAAATAGAAAATAATATTTTCTTCTCCTTTTCATTAATTGGACTTTTAATTGGGCTATTTGAAGGGAATTTAGGAGAATTAATAATGGACCTCCAATGGGCTATGAATCTTTAATATTAAGCCAAATATTATTCAAGCCCATTAATATTAATTTATTCCACCATAAAATTAATATTGAACTATCCATCTTAACACATATTACGACTTCACAATAATATGGCTCCTGGTTATTATTTTCTGTATTTAAGATTATCTAGTCCACTAATTAATTAAGCCACTGAACAAGCTTTATATTAATTAATATCTTTGTCCTTAGAGTAAAGACAACTCAACATTATTATCCATACCGGAAATAAATTTCCACTTGCAAGATTTGGTACGATAAAGCTTCTGAGCCCACCAAGGGGACAAATCAAGCAAGTCATACTTGCACACGATTCTCCGTATTAAATCTTAGCAATCGTCATGTAACTAATAATATTGCCCAAGATATAAGGTATCGAATCACGTTGATTCTCTTTCCATCATAAGTCAAAGCAATAGTTATTAATTTCACATGATCCTATTTAAGGGACGGAGATTAAGAAATAACGAACCACTGAGGTCTAATTCTTGTATATTCAGTGTCGAAGAATTTATCCTCCTGTAGGTCCTATTCAACGCATCATAATGCACTAGTGTAATCTCATGGTCAAGACAAGTCAATCTGAGCCTTACACTTCAACCTTTCACGATGGATTGTTCATTTCCACCTGGGTTTTGAATTTGTACTTAGTTACGAGGAACTGTTACTTTTTTTTTATCTTTCGTGATCTGGTATCACCAAATTAACTACAACGTAACACGTACTATTTATTGAACAAATTTGCAACAAATATATATATAACATTCAATCATATTTAATGCAACAGTGATAAATAATTTATTTCAGTAAATAAATAAGAAATTCAATTTGGTTATACAAAGTAAAAAGCATACTTTCCAGTATAACCCCAACAATCTCCCACTTATACTCAAAGTCTGCTTTTAAGTATACTACAACACGTCTCGTGTTCTAAGTGACATCTAATGTCACCTACACGAATCTAATAATATTTCTCCCACTTATACTCAAAGCAGATTATCAATGCTCTTGACACACATTCCTTCCACATGTCTCTCGAATGTATTATGAGGCAGACCCTTTGTGAATGGATCTGCTAGGTTATCTTCCGAAGGAATCTTTGTCACTTCTATGTCTCCTCTCTTAACAATTTCTCGTATAAGATGATATTTTCTTTCTATGTGTTTGCTGGCCTTGTGGGCTCTCGGTTCCCTTGAATTTGCAACTACTCTGGCATTATCACAGTAAACTGTGATTGTGCTGGGCAAATTCAGAACAACGTCCAAGTCCACTAGGAAGTTCTTGAGCCAAATCGCTTCTTTCGCTGCTTCACAAGCAGCTACATATTCGGCTTCCATGGTAGAATCTATGATGCATTTCTGTTTAACGCTTCTCCATGTCAAGGCTCCTCCCCCCATCCAAAACACACTACCTGAGGTTGACTTTCTGGAGTCTATGTCTGATTGGAAATCTGAGTCCGTGTAACCGATGGGGATCAGACTATTTAACTGATAAACCAACATTCTGTCCCGTATCCTCTTCAGATACTTCAGAATGTTTTTAACCGCAGTCCAATGCTCTTTCCCAGGGTTGCTTTGATATCTTGCTACCATGCGTACGGCAAAGCAGATATCCGGTCTCGTGCACAATATTGCATACATGAGGCTTCCTACAGCCGAAGCATAAGGAACGCCCTTCATGTCATCTATCTCCTCTTGTATCTTGGGACACATCTCCTTGGGCACAAAGCCTTTCTTGGAAACTTACATGCTGAATCGCTTCAAAACGGTATCTATGTATGAAGCTTGTGAGAGGCCGATCATCCTTTTCCTGCGATCTCGAGTGATCTTGATCCCTAGGACGTGACCAGCTTCTCCTAAGTTATTCATATCAAACTGTTTTGATAGCCATGCCCTTACGTTTGACAACACCTTTACATCGTTCCCGATGAGTAGAATGTCATCTACGTATAGTACTAAGAATAACAAGACAGTTTCGTCACGCTTTTTATAAACACAACTTTCAAAATTGTTTTGATCAATTATAACCTGATCAAAACATTGATTCCAAGCACGGGATGTTAAGGAAAGCCATCTTGACATCCATTTGCCAAATCTCAAAAACTAGGTGCACAGCAATCGACAAGAGAATGCGGATGGACTTGAGCATGGCTACGAGCGAAAAGGTTTCCTCATAATCGATCCCTTCTTTCTGAGTGTACCATTTCGCCACGAGTCTTGCTTTAAAGGTTTCCACCTTCCCATCCGGTCCCCATTTTCTCTTGTATACCCCCTTGCATCCAATGGGTTTCACCCCCATTAAGTGGTTCCACTAGCTCCCACACTTTATTGTGATCCATTGAACCCATTTCGGCCTCCATTGTAGTTTGCCAATATTCTGCATCCTTGTCTTGGATCGCCTCATTGTACGACCATGGGTCTGATTCTTCTCCGGAGACCAAGTTCGAAGACTCTCCTATCCCCAAGAATCGCTCGAGTTATCTAACAACCCTCCCACTGTGACGAGGTTCTGGTTGTGTAGGTGTGACGCTTGGTATATCGACTTGTACAGTTAGCAAAGAAGTTGGCCCTTTAAGTTCTTATAAGGTAATCTCACTTCTAGGCTTTCTATCATTCATATAGTCTTCCTCTAAAAATCTAAAGTGTGTACTGATTACGACCTTTTGATCTTCGGGACCATAGAACATGCATCCTTTAGTTCCTTCGGTGTATCCCATAAACAGTCTTAATTCTGAACGTGCATCCAACTTACAGGCTTCTTTTTCCAACACGTATGTCGGACACCCCCAGATACTCATGTGTCCCAAGCTGGGCTTGCGCCCTGTCCACAATTCTCTAGGGGTTTCGGGAACCGATTTGGATGGTACTAGGTTTAGAATGTAAGTCGCTATTTCCAAGGCGTAACCCCAGAAGGATTTTGGTAAATCCACATAACTTATCATTGACCTTACCATTTCTAAAAGTGTTCTGTTTCTTCGTTCTGCAACCCCATTTTGTTGAGGGGTACCAAGTGCAGTCAAATGGAATGTAATCCCTTCATCTGACAGGTAGTTCAACAATTCATCACTGAGGTATTCGCCTCCACGATCAGATCGTAGAAACTTGATACTCTTTTCCTTATGATTCTCTGATTGAGCCTTAAATTCTTTGAATTTGCAAAGGTCTCAGATTTATGCTTCATTAGGAAAAAGTATCCATAGCATGAGTAATCATAGATAAACGTAAGGAAATACTCGTAGCCTCCTCTAACTTTGATTTGTATTGGCCCACACACGTCAGTGTGAACGATTTTCAACACTTCATTAGCTCTAACCCATTTAGCTCCAAATGCCTGCTTGGTCATCTTACCCTCCAAACATGATTCGCAGGTTGGAAATGGTTCAATCCAGAGAGACTCCAATGAACCATCTTGGACCAACCTTTGGATCCTATTCGGATTAATATGACCTAACCTTAGATACTAAAGAAGTGTCTTGTTCACATTAGTCGAATGTTTCCTTTTAGTGCTCGAAACGATAGATGAGTTACAGGATGCATTTTGTGAGTGGTGTGCACAATTAATAATATAGAGATTGTTCAGTAAAGTTCCATGACAGATAAATACATCGTTACGAAAAACAGTAACATGTTTATTAAAACGAACATAATAACCATCAGCATATAGTTTAGAAACAGAAATAAGGTTTTTCCGAAAAATAAGAACGTAAAGAACATCTCTTAAAATTAAACTTTTCTCTTCAAAAGACAGGTGCACGTCTCCCACTGCTTCAGCCTCCACTCTCGTAGTATCGCCTAGCGTGATGAGGATCTCACTCCCACTTAGCTGTCGGGTCCGTTTGAACCCCTATAAAGTGAAACAAACATGATCAGTGGATCCCCGTATCCACTACCCACGAATGGGTAGCATACGCTGCTAAACAAGGTTCAACAACTAGTGAGTGAGAATTACATTTCTTTCCATTCCTCCTAGGATTTGAACAGGCATCCCTCCAATGTCCTTTTTCACCACATTTAAAACACTTCCCCATTGGATTCTTTCTGACACCTAACCATTTGACCGTCTTTTCTCTACTTTTCTTAGTGTCGAGGTTGCTTTGGTTACGACTGTTCATCTCTCTATCAATCTTGTCCTCCATTGGCCTAGATTTTGATAAAAGATTCTTAGTCACCAAAGCTTCGTCTTCTTGTCCTAAATGCTTCTCTATCGTCTCCAAAACTTCTTGTAGAGTATCCATAGTGAACATGTGATCGCTCATCACATAACTACAGTAAAACTCGTCAAAACACTTTGGGAGAGTTAGAAACAAGAAGTCGACCTGAGCCTCATCACTATACTTAGTACCGAGATAAGCAAGCTTGTCAAAATGACGATTGACTTCGAGAACATGATCCCTTACGAGTGTTCCCTTTGTCATATTTAGCATTGCCACGCCATCGCGATTAAACTGGTTGATCATGTGGTTTTCTGTTAAAAACATATCTTCAAGGCTTTGCATAATTTCCGCAATAGATTCAACACCTTTATGAATGTATCTCAAATCTTCAGACAGGGATGTCAGGATTATACATTTCACATGTTCGTCGGCACACTCCCAGTCATTATATAAAGATCTCTCTGCATCAGTTGATATCTCAGTTGGTTTGCTAGGCTTGGGTGTCAAGAGAACCCAATTGTGTTCTGGTGAAGCTAGGATAATTTTTATTTTATATTTCAGTAGATTAAAAGGTTGCGACATGATAAAACTGAAATATACATACATCGTGTGTCAATATCCGGATAAACATGAAGAAAATTAATAATTCGATCACATGTATCATATTAAAATTTCAAAAAAAAATATGAACATGTATCAACCAACATCTTAAAACAATTTAAATGAGCCACGTGGGTAGGTCATCATTTAAATCACATTTAAGCAGGTTACAAACAAGAACAGTTACAAACCTTTAATTAAAAAAATTAATAGTTGGCTCCCACTTGACCAATATAAAATTGACAGGGACTTCGGCGAAGTATATGCATATCAATTTTATACCTAAGTAATAACCATGATTAAATATAGAATTATTACTTCATATTGAATGTGCCTCTTGGGAGGGTCATCGTCGCCACTAATAATAATTCACAATCATCCTTTTGAGAATTTATTCATGTGAAAGCTTTCTTTTGGCCGTCCCTTAGGGGAATTTCTCCAAAAGAATTCACAAATAAATAAATCATGGAGGTCAAAATTAATTCGATTCAAAACCGAATTAATTGTTTAAAACATACTTAGTAATTTTTGAACTTGAGATTTTTCATTGAATAATTCTCATGCAAACATATTTAAACAGATTAAATAAAGCATAAGAAAATACAACAATAAATCAAGCAAAGCAGAAAATAAACATATTGGGCACAAATTATCCAACTTTCATGGTTTGATTTTCCTTTTCTTGACTTTGAAGAAACATCGCCTTGAATTTCTCCCATGTTCTAACCTAGAATTTACGTCTAGGGAAACACACAAGTAATGGATCGAACCTTTAAGTAACGAACTGCAATTATAAATAACACCCGAATTTGGTTACCTAGTTCGTCTTTTGAATAAGACTACGTCTGGGGGCGCCCTAGCCAGGAATATTTTATTATCATTTTTGCCTAAAATTCTAAGATTGCTCTCTCTTTATAATGAATAGTACATGTTGTATTTATAGACAAGAAATTAGGTCACAGATCTTCGTGGGCTTCCTCCACGGGCTTGCTGATGCTCCAGCCGCCGATGCTAGGGTTTCCTTAGTCAACCCGCAATTTCCGCGTCTGGATACACTTGCCTTGCTTATGCCCCGCGATATCCGCGCCGTTAACTGCCCATACATTACCCATGTTTATCTCTTCGTCGACTTCAGATTGAAGTCTCTTCAGACCTGTAGACTTCCCAAAGTCGCCCCGGGACTTTCATACATTTCCAAGTCGCTCTGCGACCTCCTCAAGCAAAGTAAAGTCACTCCAACTGATAGATACATAATAGAGAGTCGCTTCACCAGGTCGGATTATTTCATGCCACAACAATTGCCCTCAAGTTGAGGTCGCGGGCTCGCATCGAGGCTTGGACTTGACCCGTTATTTGATTCGACCTGTGGCAAGTCAACCTCGGGAAGCATTCCCGAGGAGCATGGTCATCCTTGGGGAGGCGAATCGTTGCCTCGATTCCTGGAATCGGTGTGAGACCTGATGGATCCGTCATGATAACTCGGCAGATAGGTGATGTCATGCGCCACGAGCCCCTCCAATCGGTGACCGCGGTGTCGACTATGCGCGACTTCATTTCCTTCGGGGGGTCTTATATATACTCATATTATAGTTCGACCCCCCTCATTTTCTATAAGAAGGGCCAGGGTTTTAGGCATAAATTCGTTTCCTCCCAACCTTTGCGCAGCCAAAACCCTTTCCGAATACAAGCTTCAGAATTTCCGGAGAGTTTCCGAATTTTCGACGAGGCTCGACTCAGGTAATCTTCTCATTTCTTTACACTCTCTCCATGGCCACCGATCCTCCGACGACCGTTGTTCCTCGGCCTATGATTCCATCATCTTCAGAGGAGGACAATGTGGCAATAGCCCATCTCCGGCGCCACCATGGCTCCAGTTCAGCCGCTGGTCACGCGAGTGGGTCCTCGTCGGCAGGCATTCGGAGTGTTGTTCGGGACGATGAGGGCGTAGACAAGCGATTTATTAGTGTTAGTGTCCTAGAGACAATCTATTGTAAGGACATAATACTCGATGATATTCAGTTTGATTTAATATTATAGTTCACTTAATATTAATGTATGGCAATACACTTGTTTGAATATTATGTTTGATTGTTTGAATTTATTCATGCAAGTGTTCCCATGAGTCATTGCTGCATTGAGGTTGTGAGAACTCAGATGACTTAAGCATGATTCTCAAATAGCCCCGATCAAGGATCATCAAGAATGGGATATTGATGATGCAATGGAGATTGGTGTGCGATCTGCATCATACTCTTAGAGAGTGTAGTAAGATCTCACTTACTACGAGATACTAGGGATCTCATGATGGATGCACAAATAGCTTAGAGGGTATTGGTATACCCATCTGAGAAACCGTTTGATGTATTTCCACTATATGTGTCGACGGGTGTCTCGGTTAGTGGGAGCGATGCGATACTCCTTTGACTTGAGGTCAATACGCACGACATGTGTGGAGTGATGAGCTTTAACCATGACCAATGCTTGCACCCTTCTATGGGTAGATACGGCTTGGATTGGGTTCATCACGAAATGCATGTGCATGGTGGTTGAGCCAAGAATATGATTCATTCCTCAATGTGGATTTAGAGAGAATACTCATCTTCACATCAACTTATAATTTGTGGCTAAGTGTGACATACATGATCAATTAGTGATTAGAGATAAATTGATTATGTTATTTGAATAAACACTTCATCATGTTCAAGACTAATCGAGTATTCGCGAATGAAAGGAGGAAATCGTAATACCCCATGTTTCAGTTACAGGTAGTTGCACGTTTCTCGCAACGTACCTCATATATTGAGAATGTCTGATTTATTGTCTAGGGTTCAATTAAGACCGTTAGTTTGACTAATCGCTCGATATATGAGGGCATATGGGTCACATAACAAGTAATGTTTGTTTACTAATTATAGTCGGTTGATTAAATGTTAAATTGTATTTAATGATTAATTTATGGAGAATTAATTAATAATGAATTAATTTGTAATGAATTATTATTATTATTTAATTAAATTAGATTTAATTAAATATAATTTCCAATAATAATATATGGAATATTATATTATAGGATTTAATATATATGGAATCAAATCCGTAGAGATTTGATATACATGGAATTAAATCCGTAGAGATTTTATATGTGGGAAATAAATGTAAGAGATTTATTTTATTAGGATTTTTCTTAATAAAAGTTAGCTTAAGATTTAAGCTGAGTCTCTCCTATATATATGAGCTCTTGGGAATTCATAATACGAGAGTTCATATTTTCTCCATAAAATCTCTAAGTTAGAATTTTCCTAGCAAATTTATTTCGCAGATTCAACGCTGACAGATCTGTGCAAGTTAGTAAACGACTGTTACGTGGATATCATAGTTGAGGAATCCGTGTACGAATTGCTGTAAGAATTCTGTTTACGTTTACTTGTATTTAATTATGCAATTAATTGTTCGTTGTTGGTGAACTGTTTATTTTTGTTGCCCATGTATTACGTGCCTCTAAATTCCAGCAGCAGTATCAGAGCTCCAGTCTCTTGATTTAATTGCTTAATTGAATTTTTTGATTTTGTTTATAAAATTTTTTTTTTTTATAAATTTTGGTACGGCTTTTTTTTATTAATTAAAACCTCACCATTAGATCAACATGTTGGGGTGCCAATTTGCTTGGCTTGTGTTGTACGCACCCTCACTTGCTTTTTTCGCTGGGTTCTCATTTGTATCACTAAATTAGGGTTTTCTCAACCCTTTTTCGTCACAGAGCTAGCGCCGCCGCAGCGGCGGAGACCGCGGTGCTTCGCTAGAGGTGGCGGTTCACACCGCGCCTCGTGATGGCTGCGAGTGACCGCAGCGCTGTGCTCGATGGCGGCGCACTCGATTGCACGCCACGATGTTCGTCTTTCCGATTGGTCAAGTGCGGTGGGGATTCGCACATGCGTTGACTGATCGGCGGCCCTTCGCCGCTCTCTGGTTTTGAGGACGATGTGATCTCCTTCTTAAGCGGCGGCGTTCCCTCTCGCAAGTGACGATTCCATCGTCAATTGTAACGGTGGCGGTTTGACCCGATCCGATTACTCTCGCGTTGATTGTAGTGTTTCGCCCGTACGTGTTGAGCAAAGGCCGTGATGCCGTTTGCTCGCGTGGGCGGCGGTGATTCGCTCTCACGCTCAAGCGATGACGACCGGTGGTGAAACACCTCTTTACGGCGACGATTCAAATCCCAAGGCGACGCTCTGTCTCATTTCACGATTTGGGGATTTAGAATCCTCAATTCTTCGCATTTGATATACGATTGTGCTGTTGTGATTTGGATTTTCCGTTACAACTGGACTGAAATTATTTGGGGGTTTTCAATGATGAATATTGATAACTCTATTGATTTTGGCTTCTGAATGTTGTTGTGTGTCTGGTTTAGGATCGGTTCGTCCCGATTAACAGATTGGATCTGTGAAATTGGGCTGTGATGCAGGAGGGGCTGGTGGGAAAGTTGATTTTTCACCGGCCCTCTGAGCAATTCTGAGAATTGCTCCTCAGCCCTCCGAAAAACAAATTAATATTTTAACTTTTAAATTGGATTTTGAAGTTAATTAAGTTGGACCTTGGATTGATTAATTAATTAGATTGATTAATTAATTAGATTAATTAAAGTTTGAAATTGAAATTTTGTTTTAAAATTGATAAAGTTTTAATTTTAAAACAGATTAAAAGTTGGACTTTTAAATGCTTATTAATTGGATTAATTAAAATATTGATAAGAACTAAAATTGGTCAAACTGAAATTATTAAAACTTTATTTTATTTTAGTTTACGTTTTATGATTATCAATTCCCAATTGTGTTAACTTATTTTGAATTAGTTGACGCTTTTATAGTTCACATTATATTATTTGGGTATGCGGCGCCCAATAATTGTCGGATCGTATTAAATATTTTGGTAGACGGCACCCATATAAATGTTAGTCCGTGTAAATCATGTTCGGGTAGGCGGCGCCCAATAATTGCTCTATTAACATGTTCGATCTCGATTAAGCAATTAATACCCCGCCTTTAAAAAAGATCCTCACTAAAATATGGTTTTCTCATTAATTTGATAAGATGTCTTCCATCAAAGTTAAAAGTAAACCAGGGATTTCGTTCCAATGGGTATTTAAGACCAAGTCTTTTGCTCGGATCTACATTCAACGAGACTTTTACAGGGACACGTAGTGTCGCCGCTTGATGGTCGTAAACCAACTTAACTTTGTTTCACCAGCCAAAGTAGGGAAACGAAAGTTAAGGGACATCCGATTAAACTGGGTTTAATCAACTAGGAATTGCAAATTTTGCAATTGGTTTGGAGACCTACCAGTTATACTATTGTGATATTCAGCCAAAGCAGAGATCATGATGGTAGGAATGTGGATCCTAGTCCATTATGATTTATATTGGATATAAATTCGTATTCTTCCGATGAGGTCGTTGAATATGTGAAAATAATGGAGACAAAATAAACACAAAAGAAAAGTCATGTTTATTTTGATTGCTGAATATTGATCATACGAATTATGTGTTTAATTTCCATTTTATTTTATTTCTCTTGGTTGGTTGAAATGTATAACTGTTATTGAGATGTGTTTTGGAAACAAACTAAATTGGCTAGGCCAAATTTTTTGGACTGGCACCGAAACATGTGTTTGGTGCAAAGGCAAGAAAAGATTGAGTACGTGTTGAGCACGTATATCTCGGTTACCCTTAAAGCTGGCACCTTGAGACAGCCACGTTTGACGTAGCAGCTCAGAAGAAGCATCAAGAGGATGCTTTCCAGGCTCAGTGTGTGATGTTGCTCGGCATGACTCCCGATATATATAGGTAACGTGAGAAAATGGATCTCTTCTAAATGCTCAAGCATCTGAAGGATCTCTTTGATTCCGAATCTCGTTCTGAGATTTATGAAATGATAAGAGATCTGTTCAAATGCCGGTTAGCTAAAGAAGAGAAGATTTCACCTCATGTGCTTAAGATGATAGATCTAATTGATAAACTTGGTAATTTAGGCTTTGAGCTAAAAAACCAACGTTTTCATTTATGCTATCCTCCAATTGCTCCCGGATTCATACTTTAGCTTCGTTGCAAACTACAATATGAATAAGACGGGTGCGACCATGCCTGAACATCACAACGTGCTCAAGACTTTTGAATTCACTATCATCAAGATGGTATTCAAAAGAAGGAGCGGGTAGACAAGGATGTGTGCCTCTACTGTAAGTAGAAGAGAGCACCGGAAGAAGGACTGTAAGGTTTTGGTTGCTGAAAAGAAGACACTAGGTGCTTCTAGCACTACAACATGTATATTTGTTATTAAGATAAACATGTCCACTAATAGCGCTAACTGCTTGGTATAGGATACCGAATGTGGCTCTCACATTTGCACTAATGTGAAAGGGCTCTTTGTGTCTTAGGACAGTTAGGGCGGGTGAAATCGTCTTACACGTGGAAAAGGAGCAAGAATTGCTACTGAATGTGTGGGGACTTATGTGTTAGACTTACCCTTTTGGTTTTAGATTAGAACTTAATGATTGTTATCTAGTTCTTTCTATTACTCGCAACATGCAATTGTTGCATTATGGATATGATGTTCTTAATATACAAAATAAAAGACTCAAACTTAGTAATCATGAAAATCCGACTTACTTATGGCATTGTAGAACTTGATCATGTAAACGAGAAAAGAATTGCAAGGTTAAGAAAGTTAGACTACTTAACCCCATTCGACTGTGAGTCTTATGGAGATTGTGAATCTTATCTCATGGGCAAGATGATCAATAGACCATTTTCTGGGAAAGAGGTGCATGCCAAAGAAGTTCTAGAGTTGATCTACAATGACGTATGTGGACCATTGCCCACTCTAGCTAGGGGTCACTTCGGCTACTTCATCACTTTTACTGATGATTTCTCTAGATACGGATACATGTATCTTATGAAACACAAATCCGAATATTTTGAGAAATTCAAAGAGTACAAAGCTGAAGTAGAGAAGCAACTTGGTAAGAGTATCAAGACTCTTCGATCGGATCGAGGAGGTGAATACCTTAGCCATGAATTCACTGATTACTTGAAGTTACATGGAATCCAGTCACAATGGACTTCTCCCGGAACACCTCAAATGAACGGTGTGTCCGAAAAGAGAAACCGCACCCTGTTAGACATGGTGAGGTCCATGATGAGCTTCTCCTCTCTTCCGACATTCTTATGGGGATACGCGTTACAAACCTCAATTTACATTCTGAATAGGATTCCATCTAAATCGGTTGAGCATACACCATATGAACTATGGTGTGGCAAGAAGCCAACTTTTACACATTAAACATGGGGTTGCCCCGTTATTGTGAAAAGGATGCTTACCGACAGGTTGGAACCCAAAGGTGAAAAGGGTTACCTTGTGGGATATCCTAGGGAAACTAAAGGATATTACTTCTATCTACCTGAAAAATAATCAGTGATTGTTTCTAGGTAGACCAAGTTCCTCGAGGAAGACTATGTCTTTAAGGAACAAGGTCGTAACCTTATAGAACTTGAAGAAATTCAAGAACCACAAATTAACAAAGATACTGATATCTTGTCAAAGCAACATGACAAAGAATCAGTGGGAGCATTCAGCAACTTTCATGGTGGGAGTCTTTCACTAGGTGATCGTCTTTTAGCCAGTGGGAGCGTAATTGGAGTATGCTTGCCTGTGCAAGAACCTCCAAGTGGGCTGAATGAGAACAACATAGTTCAAACTCCCGCCCAAGAGGCATCTAAAAGTGTAACTCTTGAGGACTCTCCGGACATTGATGAAATCAATGCACCACAAAATTTTCACGATCAGAATGTACAGTCTACACAACCACAGCTCCGTAAGTCAATTAGGAATCGTAATCCGCCCATTAGATACGGTTACCTCTTGGAGGAACTTGTTAATGTGGACATACCGGATTAGAATGATCCTAATACTTATTCTGAAGCAATATCAGATATTGATTCAGGGAAGTGGCATGAAGCTATGAAATCCGAGATGGACTCGATGTACATCAATTAAGTTTGGGACTTGGTTGAGTTGCCTAAAGGGGTTGGACCCATAATTTGCAAATGAGTCTTCAAGCAAAAGACTAATGTAAATGACAAAGTACAAACCTACAAAACTAGGTTGGTGGCGAAGGGTAATAGTCAACGCGAAGGCACTAACTATGATGAGACCTTCTCACCAGTTGCAAAGATCAAGTCCATTCGAATTTTACTTGCGATAGCAGCGCACTGCGATTATGAGATTTGACAGATGGATGTCAAAACAGCTTTCCTCAATAGAACATTGATAAGCAAATGTTTATGACTCAACCAAAATTATATCTAAGTCAAATTCTAATCTAGTATGCAAGCTAAAGAGATCCATCTATGGATTGAAGCAAACTTCTAGGATTTGGAATATCCGATTTGATGAAGCTATCAAGTCTTTTGACTTCATCAGAAATTCGGAAGATCCTTGTGTTTATTGTAAACACAACGGGAAGAATATTATTTTCATAATCGTGTATGTCAATGACACATTGATTTTGAGAAACAATATCCCGCTAATGCAGTCCGTTGAAGATTAGTTATCGAAGACCTTCATGGTGAAGGAACTTTGTGAAGCCTGCTACATCTTAGGGATCAAGATCCAAAGGGATAGATCCAAGAGGATGTTGAGGCTGTCACAGTCCACCTATGTAGACAAGGTGTTGAAGCGTTTTGCGATAGAGAACTGTAAGAGAGGGTCTCTACCGGCAAATCATGGGATAAAGCTGTCAAAGAAGGATTGTCCTTCTGATGAAGCTGATATCAAGAACATGAAATATGTCCCATATGCATATGCAATTGGGTCAATCATGTACGCCATGACTTGCACTAGGCCAAACGTGGTATGTGCTATCAACATCACTGATAGATACCAACAGAATCCGGGTGAGTCTCACTGGATTGCTGTCAAGACCATTCTGAAATATCTTAGAAGAACTAAAGAATGTTTCTTGTCTATAGTGGACAATCAGAACTAGTAGTCAGTGGTTATGCTGACACAAGTTTCCAATCTGACTGTGATGATTACAAATCACAGGTAAGTTACGTTTAACTCTCAATAATGAGGCGGTCAATTGGAATAGTTCCAAGCAAAAGGACTGCAGATTCAACAACCGAAGTTGAGTACATTGTTGTATCAGAAGCCTCAAGGAGGCTGTCTGGATTTTATAGTTCTTAAGAGAACTAGGGGTAGTTCCGAGTGTCAGTTGTCTAATAAGGTTGTATTGAGACAACGCTGGTGCGATTACACAAGCAAAGGAACCGAGATCAACAAGCATGTACCTAGACTTATCATTTGATCCGGGAGATCATAACGACAGGAGAAATATAATTAAAATGTATTCCCACATATTTAATTTAAAAGATCATTTCACCAAAACACAGAGTGTTCATGTACACACTAGACATTTGATGGTCTAGGGGTTAGACATGTAGGTGATTGGCTCTAGTCCAAGTGGGAGATTGTTAGTGTTAGTGTCCTAGAGACAATCTATTGTAAGGACATAATACTCGATGATATTTAGTTTGATTTAATATTATAGTTCACTTAATATTAATGTATGGCAATACACTTGTTTGAATATTATGCTTGATTGTTTGCATTTATTCATGCAAGTGTTCCCATGACTCATTGCTGTCATTGAGTTTGTGAGAACTCAGATGACTTAAGCATGATTCTCAAATAGCCCCGATCAAGGATCATCAAGAATGAGGTATTGATGATGCAATGGAGATTGGTGTTCGATCTGCATCATACTCTTAGAGAGTGTAGTAAGATCTCACTTACTACGAGATACTAGGGATCTCATGATGGATGCACAAATACCTTAGAGGGTATTGAACTTTGACCATGACCAATGCTTGCACCCTTCCATGGGTAGATACAGCTTGGATTAGGTTCATCACGAAATGCATGTGCGTGGTAGTTGAGCCAAGAATATGATTCATTCTTCAATGTGGATTTAGAGAGAATACTCATCTTCTTATCATAATTAGATCAAAGTCATCGGCCGATGCACGCCAACTTAGACTTTGTGGCTAAGTGTGACATACATGATCAATTAGTGATTAGAGATAAATTGATTATGTTATTTGAATAGACACTTCATCATGTTAAAGACTAATCGAGTATTCGCGAATGAAAGGAGGAAATTGTAATAGCCCATGTTTCAGTTACAAGTAGTTGCACGTGTTGGGAGATGAATTTAATATAGAGAGATTTTGATTAGATCCCAAAACCCCTGTGTATGACATGTTCAGAATAATCTTGATAGTTGAGTCAGGATTCAGTTTTAGAGTATTCAGGATGATATCTGCAAAATGTATAGTCAGCAGATATAGATCAGGTTAGATTCTAATAGGTTCTGAAGACTCGGTAAGTTTCTGAAGAAACTGAAGTTTCTGAAGTTTCAATATGAAACTGAGAAACTGAAGACTCAGTGAGAAACTGAAGACTCAGTTAGAAACTGAGAAACTGAAGACTCAGTATGAAACTGGGAGACTCAGCATTAAGACTCAGTATATCTGTGAAGACTCAGAAGACTCTGAAGACACAGAAGACAGAAGACTCTGAAGACAGAAGACTGAAGACTGAAGAATGAAGAATACTGAAGGCACAGTAATTACTGAAGACTCAGTAATGTACTGAATGCTCAGTACAAACCTGAATGTTCCGAGGCACTGAAAATATATATCTGAAGGATTCAATACTGAGAAAAACGCGATTCCTTAGAAAAATAGATATTGCCCAAGACATTCTCATGCAGACAAAAGGAACTAAGACAAAGTGTTGTTAAGGTTATATCACTCAGAGATGTAACCAAAAAGAGCCGTTGTGGTTGTCTACCTTTAGCTGGAGACAAAAGTCAAAAAGAAGAAGACAGCACTGTACATTACTGACACTGACAGCGACAGGTCACTGAAAAGATGTCAGAAGTACTAAGTTCCAGACTGCAAAAAGTGTTGACCGGCTACATAAAAGGCTATTGCCTAAAACGTGTTAGGGAGTCTCAAACCCTAAATATAGTCGTTCTTCACAGACCATAAGAGGAAACTCACGAAGCTATGTCTTCCAACAGATAGTTTTTCAAGAGTGACCTTGGTGCCTGCCTATAAATACTTGTGACCCTCTACATTGAAGGTTATGGGAAATTTATAATCAACTCAAGAGCTCAAACTTATTATTGCAAGTTGAAGCACTCGAAAAACCAAGAATTTCCCAAGTGCTTTATTTCGAAGAGAGCTCATTCCACTAAGCCTAGCTTGATAAGATATGTACAAAGCTTAGTCGAGACATCCTAGCCTTTGCATTGTTCTTTATTGTAAAGGATATCTCATCCTAGTTGGAAACCAACCAAGAAACCCCAAACCCTTTGTAAGGTAGTTTGAGTGTGATTGTTGGTGAGATTGGAGTTGTAAAGAGTTAGTAAACTACATTGAGGTAGTCAGAAAGCTCTAGAGAAGAAGTGAGTAATCTATCTTGGATAGACATAAAGCTTGTGTGAGTTTTGAGTTAGTAAACTACAGAGGTAGTCAGAAAGCTCAAAATTAGAAAGGTTAGTAAACTATAGAGGTAGTCAAAAAGCCTTAGGAAGTGATTAGTGAATTTCTCTGAAGAGATCAGGGAGAATGGACGTAGGAGCTTGAGTCTCTGAACCACTATAACTTGCTGTGTTCTTTGCTTTCTGTTTTGCTTTGATTAACTGTTGCATATCTTTAAACTGAAAGCATATTTTCACTGATATTCAGTTGGAATCAATCCACTGAAGTTGCATCTGAACTGAATCACAACCTAATCACTGTTCCATTAAAAAGGAAGGTTTTTTCAGCAAAAGCTTAAAACGAGTATAAACTAAGGGCCAACCATTTTCAAGACATCCGAGTAGCTAGAACAGATAGTTACCAAACCGAACTTACTCTTCCGAGGGTTCGAGAAGTTAGTTATCCGATCCAGCGTTTCGGGATCTCTCAAACTTCGAGGATCGGTTGGGATTATCCGAGGTATCGAAAGCGATTCAGATCTTTGTCTCGTGTAGACTTTGACTCGTAACGATTTGTGCTTCTCAGACCAAATCATCAGGACAACCTGACCCAAGCTGACCTCAGTAAAGAAAAGTTTTAAAAACACTGAACACGTGTATTCCCCCATACACGTGTAAGACTCGTTTACACCGGGACCAACAAGTGGTATCAGAGCAATGGTTCAACTTGACCACCTGGTTTGTTGACCAAAGTCTTATTTGCTAATATACTTGTGGTCTATCTGAACAGATCTTATTTGTTGAATTCTTAAAAGACTTAGACAAAATGTCTTCTAAGAAACTTCCCATGTTCTCAGTAGAGAACTATGATTTATGGAGACTAAGAATGCAGGCTCACATGTATTCTAAACATGAACGTATGTGGAGAGTGGTCTCTGAAGGGCCATTCCAATTTCTTGTGGTGAATCCCGGAGGAGCGTAAAATGAGAGAAATGATCCTAGAGCGAGATTTCCTAAGTCGATGACCAACCTGACTCTCGAGGAGAGGAAGTTAGTCAATCTAGACTATATTGCTAAAGACACACTATACAAAGACAATTGATGATGGTGTGATGGGAATGATTTCTCACGAATATCGCAAAAGAAATTTGGGATACACTAGAATGTGCCAAGGCACGAGATCATATCAAGGAAAACAAACTTTTCGATTTGCAATTGGAAAGTTTGACGGTTTTTTGAAATGGAAGAAGGTGAATCTATTGACAAATTGGAAGTCGATTCACTAGCATTATGAATGATCCGAATGCACTTGGAAAGAGATATCCACAGAGAGAAGTGGCATTGAAAATTCTTAGAGGTCTTTCTAAGAAATGGGATATTCATTCTGTGGTGATTGAAAACACCAAAAACATTGATTCAATGCCATATCAACAAGTCTTCTCTGAGCTGAAGGCCTATGAGTTTGTAATTGATAAGAAATCTAAAAAAGGTCGACAGAAAGATGATTCATCATCTAGTAAAAATGTGGCTTTCAAAGCCAAGGATAAAACTCTCAAAACTAGAGAGTTCGAGAACTCCTTGCTAAGAATCGGGATGAGCTTGAGGATAAGCTAAAGACCGATGGCAAGGAGGTTTGAAAGACTTAATAATCGATATGGAAAATACAAAAATTATTACAAGAATCACAGGTACCAGAAGAAAGCTGAGGACAAATCAACTGAGAAGAAGAAGGACCTGAAAGCTGAAGGATCTTCATCCAAAAGGAAGGATTCCAAATCCAAAGAAGAAAGTGATCAGGATGATGATGCCAACAGATGCTACAATTGCTAAAAAGAAAGGTCACTTCAAGTATGATTGTCCCGACCGAAAAGCTAAGGAGAGAAGAGAAAGACAAGCTAAAAGAGACAAGAAGTTCTCTAGCAAAAAAGGCCATGGTGCATAGAAGAAGAACATTCCGAGGAAGGATCTAGCTCTTGGGATGAAATCTTCTCGCATAAAGGAAAGTGATGACCTCGCCTAATGGCTATTGAGGAGGTAAACTCTTCTTTCTCTCGTTGTTGCTCCTACACTAGCACAAGAGTTGTCAAGTTCAATCGTAAATGATCATATTTTGACCGATGGATTCTTTTTGAGAATCGATGAAGGACTATGTTGTTCTACAAGAACCGCTAAATGAAACTCAAGAGCGAATAAGGAATCAAGGTTGAAAAATCTTAAATGGAAAGACTCTAGCAATACTGAAATCACTTCTCAATTAATGGGAGCTACTGATGAACTGGATGTTCTTAAACTACAACTCTCAGAAAAAGAGAAGTTGATAGTGACCCTGAATGAAAAGCTAGAGAAATACACTGAAGAGATTCAGCTGATCAGAACCAAGTTCAATGACCTCTCTGAGAAGCATGAAACTCTACAGAACTGTGAGGATAGTCTTGTGAAGAAGCTAACTCTATTGAATATCGCATCTAAAGTAATAGATGAAATTGAGTTATCGAGACTGTCACTATAAAATCCGGATTGGGATACATTCGGGGAACCTCACAAGGTCATCTGAATGCTGCATCAAGTAGCAAGAAGACAATCTTTGTTAAACCAGTGGCACCTACACTTCAAACTGAAGAAATGACCAAGGTGTTAGACAAGGGAAAAAGACATATGGTTCCAGTAAAACTGAATGATCAAGTAAGAAAGCCCAAACCTCAGGTGAAGGCTAGAAAACCTGAGCACTCAGTAGGAAAATTTCAAGCAAGTACTTCGAAGCCTCAGCTAAGAATGCAAACTGAAAAGGATCTCAGATGAACCATCGATGAATCTTAGGAAGAGAAACACTTTCAGAGACATTCTCAATCGAAGAGACCAAGTCCTCAAGATACCGAAGACCTAAATTTCAAAACAGTAACCTTTGAACCCCACTTGCCTAAGGGTAAAGGTTACCGAACCCGAGTCGACAAAGATTCGAGAGGACGCACGCACGTAAGCCAAAGCAAATGAACTAAAGGCACTGCACCAAAGAAAAATTCTAAGGCTCATGTTCATGCCAAGGCTAAGACTCTCATACAGGACAATCGCTAAGGCACCCAGAGTAGTAAATGTGTATGTAGATGTTTATGGAAGACAGATCGCCCACTCTAAAGTGATTAGAGTTGTCGATGATTTGGATTCCTAAAGGTACTGACTAACCTTGTAGGACCCTACACAAATTGGGTACCTAAGAATTGATTTTTGGAGGAGGAAAACAAGGGCACCGAAGTCGATTGAAGATCACATAAGAGACGATGAGTGGAGATGAATTGGCCCTCACAGTATGGTATCTTGACGGTGGATGCTCAAGACATATGACAGATTCAAGAAGATACTCATTGACTATGTTGAACAAAGAGGCCCTCAGATCACATTTGGAGATAACTCCAAGGGGATAGATCAAGGATATGGAACTTTGGAAATCGATTGATTCATATCCATGGTGTTTCATATGTATTCGATTGAAGCATAATTTGCTTTCAATAAGCCAATTTCGTGATAAGGGTTCTAATGTTGAGTTCTCTAAGAACTTATGTTATGTGAAAGATGATATTTCACAGAAAATATTACTGACTGGTACAAGAAAAGGAAATGTGTATCTTGTTGATTGGAGTTCAACTCCTAAATATACATGTTTGGTTGCAAAAAGTTCCACATATACCAGTTGGTTATGGCATAAAAGAATGAATCACCTGAATTTCAAAACCCTGAATAAACTTGCAAGATTAGCTCTTGTGAGAGGGTTGCCAAATGAAGTGTCCAGTAAGGAACATGTTTGTGATGCGTACCAAAAAGGAAAACAAGTTAAAGCATCATTTAAAAGTAAAGTAGATGTTTCTACTGAGAGAATACTTCAGTTGTTGCATATGGATCTTTTTGGTCCAAGAATAACCAAATGAGAACTAATGGCGGAAATATACACGTCGTAGTAGTTGATGACTACTCAAGATATACTTGGGTCATATTCTTACTCAGTAAGAAGGAGACTCGAAGATAAAGTCTACTGAAGTTCTTGAAAAGGCTCAGTATTGAGAAAAATCTGAGTGTGGTCAAAATCAGATCTGACTAGGGAACTGAATTTATAAACCATATTATATCTGATTATTGTGCAGCAAATGGAATTACTCATGAAATATCAGCTGCAAGGACCCCTCAACAAAATGGTGTTGCTTTGAAAGAAGGAACAGGACTCTAAAAAAAACCGCAAGGACAATGATAAATTTGGTTAATATTCCTAAAAGATTTTGGGGTGAAGTCATCAACACGCATGCTATTCTCAAAACAGATCCATGCCGACTAAGAGTCAAGGCCAAAACACCCTACGAGCTTTGGAATGAAAGGAAGCCTCTTGTTTCTTTCTTTTCGTGTGTTTGGTTGCAAGTGTTTCATACACAATAATGGTAAAGATCGGGTTGAAAACATTTGATAGCAAAAGCGATGAAGGAATATTCTTAGGATATTCGAAGTCGATAAAAGCTTTTCGAGTTTGTTGTAGGACTCTTATAGTGGAGGAAACACCTCATGTTGTTTTTGATGAATCTACTTGTGTTCGTAAGAAACAGAACATGATCGTAAGAACCGACCAAGAGGATCACCAGATTAAGCCCGAAAAAGAATGACAAATCATCCATCGAACACGAAAATAAGAAGTCACCTTCTATGATTGGAGTAACTTTCGGACTCGGATAAAGAAGTTCGAGGATGGAACTCGGGATGGTGAGACTCAGAAAGCCAACACACCAAAGGTGACCGATCTGAACAGACACCAGTTCAGACTCAGGTATGTGATGCCAATGAAGATGTGGTCACAGCTAAGGCAAATTCTGAATCTATCAACCAAAGGGGAACAAATGTCTCTGACAATGTTCTGAATAGAATTTCCCCTGAGGAAGATGATTCCCTTTCTCCTTTTATGTTGTTCCCTGAGTTTATTGAACTAACTGAACCTAACATTTCAAATGTTGAGGATACTATTGAAGGGGGAACATCTAGAAGAAGATGGTTAGATAGTCATCCTACAAGTCAAATTGTGGGTGATCTAACTGAAGGTGTCAAAACAAGAAGGTTCCATGGTGAGAGTGCACTATCCTGCTGCTTCCTATCAGAGAAAGAGCCAACTGAGATTGAAGAAGCTCTACAAGATTCTCATTGGATTACTGCTATGAAAGATGAGCTGAATCAATTCTCAAGGAATGAAGTATGGGAGCTAGTGGATAGACCTGAAAGGCACAATGTTATTGGAACCAAGTGGGTATTTAAGAATAAAAGAGATGAGAACAACAACATTGTAAGAAACAAGGCAAGGCTAGTTGCACAAGGTTATTCCCAAGAAGAAGGCTTGGATTATGATGAAACCTTTGCACCTGTTGCAAGACTAGAAGCCATCATATTGTTTCTTGCATATGCTGCCCACATGAAGTTCACATTCTATCAAATGGATGTGAAGAGTGAATTTCTGAACGGTGTGCTTAAAGAAGAGGTTTATGTAGAACAACCTCCTGGTTTCAGACAGAATGACCAAGTTTACAGGCTCAGAAAAGCCTTGTATGGTCTTAAGCAAGCACCAAGAGCATGGTATGATACTCTTTCTCAGTTTCTTACTGACCACGGTTTTGTCAAAGGAACTGTTGATAGAACTTTGTTCAGGATAGAAGATAGGGAAGATATCTTACTAGTTCAGATATATGTTGATGACATCATTTTTGGATCTCCAAATCATAATTTGTGTGAAAAGTTCTCTACACTGATGAAAGGCAAATTTGAGATGTCTATGATGGGGGAGATGAATTTCTTTCTAGGTCTTCAAGTGACACAATCAAAGGAAGGAATCTTCATCAACCAAGCAAAGTACACCAGAGATCTGATTGCCAAATATGGTGTACAGAATTGCAATGCAGTTAGGATTCCCATGAATACTAACTACAAGATGGATCCTGATCCTGAAGGCAAATCACTAAGTCACACTGATTATAGAGGGATCATTGGATCATTGCTCTATCTCACAGCAAGTAGGCCGGATATAACATTTACTGTTGGGATATGTGCAAGATACCAAGCTAATCCTAATGCTAGTCACATGGAGGCTGCCAAAAAGATACTGAAGTATCTTAAGGGCACAGTGAATAGAGGATTGTGGTATCCAGCTGATGATAACCTTGAATTAACTGGTTACTCAGATGCTGATTATGGAGGTTGTAGAATTGACAGGAAGTCCACTACAGGAACTTCTCAATTTCTTGGAAGTAAGCTGATATCTTGGTTTTCAAAGAAACAGACCTCAGTAGCAACCAGTACTACTGAAGCTGAATACATGGCTGCAGGAAGCTGCTGTGCTCAGATTCTTTGGCTCAGACAACAATTAAGAGATTATAAAGTTGTAGCCAATGAAGTACCCATATTTTGAGATAATAATAGTGTTATTGCTATTTCACAAAATCCGGTATTGCACACCAGATGCAAGCATGTGGATATCAGACATCACTTCATCAGAGATCATGTCGAGAAAAAGGACATCAGGAAGGAGAAAATTCATACTGATAAGCAGAGAGTTGATATCTTGAATAAACCTTTGGCTGAATCAAGATTTCAGGAACTATCAGTTGAATTAGGGATGTTGGATCCAGGTGTATAGAGTAAAATCTGAAAAATCGAAGGTTTTCAGATGCATGAAGTTTTCTCAGAATTCTACTGAAAAAACTCAGGATAAAATAGGAAATACTGAACTGAGTATCAGGAAACTCAGATGTACTGAAGGTCAGTACTCAGTACCATACTGAACCCTTTCAGTACTCAGTATCATACTGACATTTTATCAAGGTCAATACTCAGTAAGATTGATAAGAAAATTAGTCTGAAGAAGTAATGACTCATGCAACTCATTTATTGCTTAAGTGAAACTCAGTAATCATTTGCAATAAATACAAAACACCTGAAGAATGTTTTTGGGCGGGACCTTTGAAATTCCAAAGAAGGTCAACAGTCATTAAATGCTCTGTTATATTTAAAAACCAATGAGGGTAAAATGGCGGCTTACTTTTCGGAAGATCGTCCTTTCGCATACCCGATTAATCGTGGATTAATCTTAACCGTTGATTCTCACCAAACCGATACGAATTTCCACGAATCGGTCTATATATTCCTTGAGAAGCCAATTCAAGCCCTTTTTATTAAACCCTCATTCCCAAATCACTCTGCAAATAAAATTCCCTTTGCCCAGAAAGCTTCATCGCTCAAACCCTAAACCTTCAATTTCTTCAAAATGACTTATACCATTTTCGATAAATTGGCCGAAACCAATAAACCTTGGTATGAGTACGTTGTATCTCTGGAGAGTACTTCCAACACCAAACATGAAGAAGAGGCGCTTCATTTGATCAGATTGGCAAAACTGACAAACCTCGTCACAAACCGACCGGAGGCGGAATATTCGCGGGAGGTAATAGATTTTGTCTCTAATATGGAAATAGATGAGGATGATAATATTGAGTCCAAGATTTCAGTTTCGCATTTAGGGCATACATCGAAGTATATAGATTTTGTTCGGGAGCTGTACATAGTCCCTCAAAATTTAAACGATGTTTTTGAGTTATGCGATAGGGGAGATGATCCAACTTTGTATATGTTAGGTCGAAAGCAAGAATATTTTGATAGGATTACTGAGAATCCTGTTAAATTTGTGGCGACCTTACATAAGAGGCATTTGAAGCCTAAATACAAAGTATTGATGGATATAGTGAGCAAGTGTATAATGAGTCGATCGGGGAGTTTTGAGCAGATTAGCACTCCCAAACCCTGATTGATGGTGACGATTGAGGACTCACCCACCAAGGATTTCAACTGGCTGAAGTATCTGCTCAAGGTGGTGAGTGAGCAAGCCAAGGTCATAAAAAGGGAGGATGACTCAATTTCTATCAAAGGCAAGATCCTCCATGCCACCAAAATTGCCTTCATTTTGGAGATGTTCCGAGAGGAGGAGGACATCTTTGCCAACTCTACTCCTTTCCCTAAGTCCAAAGTAATGTTCAAGCCCATCGCTGCAAAGAGGACCATCAAAGGGAAGAAAGAGAAGAAAGTGGAATCACCAGTTGCTGCTGCTGCTGAAGAAACCCAACAAACCAGGGGGGAGGTTTTGTTGGAGGCCAAGAAGGAACAGGGTGAGAAATTGAAGAAGCAAAACCCTCGCTCCAAAGCGCAAGAGAATGGTGGTTCTCACTGATAATAAGGAGGAGAGTGAGACTGAGGAGATTGACTGAGAGAGCAAATCGCTCGTAAATCGCCTTTACATGTATTGGCTCAGGCTATCTCAAAGGCACAGGATCAAACTGAGGAGCAAGTCTTCTCTGAGGTTCTTGAAAAGTCGCTTAGTTCTGATAAGTTTTCTCAAGAAATATTCCAAGGACCTCAGACCTCAGAGAATGTTCAGATTCCCTCTGAGGAAGTGACGGCTCATGATGGTCCCGGTGGAAAACCCATTTTGCGCGTGCGGAAGCAAACATTTCGTGCGATGCATATAAAAACAGGGGTGAAGGAATGGTGATTCCAGATTTTTCTCTTTTTAAGCTCATGTGTTGTGTTTTGCTTATAATCGAATGCATATGATAAGTAAAGAACATAAAGCAATAAAGAACACAACAAAGTATAGTGGTTTGGAGGCTCAAGCTCCTACATCCACTCTCCCTGTTCCTAGGGAAATTCCTTCCAACTGGACTTATCACCCTCTCGGGTGCGCCTCTAGATATTTAACGAGTTCACACTCCAACGGGACTTATCACCCTCACTCGGGATTGCCTACCCTCCCTTTCGGGATTGCTAGATGTTTACCTGAGTTCACACTCACCTACAAACTTAACCGACTGATTTGGGTAAGGTTTGTTTGGTTTCCAACTAGGTTGAGATTTTCCCTTACATTTGTTTAGCCTCAATGCTAAGGTTGGGAAAATCTCTCTAAGCTTAGGATACATTGCTTAGATTGGGTTCTGGAACACTCTTGAACATATTTGTATATCTACAGACTTGTGTTCTAGGGTGGGAATGCTTTGGGTATAACTCTCTTTGGCTCTGTAGCATCTCGTGCTATAATCTCCACGCATCCACACTTGATAATGATGAAAGACCTTGTATTTATAGTATGGATTTGAATGTTACCGTTGGAGAGAATCACATTCAAATCCATACTATTCTTGTAAAATCTGTTGACTTCTTCAGGTGGTTGTCTTCCACTTTCATTGGTCCACGTCAGCTGATTCTAAAGGCTATATTCCTCAGATTCCTCGCCTTGGAATCATTCAGGATTCTCTGAGTCTCAGTGTCTTCAGAGACATCTTGAGTCTTGATTCTATCTCCGAGTCTTGAGGTTTATCCGAGTCTCAGATTTTTCTCATCGAGCCTCGGTGAATCGAGCCTCGGGATACTTGATTCAACAGACTTCTCTTCAACGGACCTTATGCGATCGGGCATACTAACACTTTCGAGTGACTGAGTTCGATTCTCGAATTCAGACATCTGACCAGTCACTTTGACTCAAAGTATATCGATTTCTTCTTTGTTCGATTCGATCGACTCGACCGATCCGATCAACACTTCTTCGAGATCAATATCTCGGGGATAGCATCAGTCAATTACATTTAGGTTTAGCATATCGGTTTAGCACATCTTGATCTCAATCACGCGTCGATCTTGATCATCCGCTCATCTTCATATCGATCTCGATCACGTCGATCTCGTCGATCTCATCTCCTTCCTCTTCCGATCGCAACCTTCTCTTCCGATCTTACGGTCAATTTTTTTGATCACATATTCCGCTTCTTCCGATCACCATATCACTCGACTATTCTTCCGATCATCCGATCGTTCACATTCTGGTCATCGATCTTCCGATCATTTGGCTTAGCTTTTTTCTTCTCTTCTGATTTTGCACAACTCATTAGTTAACTCGGAACTCATCTAACCCATCTGATCTCGATCAGTCTCGTCTGCAGCCTCGTCTGATCTCGATCATCTACTTCTGATTTCGTGAGTTCCCCCTCAACTTGTTCTTTCGTTCCCCCTCAACTTGTTATCTGTAATTAACTTCAATAACTCAAGTTGATAATGTTTTGGCATAATTCATCAAAACTAAAATATCCCAACAATTTCCCCCTTTTTGATAATGAAGCCAAAACATTAAAATATATACATTTTTAAAGAAATGGGTTTTCTTTTAAAAAGATCAGTTCAGGTGTTCACTTTGAAATTAGTAAACTTTAGAACTCCTGCTTTGATACCAATTGATGGTCCCGGTGGAAAACCCATTTTACGCGTGCTGAAGCAAACATTTCATGCGATGCATATAAAAATAGGGGTGAGGGTAAGGTGATTACAGATTTTTGCGTTTTAAGCTCATGTGTTGTGTTTTGCTTATTATTGAATGCATATGACAAGTAAAGAACATAAAGCAATAAAGAACACAACAAAGTATAGTGGTTCGGAGGCTCAAGCTCCTACATCCACTCTCCCTGTTCCTAGGGAAATTCCTTCCAACTGGACTTATCACCCTCTCAGGTGCGCCTCTAGATATTTAACGAGTTCACACTCCAACGGGACTTATCACCCTCACTCGGGATTGCCTACCCTCCCTTTCGGGATTGCTAGATGATTACCGAGTTTACACTCCAACTGGACTTATCACCCTCTCGGGTTCGCCTCTAGATATTTAACGAGCTCTCACTCCAACTGGACTTATCACCCTCTCGGGTTCGCCTCGGGACTTATCACCCTCCACGGGATTGCCTACAGATGTTTACCGAGTTCACACTCCAACGGGACTTATCACCCTCACTCGGGATTGCCTACCCTCCCTTTCGGGATTGCTAGATGTTTACCGAGTTCACACTCACCTACAAACTTAACCGATAGATTTGGGTAAGGTTTGTTTGGTTTCCAACTAGATTGAGATTTTCCCTTACATTTGTTTATCCTCAATGCTAAGGTTGGGAAAATCTCTCTAAGCTTAGGATACATCGTGGGTTGCTTAGATTGGGTTCTAGAACACTCTTGAACATATTTGTATATCTACAGACTTGTGTTCTAGGGTGGGAATGCTTTGGGTATAACTCTCTTTTGGTTACAGAAAGCATTTCGTGCTATAATCTCTGTAGGTCCGAAGCGGGTTTAGTGAGGCGTAAGTCTAGAGGAGGGTGAATAGACTTCGAAAACTTTTTGTGCAGAAATCGGTGTGAGGCGATTAGCTTGATCAGAAGCGAGTGAATCAGTTTGGGCTGATAACCAACTTACTAATCGCCCGGAAGCAAGATTAGTTCGGTAACTATCAGTTTAATGGATGTGTGCGGAAGCTTAAGTTTTACCCGTGAAAAACCGGTTTTTATAATCAGATTCCAAAGTTAGTGTTTTTAACCAGTTGAGTGAAGTGTCAAGCTTGATCGGATCGAAGCTTGGTGCTGGTGATCTCAACTTAGAATATGTATCGCTTTTAAAGGTTGTGTGCAATTGTGTAGACAGTTAATCAAAGCGGTAAAGGCACACAAGATTTATAGTGGTTCGGACAAACCAGTCCTACGTCCACTCTTCCCTATCACAAGGGGCACCAACTTAACCAACTGAACTTAGTTTTATGTGTTAGTTCAACACAGTACACCGACAGATATTTAAGGAGTTCTCACTCAACCGATCCATAAATCGTAACTAGAAACCCTAGTGCGAAATCTTGCTAAACAACTTAACCTAACTTGGGTTTGGATAAGATTGTTTTGGTTCCAACTAAGAAATCTTTTCTAGTGTTTAAGGTAGCCTATCAGCTAGATGAAAAGATTTCTATGCTAAGAACTTATGGGATGAACACTTAATAAAATAATCTTCTTGATCGTGTTCTTCGTGCGGAAATCTGATAATTGCTTGAGCTTCTTGATTGTTCAGTGTTTCCGTGTTTCACTCTGAAGTGTGATCCCATATTTATAGACCTTGAAATCAAAGAGCCGTTGGAGAGCAATTTGAATTTCAGGCTATATTAGGTAGGTCTGCAGGATTGATGTGACGTGCTTCAGGAGCGGCATGGCGAAAAGTGTGAACTTGTATTTTATAGCCGTTAGAGAAAGCAAAGATCAAATCCCTTAATTGTCGGGCTCGATCATCGTGTCTTGTTCTTATTGGTTAATGAGGCCTTTTTTCGGTGTTTGTTCTTCCAACTAAGGTTGACATTCTTCTTGTTCAGATCACAGACGTATGATTAGGTGAAACATCAATTTTCACCGAGAGTGACCGATCGATCGAATCGATCGTCTACTGATGGAGTCTTTTGGTGCGGTTGACTTAGCTTCAACTAGCGGACTTCGGTGATGTAGGTCTTCCGTCCGATCTTGGAAGTCATCGATCTTCAAGTATTACGAGTTTGAGCTTTATGACTTCAATTTGAGATATCGACTAGATCGGATCGATCGATCTTACATTCTTCTCTAGCATTCCGCCTCGCATGGGATATCGGTTGTTCTTTGGATTTTCAGATCGACTTATACATATTGAGGTGCCCCCTCAATATGTGACCTATCTATTACATCGGTTGTTCTATATACAAAGAATTATCAACGGTATTCTATAAACGGTAATATAAACATCGATCACCAATGTGTCCGATCGGGTCCTATTACATGTGTTTTCGGAACTTTTATCAAAACTATAAATTTCCCAACAATTTCCCTTTTTGATAAAAACCAAAACACCGAGAAACCAAACAGTTGATAAATATAGAAACGATAAGAGCACATAATCGGAAGACAATGAGATTTTGTCTTAGGATTATAAAATAAACTTTTCTCATTAGATATGTCGATTACATGTTACATCAGAAAAGTTTGAATTTAAAAACAGCTGATCCTGAGAAGTCTTCTGATTCTTCACTCTTTAGGCTTGTATCCTTCTGGCATCTCTCTTTGATCTTGAGGTACGTTGAAGATCTGATATAGTTTCCATTTGACATCATTGGTCCGGCGAGGATCGAGTTATGCGTTTTTGCTCGGGGATGTCAAAGTAGAATCTCTGAAATGCCAGTCTATCAAATGAGCCATCTGCCTTCTTCGAGTAATCCAACAGATCATACTCTTGGCGAGATATTTTTACATTGATAAGTTTGGCCTCATTTTCCAGATACTTCAGAAAATCTGGATATTTATTTTCTAACCAGTTGAGGAATTCATCATCTGGAGATTCTTCTCGTGGAACAAGATTAAGGACAAAAGCATCGAAGCCATTCACACGATCTTGTTCCATTCCTCAAACCTCTTAGCATGTGCAGCAGTTTTTTGAAATGATCTCATCAACTCTTCTGTGGCGTTGAGGTTCGGTACAGATTTTCCAGCCTTTCCTTTCTTCGCTCTCGATCTGAATTTTTTCTTCAGATTTTCTGCCTCTGTCAATTTTTCTGCCCTTCTTTCTTCTTTTTTTTGGGGCCTCTTCAAAGAACTTTGCTCTTTGGGCCAGTTTCTCGGCGATTTTTTTATCGCTTCATGTCGCTGTAAATTTGTGCTTCTTGTGACTATTTTAGTCCGAGTAGTGGGTGGTACGAGTTGTGATGTCCCAAAGACCAGCAGCCTAGCCTACCTTTCTTGCCTTTGATTTTTCAATCTTTTCGAGAGACTTCATTGGCAAAGAGATCCAGATGGTCTAGTCTTTGTCCATAGGCTTCTATGATGCGAATTAGATCTTCCGTTGTTACGATCATGTCGGTTGGTTTCTCGATCCGTCCTTCCCCTTTTTGGTTTGATCAAAAAGCGTTGTGAGGAGGAAGTTAGGGAACCAAAATCGACCGATATTGCCCTATTGAGATTCGCAAGATAAACTCGAACTGGAGAGCGGTTAGAAGTTGAACCTTCGAGATCATTTCGATCTTGATAGATTTGATGGCGTAAGAAAATGTAAAGATCGGTTTGTCAAGTTTATCTTCTGTCAAATCGAGCTTTTCGGTGAGCATCGGAAAAGAAACTTGTTGTTGATCCACCGAATCGACTTGTCATCCACGGATTTTATAAGATCGGCAGATCACGGTGGTCACGATTTGGGAGAACCGATCTTTGATCATTTGCAATGGGAAATAGCCAATTCCCTTTGATCATTATTTCTTTGAGGCCAATCTGCCTCGATCGGCTATCACTCCCTCAATTTCTTCTTTCGGAGATCTTTGAAACATGATCGATCTCCGAAGTTGATCGTGGTTATATGTGATGTTGGAATGTTTTTGCGTCACTTGATCGATCTCGATTGTTTGTGCCTCCGGTGGTTGGTCATGAAGCTGACACAGTTCCTTATCATCGGCAGCTCTGTATCCTTCATTGTAGCATCGCCTTGAGAGCTTCTTGAGCGATCTCGGTTCGCCTTGTTCGATCAATCGGCTTCTGTGGATCGGAGCTTTGATAGATTCATAGTTATCATTTCATTTGGTGATCTACGTTAGCGATTTCCTCATTTGAAATCAAAATCGCAAACTCATCAAGACCGCCCATTTGCTCAATAATTATTATAAAAATCGAGAAGCTTTTTAATCGAGATCTCTCGGTGAGGATCTCCATAACTTGTTCTCTAGTAGCGAGGATGGGCGACCCGATTCTGGATACATCTCATCAATTTCTCGTTCGATTTGCATTACGACTATTTTCCTGTGATGGTCTTTGATGATCTAGACTCGGGGAATTGTCCATCCGATTCGGTTGATGAGATGTGGAGGGTTCCGTGGTGCTTGAGTAGGTGGAAGTTGTGCGATAGGCTCGACTGCGCAGAGGTTCTATTTGTGGAGGAAGTTGCGCTGGTTCCAATGCGGTAAGGTTTACAGTTCATGAATCATTGCAGTTTGTGTTAGCGACGATGTAGTTTCGAGTTCGCAGATGATGTAGTTTGAGTTCAAGGCGAAGGTGGAAAAAGTAGGAGACATGCTCAAAGACCATTAGTCCGAGTGGTGAATTTCCGGTTTGGAGGAGAAGGAGATCGTTAAATCTAGTGCTTCTTCCTCGAGAATGAGTAGCGAGCTCTCGGCTTGAGAAGCTTACTGTCGATTTTTCACGATTTTGTGGTTCAACAGTGATCTGGCGCTCTTTCTTCATCGACTCATCTTCTAGCATCGAGTCATGGAGGCTTGCCGCCTTCTTCGGCCTCTTTTCACGGACCTTCACCGATTTTCTTTTTCTTCTTGGGGGCTTCGGTGTAGGCGAAGTTGCTTCCTCGCTTTTTCCTTTCTTAGTCTTTGGGGGAGTTGGCGCGATATCATCGTCTGGTGGCCCAAATATGGCTAAAGTGGTGGAGAGGAATGCCTTGTAGGGCTTGGTCCATTCTGTTCCCCATCTGGCGGTTGGCATTTTGTCTTGTAGGATAAGCGCAACCTTGTTGAGATTCTTGATCCTCTTCTTGGATAGACTGCCTCCACTCATCAACTTCAAATTTATCATGTTCTTGGAGTAGAATGGCCTTTAGGAACCCATGCCAATTGATGTTCTTGGCTTCATCAATTATTGAAGCCATCTTCATGATTTGGTGATGTAAGAACATCTGAAATTTGAATGAAATACCCATAATTGTTTTTGACAAAATATCAAACAACAATCGGTATTTCCTCTTGAGCATTGGCGACAAAGCGACGTATGATGTTTGTCGGCCCTCTACGATGAGCTTCGTTTCGATCAGCTCATCTTGATTCTCCCTCAGTAGTGAGCGGCGAGATTCGTCCTTTTGGTAGGCTGAACAGACGAGTTATATCCTCATTCGTCAGTCTGATCTCTTCTTCGGTGACTGTCAAAAGTAGTTCTTCTCTAGGAGCATCTGTATCCACCCTTAAATTCCTTAAGAATTCGAGGGCTTCATACTGCATCACTGGATTGCAGTGAGAAGCACAATATTTCTCAAGTCTGCTTTTCTTGAATTTCCTCTACTTCCATTGATTAGGATCCTTTGTCACCCCAAATTTATGCGAACTTGTCCTCGACAATCCTTAATGTCGATTCATTATAGTTGCACATTATTTTACCCATACCGTGAGTGATCATCTACAGATAAGATAGATTCGGTTAAAATTGTGCATAAATATTAAGAATATCACATACGCGGAAATCAAGAAACAATAAACATAATACAGGATATCAGCGATTGACAAGATCTTTAAGATCAATGGTTTTAAAAGAATGATTCATCAAATTATCAGAAATTACCAGATTCTATTTTTTGGATTTGAGACTTTAAGAAAAACACTTTGAATCGCAGAAAAAGTGTCTGGAGAGTTTTTGGAAAATAAAAAACGCAGTTTGTGATTTGGAAAAACTGGTAGGGTTTTTTTGATGAACCTTATAAAGATGAGGAGGGAAAAAGATAAGATTTGGAAGATCAACCGTTTGAAAAGATTAGACGATCCAGATTAAGCGGTTTTGATCGAATGGTTAGGAAAAAACGCATTTGAAAAACCTTTTGGATTTAAAAGCCCATTTTTGTAGCAATTAATAGATGTACTTACGTCCACATTAAATGATTTGCGGGGAGATCGTCCACAGTGTGTCGCGTCTAAAGAAGGTAAATAAAAGCGAGATAAAATCCGATGAATAAGCAAATAACAAGGGAAAAGAAAGGCGATGTCGATTGGTGATATAGTAATCGATCAATACCACTTGAAGTTGATTCCACTTGTTGATCTTAGTTTTTCTGCCTAAACCTTATAATTTCCCAAACCGATCTGTTTCATTTTGTGTCCGATTTCCTTCGATCCTCCTCGATCGGGTTGAAGTTCCCCTTCAACCGATATTTATGTTTTCTCATAGACCGATATATCGATTTGTTGAGGTTTCAAGTTCAAACTGATCTTCCTTATCGATCGGGCCAGTATGTAATCGATTTTGGTTGACCTAATCGATTCTTCTCGAGATCAAGCCAATTCTTGGAATAAGTGTTACCGCCAAAACTTAGTCTAGAATAGTAGTCTCTATTCCCTAAGTTGGTAGCGATTTGACATATCGTAATTATAAATGCATCAGATATCTTGATATGTCAATCCGTAGTAAATTTATCCAATTATCGATCGCGTGATTTCTACATTTGTCCTTGTGATGCAAATTTCTCTAAAAGGCTTTTTTGAAATCAAATTTGCATTTGCACCCTTGCTTGGCCTCTATAAATTGGACCAATGTTTTTTACACAACATAACCCATTCACCATACTTATCTTTCTTTGTAAAAACATGCATTCTCGTGAACCCTTATTTCCGGTGAAACTTAGGCAAACACCTTTACCCCTTTTTCAATGATTTGACTTCTCAAATCAACCCCTGTGTCCCTTATCTTTGTTTGGGCCGTCGTCATCAAAGATTTCACATACAATTGTTGCTTAAGCTCCTTTACCACCACGGCGGATCTGCTTTGTCAGAAGCCGAGAAGACACTTCTCCTAACCAGTATGCACCTTATGTGTCTATCGTTATGGCGTAACCGGCATCAACGCAGACTCGGTCGATATAAAACATGAGTCCGATATACGGTCTTGATCATCAAACGGTGATCTTCAGATATCAACTCAATTTTTTACATGTAACACATGTGCCCATAAGGTCTTTGAACCAATTTCTTGGCACATGTGCTCCATTTAACAGCTGGAGAGTCCATTGACTTCAGGTCTAAGGGCTCCTGGCTTATAAATCCTATCAAGGCCTCTCTCGCTCCATTGGTTTTAGCCGGTGAGAGGCTTTAGGATTATTTTAAAGCCTTTCTCACCCCTTGTTAAGTGGGGGAAAATGAGAGCATCGATTTAAAATCTCTCTCTCCGCACTTCTTGGGTTAGGATGAGGGTTTAGGGTTATAGGTTTAGGGTTTTTGGTTATGACTTATGTACTGACCTCCGGGTCCTTTGTACTTGTATCTTGTAATGTAATCTGACCTTCGGGTCTTTATCAATGAAAAGTTCTATTATTCCATTGTTGTGTAAATTCTCTGCTTTCTTATGCAATTGTAGGCTTTAATCTGTGAATCTTGCTTGTTGAATATCATTAAATCGACTTACAAAGAAGTAAAATAACCCAACCGATTTAATCGGATATTCCTTTTAAATTGAGCGTTTCCTTTAATCGATAAACCTTAAATCGATAAGTTCCTTTAAATCGATAACTCAGAATCGATCGATTTCTCACATCGGTTCGATCGATCTTCCGATCGATTGAGATACCAAACTCAATCGATTCCTTTCACTGGTTAGTCTCTTAACCAAATTTGGTTCTCGAGAACAATCCATCAATCATTTTAGGTGCTTTTTCTCCAAGATCCGAAGCCCTAGCTCATTACACAATTCTTCGAATCTAATCCCATTTAGTGGCTTGGTTAGAATATCGACTTCAGAAATCGGTGTGAATCTTTTCCATTTCGATATTCTTCTTTTCAACATGATCTCTTATAAAATGGTGTGTCGACATCCACATGCTTGCATCTTGTATGTAAACGAGGATTACGAGTGATTGCAATAAGACTATTATCATCACAGAATATTGGTACATTCTTAGCTACAATGTTATAATCCCACCGCCGACTTGACTAAGCAGCTTGGGAGCAACAACGACTTCCTGCAATGACCATATATTCCGCTTGATAGTAGATGTCTTGAATCGATGTCCGCTTTTTTGAAAACCACGAGATCGGTTTACTTCCTAAAACCGACATGTTCCCGAGGTTGACTTCTGTCAATCTTGCAACCTCCATAATCGTAATCGGAATACCCACTAAGTTTCTAGATTATCATCGATGGGTAAAATAAACCAAGGTTTCTTGTCCCTTCAGATACTTAAGAATCCGCTTAGTTTTGCTTCTAGGTGGCTTTGCATTGGATTTGCTCGAATCGCACATACACCCTATCGCAAAGGTGATATCTCGATCCGCTTGCGATCAGAATGATAGAGATCCAATGAGAGCCCTATATTCTTTTCTCGATTTGTTTTCGACCATCCTCATCCGGATCCATCTTGAATCCAGTCATCATAAGAATTTTGGCTTCCTTGCAATTTTGAACTCCAAACTTAGCCAATAAATTCCTAGTGTACTTCGCTTGGCAGATGAATATTCCTTCTGCACTTTGCTTCACCTGGAGACCCAGAAAGTAATTCATCTGTCCCATCATGGACATCTCGAACTTCCCTTGCATCAGTTCTTTGAATCTTTCACATAGACTCTTGTTAGGAGATCCGAAGATGATGTCGTCCACGTAGATCTGAACCATCAGAATATCTTCTCCATCTTCTATTCTGAATAAGGTTATGTCCACTGTTCCTTTAGTGAACCCACTGTCGATCAAGAACTGAGAGAGTGTATCATACCAAGCTCGAGGAGCTTGTTTCAGGCCATAAAGAGCTTTTTCATAAAGCGGTACACTTAATTTTGTTCTTTTCGAAGCACGGAGGTTGTTCGACATAAACTTCCTCTGCTAGTACCCGATTTAAAAATGCACTCTTTCGTCCATCGATATCTGATGAACCCTCTCGTGGGGAAGCATATGCGTAAACTTGACCGAAATGGCTTTAGGCGGCGATCGGGTGCAAAGGTCTCGTCATAATCAAATTTCGATTGTGAATACCCCTTAGCAACAAGTCTTGCCTTATTTATGGTGATGACATTTTTCTCATCTCTCTTGTTCTTGAAAACCCACTTCGTGCCAATTACGTCTTGATGATTTGGTCTGTCTACCAGTTCTCAAACTTGATTTCTGTCGAACTGTTCAAGCTCTTCCTGCATGGCTAGAATCCAGCTTGCGTCTTGTAGAGCTTCCTCTATTGTTGTTGGTTCCTTCATAGACAAATAACAAAGAATACATGGCACTTTCACCAATCGATGTCTATTTTTAACTTTTTATCGATGGGTCTCCGATGATCAGATCAGTTGGATGACTGGTTATCCAGGTCCTTCTGTTCTGATTTGCGTCGGTTTGGAGAACATCATCCATTTCTAATAAAGGTTCATTACTAGTGACTGGGAGTGGTGCAGAATTATGATCCACTTGATAAGAACATGTCTCAGCTGATGTTGGACTCATCATGTGCTGATGTCTGTTCGTGGGAACTTCAGTGTTCCCGAACCGGATGGTTCGGGTTGATCTTTATCTCACCAGATCGCCTTCTTCACCGACAGCTTTTTTCGTACCTTAGGATCCGAATGATCCGGTGAATCACCTAGATCCGGAATGTATACCGTTACGGTTTCGATTCTTTTTTTCCTTGATCATTAGTCGATCCATTTTTCGAGCATCGGTACTAGTTGATCGGTACAACTTTTTCTCGAGGCGATTTCTCTTGTTCGTAAGATGCTTCATCAAAGACTACATGGGGTGTTTCTTCCACAAGTAGGGTTCGCCTGCATTGTAAACCCCCGAAAGCCTTGCTAGATGAGGAATATCCTAAGAATATACCCTCATCGACTTGGCCTCAAAAGTCTTCAACCCGACTCTTCCCATTGTTGTGTATGAAACACTTACACCCAAAAAACATGGAAGTAAGAGACACGAGGTTTTTTACGTCCTTCCACAGTTCATAGGGTGGTTTGTAGTGAGCCTTAGTCGGAAGACATCATTACGAGTATGGCATGCGTTGATTGATTATACGCTTTTAAAACGGCTTTGGTATTGCATGTTCAGCTAACATTGTGCGAGCAGCTTCTTTGAGAGTTCTGTTCCTCCGTTTTGCTACTCCATTTTGTTGTGGCATCCTTGCAGCTGATGTTTCATGTTGTATACCATACTTAGAGCAAAAATCAGTAATAAAAGAGTTCGTAAATTTGCACTTTTATATCGATCCGATTTTTACTACATCGACACCCTTCTCATTTTGTAATCTTTTTAGCAGCTCGGGTATCTTCGTTGTCGTCTCATTCTTCTTATGTAAGAATATAACCCAGGTAAACTTGCGTCCGTTGAGACTGACTGGTGTAACTGGTCCAAATAGATCCATATGAAGCAGCTGCAGTACTCTGCTGGATGCCGGTCCAGGAATTCCCTTGAATGAAGCTTTGACCTGTTTTCCCTTCTGACATGCAATACATGTCTGATCCTTTGAAAATACTTCATTCGGAAGTCCTTCCACTAGAGACATCCTTGCTATCTTATTAAGAGTTCAGATGGCTCATTCTTTTGTGCCAGAGCCAACTGCTACTTTTGGAACTCTTGACAATCAGGCATGCATTTCTTGGGCAACTGTTCCAATCAGCTGTGTAGATCGTCCCTTTCCTTGAACCAGTTAGCAAAATCTGTTGAGTGGCTCGATTCTTGATAGTGCATTGGTCAGTCAAGAACTCAACACTGAATCCGTTGTCGCAGAATTGTGAAACCGATAGTAGGTTATGCTTGGACCTTCGACATACGAGACTCGATTTTGTACATCATCATTCTCTAAGGTTCCGAATCCTTTGGTATAACCAAAGTTATCATCACCGAAAAGAGTACACGCGGGCCTTCGTTTCACGAAGAGCCGAGGAGATGTTTGCTTCTGTCATGTGCCTTGAGCATCCACTATCGATGTACCAGATAGTTGCTTGCACACCTCCTTTGTTGGCGGACCCACGCGATCCTGCGCAGCCAAATCGGGCTTTAGGTACCCCTTTTTGGATTGGGTCCCCGAGGGGTTAGGATTAGTTTTGGGGATCCATACAAACGAGCACTTCTATTGTGATCGGTTAGATCGGAAGGGCGATTTGTCTCCCATACCTATCAACATAATCATACATCTCTTTATATGCTTTTCGAACCGGTTTTTATAAATCGATTCCAAAGTTAGTATTTTAACCGGTTGGTCAAGTGTCAAGCTTGATCGATCGAAGCTTGGTGTTAGCCGATCTCAACTTAGAATATGTATTGCTTTTAAAGGTTGTGTGCAATTGTGTAGGCAGTTAATCAAAGCGGTAAAGGCACACAAGATTTATAGTGGTTGGACAAACCGGTCTACGCCCACTCTTCCCTATCACAAGGGCACCAACTTAACCAACTGAACTTAGTTTTATGTGTTAGTTCAACACAAGACAACCGGCGGATATTTAAGGAGTTCTCACTTAACCGATCCTTAAATCGGAACTAGAAACCCTAGTGCGAAATCTTGCTAAACAACTTAACCTAAACTCCGGTTTGGATAAGATTATTTTGGTTCCAACTATGAAATCTTTTCTAGTGTTTAAGGTAGCCTATCACCTAGATGAAAAGATTTCTATGCTAAGAACTTATGGGATGAACACTTAATAAAATAATCTTCTTGATCGTGTTCTTTCGTATGAAATCGATAATTGCTTGAGCTTCTTGATTGTTCGGTGTTTTAGTGTTTCACTCAAGTGTGATCCCATATTTATAGACCTTGAAATCAAAGAGTCGTTGGAGAGCAATTTGAATTTCAGGCTATATTAGGTAGGTCTGCAGGATTGATGTGACGTGCTTCAGGAACGGCATGGCCGAAAGTGTGAACTTGTATTTTATAGCCGCTAGAGAGAAGCAAAGATCAAATCCCTTTAATTGTCGGGCTCCGACCATACGTGTCTTGTTCTTATTGGTTAATGAGGCGACTTTTCGGTGTTTGTTCTTCCAACTAAGGTTGACATTCTTCTTGTTCGGATCACAGACGTATGATTAGGTGAAACATCGGTTTTTTCACTGGAGAGTCGACCGATCGGTCGAATCGATCGATCTACCGTGGAGTCTTCTGGTGCCGGTTGACTTAGCTTCAACTAGTAGACTCGGCTGATGTAGGTCTTCTGGTCTGATCTTCTGGAACTCATCTGATCTTCAAGTATTCTGAGTTTGAGCTTTATGACTTCAGCTGAGATATCTGACTAGATCAGATCGATCTGATCTTTTGTTCTTCTCTAACATTCTGGCCTGTCGGATATCAGCTGTTCTTTGGATTTTCAGATCTGACTTATACATATTGAGGTTCCCCCTCAATATGTGACCTATCTATTACATCGGTTGTTCTATACAAAGAATTATCAACCGGTATTCTATAAACGGTAATATAAACATCAGTCAGCTAACAGGTCTGACTGGTCCTATTACATGTGTTTCTGGAACTTTTATCAAAACTATAAATTTCCCAACAATCTCCACGCATCCACCACTTAGAATGATGAAAGACCTTGTATTTATAGTGTGGATTTGAATGTTACCGTTGGAGAGAATCACATTCAAATCCATACTATTCTTTGTATGTTCTGCAACTTTTCCAGGCTGGTTGTCTTCCTCTCATTAGTCCACGTCAGCTGATTCTAACGACTATATTCCTCAGATTCCTCTTTTGGAATCATTCAGATTCTCGAGTCTCGGTGTCTTCAGAGACATCTTCGAGTCTTGATTCTCATCGAGCCTCGGTTTATCTCGATTAATGAGACTTCTCTTGATGGACCTTGTCGATCAGCATCTTGACACTTTCGACCGAGTTTGAGGGATCGAATTGGTCGAGACATCGACCTTCAGTCACTTTGACCAAAGCTATCCGATTTCTTCTTTGCTCGATCGATCGATCATTTCGATCGATCGATCAACATATCTTCAGATCAATATCTCATGATAGCATCAGGTCAGTACATTAGGTTTAGCATATCAGTTTAGCACATCTGATCTCAATCACGTCTGATCTTGATCATCTGCTCATCTTCATATCTGATCTCGATCACTTCTGATCTTGATCGATCTCATCTCTCCTCTTACGATCTGCGCAACCTTCTCTTACGATCTTACGGTCGTTTCTTTTCGATCGACTTGTTTTGCTCTTCCGATCACCATATCGGCTTGGATCGTTCTTCCGATCATCGATCAGTTCATTACCATCATCGATCTTACGATCGATCGGTGGCTTAGCTTTTCTTCTCTTCTAATTTTACACAGCTCATCAGTTAACTCGGAACTCATCTAACTCATTTGATCTCGATCAGTCTCGTCTGCAGCCTTGTCTGATCTCGATCATCTACTTCTGATTTCGTGAGTTCCCCCTCAACTTGTTCTTTCGTTCCCCCTCAACTTGTTATCTGTAAATTAGCTTCAATAACTCAAGTTGATAATGTTTTGGCATAATTCATCAAAACTAAAATATCCCAACAATTTCCCCCTTTTTGATAATGAAGCCAAAACATTAAAATATATGCATTTTTAAAGAAATGGGTTTTCTTTTAAAAAGATCAGTTCAGGTGTTCACTTTGAAATTAGTGAACTTTAGAACTCCTGCTTTAATACCAATTGATGGTATCAGATAGAGACGGGTTTTAAAATAGATCTGCTCAGGCGATCACATTGAAAAAGGTAATCTTTTGAGCACCTGCTCTGATACCAATTGATGGTCCCGGTGGAAAACCCATTTTGTGCGTGCGGAAGCAAACATGTCTTGCGATGCATATAAAATAGGGGTGAAGGAATGGTGATTCCAGATTTTTCTCTTTTTAAGCTCATGTGTTGTGTTTTGCTTATAATCGAATGCATATGACAAGATAAGAACGTAAAGCAGTAAAGAACACAACAAAGTATAGTGGTTCGGAGGCTCAAGCTCCTACATCCACTCTCCCTATTCCTATGGAAATTCCTTCCAACTGGACTTATCACCCTCTCGGGTTCGCCTCTAGATATTTAACGAGCTCTCACTCCAACTGGACTTATCACCCTCTTGGGTTCGCCTCGGGACTTATCACCCTCCATGGGATTGCCTACAGATGTTTACCGAGTTCACACTCCAACGGGACTTATCACCCTCACTCGGGATTGCCTACCCTCCCTTTCGAGATTGCTAGATGTTTACCGAGTTCACACTCACCTACAAACTTAAACGACTGATTTGGGTAAGGTTTGTTTGGTTTCCAACTAAATTGAGATTTTCCCTTACATTTGTTTAGCCTCAATGCTAAGGTTGGGAAAATCTCTCTAAGCTTAGGATACATCGTGGGTTGCTTAGATTGGGTTCTAGAACACTCTTGAACATATTTGTATATCTACAGACTTGTGTTCTAGGGTGGGAAAGCTTTGGGTATAACTCTCTTTGGCTCTGTAGCATTTCGTGCTATAATCTCCACGAATCCACCACTTAGAATGATGAAAGACCTTGTATTTATAGTGTGGATTTGAATGTTACCGTTGGAGAGAATCACATTCAAATCCATACTATTCTTTGTATGTTCTGCAACTTTTCCAGGCTGGTTGTCTTCCTCTCATTGGTCCACGTCAGCTGATTCTAATGGCTATATTCCTCAGATTCCTCGCCTTGGAATCATTCAGGATTCTCTGAGTCTCAGTGTCTTCAGAGACATATCTTGAGTCTTGATTCTCATCCGAGCCTCGGGTTTATCGATTCAATGAGACTTCTCTTCACGGACCTTATCGATCGGGTATACTTAACACTCAGTCGACCGAGTTTAGTTCTCTGAATTCGGACATCGACCTTCAGTCACTTTGACTCGAGCTATCGATTTCTTCTTTTTCGATCCGATCAAATTCATTTCGATCGGATCAACATATCTTCAGATCAACATCTCATGATAGCATCAGGTCAGTACATTAGGTTTAGCATATCAGTTTAGCACATCTGATCTCAATCACGTCTGATCTTGATCATCTGCTCATCTTCATATCTGATCTCGATCATATCCCGATCTCGTCGATCTCATTTCTTCTCTTACGATCTGCAACCTTCTCTTACGATCTTACGGTCGGTTTCTTTTCGATCGGCTTATGCCGCTCTTCGATCACCATATAAACTTCGATTGTTCTTCCGATCATCCGATCAGTGCATTTCTGGGTCATCGATCTTACGATCACCGGCTTAGCTTCTCTTCTCTTCTGATTTTTCCCAGCTCATCAGTTAACTCGGAACTCATCTAACTCATCTGATCTCAATCAATCTCGTCTGCAGCCTCGTCTAATCTCGATCATCTACTTCTGATTTCGTGAGTTCCCCCTCAACCTGTTCTTTCGTTCCCCCTCAACTTGTTATCTGTAAATTAGCTTCAATAACTCAAGTTGATAATGTTTTGGCATAATTCATCAAAACTAAAATACCCCAACAGCTCAAACCGCAGAAGATGCTCAGATTCCTGCTGAGGAAGTGCCCACTCAGTTCTCAGAGCAAACCCGAAAAATCCCAATCGAGGAGGAGGCTCGGACCTCGAACCAAGTCAAATTCAGATCGAGGAGTCTGCCCCGCCCAAACCTCGAATTTCTTTGAGCCTCAGGAGCCGATGAATTTTGATGAGCTCCTGAGTGAATTATTGCTTGATCCCCTCAGCCAGATCTTTCCACGGAACCGGAGAGCCCGATGCTCAAGAAAGGTGAAGTCAAGAGACCGAATGGCGGCTAAGGGGGAACGGTTCATCCTTGACCGCTACCCTAAGCTGAGCTCATTCCCAGACCTCCAAGACATCTTCTTCAGATTGAGGTCAACGGTCTTCATCCTCAACCAGACTCTTCCGGAGATGCTCAACATAGCTTCATTCAGAGGCGAAGACTGGTGGAACGAGGAAACAACTTTTCTCACTGAATTCTCAGGATTCAGAAAAACCAAGCTCAGGATGAAAATCTCAGACTTTGATGAGCTAGTTAAGAGGAAAGTGGCTGAGAGGAGGAATCTTTGAAGTTGGTGCCCGAGCTCCAAAGACAAATCTCGGGATGGGGACCAACAAGGGATGATGAGAGTCAATCTCGAAGGAGATAGACTCAACCGATCTTGATAAGGTCTTCATCAAACATCCTCGATCGAAGTTAGCCTTCAGTAACTTTTGGCACTATTAACAATTATGCGGGATTATCAAGTACCTATCTTTAAATCTGTAATGTCTGATATGCAGACGGGGGCTCAGGTGAACACCCAAGCTCAGGGTGAAACCTCAGATCAGACTGAAGCTCACGTTCAGACTGAGACTCGGGATGAACAAAAATTTCAGAGACACAAAGAAATCGAGATATGCTCCTGAGATTGATCTCACCCCGGTGATGCAAAAGTTAGAGAAGGTTGAGCCAATCCTGAACAAAGTTGCTCAGATGGAGGAGGTATTGGCCAGCTAAACTCAGAAGATTGAAAGCTTAAGTTCTTCTTCAGAACTGGTGCAACTTCAGAACTCTATGACAGAGAAGCTGACCTCCATGGAAGGAAAATTAGAAGAGAAGATGGAGGGGGTCAAGGTTGAGCTTAAAGAAGAGCTGAAGCAGAAGCATCAGGAGCAGACTAAAATTCTAGAAGCTAAATTGGCAGAGAATAATGAGATGCTGGTAAAGAATGCTGTTGAGGAAATGAGCTCAATGCTCATGGCCAAGATGACAGATATGTTCAAGGAAGCTCTCTCTAGCCAATTTGCTCATTTATCTGAAGAATTCTCAGTGGCGAAGAACCACCTTAGGAGGCTCGAGGAGGAGCATGATCAATTGGCAGGGGAGGTGCGTAGTGTCAGTAAAGAGCAATATCATATGGACACAACACTCTCCAGGCTTCTACCAGAGTATGGATCCAAGAAGGGGGAAAGACCCGGTGCTGATCTCAGGAAGTTATTGGATCAAACTCTGAAAGGCAAGACGATCAAAGAAGCTAAAAAGAAAATCGTTGCCGAAGCCATGAAGGAAATCGAGGCCACTGAGAAACTGAAGTTTAAGAAGGTGGAGAAGCCAATCTACACTCAGGTTTCAGAAGAAACAATGCAAGAAGTTGCTATAGAAAAACTGAGTGGTAGAGGAAGAATTGGTACAAGCCAAGCTGGTGCAAATTTGCCCATCAAGAGAAAAGTTGTGGCGATGGAAGAGCCTGAGGGCAAAAGAGCAAAGGCTTCTAAGCCAGTTCAGAGAAAGCTGATTCAGGATATTGAAGAATCTGAGGTTGAGCCACAGAAGAAGGTCTCCAATACAAGAAGTGCTCTGAAAACACTCCAAATTGAACAAGCAAAGAAAACTGCTGCTTCTATTTCTGGTGTGCCCGTGATCAGAAAGAAGATGGAAGAAGAGCAGAAAAGAAGGAGTGATTTCAAAAGATTTGCAAGCAAGAGAAGAGGGAGCACAAAAGCACAGAAATGGCCGCATGTTGACAAATGGATGTCAGTCCAGCTCAACGATGCATGGGAAGAAATTAAGAGAACTTTTTGGTTCTATTATGATGTGCTCAGAGAATGGAGAGGGGAGAGCTCAGATCCCAATGAGGCTTTCATTGACTATCTCCTGACCTTCTATCCTAAATATCTTCAAGGCTGGATAAATCTTGCGGATGAAGGAAAGGTGCAGATAACCGCCCCTGGTCCATACTCGTACCCTCCTCCCAGGCTGGAGAATGGCTGTGTGAATGAGAAAGTCATTGCTCAAGAAATTTCCCAGTACGCCATTCAGTTGGGCCTGACAGGGAATACTCCTGATATCATTAAAGAAAGAGATGCGCTGAAAAGAAGATATTATGGAATGTTCAACCTCGAAGTGCCTGCTGATGAGGTGGAAGATCAGAGCTAAAGAGCCGGAGCAGAAGAGCAAAAGAAGACTAAAGATGAAGACTCGGAAGATTCATGTAATCCTTTTTTTTTTGTCTTTTTGATTTTGTTTTTCAGATAAGATTCATTGTAACTTGTAACTGTCTACTAATAATCAATGAAACCTTATCATTTATGCTCAAAAGATAATATCTCATTATCTTATTTACATGTCTTTTACTTTTGATATTCATGTATGTTGTCTCTAAGATTAATTGTTTAGTGATGAATCCTTTGAGAGATTCATTACTGAAGAAATTGTTAGGAGACTCTTTATGAATGAAAATTGTTGGGAGTTATAACCAATCATGTAATAGGATAAACTGGAACCTGAGTATAGGTTAAGTATATTGTAAACAAGATAGGTTTTGGCATCATCAAAAAGGGGGAAATTGTTGGGAGATGAATTTAATAAAGAGAGATTTTGATTAGATCCCAAAACCCCAGAGTATGACATGTTCAGAATAATCTTGATAGTTGAGTCAGGATTCAGTTTTAGAGTATTCAGGATGATATCTGCAAAATGTATAGTCAGCAGATATAGATCAGGTTAGATTCTGATAGGTTTTGAAGACTCAGCAAGTTTCTGAAGAAACTGAAGTTTCAGTATGAAACTGAAGTTTCTGAAGTTTCAATATGAAACTGAGAAACTGAAGACTCAGTGAGAAACTGAGAAACTGAAGACTCAGTTAGAAACTGAGAAACTGAAGACTCAGTATGAAACTGAGAGACTCAGCATTAAAACTCAGTATATCTGTGAAGACTCTGAAGACACAGAAGACTGAAGACTGAAGACTGAAGAATGAAGAATACTGAAGGCACAGTAATTACTGAAGACTCAGTAATGTACTGAATGCTCAGTATAAACCTGAATGTTCCGAGGCACTGAAAATATCTATCTGAAGGATTCAATACTGAGAAAAACGCGATTCCTTAGAAAAATAGATATTGCCCAAGACATTCTCATGCAGACAAAAGGAACTAAGACAAAGTGTTGTTAAGGTTATATCACTCAGAGATGTAACCAAAAAGAGTCGTTGTGGTTGTCTACCTTTAGCTGGAGACAAAAGTCAAAAAGAAGAAGACAACACTGTACATTACTGACACTGACAGCGACAGGTCACTGAAAAGATGTCAGAAGTACTAAGTTCCAGACTGCAAAAAGTGTTGACCGGCTACATGAAAGGCTATTGCCTAAAACGTGTTAGGGAGTCTCAAACCCTAAATATAGCCGTTCTTCACACACCATAAGAGGAAACTCACGAAGCTATCTCTTCCAACTGATAGTTTTTCAAGAGTGACCTTGGTGCCTGCCTATAAATACTTGTGACCCTCTACATTGAAGGTTACGGGAAATTTATAAGCAACTCAAGAGCTCAAACTTATTATTGCAAGTTGAAGCACTCGAAAAACCAAGAATTTCCCAAGTGCTTTATTTCGAAAAGAGTTCATTCCACTAAGCCTAGCTTGATAAGATATATCCAAAGCTTAGTCGAGATATCCTAGCCTTTGCATTGTTCTTTATTGTAAAGGATATCTCATCCTAATTGGAAACCAACCAAGAAACCCCAAACCCTTTGTAAGGTAGTTTGAGTGTGATTGTTGGTGAGATTGGAGTTGTAAAGAGTTAGTAAACTACATTGAGGTAGTCAGAAAGCTCTAGAGAAGAAGTGAGTAATCTATCTTGGATAGACAAAAAGCTTGTGTGAGTTTTGAGTTAGTAAACTACAGAGGTAGTTAGAAAGCTCAAAATTAGAAAGGTTAGTAAACTACAGAGGTAGTCAGAAAGCCTTAGGAAGTGATTAGTGAATTTCTCTGAAGATATCAGGGAGAATGGACGTAGGAGCTTGAGTCTCTGAACCACTATAACTTGATGTATTCTTTGCTTTTTGTTTTGCTTTGATTAACTGTTACATATCTTTAAACTGAAAGCATATTTTCACTGATATTCAGTTGGAATCAATCCACTGAAGTTGCATCTGAACTGAATCACAACCTAATCACTGTTCCATTAAAAAGGAAGGTTTTCAGCAAAAGCTTAAAACGAGTATAAACTAAGGGCCAACCATTCCGCACATCTGAGTAGCTAGAACAGATAGTTACCAAACTGAACACACTCTTCTGAGGGTTCAGTAAGTTAGTTATCTGATCCAAGCAGCTCAGGATCTCTGAAAACTCAGGATCAGTTGGGATTATCTGAGGTATCTGAAAGCAATTCAGGATCACTATCTCAGGTAGACTTTGACTCAGAGCGATTTGTGCTTCTCAGGACCAAATCATCAGGACAACCTGACCCATGCTGGCCTCAGTAAAGAAAAGTTTTAAAAACACTGAACACGTGTATTCCCCCCCATACACGTGTAAGACTCGTTTACACCGGTACCAATAGCACGTTTCTCGCAACGTACCTCATATATTGAGAATGTTGGATTTATTGTCTAGGGTTCAATTAAGACCGTTAGTTTAACTAATCGCTCGATATATGAGAGCCTATGGGTCACACAACAAGTAATGGTTGTTTACTAATTATAGTTGGTTGATTAAATGTTAAATTGGATTTAATATTTAATTTATGGAGAATTAATTAATAATGAATTAATTTGGAATTAATTATTATTATTATTTAATTAAATTAGATTTAATTAAATAGAATATCCAATAATAATATATGGAATATTATTATTATAGGATTTAATATATATGGAATCAAATCCGTAGAGATTTGATATACATGGAATTAAATCTGTAGAGATTTTATATGTGGGAAATAAATCTAAGAGATTTATTTTATTAGGATTTTTCTTAATAAAGGTTAGCTTAAGATTTAAGTTGGGCCTCTCCTATATATATGAGCTCTTGGGAATTCATAATACGAGAGTTCATATTTTCTCCATAAAATCTCTAAGTTAGAATTTTCCTAGCAAATTCATCTCGGGGATTCAACGCTGGCAGATCTGTGCAAGTTAGTAAATGACTGTTACGTGGATACCATAATTGAGGAATCCGTGTACGAATTGCTGTAAGAATTCTGTTTATGTTTACTTGTATTTAATTATGCAATTAATTGTTCGTTGTTGGTGAACTGTTTATTTCCGCTGCGCATGTATTACGTGTTTACGTGCCTCTAAATTTCAACACGATTTTTACAAGATTTGGAAGACATCACTCACCTTCCGGTTCTTGATATCAGCCCCCTCCGCTCCGCCGCATCAGAAAGGGGACAACCCGCCGGTACTTTTGCCCCGACCCGGGATTACGGGGCCTATGAGCGGGCCTTCGACTATTACTCCTATTCGGCTCAGGCTCCGTACAAATGACCTGAATGCTACTATAGGAGGTCGGCTCATTCCGATTACATGGCTTCCGACCTCACAAAGTACAAGTCGGTCTTATCTGACCGGCACGTGCGCTCGCTTCGTCAACTATATAAGGTGCCCCGAGACGTACATTTCTATGGGGGCGACTTCTGATGAAAGTGCCGACCAGCCACCTCCTGGGATGATTGCGGTCAATGAGCATACCATGGAGGCGGGAATCCACTTTCCCCTGCACCAGGCCATCTCCCACCAGTTGGCGGCCTGAAACCAAAGCCTTACACAAATCACTCCGAATGGTTGGAGCTATATACTTTCCACCATGACCATTCTGGGGCAGGCCGGGCTGAATCGACTGCCGACTCCTGGCAAGATCGCTTATGTGATGACGCCAATCGCCTAAGCCAGCGGCTATAATGCCGTGCGACTTCGCAAGGGTCGGGAACTTGTGAGATCCCGAACAAGGTCGTGGACTGGCATCGGAGGTGGTGGTTTGTCGGAGGTGCTTGGGAATTCGCGGATCCTTCGAGTACACTACCCATTTGGGTTCCTACGGATTACGCGCACCGAGTCGAACATGGTAAACCATAACTTCTTACACTCTGAGGTCGTACTGATCTAATTCTCTTCTTCTTTTGCAGTGTTCACTCTTCAAACCGTCGACCTGTACTGGGATTTCCTGGAGGCTTTTAAGATCGTTCGCGATACTCCTCTGAGCCATCGTGACGTCAACGCCTTGAATTCCGAGCTCGATCGGCTTAAAGCCAGACTCTACACATATCCCCGCCATCTGAACATTCTATATGAGTACATTTAGTGATGCCTTCGGACTTCCATTTATCTATGTGACAGACTTTTCCTCTATGTGGGCAGTTCCCGACATCCCCATCTATCAACGTCAGCCTTCAGCGTCGGTTATAGCATCCCGCAAGAAGTCGGTGTTGGGCCAGATGAAGCACGTGGTGGCCGCTGATGCCCCTCCTCCAAGTCCAACCTCTTCCGGTCCCTCTGCCACTGATAAGGGTAAGAGAAAGTCGTAGGAGCCGCCTTCGTTGGGTTCCAAGCCCGCTCGGAAGAAGACGAGGGAGGAAACAAGCAAGGGGACCGGGAGGTCGCAACCCCGTCCGACCTCACAACCTACCTCTGCCCCCCAGGGGGATCGTCACCTGGAGGACGATTCCTGGTTAGGATGGGACGCCGACCGGATAAAGGAGTAAGTTTTGATTGTGTGAGTCCTCATTTTCCTGTCACCACTTTGCTTAATTGGCTTAAATGCTTTCTTTGTAGCCCGGAGCTTACCCCGCACAAGTTCGTCCCCGAGGCGCTGAGTTTCCTGAGGTTGAGTCACATTGTCCCAGCCGGGGTTCCCGAGAGCTAGCCCGTTTACCTCCGGAGGGGTCTACAGAATCTGACCCGGGGTTGGACGCAGTCGGACCATGGCAATGCCCATCTTCAGAAAGTGACGGGTAACCTGTACTCGGCCCTCGCCCACTCCTAGAAGGCGGTCCTCTATCTGGAGAAAACCAGTGCCCAGTTGGAGGTGGAGTTGGATGAGCTGAAGAAGGCGCAAGTGAGGGTCGTTAATCAGGATAAGTTGCTGCTTTCCACGGCCGAGACCCAGAAAAAATTGGAGTCCTCCAACTCCGAGATGACCAGCGACTTTCCAATCTCGAGGGTCGTTTGGCAGAGGTCGAAGGCCAGATGAGGGCAGAGAAGGCGAGTTTGGTCCGGCTGGAGGGTGAATTGGCTGAGGCCGGGAGGGTACTAGTCGCGAAGGAGGACCATTTTAAAAGGACCGAGGAGATAAACATTAATTTTACGTATGTGATGGCATACGTCGGGGCCATCCGGATTTTTCACAAGGCCAACCCAGCTGGCGACCTCAGCCCCTTCATCGCCGAGCTGTCTGATTATGTCCACGACTACCCTCCTGCCCCCACCGTCCTCCTGGAGATCAAGGACTTGGAGGATATGGGTGTCGACCTTTCCTTCTTTGCCAATCCGAGTTGGATCGTACACCCCATTCTTGACTCGGAGGGTGCCCAGCCGGGGTCTGAGTCGATCCCCAAGACCCCTTTGCTGGATGCCGCGGAGGAAAACACCGGGGAGAGGTCGAGCGGCAATTCTGCAGGGCTTTGAGGAGAGGTGTCCTTTTGATTTTACTCTTGATGTAACCTTTCTTTTTTAACTTTTAATGTATCAGCCTTCGGGCCACTTTTGTTTAATGGCCTCCGGGCCATTTATCAAGTTAATGAAATTTCTCTTTTTCCTTCCTCTGTTGTGTCGACTTGATTTCCTTATGCTACCTGGTAATCTCTTAGCCCTTGTCGTCTTATTGTTAATGCGACTTTATATTGGACATAGTTTTTAGTCGTCTTATAAAGTCGGGGAAGGTCGCCCCTCATGGGGTGACGATCCTTCCTCCGATATGTCGAAAGTCATACCTCGGGTAACTTATGTTTTCTTTACATAATCCCTTTGGGTTTTACACAGGAATTTTAAAAAGAAGAAAAGACATTATTATTGATCAATGGAAGTCGATTACAAGGGTGTGAACCTACTGATAATATTTCCTTAGGTGAGTTGCATTCCACGGGTACTGAGCCTTGGTGCTGCCTGGTCGTTTGAGCTCATAGGCTCCATTCGGTAAGATCCTTGATATTTTGAATGGGCCCCCCCAATTTGGACCGAGGGCTCCCTTTGATTCTTCGAGTACCTTTTTCAATAGCAAGTCTCCTTCTTTAAAACGTCGGAGTCGCACTTTAGAGTTATAGGACCTCTCCGACCTTTGCTTGTATCTTGCATTTCTCATGTTGGCCTCTAAGTGCCTTTCTTCGAGCAGGTCTAGATTCCTGGCCAAAGCCTCGTCATTGTGATTGAAGGCGACTTGACTTGTGCGGAGATTGGGAAAGTCGACTTCCGCAGGTACGACCGCCTCGGTCCCGAAAGCCAGTGAGTAAGGAGTTTCTCCTGTTGAATTTCTGCAGGTCGTTTTGTATGCCCATAATACATCCGGGAGCTCGCTAGCCCATTTTCCTTTTCCTCCCTCAATCTTGGCCTTGAGTGTGTGCTTAATGATCTTATTCACCGCCTCGACCCTCAATCTTGGCCTTGAGTGTATGCCCATAATACATCTGGGAACGTTTGACTGTGGATGATATGGAGTCGAGAAGAGCTTTGTGATCTTCCATTTCTTGAAAAAGGCATCGATTTTGAGGTCGTCGAATTATTTACCATTGTCAGATATGATCGCTTGCGGTAAACCAAATCTGCAGATGATGTTTCGCCATATGAATTTGATGACGTGATCTTGATCTATGGTCGCCAATGCCTCAGGCTCTGCCCATTTTTTGAAGTAATCTACCGCCACCATGGCGTATTTGATCGAGCCTGGAGCTGTCGGGAGTGTCCCAATGATGTCTATCCCCCACTTTGCAAATGGCCAATGACTGAGGATGTTGGTGAGCTCTTCTGGGGTAGCTTTGATGGAAGGGGCATAGATTTGACATCTATGGCACTTGCGGGCGAAGACGATGGCATCGGCCCTTAGTGTAGGCCAAAAATATCCTTGCCTTGTGGCCTTATGGGCCAGCGATTCTCCCCCGGCGTGGTTTTCGCATGCTCCTTCGTGTAATTTGCGCAGGATAACTTGCCCTTGTTCAGGTGTGATACATCGAAGTAGTGGTATGCTAAAGCCTCACTTGTACAGCTCATCATGAATCATTATGTATCGTGCGGCTCGTAATTGCAATTGCCGAGCTTGGACTCGATCAGTTGGCAGGAGACCTGTTGTCAAGTATTCATGATGGGTGTCATCCAGCTCGATGTTGGGGTTTCTAAGGTCGCGACTCTCGCGTGAGCGCTGGATGGGTGGGATAATGTCGTGATGGTGATATCCTTCATTTCTGGTGACCCCTCGGAAGTCGCTAGCCGCGCTAAAGCATCGACTCACGAATTTTGTTCTCTGAGGATCAGTTTGACATGGATCTGTTCGAACTTTTGACTCAATATTTTTACAATCTCTTGGTAGGCTGCCATCCTGTCATCCCGTGCTTCGTATTCCCCCTAGACCTGGTAGGACACGAGCTGGGAATTTGTGTGAACTTGCAGTCTTTTGACTCCCATGGTTGTCGACATTTCTAGGCCGCTGATGAGTGCTTCATATTCGGCCTCATTGGGGAAGTCGAAAGTGATGACATTCTGGAAAGAGATGTTCTCCGGGCTTATCAGAACCAACCCGACCCCCGATTTATGGGAGGTCACTGACCCGTCCACAAATAGCTCCCACGGTGGGCTATTTGAACATCCGTCCTCTGATGAGAAGGTAAGCTCGACGATGATATCGGCCAGTGCCTGAGCTTTAATGGCAGGCCGGGGTGCGTATGTTACTCCATATTGTCCGACCTCAATGGCCCATTTGAGGCATCGTCCCGTTGTATCTGGTCGGTGCAGCACATTCCTTAGGGGTGTGGAGGTGAGGACTTCGACTTGATGGTCAAAGAAGTACGGCCTCAGTTCCCTTATGCTCATAACTAGCGCATATGTCCATTTCTCTAGCACTGAATATCGCTGCTCAGTTTCCTTCAGCGTTTGACTGACGAAGTAAATCGAAAATTCATTCCTGTCTTCTATTCGGACGAGTACTGCACTCAGAGCTGTTTTAGAGGCCGTGAGGTATAGGAAAAACTTTTCCCCTGGAACTGGCTTTGACAGAATGCTTACATCTGCCAGGTAAGCTTTCGGATCGTGTCGAACAGTGGTTTACATTTATCCCCCATTCGGGACATGAACCTGTTCAAAGCGGCCAGGCAACTTGTGAGTTTCTGTACCTCTTTCACATTTCGAGGTGCTCCCATGTCTAATATGGCCTTGACTTTCGCAGGTTTGGCCTCTATTCCTCGATTGCTAACCAGATGTTCCAAGAACTTTCCAGATTCCACCCCAAAATTATATTTCTTAGGGTTAAGTTTTATGTTGAATTTTCTTAGGATGTCGAAGGTTTGTGCCAGGTGCATCAGGTGATCTTCCGACCTCAGGCTCTTGACGACTATGTCGTCCATGTGAACCTCCACCGATTTGTCGATGAGGTCGGCAAACATGTGGTTGACCAATCTTTGATATGTTGCCCCTGCGTTCTTTAAACCAAAAGGCATTCTTTTCCAGTAATAGATATTCTTTTCTGTCAAGAATGAGGTATGCTGCCGGTCTGGCTCGTGCATAGCTATCTGATGATATCCTGCAAAGGCGTGCATGAACGACATCATCTTGTGGCCCATCGTGTTATCTATCAAGTGGTCGATGTGGGGCATGGAGAAGAAATCCTTTGGGCAAGCACTGTTACGCCAAGTCCCGTTTGACTTTTTCACTAACATGGCGTTAGCTACCCATTGGGGTTGATCGGCCCGTGTGATCAGGTTGTTGTCTAACAATTTATTTACCTCTTCGGCTAATGCTGCATACTTCTCTGGGCTGAATTTTTGCCTTTCTGGGCTATCGACTTTCGAGATGGATCTATGAGCAATTTATGACACGCGACTTTTGGGTCGATCCCCACCATGTCTTTGTGCGATCACACGAAGACGTCCAAGTTCTTTTTGAGAAAGTCGATGACTTCCCCCTTTAGGCCATCCGGTATCTTGGAGTTTATGATTACTTCTAGATCCGGTCGGGCTGGGTCTATCTTGACTTTCTCGAGGTCTTCCCACGGGACGGCCCTTGGGGTATCTTGTCGGGGGTCATCTATCTCTGCTTCGAGTAGAAATTCTTCTGGTTCGGGCCCCATTCTTGGATCGAGGTCGTCATGACTCCTTTTTTTGTTTGTCTTGTTATTCAATTCTCCGCATTGTTTTTCACTATCTATTACAAGTATTTGTTTGCTAGATATTAGTGCGGAATTGAAAAGAGACTAGGAATAAATCAAACAACCTCTTGCATCAACTTGGTCACCTTTGACGGTGCCGACCAGCCCACTCTTGGTGGGAAACTTTACACAAAAATAAAAAGTTAAGGACGCAGCCTCGAATTCATGCTCAAAAGGCCTCCCGAGGAAACCGTTATAGGAGCTCGGGAGGTCGACAACTAGAAAATCTAAAAGCCTAGTGGCCCTAACCTCTTCATTCAAAGTAGAAACTAATTCAACAGCTAGGCGGATCATCCCTGTCGGCTTCACAGTTGCATCCCCGAAGCCTTTCACGACGTGGTCGCATGGGGTGATGTAGGCGTCATAGTCCCCGAGCTGGTCTAGAGTCTTCTTGAAGAGGATGTTGCAGAAAGCCCCTCTATCTACCAGCAGCTGACATACGGTAGTGCCCATGATATTGGCCTTAATCACTAAAGGGTAGACGTTAGATAGACTATTCTGGCTTTATCCTTTTCGCCAAATTCGATTGTGCTAGTCTCCTCCCCTACCGTGAAAACCGGTAACACCATCTTTCTGACATTCTCTATCTCCCTTATCTCCGCCTTCATTCGCCTTTTGGATGAGCCGGTCATGGAGAGTCCCCCAACCGACCCGAGCGGGGAGAGGGTGTGTATGATGCGACCTTCAGCGCCCTCGGGCATGGTTGGCACTGGTCGTTCTCCCTGGCCGGCATTTCCTGGAGCGGGTTCTGCCTGCCGGGGTTGGTTTGCCTGTTGGTGACCTCTCTGGGCATGATCTTGATTCCTCTGAGGTCGCTTGACAAACTCATCCAACAACCCATCCTCGTACAGCCTCCAAAGCTGGGGAAGTAGATCTTTGCACTCGCTAGTGTAATGGTCTGTCTGTTCATGGAAATGGCAGAACTTGTTGGGGTTCGACTTACCCTTATTCTTGATAGGTCGCGGCGGGAGGAGTAACTCTTGATCTCTGATCTGGTTGTAGACATGTCCAGGTGTCATGCATAGTGCCTCCATCAACTTTACCGGGATGTTTTCTTCGAAAGGCTTGAAGCTGTCGGGTACCTTGTAGTGACCCCCGATTTTCTTGGAACTTTTCCTCGAGTCTGCGACCTCTTTGTCATCGGAGAGTCTAGACTCCAGAAGTTCTGATGCATGGATAAGGTTGCTAGATCGCCTTCGAAAGTCGGTATAGCTGACTGGATATTCGGTGGTCATGCGCCGCCATAGTTTGGTTCCCTTTTTTAGGCCGGAAACGGCCCCGAGTACCTTGGCCTCGTCTCTGATGGGGTCCCCTTCGAGGATGAGTTTGTCGATCCTTTCAATGTAGGATCGATCTGACTCTGTGTCCCCCTGTTGGGTATTCATCAGTCGCTGTCTGGTCGCAGGTCAAGGTGCCAAGGCCATGAAGTGGGTTAAAAACAATCTGGTGAGCTGTTCGAATGTGTCCACCGAGAAAGGTGGCAGCGAGGTGAACCACTGATGAGCCTGGTCACTTGGATTCAGAGAAAACAACCGACATTTGGTGGAGTCAGACGCGCCCATGGAGGCCATGTAGGAGTTATACTTTGCTATGTGGACCCTTGGGTCTGAGTTCCCACTGTAGCGATCTAGAGCCGCTGTGTTGATTTTCCTTTGGGTAGGTGCCAAAGTAACCATAGTTCCAAGTGGAGAGTCTGGGATGGTGAGGTTATGGTTTGCCCCTGCCGGCCCATTCTGATTCTCTGCTCGTTCGAGAAGTCACTGGACCGTATGGGCCAGCGCGTCGATCTTCTCATCACGATGATCCCTAGATGGGAAAGTCATTCATGGGTCGTATGGTGGATTGTTGTGCCCCTTGGTAGTTCGTCATGATGCATGTTTAGAGCTATAGCGAGATCTCGCTCCACATGGTCGGCAAGTCGGGGCTGAGACTGGGCCTCATTCTCGATGATCATCAGGGCTTTCTGGGCCCCTTAACTTCCAAGTCGACCAAACACATTGCCCGATCCAGCCGGTTTTTCTAGGAGCCGGCGGTTCCGAATGATGGCGTGCTTCGCCGGGTCATACGCCAGTTGGCCTGTGGAACGACCTTTTTCGAAAAGAACATTCTTGCCCTTAGAGGTTCTGGTATCGTGTGCTACCTTCTTGACTGGCGGTTGTTCGTCCTCGTCATCGAAGGCGAGAGGAAAACCATTACGGCCTTTGCGTCCTCCGGTGTCCGAATAAGGTTCCACCAATCGGGGGTGGCACCTGGGACGGCGGGGTGAGATGGGTGTGAACTCACTGAGGCTTTGATACCATCACGGGCATCTCTCTCATTTTTTGTAGCGTTACCTTGGTTGATCGCCATTGACAAAAAGATGGGTCTCCTGAGGATTTCTGGACAAATAGACAGGAAGGTTTCCCACAGACGGCGCCAAATGTTGTAACCTAAAATTTACGTCTAGAGCAACACACAAGTAATGGATCGAACCTTTAAGTAACGAACTGCAATTATAAATAACACCCGAATTTGGTTACCCAGTTCGTCTTTTGAATAAAACTACGTCTGGGGGCGCTCAAGCCAAGAATATTTTATTATCTTTTTCTGCCTAAAATTCTAAGATTGCTCTCTCTTTACAATGAATAGTACATGTTGTATTTATAGACAAGAAATTAGTTCACAGATCTTCGTGGGCTTCCTCCACAGGCTTGTTGATGCTACAACCGCCGATGTTAATCAACCCGTGATTTCCACGTCTAGATACACTTGCCTTGCTTATGCCCCGCGATATCCGTGCCGTTAACTGCCCATATCTTTCCCATGTTTATCTCTTCGTCGACTTCGGATTGAAGTCGCTTCCGACCTGTAGACTTCCCAAAGTTGCCCCGCGACTTTCATACATTTCCCAGTCGCTCTGCGACCTCCTCAGGCCAAGTGAAGTCGCTCCAACTGACAGATACAAAATACAGAGTCGTTTCACCAGTTCAGATTATTTCATGCCTTAACATCCCACTCGAATGTCTCGAAAAAAAATTATGTCTCTCGAATTGAACGCTAGTAGCTTCGCGGTAAGGATGCATATCTGCATCAAAAGGCCGACCGAAGCGACCGCGAGTCAAGCTGCCTAGGCGAAGAGCGTCGCCCTATGGATCTCGACAGCCTCGGTCGCCAAGAACTTGTCATGAACTGCGGAACTTCGGCGGCTGCGTTTTGTCCGCGCTTGCCTTTATCCGCTGGCCCATCTAGCCTTGCGCGCGTGCGCGCGCGTTTTGCGCCCTAGTGTGCACTGGAGCCTGGGGCCGACCCCGACGCCCGGCGTCAGGCCGTGCGTGCCTAGCGACGTCCGCTTTTTTGCGCGTGCCTCCCTTGGCACGTTTCGCACGATGCACGTCGCCCGCGTACGGTTTCGGATCCATTTTAATTTCTCATCTCCGTCTTTGTCTTCAATCAGGTTACAATTTATTTAATGAAAAAATAAATAAACCTTAAATTTAGACTAGTCTATTACATTGAACAAATCAAATAGCCTAATCTACTCGTGAATTTTCTCACGAGAAAAACAAATTCGAACGAGTAGAATTAAAACCATTCATACGCATGAAATAATTAAACACATTAAATACCATGAAAATTGGATACCTACAAAACATATATAGCAATTCTATTATCCAATTTTCAATTTAATAGCCAACATAATTTAAATAACAATTTAAAAGACAGAGCTCGAAACCGAAGCTCTGATACCAGTTGTTGGGAAATTTGGGGTGCCCGGATCTATTCGAGGTGTATTTAAATACATATTTAAATTATTCAATTAATTACTAACATGAATTAATCCTAAATCAATTCAACTTATTAATTAAACAAGCAATTAGCAACATGCGTACACGTAATTCACGTAAATCCTAAGCATGCGGAGTCTAGGAGTTACGAGATTACATACCTCTTGTAGAGACAACCGTTGAGACAATGAATCAACCCAAAGTGCATTCTCAAATATGTCCCACGTCCACGAATGTAATCCGGGGGGAGGATTCTCACGAACGATTTTAATAAAGGAGAAAACTAAAAATACTTGCCACCACCTTTGTGTTGGGGAATTATTTGCACGGATCTATTCGGGATGAATATTTAAATACAAATTTAATTCTAACAATTATTACAAGCATTAATTAATCCTATATTAATTCAAATAATAATTCAACAACAAATCATGCATATAAATAGTTCACGTAAATCCTACGCATGCGGAATTACTACGAGTTAACGTGAACGTACCTCTTGGAATGACAATGGTCTCGTTGATTAGACACACCAAAAAAACCTTCCCAAGTATTCCCTTAATCCTTGATCGACAATCCGGTGGTAGGATGCTCGCGAACAATTAACAAAAGGAAAATAAACTTTGTTGCACCACCTTTGTGGATTTACTAATTTTTCCAGCACATGGAATTGTACTTGGGAATGAAACACTCATCCCCTATTTATAGAGTTGAAGTGGCCGATTTTTTGCTCATGGAATAGGGGAAAAAATATTTTCTTGATCTCCAAGAAATCTTGAATATATCTCATATATTCTTTTTCTCCATAATTAAAAATTCCATAAAAATCTCATTCACTCTTGTTATGGTGTATTTTTCGAAATATAGGGAACAAGAATCCAAGATTTGGATCTTCTTGAATTTATGAGATATTCTTGTATTTCAAGAAATACATATCTTTCATAATATCTTATCAAGAAAATCAAGAAAATCTTTCTTGCCCTTTATATTTCAAAATTTTCGAAATTTACTATATGGATAACCAAGTGGGAGATTTCTTGAATTTAATGAGATAATCTTGTATTCCAAGAATACATATCTTCATTCCATAACAAAAATCAAAGAAAATCTTTCTCCCCTTTTAATCCATAATTTTCGAAAAAAATAGAGAGGAAAAATAAGGCAACAATATTTATTTTATTTTTAAACACTTTTTTCAGTTATTGGACTTTATGTGGGGCTACTTAGGGGGCCTTTAGGAGAATTAAGATTGGATCTTCCAATGGATCTTAAATTATCAATATTGAGCCACAATATTATTCAAGCCCATAAATATTAATTAATCCCACTACATAATTAATATTGCACTATCCATCTTAACCCATATTACTGTCAATATGGCTCCCGGTTATTATTTCCCGTGTTTAAGATTATCTAGCCCATTAATTAATTCAAGCCACTGAAATAGCTTTCCATTAATTAATATCTTTTGTCCTTGGTTAAGGAACGGTTCAACATTATTATCCATACAGGAAACTAGTTCCACTTGCAAGATTTTGTATGATAAAGCTTATGAACCTCCCAAGGGGGCAAATCGAACAAGCGTACTTGCACACGATTCTCCGTATTAAATCTTAGCAATCGCATGTGACCAATAATATTGCCCAAGATAAAAAGTATTGAATCTCGTTGATTCTCTACCCGTGATAAGTCAAAGCAATAGTTACCAACCACATGTGATCCTATTTAAGGGACGAAGATTAAGAAATAACGAACCACTGAGGTCTAATTCTTCCTTGTTCAGTTCTGAAGAATTTGTCCTCCTCAGAGGTCCTATTCAAAGGCATCAGTCATGCACTAGCGTAATCTCTTGGTCAAGACAAGCCAATCTGAGCCTTACACTTCAACCTTTCACGATGGATTGTTCATTTCCATCTAGGTCATGAATGGTGTACTTTTGGTTACAAGGGAAAGTTAATTTAATCTTCTGTGATCTGGTATCACTAAATTAACTACAATGTAACACGTACTATTTATTGAACAGTTATGCAGTAAATATATCTAACATTCGATGATATTTAAAGCATCAGTGATAAACAATTTATTTCAGTAAATAAGTCCGAAATTCAGTTTTGATTATACAAAGTAAAAGCATACTTTCCAGTATAATCCCAACAATCTCCCACTTATACTCAAAGTCTGCTTTTAAGTATACTACAACATATCTCGTGTAGTTCCTAATACGTGACATCTAATGTCACCTATACGAACCTAATAATTTCTCCCACTTATACTCAAAGCAGATTGGCAACGGTCTTGACACTCATTCCTTCCACATGTCTCTCAAATGTATTTCGAGGCGGAGACCCTTTGTGAATGGATCGCCAGGTTGTCTTCTGACGCTATCTTTGCCACCTCTATATCTCCTCTCTTAACGATATCTCGTATAAGATGGTATTTCATTTCAATGTGTTTTTGGCCTTGTGGGCTCTTGGTTCCTTGAATTTGAAATCGCTTCCGGCATTGTCACAAAGAAATGATGATTACGCTAGGCAAATTCGGAACTACATCCAAGTCCACTAAGATGTTCTTGAGCCAAAACGCTTTTTTCATTTGCCTCAAAGCGCCTACATATTCGGCTTCCATGGTAGAATCTGCGGACGCATTTTCGCTTAACGCTTCTCCATGTCATGGCTCCTCCCCCATGCAAAAACACACTGGGAGGTAGATTTTCCGAATCTAAGTCCGATTGGAAACCGAGTCCGTGTAGCCGATGGGGATTAGACTATTCGATCGATAAATTAACATTCTATCCCGAGTTCTTTTTAGATACTTCAGAATGTTTTTAACTGTCGTCCAATGTTCTTTCCCCGGGTTACTTTGATATATTGCCACCATGCCAATGGCAAAGCAGATATCTGGTCTCGTACACAGCATTGCATACATAAGGCTTCCGACAGCCGAAGCATATGGAATGCCTTTCATGTCATCTATCTCCTTTCTTTTCTTAGGGCACATTTTCTTGAATAGATGGATTCCATGTCTAAAAGGTACGAAGCCTTTCTTGGAATCCTGCATGCTGAATCGTTTCAAGACAGTGTCTATGTATGAAGCTTGCGACAAGCTTATCATCCTTTTCTTGCGATCTCGAGTGATCTTGATCCCAAGGATGTGGGCGGCTTCCCCTAAGTCCTTCATATCAAACTATTTTGAAAGCCATGCCCTTACGTCTGATAACACCTTTACATCGTTCCCGATGATCAGAATGTCTTCTACGTATAGTACTAAGAATACCAATGCAGTTCCGACATGCTTTTTGTACACACAACTTTCGAACTCGTTTTGATTAAACCCATAAGACTTTATAACATGATCAAAACATTGGTTCCAAGCTCTGGATGCCTGTTTGAGTCCGTAAATGGACTTCATGAGCTTACAAACTAGGTGTTCTTGGCCTTTTTCAATGAAGCCTTGGGGTTGTTGCATATAGATCTCTTCATCAAGACTTCCGTTAAGGAAAGCTGTCTTGACATCCATTTTCCAGATTTCAAAGTCGAGATGCGCAGCAATCGATAAGAGAATTCGGATGGACTTGAGCATAGTCGATCCCTTCTTTCTGAGTATAACCTTTCGCCACAAGCCTTGCCTTGAAGGTTTCCACCTTCCCGTCCGGTCCTCTTTTTCTCTTGTACACCCACTTGCAACCAATGGGTTTGACCCCATTAAGTGGTTCGACTAGCTCCCACACTCTGTTATGATCCATAGAACTCATTTCGGCTTTCATTGCTGTTTGCCAAGAAACTGCATCCTTGTCTTGGATTGCCTCGTCATATGTCCATGGGTCTGATTCGTCTTGTCCGGGAATCAAGTCCGAGGACTCTCCTATCCCCATGAATCTCTCGGACTGTCTCACAACCCTCCCACTACGACGAGGTTCCGGTTGTGTAAGTGTGTCATTTGGTATGTCATCTTGTACAGTTGGCATTGAGGTTAGCCCTCTTAGCTCATTTAAGGTAATCTCACTTCTGGGTCTTCTTTGGTTCATATAGTCTTCTTCCAAAAATCTAAAGTGGGTGCTTATTACCACCGTTTGATCTTTGGGACCATAGAACAAACACCCTTTTGTTCCCTCGGGGTATCCCACAAACAACCTTAATTCTGATCGAGGATCCAATTTTCTGGCTTCCTTGTCCAACACGTAGGCCGGACACCCCCAAATCTTCATGTGTTTCAAACTGGGCTTGCGCCCGGTCCACAATTCTTTTGGAGTTTTGGGAACCGATTTGGATGGCACCAAGTTCAGAATGTAGGCTGCTGTTTCCAAGGCATGACCCCAGAACGACTTGGGAAGATCCGCATAACTCATCATAGATCTAACCATTTCCAAAAGAGTTCTGTTTCTTTGCTCTGCAACCCCGTTTTGTTGAGGGGTTCCGGGTGCAGTTAGCTGGGTTGCAATCCCTCTATCAGACAAGTAGTTCAAAAACTCATCGCTGAGGTATTCGCCTCCACGATCAGATCGTAGAGACTTGATACATTTTTTCCTATGATTCTCTGCTTGAGCCTTAAATTCTTTGAATTTCTCAAAGGACTCAGATTTATGCTTCATAAGGAAAATATATCCGTACCTTGAGTAGTCATCAATAAAAGTGACGAAATACTCATAACCTCCTCTTGCTTTGGTTGACATTGGACCACATACATCTGTGTGAATGATTTCTAACACTTCTTTGGCTCTATTCCCCTTGGCTCCGAATGCCTTCTTGGTCATTTTACCCTCCAAACATGATTCGCAGGTTGGAATTGGTTCAACTTGGAGAAACTCCAGTGAACCGTCTTTCACCAAACTTTGGATCATCTTTGGATTAATATGTCCCAATCTTAGATGCCATAGAAGTGTCTCGTTCACGTCTGCTGAACATTTTCTTTTCTCGGAAACAGTTGATGTGTTATAGGATGCATTTCGTGAGTGGTGTGCACAGTTAATTGTATAGAGATTATTCGACAATGTTCCATGACAGATAAATTTATCAAAAAGAGAAATGGTAACAACTTTATTAAAAGTAACCGAATATCCATCAAGATAAAGTTTAGAAACTGAAATTAAATTCTTTCTAAAATCCGGAACGTAAAGAACATCTCTTAAAATTAAAACTCTGTCTCCAAAAGACAGGTGCACTTCTCCCACTGCTTCAGCTGCCACTCTCGTAGCATTGCCCAGTGTGATGAGGATCTCATTCTCACTAAGATGTCGGGTCCGCTTGAACCCCTGTAAAGTGAAACAAACATGATCAGTGGATCCCGTATCCACTACCCATAAATGGGAGGCATACGCCGCTAAGCAAGTTTCAACAACTAGTGCGTGAGAATTACCTTTCCTTCCATTCCTTTTGGGATTGGAACAGGCTGACCTCCTATGTCCCTTTCCACCGCAGTTAAAATATTTTTCTTTTGGTACTTTCTTGACACCCAAACAGCTAGCTGTCTTTTTCTCACTTTTCTTAGTGATGAGATTGCTTTGGTTCTGACCACTTTCCTTTTCTTGAGACTTGCCTTCCATTGGCCTAGATCTTGAGAAAAGACTTTTGGTCACCAGTGCTTCGTCTTTCTTTCCTAAATGCTTCTCTATTTTCTCCAAGGCTTCTTGTAGAATGTCCATAGTAAACATGTGATCACTCATCACAAAACTACAGTAAAACCCATCGAAGCACCTTGGAAGATTTAGCAAAAAAAATTCGATTTGGGCCTCATCACAATACTTAGTACCGAGATAAGCCAGTTTTTCAAAATGACGTTTAATTCTGAGAACATGCTCCCTTACGGGTGTTCCCTCAGCCATCTTTAGCCTGGCCACGTCGTCATTTTTAAACTGATTAATCATGCGGTCTTTTGTTAAAAATATTTCTTCAAGACTTTGCATAATTTCTGCAGCAGACTCAACACCTTCATGAATGTGTCTCAAATCATCAGACAGTGAAGTCAAGATTACACGTTTCATGGGTTCATTGGCTTGCTCCCAAATATTATACAATTGTCTTTCCGCATTAGTTGATTCATCAGCAGGCTTACGGGGCTTGGGTACATCAAGAACCCAATGATGTTCTTGTGCAGGTAGGACAAAACTCATATTTCGTTTCCAAACATTATAGTTGTCACCAGTCAATTGGTGTTCTTTGAGTGTATATAACAGTGGATTAAAAGGTTGCGACATGATGAACTGAAATAAATAATAATGTGCATAAGCACAAATATATCACAAAATTCGATCACATGTTTCATATTAAAATCTCAAAAAAAATATATGAACATGCATCAGCCAACATCTCAAAATAGTTTAAATAAGCCACGTGGGGTGGGTCATTATTTAAACACATTCAAGCAGGTTATAAACAAGAACAGATACAAACCTTTAATATCCAGATTAATAGTTGGCTCCCACTTGACCAATATAAAATTGACAGGGACTTCGGGGAAGTATATGCATATCAATTTTATACCTAAGTAATAACCATGATTAAATACAGAATTATTATTTTGCTTTGAACGAGCCTCGTGGGAAGGATCATCGTCGCAACTAGTAATAATCTACAATCATCCATCTGGAATTTATTCATTTGAAAGCTATCTTTTGACCGTCCCGTGGGGGGAATTTCTCCAAAAGAATTCACAAATAAATAAATCATGGAGGTCAAAATTAATTCAATTTTAAATTATAATTTAAAATTCAGAGCCCGAAACCGAGGCTCTAATACCAGTTGTTGGGGAATTATTTACACGGATCTATTCGGGATGAATATTTAAATACAAATTTAATTCTAACAATTATTACTAGCATGAATTAATCCTATATTAATTCAAATAATAATTCAACAACAAATCATGCATATAAATAGTTCACGTAAATCCTACGCATGCGGAATTACTACGAGTTAACGTGAACATACCTCTTGGAATGGCAATGGTCTCGTTGATTAGACACACCAAAAAAACCTTCCCAAGTATTCCCTTAATCCTTATTCAACAATCCGGTGGTAGGATGCTCACGAACAATTAACAAAAGGAAAATAAACTTTGTTGCACCACCTTTGTGGATTTACTAATTTTTTCAGCACATGGAATTGTACTTGGGAATGAAACACTCATCCCCTATTTATAGAGTTGAAGTGGCCGATTTTTTGCTCATGGAATAGGGGAAAAATCTTTTTTTGATCTCCAAGAAATCTTGAATATATCTCATATATTCTTTTTCTCCATAATTAAAAATTCCATAAAAATCTCATTCACTCTTGTTGCACTAGGGATGAAAGATTCAATACATGAAATTGCACTAGGGATGAAAGATTCATCCCCTATTTATATAGGGGGGCAAAAATTTGACCTAGTTGGGTCTTTTGGGAAATTTCCTTGCTTCTTCCTCAAGATACAATCTTGAATATATATCCAATATATTCTATTTTCCAAAATATCTCCCAACAAAATTTTCTACTCCTTAATAGTCAAAATTTTCAAAAAATAGATTAAGTGTAGGGAAGGAATAAGATCTTTTACCTTTCTTGAATTTATGGGATAAACTTGTATCTCAAGAATACTTATTCCATAAAATCTCTCCAAGAAAATCAATAAAATCTTTTCTCTCTCCTACTCATAATTTTCAAAAATCATCATAGAAAAATAGGCAATAATATTTTTTTCTCCTTTTCATTAATTGGACTCGTGCAATGTTGGAGTTATACTGGAAAGTATGCTTTTACTTTGTATAACCAGACTGAATTTCTGTCTTATTTGTTGAAATAAATTATTTATCACTGATGCTTTAAATATAATTGAATGTTACATATATTTACTGCATATCTGTTCAATAAATAGTACGTGTTACATTGTAGTTAATTTAGTGATACCAGATCACAAAAGATTAAATTAACAGCCCCTTGTAATTAAAAGTACAAAATTCACAACCCAGATGGAAATGAACAAACCAACGTAAAAGGTTGAAGTGTAAGGCTCAGATTGACTTGTCTTGACCAAGAGATTGCACTAGTGCATTATGATGCGCTGAATAGGACCTACAGGAGAATAAATTCTTCAGTATTGAATATAGAAGTATTAGACCTCAGTGGTTCATTATTTCTTAATCTCTGTCCCTTAAATAGGATCGTGTTGAATCAATAATCGTTTCTTTGACTTATGATGGGAAGAGAATTAGTGAGATTCAATACCTTGTATCTTGGGCAATGTTATTAGTTACACGACAAATGCTAAGATTTAATACGGTGAAACGTGTGCAAGTGTGCCTTGTTTGATTTGTCCCCTTGGGAGGCTCAGAAGATTTATCATACCAAATCTTGCAAGTGGAATTAGTTTTCGGTATAGATAATAATGTTGAGTCGTTCCTTGACTAAGGAAAAAGATGTTAATTAATATGAATCTATTTCAGTGGCCTAAATTAATTAATGGACTGGATAATCTTAAACACGGGAAATAATAACCGGGAGCCATATTAACAGTAATATGGGTTAAGATGGATAGTGCAATATTAATTATGTAATGGGATTAATTAATATTTAGGGGCTTGAATAATATTGTGGCTCAATATTGGAAATTCAAGGTCCATTGTAAGGTCCAATCTTAATTCTCCTAAAGGCCCCTCAAGTAGCCCAAAGATAAAGTCCAATAACTGAAAAAGGTGTTTAAAATAAAATAAATTATTGTTTCCTATTTTTCCTATTTTTTCGAAAATAATAAATAAAAGAGGGAGAAAGATTTTCTTTGAATCTTGTTATGGAATAAAGATAAGTATTCTTGGAATACAAGATTATCTCATTAAATTCAAGAAATCTCCCACTTGGTTATTTATTAAGTAAATTTCGAAAAATCTCAAGATAATAAGGAGGAGAAGATTTTGTTGGGATTTATTTTGGGAAATAGAATATATTAGATATATTCAAGATTGTTTCTTGGAGAAGAAGCAAGGAAATTTCTCAATGACCCATAAACCCTAAATTTTTGTCCCCCTTCTTATTGTAAATAGGCGATGATTTTTTCATCCCCACTAGAACACATAAATTGATTTTTTCGGAAAAATATCAGCGTCGATAAAATATCAAATATTTTTAAAACGTTGACACATTGTGTTTTCTCGAAAAACTTCAATTGTGAGTGTGCAATTCCATGTGTTGGAAAAATTAGAAATCCACAAAGGTGGTGCAACATAATTTTGTTTTTCCCTTTTGTTAATTGTTTGCGAGCATCCTACCACCAGATTGTTGGACAAGGACGAGGGAATACTTGAGAAGGTCTTTTGGTGTGTTCGTGTGAACGGGATCCATCTTATCAACAGTTGTCACTCCGAGAGGTTAGTTCACGTAAACTCCTAGCAATTCCGCATGCGTATGATTTTTGTGACGAATTTGTATGCATGATTTTTGTTGAATTATTATTTGAATTAATATAGGATTAATTCATACTAGTAATAATTGTTAGAATTAAATTTGTATTTAAATATTCATCCCGAATAGATCCTGGCAATCCATTCCCCAACAACTGGTATCAGAGCCTCGGTTTCGGGCTCTGAAATTTTAAATTGTAATTTAATTCGTTGTTCAATAAATTTGAAATTGGATAGTAGAATTGCTAGATCTTTTTTTGCAGGTATCCAATTGTCATAGTATTTGATGAATGTTTATTTATGCATGCATATAAATTGTGGTTTTTAATTCAATTCGTTTGAATTCATTTGCCTCGTGAGAAAATCCACGAGTAGATTAGGATTTGTTTGATTTGATCAATGTAATAGACTAGTCTAGATATAGGTTTATTTATATTTTGTAAATAAATTGCAACCGGATCGAGAAAGAAGACAAAGAATTAAAACGGCGACAGTGTGTTCCCGGACGACGCTTGACCAAAAGCACGAGGTGTTAGGTGGTGGTCGCAGCGGTCTGGCGAGATGCGCTTCAGGTAACGTGGGCTAAAGCCCAGCGTGACGAAGCGGCGGGCTTGAACTTAGGCCGACAAAGCGTCTGGCGCGCGTGATAGGCGCCAAATGGTGACGCAGATCTGACGCCAGACGCTGATCGATTGAAGCACGGGCACGCGATGCGGTGGTGGCGGCGAGGGCATCACGAAGCGAGGCGCGGGCGGGCCAAGACGCAGATCCGCTACCGCCGAGGGGATGCCGCAAGATGCAAAGTGGGCGACGACGGGACGCGACGATGGAAGCGCCACAGATCAGATCGTCACCGCCGACGGCGGCAATGGCTGGTGCGGTCACAGAGATCCGCAAGATCCGCCCGAGGGCCGCCGAGCGATGGGCGGGGATGGCCGGACCGAACATGGGTGTACGCATGGGCGCACTTGGATACGTGTTCCGGGCCATGAGATACCCAATGCCGGACGTCATTTCGGACCTAGACGGAGGACATTCTAAAGAAAATGTTGTGGACGAGTGGGAGCTTTTCGAGACAAACAATGAAGGCTATGAAGACAATTTCTCAAGATCAAGACATGATAAAAATTAACCGTGACAATTGGATATATGTGCCCAATGTGTTTATTTTTTTGTTTTGATGTTTGCTTTATTTTTTCGTGTGTATTTAATTATATTTGAATATGCAGTGCATGAGAAATTGTTTTAGAAAAATCTCACTTTCGAAAATTACTAAGTATATTTTAAATAATTAATTGACAATTTTATTCCGGATGATAAAATTGAATTAATTTTGACCTCCATGATTTATTTATTTGTGAAAATATTTTGGAGAAATTCCCCCCACGGGACGGCCGAAAGATAGCTTTCACATGAATGAATTCCAAACAGATGATTGTGGATTATTATTAGTGGCGACAATGACCCTCCCCACGAGGCTCGTTCAAAACGAAATAATATAGGTATAAAATTGATATGCATATACTTCCCCAAAGTCCCTATCAATTTTATATTGGTCAAGTGGGAGCCAACTATTAATCTTGACATTAAAGGTTTGTAACTGTTTTCTTGTTTGTAACCTGCTTGAATGTGTTTAAATAATGACCCACCCCACGTGGCTTATTTAAATTGTTTTGGGATGTTGGCTGATGTATGTTCATATTTTTTTGAGATTTTAATATGATACATGTGATCGAATTTTGTGATAATTTTGTGCTTATGCAAATCGTTATTTATTTCAGTTCAGCGTATCGCAACCTTTTAATACACTGTTCAATATACTTTAAGTCAATAGAATTCTATTGGAAACTATGTCGATTGGAATTATATATTGTCTTGACCATGCAATCGCATGAAGTCCGTCCTTGACAAACCTAAACTCGTTAAGACTACGATTGTGAGAAAGATAAGGAATATCATAATCAGTGGTTAAGATCCAATGGAATGGCTAAGTGTATCATCTTGACTTCAACGTCAGATGTGTTGTGACACCAACACCAGGACTTGGAAACCATTGCAGCTATTATGATAGATCTTAAGAAATTCTTCGCTCACCAGAATCGTAAAACGAGTCAGTTGGCCATACGGAATTTGTTTTCGTAGAGAATGGCATTAAGAGGTGTCAAGAAGAAGATCGACATATTAGTGTTAGTGTCCTAGAGACAATCTATTGTAAGGACATAATACTTAGATAATATTCAGTATTTGTTTAATGTTAATGTTTGTTTAATATTAAATGTATGGCGTTACACTCATTAGAATATTATGTTAGATTGTTTGCATTTATTCTTATTGTAGGTCCCGAACGGGTTTCAGTGAGGGTTGAAGTCTAGAGGGGAGGGGTGAATAGACTTCAAAAACTTTTTTGCGGATCAGATGTGATTTGCACGTTTATCTGATCAGAGTGCAAAGTTGATCAATTTGGACTGATATCTGACTTACTGATCTGGTAGACAGATCAGTTCGGCGTCTATCAACTTAACTGATGGTGCGGAAGATAAGTTAACCCGTGTAGAAAACCAGTTTTACTCAAATAAGATTCTGACCAACAGTTCGGATCAGGTGACTAAAATGTCAAACTGATCAGATCAGTAGCTTGATGCTAATCTGATCTAGGTACAGAATATGCATGCAGATAACAAGAGTGCGAGTATGTGTAAAGCAGATTAAAGGCACACAGATTTATAGTGGTTCGGACAGCTTGTCCTACGTCCACTCTTCCCTATCAGTAGGGGCACCAACTTAACCAACTTGGACTTAGTTTATTGTGTTAGTCCAACACAGTACAACCAACAGATATTTAACGAGTTCACACTCAACCAATCCCAGAAATCTAATCTAGAAACCCTAGATAGAAATCTTGTTATAACAAACTTAACCTAACAGTGTTTTGGTATAAGATTTGTTTTGTTCCAACTGGAATACTATCCTATCTTCTAAGTAGCCAAGAGTTAGAGGATAAGTATTCTGCTATGAACTTAAGGGATGAACACTTAAGAATAACTCTTGTGATTGTGTTCTTCGTGCGGAAATCTTGAGAGTTTTGCTTGTAGATGATCCGTAACCTTACTCTGAAGGTTTGATCCCTTATTTATAGGCACGAAATCGAACTAGCCGTTGGAGATCAATTCAAATTTCGGTCTATTTAAGGTAGGTTTGCAGACGGATTTGACGTGCTTCAGGAGCGGTATGGCCGAAAGCATGCAAGCTTGTCCTTTCTAGCCGTTTAACTCTGAAGCGCCTTGTCCTGCAATGTCAGCTCCGTACATACGTGTCTTTCTTTCATTGGTTATCAAGTACACTTATTCAGTGTTTGATTTACCAACTTAGTTTGATATTCTTCGTGTCTGATGAATACGTATTTCTTGATGATCTTCTGGTGGTCACTTGACTTGAGTTGACCTGATCATTCAAAAACTGATTAGTCTACCTATTTAGTCCTTCTGATGCAGGTTGTCTTAGCGCAACTTGCAGACTCGTCTTCTTCTTATTCTGATGTAGGTCTTCTGATCTTCTAATCTTCTGCATATTGAGTTCCCCCTCAATATGTGACCTATCTTGTTACATCAGCTTTCTGTACATCTCAGCTGGTCATCTTAGTCTGATATCTAGTTTATCAGTCAGCTAACAAGTCTGACTGGTAAACAAGTCTGACTGGTCCTATTACATTATATGATTTGAAACTTCCATCAAAACTACAAATTTCCCAACAATTTCCCCCTTTTTGATGGAACCAAAACAGATATATCAGAAAAACGAATAAATAAGAAGAAGGTAAAAACAGGGACACAAGAAGTCAGAAGACATTGAGATGATGTCTTAAGGTCAGAAAACAGGTAATTCATTTCATTAAGATAATTATCTTACAAGTACTATTACCAAACCTCCTGACCTAAGACCTGTTCTTCTGTTTACTTCTTGTCCCTCAAGTCTTCAGGAATTTGAAATATGTCGTACATCCTTTTAAGTACTTCCTTCTGGCGGTCTTCTACAATAATGTTCCCTCTTTCCAGTGCATCGATGTAGACCTGTCTGAACACCACTGGATCGTATTTGTTTCTCTTCAGAGGAGGCATGAGAAATTCATATCTCGGAGCAGAAGGCCTCATTGTCATAATCTTTCCTTCTCTCATCACCTCTTGATAGAAGACTGGATACTTAGCTTCCAACCAGTCCAGAAAGATTTCATCAAACAACATTTCATCTTTCTCTTCTGGAACACGCTGAATCATAAAGACATCACACAACCAGTCCGTCTTTATTATTCTCCATGGTTCATGGAGATCTTCCCTGCAGATAATTATATCGTCCATGCTGGCAGGAAGGGCTCTCTCAATCCAATTCTCATCGACTTCAGCACTGGATCCAGCAGCCTTCTTTTTCTGCTTTCTTCTGAAGGCTCTGTCCAGTCCTCCAGCATCACGCAGTTTCTTTCTCTTGACAGCTTCTTCCATGACCCTTCTCCTCTTGATCTGTTCTTGTTGTTCTTTTATCACCCGGCCAACTCCAGGTTTTTTGCTTCTTCTCCTGTTTGTAGCCGTTTCTGAACATTTGAAGAAAAGTCTTCAATCCTGTCGACTCTTGAAGTCAGATCTATCATGCCAGCTTTTTGTTCAGAAATAGCTTTGTCATGAAGGTCAAGCTGCTTAGTGTGCTCCTCAATAGTTGAAAACAACTCAGCTAGCTCTGTATCTGCCAGTTCTGTAGCCTGAGTTGGTGCAGTAGCAGTTACAATGGTTAGCTGACCCTGACCTTCTTGGAGTTTTTCTGATGTATCAGTTCCGTCCTTTCCTTTCCCCTTTTTGGTTGCATCAAAAAGAAGTCGAACATTCTTCTCCAAGGTTTGGAAGAGAGATTGCATCTCCTTCTTCAGATCCTCTACCTCCATAGGTTGAATGTTCACAGTCAAAGAAGATGAAGGTGTAGGTCCAAGCATTTTTGAAACTGCCTCTTCCAAGGCTTTCTTGGCCACTGTGACAGATACCTCAAATTTTCTGACTGATGTTTCAAAGCTGGAATCCGCCTGCATCAGAGACTTGTATGCTTCCTCAAGTAGGACTCTGACCGTTGAAAGCATTGAGACTTCCAGGCCAAGCTTTTGCAGCATCAACTCTACTCTGTTCATCTCAGATAATGCAATGGTAGAGTGCATTTCTGTCAGTTTCTTCACAGTCTCATTCCTCTCTGCTTCAACCAGTTGCTTGGTCCTTTCATCCATTTGAATTAACAATTTCTCAGCAAGAGTGTTGAAGTGAGTTTCAACTGATGCCTTCACCCCATCCAGGAGAGCCGTGGATACTTGATCTAATGTTTCAGGCGGAAATATAAAGACGGGAGTTTGTGCCTTACCAGTCAGGGTCTCATCTGGTACTCCCTCGACTGGTTCATCGGCAGCATGTTGAGTGTCCCATTCCGATGGACCAACCTCTTCCTCTGAATCAAACTCCGGATAACCCATCAATTTGTTGATTAGTCTGGCAACATCAGCATCAGATGCTAACTCAGTAGCACTTCCCACGCCTGTCAGATTCTTCATTTTTAGTTCCAGATCAACAAACTCATCTCGCCCATATGCATCCAGGAGCAGCAAGAAATCCTCAATGTGCTGCAGATGAACATCTCTCTAGAATAAAGCATCTGAGACAATTTGCTGCACTCCAGGATGATCCACCAGAAAGGAATATTGCTTTGACAGAAAGTTATCAACCCTTCTCCTCAGAAACTTGATAATGGGCTTCTCTGGTTCAGGAGATTCAAACACAATTTTTGTGTTGAATGGATTGTGGGTGGTGGACACAAACATTGCTTTCTGTTGTGCCGTCTGAATATCTGGAGTGGCTTCCTTTAATGGCTCAATCTCATCAGCAGAAAGGGCAGGAGGAGGAATAGAGATGGGTTCAGTTGGTGGTACAGTAGGCTCAGGGAGTTGATCCTCAACGATCGGAATCTCCACAGAAGTAGACGGTTCCAGTTGAGTAGGTTGTCTGGGAGGTGATGGTAAGGGCTCATCATGGTGAGGTGAAGGAGGAGTAGGTGATCTGGGATAATGCGTGGGTTCACGCCCCTTGAATAGAGAACTAAGATGAGCTGAGTCAGATGGTTCAGACTCATCTTGGGCTTCCTCAGGTTGTACCTCTTCTTGCTCACTAGAATCCACCTGACCAGGCTCTTCAGCAGTTGTCACTTCACGCTCCGTACTGACTGTTTGCTCAGAACTAGCAACAGTCCCTTCACCAGCCTGCTCAGCCATCATCTCACCAGCAGATTCCAAGATCTCAACATCACTATCTTCATCCCGAAGACCTTCAGATGGCATTCCAATCTTCTTCAGCAACATAGAGGTGAGCTTCTTCTACCTTTTCTCACTCACATCTTCAGTTTCCTTAGTTGGTTTGCTAGCCAACTGCTTCCTTTTAAGAACTCTTGTCTTTGGTTGGACTTGGGCTGCAGATTGTACTGACGTGGTTGGACCTTTATCCTTCTTGGTTTTAGGAACATAAGGAGCTGGGTCGTCATCTCTTTGACCAGATAGCTCTTCGTCTTTGTACAGTAGAGCCTTGAATTTTTCCGGATACGACTTTCTTCCAGCTCAGACCAAGGGTAATTTGGAAGCTTATCTGACAGAATCATCGACACCTTGTGTATGTTGCATATGTTCATTGATAGAACAACCTGATTGTCAGCATTTATCACGAATTTAGAGGTTTCTTGCAGCAGCCGATTCTTGAACAATCCCATCCAGTTCATGTCTGGAGCTTTCTCAATAATAGCTGTCATGGCGTGCTACTTCTGTTGTGTTAGAGCATCTGGGCTGAAGGCAATACCTAGAATTACTTTTGAGACGATCTCAAAAAGCAATCTGTATTTTCTTTTCAGATAGGGGACTTTGACATTAGTGATGTTTGTAATATTCCCCGGCCTAACCAGCACTTTCTGCAAATACTCCTTGTCTGACATCCCGGCTGTAAATTCATCTGGATAATTCCGTCCAACAGGTAAGCCGAATAACCGTCCAAGATCATCATTCGTGACATCGATTCGATTTCCTCCAACAAACGAGTATAACTCCTTGTTATTCGTTTCCTGCATATTTCTCAGAAACTCTAGCGACTCAGTAATATGAACACTGCTCAGTGTCGATAGCAGAACTGCTCGAGGCCACATGCCCTAAGACAATCCAAAATTTCCCTTGATTCTGGATCGTTGGTAGTGTTGAATATGACATATTTCTCGTCAAAGCAAATTAGGGCTATGAATCAGTTCAATGTAAGGGCAACAACACTACAATCAATTATATGATATACGTTAAACATAAACACAGAGATTAACAAGAAATTTCAAAGAATTATGAGTGAATTACACAATCCACTGATACATTTAGACGTACAACATAAATTAAAGCAATAAATAACGATCACAGTATTACCAGAAATCAAATAGTATGAACTTCGAAATGTGATTTATGCAGAAGGTTTTGACAAATTTCGAGAGTAAGTTAATTCTTTTGGAAGTGATAAAGATTTTTCTGCAAAAAAACGTTTAGGGTTTTAAAGGTGCGAGGGAAACATTTTGCACGAGTTCCCACAAATACTTGAGTATTTGTGTTTTGAAATGGACGGCTTAGATTAAGCGACCGTAAAGTGAAATAATCGTGCGGTTGGGAATTAATACGGAATGTATTTGGACGTGAAAAATACGCATTAAATGCCATTAAATATACAAACCCCACGTCTGCATTTAATGTTTATAGTGCTTGCGTCATAAAGTAGTGTGCACAGTAATTAACACACAGATATGGATAAGCATAGTTGACAAGTTCCATCAGATAACGGATCTCAGGAGATAAAGAAACAAGATAACAAGTTTAGAAGACATATCTGACTGACTGATATTGTAATCAATCAGTTACCACTTGTGTCTGATCCAACTTTTCTGACTTGTTGATCTTACCGTGTAGCCTATACCTTAGCTGATGTCCAACTTAGCTGATCAGATTTCTGTTGAACCAGTCTGATCCTATCCGGGTCTTGGAGTGTGCTCCAGCCAAAACTTAATTCTCGGGGAGTCAAACGGTCGCCTCGATTTCCTAAATCGGCGTGATGTGATATACCCGCAATGATGGTCTGTCACTTTGTGACGTCAATTTCTTTGGGAGGGGTCTCACATTTTTAAAATTGCATTTCCACCCCCGCTTATCCTCTATAAATAGAACTGAGTTTAGACAAACATTCATCAATTTTCGTTCTCAAGTTTGCACATGAGAAATTCCGGTGAGTCCTTGATTCCGGCAAGTCCTCCGCCAATAGGCTTCTTCTATTCTACCCAAATGACCTCCGGTTCTCAGTCCATCCCTATGCTTCCCTTATTTCTGATCTCGTCTTCATCGGAAGATGACCAAACGGCCATTGCTAAGCTTCACTGCCACCCTGATTGCAGATTTATCGCCTTTATCATGGAGGTGGCCGTCTATGCCTTGTATTCCAATCGAGACGACGTTGTTAACAACGATGAGCAATTTCTGACATGTAATATGGATTTAGTATTGTATATGCAAACTTGATCAAGTCAAGTCACCCTTTTTCAATACCTATATGTTTTACACCACATGTATGACACTTGTGTTCATTTAAAGTGAGAAGGCTCATTGGTTTTAGGGTTTATGATTTAGGATTTTTCTTTCAACCTTCGAGTTTATTGTAATGAAAAGTTTCGACCTCCGGGTCTTTATCAATGAAATTCTCTCTTAATTCCATTGTTGTGTTGATTTGATTTCATTATGTGATTATTGCTTAGTTCCCCCTTAATCTAATATCCTTTATCTGATCAGTGCCTAACTGATTTTTTTGATTAGTTAAGGTTCCTTACTCAACTGATTCTATCTGGTCAGTCTCTTAACCAACTGGTGTTTGAGATCAGACCACCAAAATACTCTGGGGCTGCATCTCCTAAATCCAGTAGACCTAACTCGTTGCATAATTCTCTAAATCTGACTTCAGCTAGGGGCTTGGTTAAAATATTAGCTCTTTGCTTATCAGTATGGATCTTTTCCATTCTGATGTTCTTCTTTTCTGCATGGTCTCGGATAAAGTGGTGTCTGATGTCCACATGTTTGCATCTTGTATGCAGAACGGGGTTCTGCGTGATAGCAATTGCACTATTACTGTCACAGAAGATAGGTACATTGGTAGCAGTTATGTTGTAATCCCTCAGCTGTTGACAAAGCCAGAGCAGTTGGGAGCAACAGCTACCTGCAGCCATATATTCTGCTTCAGTAGTAGATGTGGCAACAGACGTTTGCTTCTTAGAGAACCACGAGATCAGTTTGTTTCCCAGAAACTGACATGTACCTGATGTGGATTTCCTATCTATCCTACATCCACCATAATAAGAATCAGAGTACCCACTAAGCTCTAGATTATCATCTGCTGGATACCATAAACCTAAGTTTACAGTACCCTTCAGATACTTAAGAATCCGCTTAGCTGCTTCATAGTGGCTTTGTTTGGGATTTGCCTGAAATCTGGCACATACACCTACTGCAAATGTTATATCTGGTCTGCTTGCAGTCAGGTATAGTAAAGATCCAATCAAAGCCCTATACTCTTTCTGATTAGTCATCTTACCACCTTCATCTGGATCCATCTTGAATGCAGTCAACATTGGAATTCTGACTTCCTTGCAATTCTGAACTCCATACTTAGCCAACAAATTCCTTGTGTGCTTTGCCTGACAGATGAAGATCCCTGTGTGAGCTTGCTTGACCTGTAGACCCAGAAAATAGCTCATCTGACCCATCATGGACATCCCAAATTTCCCTTGCATCAGCTTACTGAATTTCTCACATAGCTTCTGAGTGGGAGAACCAAATATAATGCCGTCCACATAGATCTGAACCAAGAGAATGTCTTCTCCATCTTCTATTCTGAACAAGGTCCGATCAATCAAGCCCTTGGTAAATCCATTCTCTATCAAGAACTGGGACAATGTATCATACCAAGCTCTAGGAGCCTGTTTCATTTCATAAAGAGCTTTTCTTAAACGGTACACTAGGTTGCTTATTTCAAAGCCAGGAGGTTGTTCAACATAAACTTCCTCAACTAGCACCCCGTTTAAGAATGCACTCTTTACATCCATCTGATACACAGTAAATCCCCTATGAGCTGGATAAGCCAGAACAACCGAATGGCTTCCAGGCGAGCGACTGGTGCAAAGGTTTCATCATAATCAATCCCTTCTGATTGTGAATATCCCTTAGCAACAAGTCTTTCCTTATTTCTGGTTATTACATTGTGCTCATCCTTCTTGTTCTTGAATTCCCACTTAGTACCAATCACATCTTGATGAGTTGGTCTGTCTACAAGTTCCCAAACTTGATTTCTTTCAAATTGTTCTAATTCTTCTTGCATGGCTAGAATCCAGCTTGCATCTTGAAGAGCTTCTTCAACTGTGAGTGGTTCCTTCAAAGACAGATAACAACAATGCATTGCACTTTCACCAATCTGATGTCTAGTTCTAACTCTATCAGATGGGTCTCCGATGATCAGATCAGTTGGATGACTGGTTATCCAGGTCCTTCTGTCCTGATTGTCATCTGTTTGGAGAACATCATCCTCTTCTGATAAAGATTCATCACTAGAGACTGGGAGAGGTACTTAAGTAGGATCCACTTGGCATGGACATGTCTCAGCTGATGTTGGATCCATCATGTGCTGAAGTCTGTCTGCAGGAACATCAGGTGTTTCCCCTGAACCAGATGGTTCAGTTGTTACTGTCTCAGCTGTACTAGCTTCTTCACTGACAGTTGTACGTACCTTGGGATCTTTCTGACCTGGTGAATCATCAAGGTCAAAATTAGGAACATATACTGTGACATATTTTGGTTCCTTTCCTTTGAGCCTTAGCTGATCCATTTTTAGTGAATCTGGTTTGTTTGGTACATCTTGTTCTGCGCCAGATTTCTCTTGATCAGATGATGACTCATCAAAGACCACATGAGGTGTTTCTTCCACAACTAGGGTTCGTCTGTTGAAGACCCTAAATATTTTGCTGGTTGAGGAATATCCTAAGAATATACCCTCATCTGACTTGGCATCGAAGGTTCTCAACTGACTCTTCCCATTGTTGTGTATGAAACACTTGCACCCAAAAATATGGAAGTAGGAAACACGAGGTTTTCTGCCCTTCCACAGTTCATAGGGTGTTTTAAAGTGAATCTTAGTCAGAGAACATCTGTTCTGCGTGTGACAAGCTGTATTGATAGCTTCTGCCCAGAAACGACTTTGAGTTGCATGCTCAGCTAACATGGTGTGTGCATCTTCTTTAAGTGTTCTATTTTTTCTTTCTGCTACGCCATTTTGTTGTGGTGTTCTGGCAGCTGATGTCTCATGTTGTATACCAAACTCAGAGCAAAATTCAGATATAAATTGGTTAAGGAATTCAGTACCTTTGTCTGATCTGATTTTCACTATGCTGAGACCATTTTCATTCTGAATTTTCTTGAGCAGTTCGGGTAGCTTGGTTGTAGTTTCACTCTTCTTATACAAGAATATTACTCAGGTGAACTTGGAATAATCATCCACGACCACCAGAGTGTATTTGCGTCCACTGAGACTTAGAGGTGTAACTGGTCCAAACAAATCCATATGGAGCAGTTGCAGTACTCTGCTGGATGGAGGAGAAGGTATCCATTTGAATGAAGCCTTGACTTGCTTTCCCTTCTGACATGCTGAACATGTCTGATCCTTAGAGAAAACTTCATTCGGGAGCCCTTCTACCAAAGACATCCTTGCTATCTTGTTAAGAGTCTTAAAGTTCAGATGGCTCATCCTCTTGTGCCAGAGTCAGCTGGAGCTCTCAGAACTCTTAACAATCAAGCATGCATTTCTTGGACAACTGTTCCAATCAACAATGTATATCGTTCCTTTTCTTGAACCAATCAGCAAGATCTGTTGAGTAGCTCGATTCCTGACTGTGCATTTTTCTGTCGAGAACTCAACACTAAATCCATTGTCGCAGAATTGTGAAACAGATAACAGGTTGTGCTTTAATCCATCAACATATGAAACTCCTGTGATCTGTACGTCATCGTTCACTAAGGTTCCGACTCCTCTGGTATGACCAGAGTTATCATCACCAAAGAGAACTCTTGGGTCTGGCCTTTCAACATAGTTGCTAAGGAGAAATTGGCTTTGCGTCATGTGTCTTGAGCATCCACTATCTATGTACCAGATAGCTGCCTGTTCTCCACCCTCATTTACCAGTCCCAAGCGATTCTGCAAACAATTCAAACTTTAGGTACCCCAGTAGAATCGGGTCCTGGGGGGTTAGAAGTACCTTTCGGGATCCAAACATATCTCGCACCTCTGTTGAAAATAGAAGGCTTGATCTGTCTCCCATAAACATCTACATAATCATACGTTTCTTCATATGCAATCTGATCAGTATGATTATTAGTGTGAGTCTTGGACGAATCAGAAGACTTGGGATTTTTCATTGAAACTTGTCTTCTTTTAATCTAGTGGGGCTCAGGTGCAGCAGCCCTAGGTTTCTGATTGTAAGGGTAGGTATGACTGCTACCATTAAAAGATTCATATCTTTCTGACATAATTGGTCTTAGCAGTTTACCCTTAGCTTGCTTGTTAGGCAGCTTGGACTGAGTCTGCATCAGCTGGGACTGTCCCTTTCGAGATGGTCCAGCCTGATACCTACTCTGTTGATTAGGCTGTAGTTTCCTCAAAAAGAACTGGGTTCATCTGATGATACCTAGGCTGATGTCTGATCAGTTGGGGTTCATTTATGTTCCCTTTCTGATCTGACACTTACCTTGCCTGATCAGCTGGTCCTTTTCCCTTACCAGATACAGATTTGGTATTTCATGTATCTTGGTCAGAAACTCGTTTGGTTACACTTTTCTGATGTGAACCAGACGGGACTTTTGAGGATCTAGAAGGGATTTCATACCAAATTCCCTTCTTGTCAGTCCGCGTACAAAAATAGTTGTTCAAGTCTTGAACAATTTTAGAAGATTTCGTGAAAACCTCTATCTTCTTACGTAGACCGTCCTCAAGAACTTTCAGATTCTCATGCATCCGGAAGAGTTCATCAAACTTAGCCTGAAGAGATTTGAGTTCATTGGCTTGTTGTAGGTTGAGAGCCAACTGTTCCTTAACCAGCTTTCCCTGATCAGAAGAGCTGACCTTCAGAGACTCAAGTTCTGTGGTCACCTTCTGAACAATTTCAGCTGATTTCAGTTCAGCTGCTCTACTTGCCTCAATTTCCTTAACAAGCCTAATGTTCTCAGCTCTCAGGTTATCGTTCTCAACTTCCACTCGTGTATAAGTATCTATTGCATTGAAAAGATCATCAAGCAATTGGTCATTGTAGACCTGGAAGTTGACCTCTCCTGCAGATGAGCTCGGCACATGTGGTGTGGAAGAAAGAGGCACAAAAGAGTTAGAAAGTACCTCTGTTTGATCTGATTCTCTGGCCATGACACAGATATCGTCATCAAATAAGAAGCTCAGATCATCGACATCATCAGTTGTTGTTATCAAACAGAAATCTTCGACAGATGAGTAACCAGAATAATCTAAGGGCAGGTAGGAATCATCAATGCCAGACGTATCTGAAACCATAGCTTTCCTGTCCCTGTATCTCTATTCTCTTATGTTTCTTTTCTCCTCTCTTTCTTTGGGTCAGGTCAGGACAGTCAGCACTGTAATGGCCTGGTTTCTAACAGTTATAGCACCCTCTTGAATCCCCTAAGTTTCCTCTGCCTGGAGAATCGTTTCTTCTGTAATGCCTGTCAGGAGACTTCCCATTCTGCCGATAGTCAGAACCTTTCCTATCTGATCGATCATCACGTCTACTTTCTTTCCGGTCATCTCTTCGATCATCCTTCCTTTCATCAGAATGATCGTCCTGTCTTTCTTCTCTTCTGTTATCTCGATTGTCAGATGAACGATACCTCTCTTGTGATCTGTCAGATGAACGACGATCTCTTCCTCTATTCCTTCGATAGTCATCATAAAACTTCCTGTATTTGCCCATTTGAACATTTGTTCTTTCCAGCTTTCTTGTCAGTAAGGCAATTTGTTCAGCTTGACTGATGATGTTTCCAACTGGTTCCACAATTTGTGAACTACTACTTGCTGCCTGAAATGCAACAGATTTGGGATTGGGAGTAGTTTCAGCTGGGACATCATCAGATCCTTGTCCTCTCTCGATCAGGTTGAATTCATGAGCTTTCAAACTGAAGATTATATCATTTGGTTTCATTGTAGCAATATCTTGACAGTCCTTAATCACAGTCACCTTCGTATCCCATTTCTTAGTCAGCGATCTGAGAATCTTGTAATTGATATCCTTGTTTGACATAACTCGTCCGAGATCACGAAGTCGGTTGACTCCTCGTGTGATCCTTCCATCAAATTGATCAACTGTTTCATTTGGCAACATCTTGAGTTTCTCAAATACAACTAGCTCAGCTTGCAGTCTACTGTCCTTGATCTGTTCATTTCCTCTGCAGATTTCAGCAAGCATATCCCAGACTTCCTTAGTTGTCTTCAGGTACTTCAATTTCTCTCTTGTAGTAGCATCCATGGTTTTCATGATGAGATATCTGGCAACAGTATCCAGGTTAGACAGCTTCCTCTCATCTACATCCATCAGAGAGGGACTCTTTCTGATTCTTGCTCCAACTGGTTGTGTGGGATCTCATCCTGCTTCAGCTGGGTTGTAGTGATAGATGATAATCGGTCCTATCTCAAGAATCTCATCCATTCTGTTGCTAATCACTCCCAGATGGTCTCTCATGTCTATGGACCAATCTGCATACTCATCAACAGAAAACATGGGTAGATTATGATGCATACCTGAAGTATTATCCATGTTTGTGGTGATTTTGAAAGAATGAGTTTTGAAAACGGTTTTCAAAGATCAGTTCAAGTGACCACAAAGGTTCTTCCTCAAGAACCAATGATATTCAAAGCCAGTGGTCGGAAGAATCACTGCTCTGATACCACTTGTAGGTCCCGAACGGGTTTCAGTGAGGGTTGAAGTCTAGAGGGGAGGGGTGAATAGACTTCAAAAACTTTTTCGTGGATCAGATGTGATTTGCACGATTATCTGATCAGAGTGCGAAGTGGATCAGTTTGGACTGATATCTGACTTACTGATCTGGTAGACAGATCAGTTCGGCGTCTATCAACTTAACTGATGGTGCGGAAGATAAGTTAACCCGTGTAGAAAACAAATTTTACTCAAATAAGATTCTGACCAACAGTTTGGATCAGGTGACTAAAATGTCAAACTGATCAGATCAGTATCTTGATGCTAATCTGATCTAGGTACAGAATATGCATGCAGATAACAAGAGTAGTGTGCGAGTATGTGTAAAGCAGATTAAAGGCACACAGATTTATAGTGGTTCGGATAGCTTGTTCTACGTCCACTCTTCCCTATCAGTAGGGGCACCAACTTAACCAACTTGGATTTAGTTTATTGTGTTAGTCCAACACAGTATAACGAACAGATATGTAACGAGTTCACACTCAACCAATCCCAGAAATCTAATCTAGAAACCCTAGATAGAAATCTTGCTATAACAAACTTAACCTAACAGTGTTTTGGTATAAGATTTGTTTTGTTCCAACTGGAATACTATCCTATCTTCTAACTAGCCAAGAGCTAGAGGATAAGTATTCTGCTAAGAACTTAAGGGATGAACACTTAAGAATAACTCTTGTGATTGTGTTCTTCGTGCGGAAATCTTGAGAGCTTTTGCTTGTAGATGATTTCTGTAACCTTACTCTGAAGGTTTGATCCCTTATTTATAGGCACAAAATCGAACTAGCCGTTGGAGAGCAATTCGAATTTCGGTCTATTTAAGGTAGGTTTGCAGACGGATTTGATGTGCTTCAGGAGCGGTATGGCCGAAAGCATGCAAGCTTGTCCTTTCTAGTCGTTTAACTCTGAAGCGCCTTGTCCTGCAATGTTAGTTCATTACATACGTGTCTTTCTTTCATTGGTTATCAAGTACACTTATTCAGTGTTTGATTTACCAACTTAGTTTGATATTCTTCGTGTCTGATGAATACGTATGTCTTGATGATCTTCTGGTGGTCACTTGACTTGAGCTAACCTGATCATTCAAAAACTGATCAGTCTACCAATTTAGTCCTTCTGATGCAGGTTGTCTTAGCGCAACTTGTAGACCCGTGTTCTTCTTATTCTGATGTAGGTCTTCTGATCTTCTGATCTTATGCATATTGAGTTCCCCCTCAATATGTGACCTATCTTGTTACATCAGCTGTTTGTACATCTCAGCTGGTCATCCTAGTCTGATATCTAGTTCATCAGTCAGCTAACAAGTCTGACTGGTCCTATTACATTATCTGATTTGAAACTTCCATCAAAACTACAAATTTCCCAACACTTATATGTGTTCCCATGAATCACTGCTGTCATTGAGTGTGTGAGAACTCAGATGACTTAAGCATGATTCTCAAATTGCCCCAATCGAGGATCATCCAGAATGGGATATTGATGATGCAGTGGAGATTGGTGTGCGGTGCATCATACTCTTAGAGAGTGTGACACTAATGATCAATTAGTGATTAGAGATAAATTGATTTAGTTATTTGAATAGACACTTCATCATGTTTAAGACTAAATCGAGTATTCGTGAATGAAATGAGGAAATCGCAATTGCCCACATTTCTATTACAGGTAGTTACACTTTTCTCGCAACGTACCTCATATATTGAGAATGTCTAATTTATTGTCTAGGGTTCAATTAAGATCATTAGTTTGATTAATCGCTCGATATATGAGGGCCTATGGGTCACACAACAAGTAGTCCCCTTTACAGATTAAAGGTTGTTGATTAAATGTTAAATTGGATTTAATATTTAATTTATGGAGAATTAATTAACAATAGATTAATTTGGAATTAATTATTATTAATGTTTAATTAAATTGGATTTAATTAAATAGGAATTCTCAACAATAATATATGGAATAATATTGTAGGATTTAATTATATGAGGAAATAAATCGTAGAGATTTTTCACATATGGAAATTAAATTCGTAGAGATTTATATGGAAAAATAAATCCTAGGGATTTATACAAATAAGGATTAGGGATATTATTTTCTAATTAGGCTAGCTTAAGATTTAAGCTGAGTCTCTCCTATAAATATGAGCTCTTGGGATTCATAATTATCAGTTGTTCAAATTTCTCCATAAAATTTAGAGTTAGAATTTTCCTAGCAAATTCATCTCGGGATTCAAAGCTGGCGAATCTGCGCGAATTTGTAAACGAGGATTACGTGGATACCATAGTTGAGAAATCTGCTCTTGAGTTGCTGTAAGATTTCTTGTTACTGTTTTTCGTGTTCATACTTGCAATTATATGTTCTTTGTTGGCGAATTGTTTAATTCCGCTGCGCATGTTTTACGTGTTTACGTGCCTCTAAATTCCAACAGTTGTATCAGAGCTTCAGGCTCTTTGTTATAATTGCTTTTTAGGTTTTAAAATTAAAATTAATTTTTTTTTTAAACACGGGGCACTGTTCTTTAGCAGAACTGCACCCCTTGTGTATTTGTTTGAATTCTGGGTATCACACCCACTCGTCTTCAACCCCCAGAATTAGGGTTAACCCCAAATTGGGGTTTTCGCCGCTGAAATTTATCGCTGGAGGCCGGCGCTAGGTGTCGTGCCTCGTGACGCGTGCAGAAGCCTGCGGCATGGTTCATCGCGCCCGTCGCGATGCGACTCTTCCGTCGCGATTCGCTTACCCCCATCGCGAGTCGCCTCCCTCTGTTGCGATTCACCTCCACCTGACGCCGTATTTATTCACGGCGGTGCGCCTGGACTACATCGGGACTTGGCCGGCGTGTCTGCCTCGGTGTTTTTCCATGGCGGCACGCCACCGAAATCGAGACAACTCAGTGGCGGCGCGCCGGTGCTTCGATCTTCTTCTCCGATCAGACTGGTTTCGAACCAGGTCTGACCAAGGGACCGCGGCTCCGTGCGTGCCCCTTCCCGATTCGACCGCAACCGCGAGTCGCCCGCACGCTAGGCGTGACACCAGCGACTTGGTTCGGTCCGATTGACGTTGCCGTGAGCCGCGTTCTTCATTTTCGTCCCTTTGCTTCTGACATTGAATCTGGACATTTTTCTAATTGTTTTGATTTCATGCTTCGGTTGCACAGTAGATTAATTGGATTAATTTGTGATGAAATCGTTAAAAATTTCTGAAATTTGGTTGATTTGGGTGTTTGGATTGTCGGATTGGATTCGATTTGGTATGGGTGATGATGTTGGAGTGCTGTTTTGCAAATTTGATTTGAGACAGGCCCTCCCGTGCAAATTTTGGAAATTGCACCAGAGCCCCCGGAATAAAACAAATAATTGAACACTTTTGGATTTTTAATTAAGTTTAAATTTCTAAAATAAAATTGGTTGGACCAATAACAATTAATTGGATTAATTATAATTTTAATAACCTTAAAACTGAAACTTTAATTTGGACTTAAAGCTCATTTTAAAAAGGGATTTATTAAAACCCACTGTTAACTTGTTTAACAGTCCGCATTATAACTGTTTAGGTAGGCGGCGCCCAATACTTGTCGGACCGTGTTAAATGCTTGGGTAGATGGCGCCCAAATATTTGTTAGTCCGCATATGTCATGTTTGGGTAGGCGGCGCCCGTAATTGCTCAAATGTGACTTAGACATCATGATGGATCTCGATTAAGCAATTAATACCCCGCCTTTAAAATGTTCCTCATTAAAATATGGTTTTCTCATTAATTTGATAAGATGTCTTCCATCAAAATTAAAAGTAAACCGGAGATTTCGTTCCAATGAGTACTTAAATACCCTCGTCTTTTGCTCGGATCTACATCTAACGGGACCTTTATAGGGACATGTGATGTCACCGCTTGATGGTTGTAAACCAACTTAACTTTGTTTCGCTAGCCCTCGCGGAGAACAAAGGGTAAGTGACATCAGTCAAACTAGGTTCGACAAACTAAGAGTTGCAGATTGCAATTGGTTTGGAGACCTACCAGTTATGCTGTTATAATGATCAGCCCTCGCTGGGATTATAATAGTAGTAATGTGGATCCTAGTCCATTATGATTTATATGTGATATAAATTCGTACTTTTCCGATGAGGTCGTTAAGTATGCAAAAATAATGGAGACAAAATAAATTTAAAAGGCCATATTTATTTTGATTGTTGAATATTGATCATAGGAATTATGTGTTTTAATTCCCGTTTTATTTTATTTCTCTAGGATTGTTGAAATGAATAACTTGTCATTGAGAAGAGTTTTGGAAACAAACAAATTGGCTGGGCCAAACTTTCTCGACTGGCAGCGAAACGTTCGTTTGGTGCTCAGACAAGAAAAGATTGAGTACGTGTTGAACACGCCAATCCCTGCTACCCCGGAGGCTGGTACTGAAGAGCCCAAGGCGTTTGACGCTGAAGCTCAAAAGAAGCATCAAGATGATGCTTCCCAGGCTTAGTGTGTTATGCTCCTCGGGATGACTCCCGAGTTGCAAAGGCAGCATGAGAGGATGCTTCCCTTCGAGATGATCAAGCAACTGAAGGATCTCTTTGATTCTGAATCTCGTTCTGAGATTTATGAAGTGATGAGAGATCTGTTTAGATGTCGGATGTCTGAAGGAGGGAAGGTTTCTCCTCATGTGTTGAAGATGATAGGGCTAATCGAGAAACTTGGCCGGTTGGGCATTGAGCTCGGGACCAATGTTGTTGTTTATGTCATTCTTCAGTCGCTTCCCGATTCATATTCGAGTTTCGTGGTAAACTTTAATATGAATAAGACGGAATTGACTATGCCCGTGCTGCATAACATGCTAAAGACTTTTGAGTCTTCCACTGCTAAGGAAAAGCCCGTGCTCATGGTGAGTGCCTCTACTTCTTCTGCTCCGAAAGGAAAGAAGAAACGAAGGGGCAAGACAAAGAAATGCTCCAAGCCGAACCTCCTTAAGCCCAAAGGTGGGATTCAAAAGAAGGATAGGGTGGACAAGGATGTATGCCTCTACTGCAAACAGAAGGGGCATTGGAAGAAGGACAGTAAGGTTCTAGCAGCTGAAAACAAGACACAAGGTGTCTCAGCCACTGGAACAGGTATGTTTGTTATTGAGATAAACATGTCCACAAATGATACTAACTGCTGGGTATTGGATACCGGTTGTGGCTCACACATTTGTACTAATGTGAAGGGTCTCAAGCATAGCAGGGCAGTTAGGCCGGGTGAATTCGCCCTACACGTTGGGAATGGAGCAAGAGTTGTTGTTGATCGTGTTGGCGTTTATATTTTAGATTTACCCTCTGGTTTTAGACTTGAACTGAATAATTGTTATTTTGTTCCTTCTTTTACCCGCAACATTATTTCTATTCCGATGTTGGATAATGAAGGTTTTTCCTTCCATTTTGCAAATAATAATTGTTATTTTTCGCTTAATGGTGATGTTTACGGAAATGCTCATTTATCTAATGTTTATATTTGTTGCATTGTGGACATGATATTCTTAATATAAAAATAAACGACTCAAACTTAGTAATCATGAAAACCCGACTTACTTGTGGCATTGTAGACTTGGTCATGCTAATGAGAAAAGAATTGCAAGGTTAAGAAGGTTGGACTACTTAACCCCATTCGATTTTGAATCTTATGGAAATTGGGAATCTTGTCTCAAAGGCAAGATGATCAACAAACCCTTTTCTGGGAAAGGGGTTCATGCCAAAGAAGTTCTAGAGTTGATCCACAGTGACATTTGTGGACCACTACCCACTCTAGCTAGGGGTCACTTCGGATACTTCATAACCTTTACTGATGATTTTTCTAGGTTCGGGTATGTGTATCTAATGAAACACAAGTCCGAGTCCTTTGAGAAGTTCAAAGAGTATAAGGCTGAAGTAGAGAAGCATCTTGGTAAGAGTATTAAGACTCTTCGATCAAATCGAGAAGGAGAATATCTTAGCCATGAGTTCACTGATTACTTGAATTTGCATGGAATCCAATCACAATGGACTCCTCCCGGAACACCACAAATGAATGGTGTGTCCGAGAGGAGAAACCGAACCTTGTTGGACATGGTAAGGTCCATGATGAGCTTTTCCTCTCTTTCGACATTTTTATGGGGATACGCGCTTCAAAACTCAATCTACATTCTGAATATGATTCCATCTAAATCAGTTGAGCATACGCCATACGAGCTATGGCATGGCAGGAAGCCAAACTTCACTCACATGAAAACATGGGGTTGCCCCGCGTTTGTGAAGAAGATGCTCACTGACAAGTTGGAATCAAAAGGTGAAAAGGGTTACTTTGTGGGATATCCTAAGGAAACTAGAGGATATTATTTCTATCTCCCTGAGAAACAAACAGTGATTGTTTCTAGGCAAGCCAAATTCCTTGAAGAAGACTACATCTTCAAGGGACAAGGTCGTAAGCCGATAGAACTTGAAGAAATTAAAGAACCACAAATTTACAAGGAGACTGATATATTGTCAAAGCAACATGACAAAGAATCAGTGGGAGCATTCAGCAGCTCACATGGTGGAAGTTTATCACTAAGTGATCCTCTTTCAGCCAGTGGGAGTGTAATTGGAGTTGCATTGTCTGCGCAACGAACTCCAAGTAGACTGAATGAGAACATCGTAGTTCAAACTCCCATTCAAGAGGAATCCGGAAATGCTCAAGAAGCATCCGGAAGTGTCGCTCTCGAAGCCTCCCCGGTCAACGATGAGATCGTTGCACCACAAAATTTTCACAATCAAAATGTGCAGTCTGAACAACCACAACTCCGTAAGTCCACTAGAGTTCGTAATCCACCACTAGATATTATGGTTTCCTCTTAGAGGAACATGATGACGTGGAAATCCCGGATAAAGACGAATCTAAGACTTACACTGAGGCAACATTAGATGTTGACTCAAAGAAGTGGCATGAAGCCATGAAATCCGAGATGGACTCGATGTACATCAATCAAATTTGGGACTTAGTTGAATTGCCGAAAGGGGTTAGACCCATAGGTTGCAAGTGGGTCTTCAAACGAAAGACCGATGCAAATGGCAAAGTACAAACCTACAAGGCTAGGTTGGTGGCGAAAGGTTATAGTCACCGCAAAGGCATTGACTATGATGAGACTTTCTCACCAGTTGCTAAGATCAAGTCCATTCGAATTTTACTTGCGGTAGCAGCACATCTAGATTATGAAATTTGGCATATGGATGTCAAAAAAACTTTCCTCAATGACAACATTGACAAGGAAGTTTTTATGACTCAACCTGAAGGTTTTATATCAAAGCCAAAATCTAATCTTGTGTGCAAGCTTAAACGATCCATCTATGGGTTCATCACGAAGTGCATGTGCGTGGTAGTTGAGCCAAGAAAAAGATTCATTCCTCAAAGTGGATTTAGAGAGAATATTCATCTTCTCGTCATAATTGGATCTAAGTTATTGGTCAATGCACGTCAACTTAGACTTTATGACTAAGTGTGACACTAATGATCAATTAGTGATTAGAGATAAATTGATTTAGTTATTTGAATAGACACTTCATCATGTTCAAGACTAAATTGAGTGTTCGTGAATGAAAGGAGGAAATCGCAATTGTCCACATTTCTATTGCAGGTAGTTGCACTTTTCTCGCAACGTACCTCATATATTGAGAATGTCTGATTTATTGTCTAGGGTTCAATTAAGACCGTTAGTTTGACTAATCGGTCAATATATGAGGGCCTATGGGTCACACAACAAGTAGTTCCCTTAACAGATTAAAGTTGGTTGATTAAATGTTAAATTAGATTTAATATTTAATTAATGGAGAATAAATTAATAATAGATTAATTTGGAATTAATTATTATTAATGTTTAATTAAATAGGAATTCCCAACAATAGTATATGGAATATTATTGTAGGATTTAATTATATGAGGAAATAAATCGTAGAGATTTTCCATATATGGAAATTAAATTCGTAGAGATTTATATGGAGAAATAAATCATAGGGATTTATACAAATAAGGATTAGGGATATTATTTCCTAATTAGGCTAGCTTAAGATTTAAGCTGAGACTCTCCTATAAATATGAGCTCTTGGAATTCATAATTATCAGTTGTTCAAATTTCTCCATAAAATCTAGAGTTAGAATTTTCCTAGCAAATTCATCTCAGGAATCAACGCTGGCGAATCTGTGTGAATTTGTAAACGGGGATTACGTGGATACCGTAGTTAAGAAATCTGCTCTTGAGTTGCTGTAAGATTTCTTGTTACTGTTTTTCGTGTTCATACTTGCAATTATATGTTCGTTGTTGGTGAACTGTTTAATTCCGCTGTGCATGTTTTACGTGTTTACGTGCCTCTAAATTCCAACACGACAAAAGAAAATGCTTAATTGTTGTCTAAGAAGATATCGGAGGTCAGCCTGTCCCAAACCTGAAAAGGTTGGGAAGAAAGGTAATTCTCAAACACTAATAGTTGAAACCTTTTTAGCGGCGTGTGCTCCCATTTGTGGGTAGTGGATACGGGAACCACTAATCATGTTTGTTTCAAAGTTTCAAGGATTCTGGATAATCCAACGATTTAGTGGGAGTGAGACCATCATCTCCATGGGCAGTGTTATGAAAGTAGTGGTTATTGCAATGCTACGTAAATAGCAGATATTGCAATGCTACATAAGTAACAGTTGTTGCAATACTACGTGACTAGCGGTTATTGCAATTCTACGTAAGTAGCGGTTATTGCAGTGCTACATGAGTAGTAGGTACTGCAATGCTACGTAAGTAGTGTTTAAAGCAGTGGGAGAAGTGCATTTATCTTTAGTTATAAAATTTTAGTTTTAAGAGACGTTCTTTATGTTCCCAGTTTTAGAAAGAATTCATTTTCAGTTTCTGTTGGGAAATTTATAGTTTTGATGAAAGTTCCAACAACACTTGTAATAGGACCAGTCAGACCTGTTAGCTGACTGATGTTTATATTACCCGCTATAGGAGACCAGTTGATAATTACTGTATAGAACAACTGATGTAATAGATAGGTCACATATTGAGGGGGAACTCAATATGTATAGGTCGATCGAAGACTCAAAGAATGTTCGATATCCGACGGGCGTAACGCTAGAAAGAACGAAGATCGATCGATCCGATCCAATCGGATATCTCACCAAGTCATGAAGCTCAAACTCGAGATACTCGAAGATCGGATAACTTCCGGATGATCGGACGGAAGACCTACATCACCGAAGTCTCGCTAGTTGAAGCTAAGTCAACCCGGCACCGAAGACTCTATCGAAGTAGGTCGATCGGTTGATGATCGAAGTAAATTTCACCGTGTGAAATCGATGTTTCACCTAATCATACGTCGATGATCCGAACAAGAAGAATGTCAAGCTTAGTTGGAAGAACAAAGACCGAAAAAGTGAGTCTGCTATCCAATAAGAACAAGACATGTATGATCGGAGCCGCAATTTATGGATTTGATTTTACCTCTCAGTAACGGCTACAAAGTACAAATTCACGCTTTTCGGCCATGCCGTCTCACGGAAGTTTAGTCACATCAAACTGCAAGTCTACCAAATATAGCACGAAATTCAAATTGCTCTCCAACGGCTCTTTGATTTCAAGGTCTATATATATGGGATTACACTTTAGAGTGAAACACGGAAATAACGAAACTAAAAATTTGAACAATCAAGAAGCTCAAGCTAATTTGATTTCCGCACAAGAACACGATCAAGAAGAATATTTTTATTAAGTGTTCATCCCATATGTTCTTAGCATAGAAATCTTTTCATCTAGTGATAGGGCTATTTACTTATACGCAAGAAAAGATTTCATAGTTGGAACCTCAACAATCTTACCCAAACCCCCAAGTTAGGTTAAGTTGTTTAGCAAGATTTCGGAACTAGGGTTTCTAGTTACGATTTACGGGATCGGTTGAGTGTGAACTCTTTAAACATCTAGTCGATTAATCTTTGTGTTGGACTTACACATAAAAAACAAAGTCCATTGGTTAAGTCGGTGCCCTTTTGATAGGGAAGAGTGGGCGTAGGATTTGGTTTGTCGAACCACTATAAATCTTGTGTGCCTCTCTTTGCTTTGATTAACTGTTCACATAATCGCTTTTACAACCTTTAAAAGCGCATATATATTCCAAGTTGAGATCGGCTAGCACCAAGCTTCGATCCGATCATATTTGACACTTCAAATCAACTGATTAAAAGATTAACCTTGGAATCGATTTATCAAAAACTGGTTTTTCACGGGTAAAACTTAAGCTTCCGCGACACATCGTTTAAACCGATAGTTACCGAACCGATCCGCTTCAGCGATCGATAAGTTGGTTATCGCCCCCAAACCGATTCACTTCAGACTGATCGGGCTAATCGCCTCACACGATCTGCACAAAAAGTTTTGTAAGTCTATTCACCCTCCCTCTAGACTTACGCCCTCACTAAACCCGTTCGGGACCTACAAGTGGTATCGAAAGCAGGTTGGTTCTATAGACCATCGACTTCGGTATCATCGATTCTTGAGGAAGAATCTTTGTGGTCAATTGAACTGATCTTTAAAACCGTTTTTAAAACTCATTCTTTTTCCAAAATCACTCAGCATGGATAACACCTCAGGTATGTATCATGATCTGCCGAAGTTATCAATCGATGAGTATGCAGATTGGGCCATATATATGTCCAACCATCTAGGCTCGATCAGTGGGAGAATGATGGAAGTTATCGAAAGAGGACCCATCATCATTTATTACGACAACCCTGCAGTCGAAGGAGATACAGACTTTGCCCCGGGAAGTCTTGTACGAAAAAGCCCAGCCTTGATGGATGCAGAAGAGAGGAAATTGCATACTCTAGATACTATCGCAAGGCATATTATCATGAAAACAATGGATAAGGTCACCAAAGAAAAGATTAAGTATCTCAAATCTGCGAAAGCAATGTGGGATACTCGCTGAAATACGCGAGGAAATGAAGCGGATAAAAGCGGTAGTCTACAAGTTTAATGGTGAAGTTCGAGAAATCAAGATCTTTGCCCAATGAAACCATCAACGAACTCGATGGAAGAATTACAATGTCTATAAACAAGCTTCGAGAACTTGGTAGAGATGTCGATAAAGATATCAACTACAAAATTCTAAGGTCTCTCACCAAGAAGTGGGATATGAAGGTCACGGTGATCAAGGATTGCCAAGACATCTCAAAAATGAAGCCAAGCGACTTGTTCTTGAGCCTTAAAGCTCACGAGTTCGATTTGATTGAGAGAGGACAAGCGAATGAAGATGAGGTGCCCATTGCCAAGCCTCAACTTCAAAATCGGTTGCTTTTTAAGGCAACCAAAGAAGAACGAAGGCCAACGAACCTGTTGGGAATATAGTGAGTCAAAGTAATCAGACGCTCGCTTACGTAAAGCTTGAGAAATCAAACGTCCAACTTGGTAAGTATCAAGATTCTATAAGGACTATCAACATAGCCGAGGGCGAGATAGGAGATCAACCAACAGATCTCCGAAAGAACCAGATCCGATGATCAAGGGATCACAGAGATGAAAGGAAAAGAGATAGTCAAAGCGGAGGAAGGAAGAGATAACCAATCGCATGTAAAGAAGCCCGGATTACTATCGAAAGGGAAATCACCGATAGGTCATACAGACGGAGTGATTCACTCCGAAGGAAAGGATCGGTGGATCAAGGAGCGTGCTTCAACCGTGGAGAAGCCAGTCACTATAGCATGTAGACGCCTGCACTGACGCCAAGAGAAAGGGAAGAAAAGAGGAATGTAAGAGAGCAACGTTATAAAGACAGAAGAGCCATGGTTGCGGGATACGCCGAATTGCGATTCTATCGCCCTCCGAGGACTCTGGATACTCCTCTGAGAAGACTTACGCACCGATCGTGATCTTTGTTGACTTCTATGAAAATGAAGATCGATATTCTCTTCGAGACGATGATGAGATCTGCGATGGCCGAGGAGGACCAACTGAGGTAACCTCCAAACCGCTTCGTTCGCTTTACACTGCTATCATTAGCACTTTTCTTTGGGAGATCGACCTGCACTCTACTCGAGCAATTGCTTGAGGATCTCTCCAATGCATGAGACACTTATGTTATAGTGGAAATTTGAAAATGATAAGTCGAGGACCGTAAATAATCACTTTGCTAAAGAAAATGATCTATGTAAAGCCTCGAACTTAGATCAATTGAAAAACTTTCCGAAGGCAATCGAGGAATTTAAAATTCTCGAAGTTAAAGCTTACGATCGGGAGAAGCGAGATCAAAGATCACCGCAATTAACAAACAAACAAGTCGATGACTTCAAAATCCTACAAGCAAAAATTCGATGAGTTTGTTCCAAAAGCATGAAAGTCTAAAATCATCGAGGATAATCTGCAGAAGAAAATGGAGGTTTTTTCAAAATCATCTAAAACCGTTCAAGACATGAACGCCTATTTTGAACAACGATTAATAAGAAGGACTTGGCTATGACAACCCTTCCACATCCTCAAAAGCCCGGTGATTCATCTCAAAAAGGTGTATTCAGACGAGTTTCTGACAAAGATACACCAAAAGTCAAATATGTATCTAATAAGGGAAAAGGACCAGTTGAGCAGGTAAGGCAGGTGCCTAACCAGAAGGGGAACAGAAATGGACCCCAACTGGTAAAGCATCACCGAGAATCAACAGAAGAACCAGTTCTTCGAAGAAATCTCAACCTAATCAACGGATCAGAATCGAAAAAAGACAACCACAAAAAAGGGAAGTACAATCTGAGACCCAATCAAGGTCAGCTGCCTAATAAGCATGCTTTAGGTAAACTGCAAAAACCACTTATGCCTAAAAGATATGAATCTTTTAATGGTAGCAGTCGTACCTACCCCTATAATCAGAAATCTAGGGCGGCTGCACCTGAACCACACTGGATAAGAAGAAGACAAACAGAAAAGAAAAATCACAAATCTTCTAATTCATCCAAGGTTCACACTAATAATCATACAAAACAGAAAGCATATAAAGAGATGTATGATTATGTTGAAAGGTATGGGAGACAAATCAGGCCTTCTGATCTAACTGATCACAATAGAAGTGCTTTGTTTGTATGGATTCCCAAAACTAATCCTAACCCCTCAGGACCCAATCCAAAAGGGTACCTAAAGCCCGATCCGATTGCCAGGTTCGCGTGGGTCTGGCCAACAAAGGAGGTGTGCAAGCAACTATCTGGTACATCGATAGTGGATGCTCAGGGCACATATTCGAAGCAAACATCTCCTCGGCTCTTACATAGAAACGAAAGGCCAGCGTGTACTCTTCGGTGATGATAACTTTTATTTATACCAAACGGTTGAACCTTAGAGAATGATGATGTACAAATAACCCGGAGTCTCGTATGTCGAAGGTCTCAAGCACAACCTACTATCGGTTTCACAATTCTGCGACAACGGATTCAGTGTTGAGTTCTCGACTGATCAATGCACTATCAAGAATCGAGCCACTCAACAGATTTTTTGCTAACTAGTTCAAGGAAAGGGACGATCTAAACGGTGATTGGAGCAGTTGCCCAAGAAATGCATGCCTAATTGTCAAGAGTTCCAAAAGTAGCGATTGGCTCTCGGCACAAAAGAATGAGCCACCGAACTTTAAAACTCTTAACAAAATAGCAAGGATGTCTCTAGTAGAAGGACTTCGAATGAAGTATTTTCAAAGGATCGGACATATACCGCATGTCGAAAGGAAAAACAGTCAAAGCTTCATTCAAGGGAATTCGGGGACCGGCGTCAAAGAGTAATCGCAAATTGCTTCATATGGATCTATTCGGACCGATTACACGGTCGATCTCAGCGGACATAAATATACTCGTAATCGTGGATGATTATTCCAAGTTTTACAGGTTATATTCTTACACAAGAAGAATGAGGCGACTACGAAGATACCCGAAGCCGCTAAAAACGATTACAAAATGAGAAGGGTGTCGGTGTAGTAAAAATCGATCGGATAAAGGTGCAATTTTCGAACTCTTTTATTCTTGATTTTTGCTCTAAGTTTGGTATCTGACATGAAACATCACCGCGAGGATGCCACAACAAAATGGAGTAAATGAGCGGAGAACAGAACTCTCAAAAGAAGTTGCTTTCGCACAATGTTAATTTGAACATGCGATACCAAGTCGTTTTAAGGAAGCAATCAACACGCGATGCCATACTCGAGCAGATGTCTTCGACTAAGGCTCACTACAAAAACACCCTATGAACTGTGGAAGGACAGAAAACCTCGTGTCTCTTACTTCCATGTTTTTGGGGTGTAAGTGCTTCATACACAACAATGGGAAGAGTCGGGTTGAAGACTTTTGAGGCCAAGTCGGATGAGGGTATATTTCTAGGATATTCCTCATCTAGCAAGGCTTTCGGGGTCTATAACATTTAACCCTACTTGTGGATGAAACACCCCATGTAGTCTTTGATGAAGCATCTTACGATCAAGAGAAATCTGCCTTGAGAACAAGATGTACACGATCAACAAGAACGATGTTCGGGAAAATGGATCACCTAACGATCAAAAAAAAAGAATCGGCAGTAACAATATACATTCCAGATCTAGCTGATTCACCAGATCATTCAGATCCTAAGGTACGAAAAACTGTCGATGAAGAAGCCGTCTGGAGATAAAGTATCAACCCGAACCATCCGGTTCGGGGGAACATCTAAAGTTCCCACGAGCGAGACATCGACACATGATGAGTCCAACATCACCGAGACTTGTTCTTATCAAGTGGATCATAACTCTGCACCACTCCCAATCGCTAGTAATGAAATTTTATCAGAAACGGACGATGTTCTCCAAACCGACGCAAATCAGAAAAGAAGGACCTGGATAACAAGTCATCCAACTGATCTGATAATCGGAGACCCATCTGATAAAGTTAAAACTAGATTTCAGATTGGTGAAAGTGCCATGTATTCTTCAATTATCCGTCTATGAAGGAACCAACAACAATAGAGGAAGCACTACAAGGCATAAACCGGATTCTAGCCATGCAAGAAGAGCTGGAACGATTAACGTAAATCAAGTTTGGGAACCGGTAGGCGGACCAAGTCATCAAGGCGTTATTGGCGCGAAGTGGGTATTCAAGAACAAGAGAGATGAGAAAAACGTCATCACGGAAATAAAGGCAAGACTTGTTGCTAAAGGGGTATTCTGTCGAAGGAATTGATTATGATGAGACCTTTGCCCGATCGCTTCGCCTAGAAGTCATTAAATCAATTTTCCGCATATGCTTCCCACGAGAGGGTTCATTGTGTATCGGATGGGCGTAAAGAGTGTTTTCTTAAACGGGGTACTAGCAGAGGAAGTTTAGGTCGAACAACCTCGGGCTTTGAAAAGGGCAACCAAGTGTACCGTTTAAGAAAAGCTCTCTATGGCCTGAAACAAGCTCCTCGAGCTTGGTATGATACACTCTCTCAGTTCTTGATCAATAGTGGGTTCACTAAAGGGCGATTGGGACGTAACCTTATTCGAGAATAGAAGATGGAAAAGATATTACGATGGTTCGGATCTCGTGGGCGACATCATCTTGGATCTCCTAACAAGAGTCTATGTGAAAGATTCAGCAAACTGATGCAAGGGAAGTTCGAGATGTCCATGATGGGTCAGATGAATTACTTTCTGGGTCTTCAAGTGAAGCAAAGTGCAGAAGGAATATTCATCTGCCAAGCAAAGTACACTAGGAATTTATTGGCTAAGTTTGGAGTTCAAAATTGTAAGGAAGCCAAAATTCCTATGATGATTTGGATTCAAGATGGATCCGGATGAGGATGGTCGAAAACAAATCGTCGGAAATAATATAGGGCTCTCATTGGATCTCTACTATACCGATCGCCCGCGAGACCGGATATAACCTTCGCGTTAGGTGTATGTGCGGATTTGAGCAAATCCAATGATAAGCCACCTAGAAAGCGACTAAAAGCGGATTCTTAAGTATCTGAAGGGGACCGGTAAATCTTGGTTTATTTTACCCATCGGATGATAATCTAGAACTTAGTGGGTATTACGATTACGATTATGGAGGTTGCAAGATTGATTGAAAAATCCACCTCAGAACATGTCGGTTCTTAGGAAGTAAAACCGATCTCGTGGTTTTCAAAAAGGAGACATCGGTTGCAACATCCCTCTTGAAAGCGAGAATATATGGGCTGCGAGGGAATTGTTGTTCTCAAGCTGATTCGCTTAGTCGGAAATGAGGGATTATAACATTGAAGCTAACAATGTACCTATTTTCTGTGACAGTAATAGTGCTATTGCAATCACTCAGAATCCCGTTCTACACACAAGATGCAAGCATGTGGATGTCAGACACCATTTTATAAGAGATCATGTTGAAAAGAAGAATATCAGAATGGAAAAGATTCATACTGATATACAGAAAGCTGATATTCTAACCAAGCCACTAGCTGAGATCAGATTCAGAGAATTATGCAATGAGCTAGGGCTTCTGGATCTTGGAGAAAATGCACCTAAAATGTTTGACGGAATGATCTCGAAACCCAGCTGGTTAAGAGACTAACCAGGTTGAAAGAAATCAGTTGAGTTTGGTATCTCAATCGATCGTAAGATCGATCAAGGAACTGATGTGAGAAATCGATCAGATCTAAGGATTATCCAGGATTAAAGGAAACCGATCAGATTTAAGGTTTATCAGATTAAAGGAAACGCTCATTTTAAAAGGAATATCTGATTAAATCAGTTGGGCTATTTTACATCTTTATGAGTCGATTAAGCTGATATTCAAACAAGCAAGATTTACAAGTGATATTCACAAGATTAAAGCTTAAAATCGCATAAAGATACAGGAATTTTACACAACAATGGAATAATAGAACTTTTCATTGATAAAGGCCCGAAGGTCAGGTTACATTACAAGATACAAGTACAAAGGACCCGGAGGTCAGTACATAAGTGATAACCAAAAAAAAACCCTAAACCCTAAACCCTAAATCTATAACCCTAAACCCTCATCCTAACCCAAGTGGAGCAGGGAGAGAGAGAGATTTTAAATCTGATGCTCTCATTTTCCCCCACTTAACAAGGGTGAGAGAGGCTTTAAAAGAAAGAATATATCAAAGGCGCCGCAGAGGTCAAGATCAAGAAAAATGGAGCGGCAATGACGCCTTGATAGGATTTTTAAGCCGGAGCCCTAAGAAAGAGTCGATTGGGCTCTCCGGTACATTAAATGGTGAGGTGATATACGAAGAGCAGTTGTTGAGTGATCAAGATCGCATATCAAACTCACGTTCATTTTCAGACTAAGTCTGTTGATGGTAGTTACGTCATAACGATAGACACACAAGGTGCATACGGTTAGGATAAGTGTCTTCTCGATTTTGCAACAACAGAGCCCGCCTCCATGGTGGTAGAGAAGCTTTGCAACAATCGTATGTGAAATCTTTGGCGATAACGAAAAAACAAAGAATAAGGGACGCGAAAGGGTTGAATTGAGAAAAGTTTGAAATCATTGAAAAAAGGGGTAAAGGTGTTTTAGGAAGTTTTACTTAGGAAATAAGGGTTCACGGGATACATGATTCTACAAAAGAAGATAAGTATGGTGAATGGGTTATGTTGTGTAAAACAATTGGTCCAATTTATAGAGGCCAAGCAAGGGTGCAAATGCAAATTCATGTTTTCAAAACCTTTTAGAGAAATCTGCACCAAAAGGACAAATGTAGGAATCACGCGACGATAATTGGATAAATTTACGGCGGATTGACATATCGAAAGATTCAGACGATAATTACGCATGTCAAATCGCGCCAACTTAGGGAATAGAGACTACTATTCTAGACTAAGTTTTGGCGGTAACACTTATCCCAAGAATTGACTTGATCTGAGAAGAATCAGATTAGGTCAACCAAAATCTGATACATTCGAAGCTGATCAGATGAGGAAGATCAGCTGAGCTTAAAACTCCAAAAATCAGATGCATCAGTCTATGGGAAAAACATAAATATCAGTTGGGGAACTTCAACTGATAAAGGAGGATCAGAAGGGAAATCAGACGTATTCAAGGAAGATCAGTTGAGCTCGAAACCTCAACAAATCAGATGCAAGTGAAGAAGATCAGTTAAAAGGATCAGTTGAAAATTTTAAGGCTTAGGCAGAATACTAAGATCAACAAGTGAAATCAACATGGACAAGTGGTATTGACTGATTACAATATCAGTCAACCAGATACGCTTTTCTTTTCTCTTGTTCTTTGCTTATTTATCGGATCTTATCGGATATTATTTGCCTTACTGTACCCATTATCCGTGTGACGTATTCTCTGCAAATCATTTAATGCGGACGTGGCGACATGTATTAACTGTTATTAAACGTGCTTTTAAATCCAAAAGTTTTCCGTACGTGCTTTTCCTGACCCTACGATCAAAACCGCTTAATCTGGAGCGTTTAATCTTTTCAAACGGTTGATCTTCAAAATCGTGTCTTCGCTTTCCCTCCTCGCCTTTATAAACTGCATCAAAAACCATTCCAGAGTTTTCAATTCACAAACTTGCGATTTATTCCCTGAAAACTCCAGATTACTTCTCTCAGATTCAAAGTGTTTTCCTAAGTTTCAAAATCATCTTTTCGAAAAACAGAATCTGGTAATATATGTTTATTTGATGCATCTTTGTAAATCCATTGATCTTAAATGTTTCTACTGTGTTATGCTTTATTGCTTCTTAGTTTCCGCCTGTGTGATATTCTTTGTATTAATGCACAACTCTCTAACCGAATCTATCTTATCTGTAGATTGTGAATGATCACTCACGGTATGGGCAAAATTATGTGCAACTATGCGGAACTGGCAAAAAGGTTCGTGGATGATAAGTTCGTACAGTTCAATATCACTCGGGATCCGGAATCCATGGAGGTCGAGCAAATTCTTCGAAAAGCAGGCCTTGAGAAATTTTGCGCTGCTCACTGCAATCCAGTGAGGCAGTATGAAGCACTAGAATTCCTATGGAATTTAAGAGTGGATACGGATGCTCCAGGAGAAGAACTACTTTTCGACGATCCACAAAGCGAAGAAATCAGACCGATTTAATGCGGACATAACCCGTCTGTTCGGCCTACCAAAAGGGCGGATCTGCTTTTGCCCATTACAGGGAGACCGAAGACGAGCTGATCAGAAAAGAGCTCTTCAGAGAGGCTGACAAACATCATACTTTAGGATTTGTCAGGCCAATGCTCAAGAGAAAATACCGATTGTTGTTTGACATATTGTCAAAAACAATAATGGGTATCAGATTCACCCCAGATGTTATTACATCGGTCAAACTGCATGATAAAGATGGTCGCAATAATTGATGAAGCGAAAGAACATCAATTCGCACGGGTTCTGAAGGCCATTACGCTTCCAAGAACATGAGAAATTTGGAGTTGATGAGTGGAGGCGGGGTAATTCGAAGAAGAAGATCGCAATCTCAACAAGGTTGCGGTTATCCTTCAAGATAAATTGCCAAAGGCCAAATGGGAACAGAATGGACTGAAGTCCTATAAAGGCTTTCTCACAGTCACTTCAGTCATTTTTGGGCCACCAGACGATGATATGCGGCCGACCCCTCCAAAGTCCAAGAAAGGAAAAGGCAAGAAGGCAACTTCTTCTGCACCAGATGCGGGCGAATCAGCTCAAACTGGTGAAGGACCCCCAGAAGGCCCACCAGATGCCCCCAAGAAGAAGAAAAGAAAACTGGTAAAGGCCCAGGAGAAGAGGCCGAAGAAGGCGAAGCAAGCTCCCATGACTCGATGCTTTAGAAGATGAGTCCGATGAAGAAGGAGCCTTGTAATACTGTCTGCACCACAAAAATCAGGTGAAACATCAGACAGGCAGGCTTCTCAAGCTGAAAGCTCGACAGACCATTCTGAGGAAGAAGCACAAGCCGTTCGATCTCCTTCTCCTCCAGCCACAGCTGATTCACCACTCAGAATAACGGCTGCTGAGCATGTCTCTCCTATCCTTCCACACGCCCCGAACTGGCTGCATCGGTTCGCGAACGGCAAACTTTGTTGTGGGGCGAAGCACCTACTTTCCGGTGTGAGAACCTCTGCAGGTCAGACCAATCGGCCACCTTCCTGCTCAAAGCACAACCGAAACTTCCCATCTCATCAAATTAAATCTGAGATGATAATTCACGAGTCGGATCAACAAAAGATCATAAGCCGGGAAATTGGTCGAGAATCTGCGAATCGAAAAGAGATTGATGAGTTGTACCCGGACACACAGTCGCCCAACTTTTGCCATAAAGAGGAAGTTTTGGAGATCCTCACGGAGAGATCTTGATTAAAAAGCTTCTCGGACTTCATAATAATTATAGAACGGATGGTGGTGCAGATGAGTTTGCAGACTTCGATTTCGACATGAGGAAATCTGCAAAAGTGGGATCACCAGCTGAGCTGATATCTGCTAAATCTGTCAAAGCTCTGATCCACAGGAAGCAAGGGTTGCCGGAACAGGAAGAACTGGAAACTGCTGACAAGGCTCTTGAAGCAGATGCCATCATGAAGGATCTGAGGAGTCGCCGATGATAGTGGAACGGTTTGCGAGTTCATGACCAACCTTTGGAGGCACAAACAATCGAACGGATCAAGTGACACCTAATGTTCCAACATCACACGTCACTCTTGATCAACCGGAGATCGATCTTGTCTCAAAGATCTCCTGAAAGAAGAAGTTGAGGGACTGATAGCTGATCAAAGGCGAATTGCCATCAACGAAATAAAAGATCAAAGGGAAATAGCTATTTCCCACATTGGGGCAATCAAAGATCAGTTCTCCCAAACTGTGTCCACTGCGTCAGCCGAACTGATAAAGACCGTTGATGCCAAACTGACTCAAGTGGATAAACAACAAGTTTTTTTTCGATGCTCATCGACAAGCTAGAATTGATGTAAGAGAAACTTGACAAAGCCGACACAACACTCTATCGCCATGGAATCGCCAAGACGAGCCGATATCAACGATTCAAAATCTAATCTGCTCAAACTCAAGGCATATCATTTGCGAGATCTCAACAAAGGCGATCATGATCAACTTTGGTTCTCGACCTCCCACTCACTACTCTTTTGATCAAACCAAAAAGGGGAAGGATGAGTGAGAAACCAACCGATGCAGGACATCACAAACTCGGAGAAGAACGGCCCACCCAGACATGCATGCGGAAAAAAAAATTTGGCTGAAAAAGATGTCCAAAGAGCAGATAGTAGAAGAAGCCCGAAAATGCCAAGAAGAAAGAAGGGCAGAAAAAATGACAGAGGCAGAAAATCTGAAGAAGAAATTCAATTTGAGAGTGAAGAAAGGAATGGCTGGAAAATCTGTACCATAACCTAAGCTGCCAGCAAGAGTTGATGAGATCATCCCAAAAACATTGCAGCATGCTAAGAAATTTGAGGAATGGAACAAGATCAAGTGAATGGCTTCGGATGCCTTTTGTTCTTAATCTTGTTCCACAAGAAGAATCTCTCGATGAAGAATTCCTCATTTGGTTAGAAAATAAATACCGGATTTTTTCAAGTATCCGGAGAATGAGGCCAAGCCGATCAATGTAAAAATAACTCGCCAAGAGTATGATCATCCGTGTACTCGAAGAAGGCAGATGGCTCATTCGACATGATGGCATTTCAAAGATTCTACTTTGACATCCCGGCGGAAGCATAAATAATCGATCCTCAAAGAAACCGATGATGTCAAATGGAAACTTTATCGATTTTCAACGTTCCTCAAGATCAAAGAGAGATGTCGGAAGGAGGATACAAGCCCAAAGAGTGAAGAATCAAGACTACTCGGGATCACCGCTTTTATTTTCAAACTTTTTCGATGTAACATGTAATCATCATTCTTTAATGAGAAAAGTTTTTTTTTTCGATCCTAAGACAAAGTCTCATTGTCTTCCGATTACATGCTCTTAATCGTTCTATTTCTTATCAACTGTTTTTTGGTTTCTCAAAGTGTTTTTGGTTTCATCAAAAGGGGAAATTGTTGGGAAATTTATAGTTTTGATGAAAGTTCCAACAACACTTGTAATAGGACCATCGGACACTGTTAGGTTTGATGTTTATATTACCGCTATAGGAGACCAGTTGATAATTATCGTGATAGAACAACCGATGTAATAGATAGGTCACATATTGAGGGGGAACTCAATATGTATAGGTCGATCCAAGACTCAAAGAACAAGTTCGATATCCGACGGGCCGTAACGCTTAGAAAAGAACGAAGATCGGATCGATCCGATCAAATCAGATATCTCATTTGAAGTCATGAAGCTCAAACTCGGGATCTTTCGAAGATCGATGACTTCGGATGATCGGACGGAAGACCTACATCACCGAAGTCCGCTAGTTGAAGCTAAGTCAACCGGCACGAAGAAGACTTATCGTAGATCGATCGGTTCAGATCGATCAGTCACTCACCAGTGAAATCGATGTTTCACCTAATCATCGTCGATGATCCTGAACAAGAAGAATGTCAAGCTTAGTTGGAAGACCAAAGCCTTTGAAAAGTGAGTCCGCTATCCAATAAGAACAAGACACGTATGATCGAGCCGGCAATTGCGGGATTTGATTTTACCTCTCTAGACTTGACTACAAAGTACAAATTCACGCCGGCCATGTCGATTCTCGGTTTAGTCACATCAAGCTCGCAAGTCTACCAAATATAGCCCGAAATTCAAATTGCTCTCCAACGGCTCTTTGATTTCAAGGTCTATATATATGGGATTACACTTTAGAGTGAAACACTAAATAACGAACTAAATTTGAACAATCAAGAAGCTCAAGCTAATTTGATTTCCGCACAAGAACACGATCAAGAAGAATATTTTTATTAAGTGTTCATCCCATAAGTTCTTAGCATAGAAATCTTTTCATCTAGCTGATTAGGCTACTTATACGCAAGAAAAGATTTCATAGTTGGAACCTCAACAATCTTACCCAAACCCCCAAGTTAGGTTAAGTTGTTTAGCAAGATTTCAGACTAGGGTTTCTAGTTCGATTTACGGGATCGGTTGGATGTGAACTCTTTAAACATCTAGTCGGATTATCTTTGTGTTGGACTTACACATAAAATAAAGTCCGATTGGTTAAGTCGGTGCCCTTTTGATAGGGAAGAGTGGACGTAGGACTGGTTTGTCCGAACCACTATAAATCTTGTGTGACTCTACTGCTTTGATTAACTGTTCACATAATCGCACACAACCTTTAAAGCGCATATATATTCCAAGTTGAGATCAGTTAGCACCAAGCTTCTGATCTGATCATACTTGACACTTGATCAATCGATTAAAAGATTAACCTTGGAATCGATTTATCAAAACCGGTTTTTCACACGGGTAAAACTTAAGCTTCCAGACACATCGAGTTAAACCGATAGTTACCGAATCGATCCGCTTTCAGTCGACAAGAAGTTGGTTATCACCAAATCGATTCACTAAGACTGATCAAAGCTAATCGCCCTCACACCGATCCAAGAAAAAAGTTTTTTAAGTCTATTCCCCCCTCCCCTCTAGACTTCTGCCCTCACTAAACCCGTTCGGGACCTACAGTTTCTAAAATTCTTTTGATGGATACTGAGTTTCTTCTAATAAGAATGACATCATTTATCGGAATGATGAGTATATCTGTTATGGGACATTGATAAACAATCTCTATACTATTATATGTGCACACCACTCGCAAAATGCATCCTATAACACATCGACTATTTCAAGCAATAAAAGAAAACGTTCAGCAGATGTGAATGAAACACTTCTATGCCTAGGTCATTTTAATCCAAAGAGGATTCAAAGGTTGGTTCAAGATAGTTCATTGGAGTCTCTCCGGGTTGAACCATTTCCAACTTGCGAATCACGTTTGGAGGGTAAAATGACCAAGAGGGCATTTGGAGCCAATGGGAATAGAGTCAAAGAAGTGTAGAGATCATTCACACTGACATATGTGGTCCAATGTCAATCAAAGCAAGAGGAGGTTATGAGTATTTCGTTACTTTGATCGATGATTACTCAAGATTTAGGTACATTTTCCTTATAAAGCATAAATTTGAGACCCTTTGATTAATTCACGGATTTTAAGGCTCAAACAGAGAATCATAGGAAAAACGTATCAAGTCTCTACGATCTGATCATGGAGGCGAATACCTCAGCGATGAATTTTGAACTACTTGTCAGATGAAGGGATTGTATCCCAGTTGACTGCACCCGGACCCCTCAACAAAATGAGGTTGCAGAACGAAGAAACATAACTCTTTTAGAAATGGTCAGGTCAATGATGAGTTATGCGGATCTACCCAAATTGTTTTGGGGTCACGCCTTGGAAACAGCGGCTTATATTCTAAATTTGGTGTCATCCAAATCGGTTCCCAAAACCCCTAAAGAGTTGTAGACTGGGCGCAAGCCCAGTTTAGGACACATGAAAATCTGGGGGTGTTCGTATTCTCTTGTCGATAGCTGCGCATCTCGATTTTGAGATCTGACAAATGGATGTCAAGACAACTTTCCTAAATGGAAGTCTTGAAGAAGATATCTATATGCAACAACCCAAAGGCTTCATTGAAAAAGGCTAAGAACATCTAGTTAGCAAGCTCAAGAAGTCCATCTACGAACTAAAGTAAACATCGCGTGCTTGGAACCAATGTTTTGATCAGGTTATAAAGTCTTACGGGTTCGATCAAAACGAGTTCGAAAGTTGTGTGTATAAAAATCGTGTCGGAACTGCATTGGTATTCTTAGTACTATATGTAGACAATATTCTGCTCATTGGAGACGATGTAAAGGTTTTGTCAGACGTAAGGGCATGGCTGTCAAAACAGTTTGATATGAAGGACTTAGGGGAAGCCGGTCACATCCTTGGGATCAAGATCACTCGAGATCGTAAGAAAATGATGATAGGCTTATCGCAAGCTTCATACATAGACACTGGCATGCAAGATTCCAAGAAAGGTTTTGTACACTTCAGACATGGAATACATCTATCCAAGAAAATGTGCCCTAAGACGCAAAAAGAGATAGATGACATGAAAGGCGTTCCTTATGCTTCGGCTGTCGGAAGTCTTATGTATGCAATATTGTGCACGAGACTAGATATCTGCTTTGCCGTTGGCATGGTAGCGAGATATCGGAGTAATCCAAGGAAAGAACATTGGACTGCAGTTAAAAACATTCTGAAGTATCTGAAGAGAACTCGCGATAGAATACTAGTTTATCAGTCAGACAGTCTAATTCCAATCGGTTACACGGATTCGGAATTCCAATCAGACATAGATTCCAGAAACTATCTACCTCAGTTAGTGTGTTTTCATTTGGGAAGTGTAGCCATGACGTGGAGAAGTATGAAACATGATTGGATCATGAACTCAACCATGGGAACCGAGTAAGTAACTACTTGTGAAGCAGTGAAAGAAGTGTTTTGGCTCGAGAGACTTCTTAGTGGACTTGGATGTAGTTCTAAATTTGTCTAGCAATATCTGCTTGAGGTAGTTACAAATTCAAGAGAACCAAAGAGTCCACGAGTCAAACAAAACACACTGAAGGAAAGAAATCTTAGACGAGAAATCGTTAAAGAGAGGAGATGTAAAGGTGGCTGAGATCGCATTGGGGATAACCTAGTTAATCCTTTCAAGAGACATGTGGGAGGAATGGTTGTCAAGTGTGTAGCCAATATGCTTTGAGTATAAATGGGAGAGATATTATTAGGTTCGTGTAGGTGACATTAGATGTCACGTAGATTCTACACGAGACGTGTTATACTATACTTAAAAGCAGACTTTGACTATAAGTGGGAGATTGTTGGGGTTATACTGGAAAGTATGTTTTTACTTTGTATAACCAGACTGGATTTCTGTCTTATTTGCTGAAATAAATTATTTATCACTGATGTTTTAAATATAATTGAATGTTACATATATTTACTACATAACTGTTCAATAAATAGTACGTGTTACATTGTAGTTAATTTAGTGATACCAGATCACAGAAGATTAAATTAACAGTTTGTAACTAAAAGTACAGAATTCACAACCCAAATGGAAATGAACAAACCATCGTGAAAGGTTGAAGTGTAAGGCTCAGATTGGCTTGTCTTGACCAAGAGATTGCACTAGTGCATTATGATGCGCTGAATAGGACCCACTTGGTTATTTATTAAGTACATTTCAAAAAATCTCAAGATAATAAGGAGGAGAAGATTTTGTTGGGATTTATTTTGGGAAATAGAATATATTGGATATATTCAAGATTGTTTCTTGGAGAAGAAGCAAGGAAATTTCTCAATGACCCATAAACCCTAAATTTTCGTCCCCCTCCTGATTTTTTCATCCCCACTAGAACGCATAAATTGATTTTTTCGGAAAAATATCAGCGTCGATAAAATATCAAATATTTTTGAAACGTCGACAGATTGTGTTTTCTCGAAAAAATTTAATTGTGAGTGTGCAATTCCATGTGTTGGAAAAATTAAAAATCCACAAAGGTGGTACAACATAATTTTATTTTTCCCTTTTGTTAATTGTTCGCGAGCATCCTACCACCGGATTGTTGGACAAGGATGATGGAAACTTGAGAAGGTCTTTTGGTGTGTTCGTGTGAACGGGATCTATCTTCTCAACGGTTGTCACTCCGAGAGGTTAGTTCACGTAAACTCCTAGCAATTCCGCATGCGTAGAATTTATGTGACAAATTTGTATGCATGATTTGTTGTTGAATTATTATTTGAATTAATATAAGATTAATTCATGCTAGTAATAATTGTTAGAATTAAATTTGTATTTAAATATTCATTCCGATAGATCCGGGCAATCCATTCCCCAACATGCACAACATTGCATACATAAGACTTCCGACTGCCGAAGCACAAGGAACGTCTTTCATGTCATTTATCTCATTTTGTGTCTTAGGGCACATTTTCTTGGATAGATGGATTCCATGTCTGAAGGGTACAAAATCTTTCTTGGAATCTTGCATGCTGAATCGCTTCAAGATAGTATCTACGTATGAAGCTTGTGATAAGCCTATCATCCTTTCTTACGATCTCGAGTGATCTTGATCCTAAGGATGTGACCGGCTTCCCCTAAGTCCTTCATATTAAACTATTTTGACAGCCATGTCTTTACATCCGACAATACCTTTACATCGTCTCCGATGAGCAGAATATCGTCCACGTATAGTACTAAGAATACCAATGCTGTTTCGACAAGCTTTTTATACACACAACTCTCGTACTCATTTTGATCGAACCCGTAAGACTTTATAACTTGATCAAAACATTAGTTCCAAGCACGGGATGCTTGCTTTAGTCCGTAAATGGACTTCTTTAGCTTGCAAACTAGATGTTCTTTGTCTTTTTCAATGAAGCCTTTGGGTTGTTGCATATAGATTTCTTCTTCAAAACTTCCGTTAAGGAAGCTGTCTTGACATCCATTTGTCAGATCTCAAAATCGAGATGTGCAGCTATTGACAAGAGAATACGGATGGACATAAGCATAGCTACAGGCAAAAAATGTTCCTCATAATCGATCCCTTCGTTCTGAGTGTAACCTTTGCCACAAGTCTAGCTTTGAAGGTTTTTACCTTCCCGTCCGGACCTCTTTTCCTCTTGTATGGCCACTTGCATCCAATGGATTTGACCCCATTAAGTAGTTTGACTAGCTCCCACACCTTATTGTGATCCATAGAACCCATTTCGGCTTCCATTGTCATTTGCCAAGAATCCACATCCTTGTCTTGGATTGCCTCATTGTAAGTCCATGGGTCCGATTCATCTTCACCGGGGACCAAGTCTGATGACTCTCCTATCCCCATGAATCTCTCTGGCTGTCTGACAACCCTCCCACTACGACGAGATTCTGGTTGTGTAAGTGTGTTGTTTGGTATGTCAACTTGTACAGTTGGCATTGAGGTAAGCCCTCTTAGCTCATCTAAGGTAATCTTTCTTCTAGGCTTTTTATCGTTCATATAGTCTTCTTCCAAAAATTTAAAGTGTGTACTGATTACCACCATTTGATCTTTGGGACCATAGAACATGCACCCTTTCGTTCCCTCGGGGTACCCTATAAACAACCTTAATTCTGATCGTGGATCCAATTTACCGGCTTCCTTGTCCAACACGTATGTCGGACACCCCAGATTCTCATGTGTCTTAAACTGAGCTTGCGCCCAGTCCACAACTCTTTAGGGATTTTAGGAACCAATTTGGATGGCACTAAGTTTAGAACGTAAGTCGTTGTTTCCAACGCGTGACCCCAAAATGATTTGGGTAGATCCGCATAACTCATCATTGATCTGACCATATCTAAAAGAGCCATGTTTCTTCGTTCTGCAATACTGTTTTGTTGAGGGGTTCCAGGTGCAGTCAATTGGGATACAATCCCTTCATCTGACAAGTAGTTCAAAAATTCATCGCTGAGGTATTCGCCTCCACGATCAGATCGAGAGACTTGATACGTTTTTCCTTATGATTCTCTGCTTGAGCCTTAAATTCTTTGAATTTATCAAAGGTCTCAGATTTATGCTTCATAAGATAAATGTATCCATAAAAGTAACAAAATACTCATAACCTCCTCTTGCTTTGATTGACATTGGACCACATACGTCTGTGTGAACGATTCCCAACACTTCTTTGGCTCTATTCCCCTTGCCTCTGAATGCCCTCTTGGTCATTTTACCCTCCAAACACGATTCGCAAGTTAGAAATAGTTCAACCCGGAGTTACTCCAATGAACCATCTTGAACCAATCTTTGGATCCTTTTTGGATTAATATGACCCAGTCTTAGATGCCATAGAAGTGTTTCGTTCACATCTGATGAACGTTTTTTTTTATTCGAAACAATCGATGTCATAGTTATTAAAGGCGCGCCCGAGGCGCGCCTAAGGCGCCAGGCGCGGGCGCCAAATTGTCTCGCCGCCATAGGCCCAGCGGTTGGGATTTCTGGCGCTCGCTTTGGGAGGCGCCTTTCGGCGCCTCGACTTGTGGCAAAAGGCGCGCCTAAGGCGCGTCTTGAGGACATCTATCTATTTAAGTGTTAAATAAAAAATGCTATCTACTAAATGTTAATATTTAAGTGAATTAGGGTTTCAAGATTCATTTTTAAAAAAAAACTTGCCTCCCACTCTTCCTCCTTTTTTCCTCCCAAACACGCCCAAGGCCCATAGTCCAACCCACCCACCACCATCCGGGCGCCCGCCTCGACCCACCTGGGCGCCATCCAGACTGCCGGGCGTCAAGCCACCGCCGTCGTCGAGACTCAAAGCCGGTCCCAATCCAAATCGAGTTAGTTTTTTTTTTTTTTTCTCTTTTTTCGCTTTTATGATTTTACATCGCTACCTCTATCCTTTTTTTTTTGTTTATTTTCTTGATAACTTGTAGTTTCGTGATTTGGTGATTGATTTATTGATATATGGCTATGCTTTTTTTTTTTTTAATTATATATTACTGTTTGATAGGAACTTATATTGTTTTTTTTTCAGGACGCAAGGCGCCGCCTAAAGCGCCAGCGCGCTTAAGCGCTAGGCGCCGCCGTTATAGGCGCCTTGCGCCATTAATAACTATGATCGATGTGTTATAGGATGCATTTCGTGATTTGTGTGCACAGTTAATTGTGTAGAGATTATTCGACAACGTTCCATGACAGATAAACTCATTATTTAGAGCAATGGTAACAACTTTATTAAAAGTAACCGAATATCCATCAAGAAAAAGTTTAGAAACCAAAATCAAATTCTTTCTAAAACTATGAATGTAAAGAACATCTCTTAAAATTAAAACTTTGTCTTCAAAAGACAACTGCACTTCTCCCACTGCTTCAGCTGCCACTCTCGTAGCACCGCCCTGTGTGATGAGGATCTCAATCCCACTAAGTTGTCTGGTCCACTTGAACCCCTGTAAGGTGAAACAAACATGATCATTGGATCCAGTATCTACTACCCATAAATGGGAAGCATACGTCGCTAAACAAGTTTCATTCTTTCCATTACGTTTAGGTTTGGAAGAGGATGTCCTCCAATGTCCCATATCACCGCATTCGTTCACATCTGATGAAAGTTTTCTTTTATTCGAAACAATCGATGTGTTATAGGATGCATTTCATAATTTGTGTGCACAGTTAATTGTGTAGAGATTATTCGACAACGTTCAATGACAGATAAACTCATTATTTAGAGCAATGGTAACAACTTTATTAAAAGTAACCGAATATCCATCAAGAAAAAGTTTAGAAACCAAAATCAAATTCTTTCTAAAACTAGGAACGTAAAGAACATCTCTTAAAATTAAAACTTTGTCTTCAAAAGACAACTGCACTTCTCCCACTGCTTCAGCTGCCACTCTCGTAGCACCGCCCTATGTGATGAGGATCTCACTCCCACTAAGTTGTCGGGTCCGCTTGAACCCCTGTAAGGTGAAACAAACATGATCATTGGATCCAGTATCTACTACCCATAAATGGGAAGCATACGCCGCTAAACAAGTTTCATTCTTTCCATTACGTTTAGGTTTGGAAGAGGATGTCCTCCAATGTCCCATATCACCGCATTCCAAACATTTTCTCTTGCTGGAAATTCCACTCTTGAAGGAAGTTGAGCCCACTTGGTTTAGCCTCTTTTTCTCATCATTCTTACCACCAATTGACCTAGAAGGAAAAGACGACTCTTTTGTGACCAAGTACACTTTCTTGCGCTCTGTATCCTCTTCGACCAATGTAAGTCCTTTTACTAGATCATCCACAGTGAATTACAGATCTTCCATCAGGTACTCTAGATAGGGATGATCATAGCTCTTTGGCAGAGTATGGAGAATGAAATCAACTTTGGTCTTGAAATCACATTTTTCGCCAAGAATCTCAAGTTCCTCAAAGAGAACCATAACCCTAAGAACGTGATCCCTTGCGGTCGTTCCTTTTTCCATTTTTAACTCGGCCATTTCATGCCTTAAGCTATGGATCGCCACACGGGTCGGACGTGCAAACATCGCTTCGAGATTTCCCATGATATCTGCAGCCGACTCTAATCCTTGGTGAAGGCGTCTTAACAAATCTGGCAGATGTGCCAAGATTGTGTCCTTCATCAATTCATTTGCCAAATTCCCATTCACCACGTTCCATCTCGTCCCATATTCCGGCACCCTTAGCAGGTTTTTCGGGTTTTGGTGTATAAAGTACCCATTTGGATGGTTGTGCACTTAGGACAGATTCCATTTTATGTTTCCAAATGATATAGTTTTCACTAGTAAGTTGGTGTTCTTTGAGTGTATATTTCAGTGGATTAAAAGGTGTAGGATCCGAACGGGTTTCAGTGAGGGTTGAAGTCTAGAGGGGAGGGGTGAATAGACTTCAAAAACTTTTTGTGGATCAGATGTGATTTGCACGTTTATCTGATCAGAGTGCAAAGTGGATCGGTTTGATCGATATCAACTTACCGATCTTTACAGCAGATCAGTTTGGCGTCTATCAGTTTAACTGATGGTGCGGAAGATTAGTTAACCCGTGTGAAAACCAGTTTTACTCAACAAAAGATTCTAACCAATCTGGTTTGAATCAGGTAACTAAAGTGTTAATCTTCTCATATTGGTCATGGGTTGAGAACGGGAATTGAACTCTATGAGATCTAATCTCCCGTTGTTCCTCAGTAGCTCAGAGATGACAAAATTATCAACGATTGGAATCCCGCATTCGGGTTGTACGAACCATCGTTTGGCGAAAAGGCAAATCAATATGAGATTTAGCAACAAGAGACGGTACTGAAAGAAAAAAAAAACCAAAGGTATCAGAAAAGCAAGTCATATAACAAAAGATGATATAGAAATGGAAGAAAGCAAAAGACGAGCTCGTACCTAAGGCAATCCGATCTCGGACTTGATTCGGAGGAAGCACTAGCCCGATCTTTTTTAGAAAAGAGTCGTGGGTCAGACGAGGTACAGTCCGACTAGCAAGATCCACACAACTCACTTGAAATAGGAGGCCAGCAAAGTCCCTGCTCAGTTGCTTATCCTCGAGAGGGTCATGATCTGAAAGAGATGAAAAGAAGTTAGGTCAGTCCGAGATAAGTTTAATTTAAAAATAAAGGACTTACCAGTCTTAATTCCGTAATCACAAGGGATGTCAATACGAGCATAGCTCCCGGAGTCATCAGCCGGACTTCTCCAATCCCCACCAACAAACCAAAATGAATCTTTCCAACGTTTAGCCTTATTGGGAACTTCCTCGTTAATCTTCCAACCATTCAGGGCCCGAAGAGCATAATAACCTTCACCGTCACCTTTAGAAAGTTGAGTGAAATAAAAGAGCTCGGTGGGAGAAGGGAATGCTGAAGTTTGGATCTCGCCAAACAACCCCAATAGTCCAAAAAAGTGCTCCACCCATTTGGCGTAATCTGAGTCAATGATAAATTCCAATAATCGAGAGAAATCGGCTAACAGTAGGATGAAGAGGAAACTGGATTCCGGCTTCCATGGCGCCCGTATTCACTGCGATACAATTTGTCAGAGGCTGACTTGCCGCTCATTATGTGTCGGGGCATAGAGGTGGACATCATTAGGGATCTCGTACTTGGCCCGAAGATTGGCGAGATCGTAATCTTTTACACAAGAAACAAACCCCGTCGTCGCAAAAATATCTTCTGTGAAATCACGATATGGCTATGGAAGATGGTTACGCTTGAATTGCAACCGATAAGCTCCAAAATCAAAGGCCGCAGGACGGCCCCTAGGCAGGTTCATCTGGATCTGTGTCGCCTCATTTGCCTCACTGATAAAGCGATCACAACGATCTTTTTAGTTCTAACTCGAGTCTTGACTTGTTTAGACCCCCCACTGAGCTCAACTTCATCCGCCTCTTCATCCAACCCAACTCCATCGGCCCCATCGTCCAATTCGGCCTCCTCGTTCGATTCTTCTCCCATAACATCTCTACTACCATTCCCACCACCATCGCGATCGGAAGCTAAAATAGATTTGGGCACCTCTGAATACCGGAAACTAATATGGTCCGAATCAGAAGAAGAAGTCGATGATGTCGATGTAAGCCCAAAACCACTAGACTCCTCTGTATCAGTAATAGAGTAACGACGCCCATAACACGTCTCTAAATCACCAGAGTCAGACAACCCCTCGGAGTCGGAAGCACTACTAACACCCGACATGCCCACCAGGTCATAGTAAAGAGCCAAATGAATGTGAAGAATCTTACCCTATGTCACGATGCCGATGCCGAGGAAGAATTAAGTCCACAAAAGCCCAATGAAAGGATCGAATCACCTAGGGACAACAACAAAATTTTAAGAAAAACACGAGAGCGATAATTTTGGAGCAAATGATCGACAAATTCAACTATCATCACTAACCAACAAGGAGCTCAACAAGATCAACTATCAAAATTCAACCATTAAGGTATCTACATACAATTGAGTACTTGTTGAATCCTACATTTTGCATTACATATATCACATCCCACACTAAAGTAAGTCAATTTCTACCAAAACCATTGAAATTGCAAAACCAAATGACTCAAAAGTTCATATTCATGCTAGTATACTCGTCATTCGAACGCATATAACCAATATGCTAGTAAAGAAAATTCATCCCACATCTCAACACCCCTAATCTTTTGGTCATATTGAATGAAGCATGAGAATATGGCCAAACTCATCACAATTCAAATAGACACATACATTATTCTACACAAAATATTCATCTTCACATATCCAAGCCCTATAGCCAAAAAACCACATACAAATCCAAATTGAAACTACCAAGTCCCATATCCAATGCATACACAAACAAAAATTATTCATTTCTTCTCTAAAAGCAACCACAAGAGCAACTCCCATTTTCCCAACATAACCACACAAGTGCAATCTCAATGGCCCCAATGCCCATAGTAAAAAAAAAAACCTCTCTCTCGATATACAATCCATTCCTTCCTAGTCTACGTCAATTTCCATTCACAATTGTACAAGCATATAACAATTGGAGACTGTGAGTCCCAAAAAGTTACCTATTATCGCCACTGTGCAAGTGGATCGTCCGCTGCTCCACTCGATCACACTGGGTCGCCGCCCTCTAAGTCGCCTGCTCGGTCACCTTTTAAAAAATAGAAAGGGAGAAATCAGCTCCTAGATTGAAGAGAAGGGGAGCGACCAAAGCAAAATAATAATAATAAATAAAATAAAATAAAAAGGTCAGACAGAAATCGCGAATACCTGTGCACCGCAGCACACTCGCCCGCCACCGCTGGCCTCTGAAATCGCCGCCCACCTCCAACTCGGAAGAAATGGCCGCCGACTTACACACCAATGTTCAATTGGCGATGGATTTGGGGTTTTTGGAGTGGGGCGGTTGAATTCTGGAAAAGAAGGAACAATTGTGTTCTTTGCTTGTGTGAAGCAGCCAAGTAAAGAAAAAAAAAAGGGGGAGAAAAAGAGAGAGGGGGGCGGCGGCCAGTTATAGAAGAGGAAGAGAGAAAAAATAAGAATGAACCCTCCTATATATATATAAGGGAAGTGGGCTTTCATCCAATTTCAAATTTCAAAACCCATGATTTTTGGCTTTAGTGACTTAAATCAAGTCAAATTGGTCAATCATGTTGACCAAAAAATAAGGAAAGTGGGTAGCCTTTACTTTTTCAACTTCCAATGTGAGCTAAAAGTGGGTAGTCTTTAGTCGTCAAATCACGGCCGACCTAGAGGCTAGCCGAGTGGGCCGACTTGGGTCGCCTAGCCCGTCAAACTTGGCCCTAGGCGATCTAAGGCCCTAAAACCAAGCTCGCCAATTGAGGCATATTCGGGTAGAATGATTCGTAACCCGACTCGTCCAAGAAGCAAAGGGACCCACCTGATTCATAATTCAAGAATATTTATCATGTCACTCTTCGCTTAAAATGAATTGTAAAATGACGGGCAATTGTTGTATACCAAATAATCTCGGCTAATTATTTGGATTTCTTATATCCTTAAGTCGCAATCACCTCTATTAAAGTCGAGACATGGGGCAAGCTATCATGAGCCAAGGACAAACTTCCCGACCGAATTCAAGGACGGATGAATTACTCACACCATCGTTACCGCCCGGCGAGTGGCGTCTCCTTGCCCTCGAGGCGGCCAGGTGCTTGCCGTGGCAACGCCAAGCACTCCGCCAGGCGACCACTACTCGCCCCCTAGTTACTCCCTCTACTTGCCCGAACGAGCAGCAACCACTACTCGCCTGAACGAGTGACCACTACTCGCCCCCTGGCAATGCCCGCTACTCGCCCCCTAGCGACCACGCCTGCTCGCCCACCCGGGCGACATCCGCACTTGCCCGTCCGGGCGACTGATGTTTCTCGCCCGTGTGGGCGACTCCCGCTAACACACCCGCCCGGGCGACCACTACTCGCCAGCCAGGGCGACCACTACTCGCTCCCTGGCGACCACGCCTGCTCGCCCGCCTGGGCGACATCCGCACTCGCCCGCCCGGGTGACCGATGTTGCTAGCCCGCATGGGCGATATGCTTCACCCGTCTGCCCGCATGCCATGGTCGCATGCTTCGCTCGTCATACGCGCCATGGTCATGGTCGCTCGCCTGGTCGCACGCTACCGACTAGTCCCCGCCCGCACGAAGTCGCCCATGCAGGTCGCCTACCGAGTTGCGGGGACTTGCCTTGTAGTCGCCCTATTGACGACTAGGAACCCTCAATATAATTGTGTACACAAAGAGGCAAGTTATACTAAACCAATTCTGTGAGACTTGTGATCAAGGTAAAAGGGATAGAGAGATTTGAGTCAAAGGTTTCCCACTTACCAAAGAATGATTTTAGCTAACCTAACACGTAAACAACCAACATCAGAGAATCTTACTCAAAATGGCCGAGAAGACTCTGAGGATATTGCTGGTTCTACCGCCGCAGACTCAAAAGGGAAAACCTAGGAGCAAATCTCCGTGCTACCTGCAAACCGCCAATTCAGAGTCGCAGGTGGCGTGTTTAGTTATGCGAGACTAAGATTTAGAGTATACTATAGAGTCCAAAGTAGCTGGTTACAATTAATGCTCGGTCAAATTCCATCGAGAGTTGTAGCAAGGCCAACTAGATGGTCATTTTGTACTATAAATAGGAGAAGTTAAGACTCATTAAAGGGTCAAAAAATTTCACATTCAATACAACGACTTTATCAGCCAACAAAAGAGGCCTTCGGCCCAAATCCTCTCGCATTTACTTACTTACATTTATTCTTCCGGATCCTGATCATTGTTATTCAATGAAGAACATTCATTTTGTTCCTCATTGATTGCTCTTCACACTCATTAATACTTGTTTGTATCACCAAATAACATAGCCACATCATAAACATCCTTCCGTAATTTTTGGTGTACAAAAAAATATATAATTTTTCTCAAAATTTTTAATATATATATATAATTGTTTTCTGATGACAAAAAATGCTGTGACGAATGCTAAATTTGTGGTGATGACATTTAAATTTGTCATTTAAAGTACATGTTGTGGTGATGATCCCATATATCGTCGCACAAAGGAGAGAATTATTGTGTCAAAATTTCAAGTTGTCACAAATGGCGATTGGAGTCAACCTAAGTCATTATATTGTAATAAATATTTTATGATGAACCACAAGTCGTCACAAGAAGTATTTATTTATGGTGACATCTTTCATTTTTTCACGTAAAAGACGTGCTGGAGCCACGGTCGCAGACTTCGTCACGTTAAAGGGAGATATATTCCGATGATCTGCAAGTTGTCACAAAAGTCTCAGCTTATGGTCACAATTTTCATCTTCGTCACTTTAAAAGGAGATCAATTACAGCTCATCACAATAAGCCTATGTTTGTGGTGACGACTGCTATCTTCGTCACTTAAAAAAACTATCTATTGTGACGATAAGCAAGTCATCACAAAAAGCTATTGTTTGTGGTGACGATTTTTATCTTCATCACGTAAAAGAAATGTTGGAAAGACGATCACAGAACTTGTCACGCAAAACAGAGATCTATTGTGACGATTTATATTTTTTCACAATAAGCTTTTATTTGTGATTGTTGTGAGCATATCACGCAAGGTCGGCCCCGACCTAAGTTATCCCGTCTTAGAAAAGATGGAATTTTGCTAAGGCAAACACCTCGCCAGTCGCAGGAACGAACTTACGGGCCCGCGTCAATGATGAGCGATCAGCGCGATCTCGAGGACCTCGGACTGACATAAATGTAGAAGCATTAACTACGAATGGACAGGTGTCCAGTAGACGGCGCCGAAGAACCTTCTAAAAATAGGTTAGAGTCAGAGATAAAGTGGAAAAGGACGATTACAACTGACAGATCAAAGTATTTAAACGGCTAATTCCCTGCAAATCTGGGAATTGTCTTGGACGAAGTCCCAGCAAGGTGCCCGAGGTCGACTTGCCTCGGGCGACCCCCGCGACCTCAGAAGCAAATCACATCAATCATGTAGCATTTAATGTTTTGCAGAGTAACTGTAGGTCCCGAACAGGTTAGTGAGGGTAGAAGTCTAGAGGGGAGGGGTGAATAGACTTCTAAAACTTTTCGTGAGATCAGATGTGAATATGCAAGTTGCCTGATCAGAGTGCGTGAGGATCAGTGTGGACTGATATCCAACTTACTGATCGCCTGAAGGCAGATCGGTTAGGCGTTTATCAGTTTAACTGATGGTGCGGAAGATAAGTTAACATGTGTGAAAAACCTGTTCTCAAATATGATACTTAGTAATCTGGTTTTTGATCAAATGACAAAGGGTCAATGATCAGATCAGAAGCTTAATGCAAGTCTGATCCAGACTAAGTAAATGCATCAAGATTTAAACAAGTAGTGTGCAAGTGTAAAACAGATAAACCACACAAGATTTATAGTGGTTCAGACAACTTGTCCTACGTCCACTCTTCCCTTCAGACGGGGCACCAACTAAACCAACTGGACTTAGTTTAATGTGTTAGTCCAACACAGTACAACCAACAGATGTTTCAAGAGTTCTCACTCAACCAATCCCAGAAATCAGATCTAGAAACCCTAGACTGAAATCTTGCTATAACAAACTTAACCTAACTTTTGTTTAGGTATAAGATTTGTAATGTTCCAACTGGAATACTATCCTAGTATCTGGGTAGCCTAAAGCTAAAGGATAAGTATTTAAAGCTAAGAACTTATGGGATGAACACTTAGAAAATAATCTTCGTTTGAGTGTTCTTCGTGCTGAAATCTGCTTGAGCTTGAGCTTGAGCTTGTGTATAATTTCAGTAACCTTACTATGAAGGTTTGATTCCATATATATAGGCACAAAATCGAACTAGCCGTTGGAGAGCAATTCGAATTTCGGTCTATCTACGGTAGGTTTGCAGGCGGATGAGACGAGCTTCAGGGACGACATGGCTGAAAGCATGCAAGCTTGTCCTTTCTAGCCGTTATACTCTGAAACGCTAGTCCTGCACTTGTTAGTTCCGTACGTGCATGTCTTCTTCTCATTGGCTCATAAGTACACAAAGTTGGCATTTGATTTTCCAACAAGTTTGACATTCTTCTTGTCTGAGTGACTTGACTTGTACTAGGTAGCTTCAAGTAGTTACCTAATGAAACTGACCAGATCAGATAAAGACTGATCTGCCTACCTTGTTTGAATCTTCTGATGTAAGTTGTCTTAGCTCAACTTACTGATTCTTCTTATTATCTGATGTCGGTCTTCTGGTCTTGATACCTTCTTATCAACTTCGTATCTAATCTTCTGCATATTTGATCTTCTGCAAGACTATACATATTCTTATCCAATACATCAGCTGTCTATACATCTCAGCTGGTCATCCTATCTGATATTTAATTCATCAGTCAGCTAACAGGTCTGACTGGTCCTATTACAATCTGTTTTGGAACTTCCATCAAAACTAACTACAAATTTCCCAACAGTAACTTTCGGCCTATTGTACTTGTAACCCAGGAGAGTGAGCTCCACTCTCCCAAACACTATAAATAGGGCTCATTTATGACCCAAATGACTAGAGAATTCATACAATACCAAACCTCTTGCAAATTTACTTCTTGCATTAAAGATGTTATATTTTCTCCTCAATCATGAACAATTAATACTACTCACATCTCATAATTATTTATTTGTATCATCAAAATCATAAGCCACATTCTAATCCCATATCTCGATATTTTGGTGCACAACAGTGGTGACGACGTTAATTTTCGTCACGTAAAAATAAGATCTATTGTGACGATTATCAAGTCGTCACAAGAAGCCTATGTTTTTTTGTGATGACTTTCATTTTCATCACGTAAAAAATATATCTATTGTGACGATTAGCAAGTCATCATAAGAATTCTCTATTTTTTGTGACGGGCACAAATTTTGTCACTAGATATATTATGAAGTTAATAACATCGTCATAAGAAATATATATTTACAGTGACTATGTTCATGTTTGCCAGGTCAACTACATGTTAAGGTGATGGTAAATACTACATTTCATCACGTGAAAACAAACTCTTTTGTGGTAATATACCAAGATTGTTACCATAGAATAAACATGACTAGTATTTTAACACATATCTAAAATGAATTTTATCTTATACAATTTCTTGTATTATCTTATACCAAAAATGACGAATGTCCTTTGACAAACAAAAAGAGGAGAAGAGTAGGTTTCATGTGAACCCAGGTTCACGTGAACTTTTTTTTCAAATGTCACTATTGTGTATAAGAAGTGTTACTATTTAAAATATGATTTAATTTTAAACAGTCAAACTTCTTATGCACAACAGTGATACTCGTCATGCATAACAGTGATACTTTATATGCAAAACAGTGATATATGATTAAAAAAAAGTTCATGTGAACTCGGATTAACATAATTTTTTGCCTAATAAAAATAAATTTAAAAGTAAAATATATATCATAATATTAAACATGCCATTATGACACGATAATATATATGTACACATTACCCGATATGATACGTAAAAATGTTTAATAAAAATTACAAGATACCAAGTTATATATACAATCCAAACTTTTTTTTTCAAATTTAACCGATTGACACAAACACGACATGGCACAAAAATTTTGTATCTTCATCGTGTTGACACGGTACCCCACATGAATACGATAAGTCTAAATATTAAGCTATAATTTTCGTATAGTTTTCACATCGTACCCGAAATTACCCATCCCTATACTGCACATACAACTTTACTTTAGTTTTTGTAGCCTAAAATTAAATTGGTATATTGATATTGTTGGAATACCTTTAACTCTAACACTAAGTTGGTCGGAGGAACTCCATGAAAGGCGAATTTATTATCAGAATTCAAAGTTAAAGTTTTCATCTTCGATCACACATATAACTATTATCTAGAATCATGTATATAAATGTATACTCTAATTAAAAATACTACATTATGTGATTAATCATTAATTTACTACATATAAACATATCTTGAACTTTTTACAATTTATTTTATCTTTGGGTTCAATTTTTGTATATGCACTCGTCTGACTAATACGACATGAATGTAGCATTCGTTATAATAATATAACAAAATGTGGAATTATTATATATTGATCGAAAATATACAATTACTCTAACTAAAAATATAATCGTAAGTGATAAAATATTAAATTGGTAAAGATATATTCATAAGTGATATACAATTACTACATATTTGGTAAAGATATTCTTCTATACATATATATGCGTCCGCCCAACCTGAAGCCCACAGCCTCTGCCCACCCTGCACGACTCACGTTCGACCCGCGCCCGACCTGGCCGACCCGCCTCATGACTCGCGAGTTTTTTAATTAAATTACCTAAATTATGATGTATTGCCCTTATCAATAGGGTGCAATATTTCACAAGAGACTCTCTAAATATTTTATATATATTTATTATATCTTCAATTATATCATTCATTGGAAAGAAAGTATATCCTTCATAATTTCAAAAGTTTATTATAATCTTTATATAATTGTATCGATTCTTAATTTATCACCAATTGAGATATACATAGTCAATGATATAACTATATAATTCATATATATTTCTAAAGATATAATCAATCGCCAAATCAATCGATATAATTTTATAAATAGTTTATTAAATGAACGTTGAATATAAGGTAATTATAATCAAATCGATTAATTTCGCGAAATCTACAGAAAAGAAAATACATGTTCATTATAATCAAGATTTGTTTTGATGTTTCTTTTGTAAAAAGTTATATTATTTCCTTGTGTAGATGATTTAGTCGATTTTTTTCCATTTCAAAAGATACTCGTACGTCTATATAAACACTATGAAAAACTAATAAAATCAATTAAACTGTCACATACTCAATCACGTCAAATTTGGGTAAATTTGCACACAATGAACATTGTGATTCATTGTTGTTGCATTGTGAATGTGGATACAGACCAGTTTAGTTGAGTAATGATTAGAAACTATGTGAGCTAATGAAATTCGATTCTAATTGCACCTTCTCCAAAATCATATCAGACTTCAATTTTCATTATGTTTGTTTTGTTAGCTAGGCATTTGATTAATTTGCTTAATTTCATGTTCAACTAAATTTTTCTCATGTTGTTAATGTCTCGTATATAATCGTCAAAATAGTTATTGTAACGCCCCAAATCCAGAATGTCTGCCCTTCCAGTTTTGACACACTAAACTCGCATCGCCAATTAGTGATCGTAAAATCTTAGCTTAAAAATTTCTTTTTAAAATATAATGACAAACATAAGTATTACATTTTACAGCGGAAGAACCTAATCATCAATATTAATTTAGATAAAGAATGTGGAAAAACTCATTAATTTGTATTGCAAAATATATATATATCCTTTATCAAATAAGTTTAAAAAAAGGTTTGTCGGCATAGTAGGTTAACCATCTGATATAAATACACATTCATTAAAATTCATTATTAGGGAAACTCCGTGTCATCCCTGCTACAGCTACGCCCCCTCTCAATCATGTCCTGAAAATATCAAACTATGGGGGGGTGAGATAAAAATCTCAGCAGGTAACTTGTACACTGTTACTCATACTGGTTACCAAAATATAATTATCTTGGTATTTTATTAAAGATTATTCATACGCTTTTGCGTAGATGATTTTTGAAGGGTTGCCCGAAGTCATTGTATAAACTCATTCATGGTAATCTTATTAGTAGCTTAATTTCTTAAACATTATTAATATTCATAATGATCATTTGATCATAAACATTCATTTGGGACACTGGTTGCTCCGACCACATGCAATCCCCTAGCACAATATTTTCATGTTCTCGTCACTAATTACTTTTTTATTGAAGTAAATTATTCGTAAGTTTATCGAGGACGTTAAACTTTATTCTTTAGATTTCCTTACTCGTGAGCTTTTATCGAACTTTTACTTTAAATGACTATTGGAGTTTATTAATGATGTCCCAAAATTATCACTTGCAAGAATAAAACTTTAAGGTTCATTTTTCCAGCTTGACATTGTTTTAGAAAATAATTTTGTAAAATTATTTATATAGTACTAAAATTCATCAAATAATTTACAAAGGCAGATAAGAGCATTTAGTATTTGATTATGATTTTTATAAAAATAAAACGTATGTACAATAGTCTTAGTAAATCAAGAAGTTCGGTTGTTCTTAAGATTCACAATATAAACTTCACAAATTCATAACTCTTTATTTGCAAGTCCAAATATTATGAATTTTGAGGAGCATGTCTATGTCTTGTTAAATTACCTCTTGTTGATTTTTTTGGAAAATGGAGCATTTTTTGGTGTGAATGAAAAATTATATTCACAATAAATGGCGCAACCTACACATGGGAAAGTGGGAAAGGGAAAGCAAAGGTTCTCTATCCCACATTGGAAAAAGATAAAAGAGGAAGTGGGTATATAAAGAGCTACCCACTTATTGCTTGTAAATATTTGTCTTGATTATGCTCCAACCTCCACGCGGGCGCGCAGGGGGGGTTGCAAATCATGGACGAAATTGCCTTCAGGGCGTGAACTTGTGTGCGAGCGCGACCTGCGCACCGATTTGGTGGCGGACGGACAAGAAAGTTTTATCTTTATGCACATTTTTTTTTAATTTAAAATGTGTAACGGTTCCCATGCATTGAAACCGAATATATAGCACCTCAGGTGGTGTTGGAAGAACACACTGAAAACGAGAGCAACACGCTAGAATAACACAAAGTGATTCCCACGGTTTGGAGAGAAACACAGATACTATTTCAAGCAATTGCTAATACTCTACTGCTTCTATTTGTTTTCTGCATTTGTTCGTAATCCGGTGATTAATCGAGCACTTCTCAGTTCGTTGTGAGCAAGATAAAGTGTTATTATCTTTGTTTTTTGATCGTTTTATCCTGGGAGACAAGTGTCCTACAAATCACTAGCACCGAGAGTGAATGGCATAATTGTTTTAAGGAAATCGTGCACACACGAGACTCGATTTTTGTTTTGTTTATTTCGTTTAAATTATTTATTAGTCATTTTCGATACCACTCTACTTACAGTCTTAAAACAATTATTCATCTTTCAAAATGGCTGATACGAATTCTGCTTTGGTTAACTCTATTGTCGGAGCTAGTTCATCTTCAAACATGTCGTTCACAACTCGTACTCATGCACTCACTATTCCGGTTAGCCACCATGACATATAAACAGTTCACATAAATCCTACGCACGCGGAATTGCTACGGGTTTATGTGAACTAACCTGTTTGGAATGGCAATGGACTCGATTGATAAGAACACACCAAAAAGCCTTTCCAAGTATTTCCTAGCCCTTGCTCGTCAATCCGGTGGAAGGAAACTCGCGAACAATTAACAAAAGGAAAAAAAATTATTTGTTGCACCACCTTTGTGGATTTTTAATTTTTCCAACACATGGAATTGTAATTGGGGATGAAGAAATCATCCCCTATTTATAGATCAGGCGGTGGCCGATTTTTTCATCATGGAATAGGGGGAGAAAATCTCTTTCTTGATCTCCAAGAAATCTTGAATATATCTCATATATTCCTTTCTCCATAATTAAAATATTCCATAAAAATCTCACCTTCTCTTGTTATGGTTATTTTCGAAAAACAAGGATAAAGATTTCAAGATTTGAATCTTCTTGAATTTATGAGATATACTTGTATTGCAAGAATACATATCTTCCATAATATCTTTTCAAGAAAATCTTTCTTTCCCTTATTTCTTCAAAAATTTCAAAAATTTCAAAATAAATAACCAAGTAGGAGATTTCTTGAATTTAATGAGATAATCTTGTATTCCAAGAATACTTATCTTCATTCCATAACAAAATTCAAAGAAAACATTTCTCCCTCTTTTATTTATTATTTTCGAAAAATAGGAAAATTAGGCAACAAAAATTTATTTTATTTTTAAACACCTTTTTCAGTTATTGGACTTTATGTTTGGGCTACTTGAGGGGCCTTTAGGAGAATTAAGATTGGACCTTCCAATGGATCTTGAATTATCAATATTGAGCCACAATATTATTCAAGCCCATAAATATTAATTAATCCCACTACATAATTAATATTGCACTATCCATCTTAACCCATATTACTGTTAATATGGCTCCCGGTTATTATTTCCCGTGTTTAAGATTATCTAGCCCATTAATTAATTCAAGTCACTGAAATAGCTTTCCATTAATTAATATCTTTTGCCCTTGGTTAGGGAACGGTTCAACATTATTATCCATACCGGAAACTGGTTCCACTTGCAAGATTTGGTATGATAAATCTTATGAACCTCCCAAGGGGGCAAATCGAACAAGCGTACTTGCACACGATTCTTCGTATTAAATCTTAGCAATCGCATGTGACCAATAATATTGCCCAAGATATAAAGTATTGAATCTCATTGATTCTCTACCCGTCATAAGTCAAAGCAATAATTACTAACCACACACGATCCTATTTAAGGGACGAAGATTAAGAAATAACGAACCACTGAGGTCTAATTCTTCCTAGTTCAGTGTTGAAGAATTTATCCTCCTGTAGGTCCTATTCAGTGCATCAGTCATGCACTAGTGTAATCTCTTGGTCAAGACAAGTCAATCTGAGCCTTACACTTCAACCTTTCACGATGGATTGTTCATTTCCATCTAGGTCGTGAATAGCGTACTTTTAGTTACAAGGGACTGTTAATTTAATCTTCTGTGATCTGGTATCACTAAATTAACTACAATGTAACACATACTATTTATTGAACAATTATGCAGTAAATATATGTAACATTCAATGATATTTAAAGCATCAGTGATAAATAATTTATTTCAGTAAATAAGACAGAAATTCAGTTTGGTTATACAAAGTAAAAGCATACTTTCCAGTATAACCCCAACACTGACTTCCTAAGCGGGTGAACACATTGTTCGATGTCGCCGGCCTTTCTCGTGCCAGATGAGTCCGGATGATGGTATGCTTGGCCGCGTTGTATGCCAATTGCCCAGCGGATCGTCCTTTTGAGGCCATGATTGCCTTGCCCTTGGATGGCCCGGCATCATGAACAATCTTTTTGGGCGGGGGTTGTTCCCCCGCCTTCCATGAATAGGCGCTTCTTGTTAAGAACGGCCATGACCGCCTTGGCGTCCTCCGGGGTCTGGACCAAATTCTACCAATCAGGTGAGCCTGCCGGGGCGGCCCGATGAGTACGGTGGGAACTCTGCGATGCTTCAACACCATCGCATCCGTCCGTTTCATTGAACAATTGAGTGTTTCCTTGGTTGATTGTCATTGCTCTATCGTTTAGAAAAGGGGTGGGCTTTTCTCAGAATTGGATTAATTTCTCAAGAAAAAGATTGGTGTTCCCATAGACGGCGCCAATTGTTTGGACTAGATAAAATTAACTAGTTAAACAATGAATTTGTGTATAATTGGGTTAAGTATTGAATGTGAAAAACAAGGAAAAGATGAAGAATTGGTGACCCGGTTCGTCTTTTGAATCAGACTACGTCCGGGGGCTCCAAGCCAGGTATGGATGTATATTATTTAGGCCTAGAATGCTAAGATGTTCTGCCCTTCTTCATGTGACATCTTAGGTTTATTTATACTTGATATTCCGCCTTGTAGGCTGGATTTTACATAAGGAAAACTACATTCTTCACGCCTTTAATCTCGCAAGTCGCCTGTCCCTATGGCTTGATTGGAGATCGCCTCTTTAATGGGAGCAGATTGGGGAATGGAATTTCCTGCGGATTGATCTTCTTATCGGACGACATTCTTGATTTAGCTTTTAAGTGTCTTTAATACCACTCAAGTCGTGTTCCGACTTGAAAGGTATTGGTTTGTCGCTGATGTACGGCTTCCGATCTCCAAATGAGGTCGTCATACGAGTTGCTCTCTTCTGCGACTTGGGGGTCTTTATTCCAAAGATAATCTCTTTTCGGTTGTGTATTGGTGTAGGCCAGCTCCTTTCTTCTGTACTTATAGAATACAATGGGAGTGGTTTATTTCATGCCACAACAATTGCCCCTCAAGTCGAGGTCGCATGTTTGTTTACTGGGGCATCGACTTGACTCTATGACCGGCATGGACTACGACTTCTTGCCCCGAGTATCCGAAAAGTCACCTCAAAATTACGAAAAGGCGTATCTGATTTCCTCGATTTTCAGAGATTTGAAATGATGGCCTGCCGGGCCGCTGACGTGAGGTGCTGCTGGAAAAACCAATAAGATTCCGCGGTGACCCCCATGCGTTAACTCTACGACTTTGATTGCCGGTAGAGGCTTGATTTATGGCTTATTTGCGTTTTGGTCCTTCCCTTCCTTTCATAAATAAGCGGGGAATTAGGTTTTCAAAATTCATTTATTCCCCCTCCGAGAGTTCGAGCAATTTCGAAATTCATCCTCTTCTTCAACAAAACGTCTGGATTTTACTTGCTTCTCTCGTTCTTCATCAGGTAACATACTCTTCCGTCTCCTACTTTTACACGATGGAAACTGATTTCCCCGGTTCAAGCTCTGCCCTACAACCCACGATGATTGCTTCATCCTTCGAGGATGATATTCCGATCGCCCAGCGCTACCGTCTGGTTTCTGGCTCCACCGCGGGGCATGGCGGTGAAAGTTCATCGGCCCGTCCGGTGGGTGTCGGGAGAGAAGACGATGCGAATGATGAACCGGTAGATGATCGGTTTCTGGAAGAATTGGATGAAATCGCTCATCTCCCACCATTGGATTTACCACTTCAAACTTCCGATCCTCCAAGGCAATCGACAGCTACTGGTTCCTCTGCCCCTGTTAGGGATTTCGGGGCCTATGAAAGGATTTTTTATTATGAGATGTACCATAGTATTGCCCCATACAAGCGACCTGAACGCCAATATTGCAAGTCGGTACCCTCGGAGTTCGCCGCATCCGAACGGCGATTCAGGTCGGTGCTGTTTGATCGTTATGTGCGGGCTCTCCATCGTACATACAAGGTTCCACGGGATGTACATTTTTATGCACCGACTTGTGATGAAAGTGCCGATCAGCCTTCCCAGGGCATGATTGCGGTGAATCAGCCGACCATGGATGTGGGGATTTGTTTCCCTCTTCATCCGGCTATCTCGCATCTGCTGGCCGCCTGGAACCTGAGCCTTACTCAAATCACTCCAAACGGTTGGAGCTACATCATTTCGACTATGATCGTATTGGGACTGGCCGGCTTGAAAATGATGCCTACCCCGGGGGAGATTGGCTATATGATGTCGCCTATTGCTCAAGCAGGGGGATATCACGTCGTGTAACTTCGCAAGGGCAAAGAGCTTGTTAGTGGTATCCCCAACAAAGTTGATGGATGGCGCGAGAAGTGGTGGTTTGTTGGAGGGGCCTGGGAATCAGTTCCACCGACCAGCACGTTATTAATTCGAGTCCCTACGGATTATGCCATCCGTGTGGAGAATGGTATATTTTTGTGCTTTTCCTTTTCCACTCGTGCTGATCTAATTCTCTTATTGTCTTGCAGTGTTTACGCCCCGGACATCCGACCTTTACTGGGATTTCAATGAGGCATTCAAGACAGCTCGAGGTATCCCTGCGAGCTGGTGTGAAGTCGAGTCGTTGAACACCGACTCAACCGGTTGTCCACAGGATTGTACACATACCCCTGCCATCTGCGTATCCCCTGTAAGTTTCTAGGGAACATCTTCTGGTGGTAGTTATCTTCATGAGGTTATGTTATGATTTTTTAATATGATTGCTCTTGTAGATCCCGAGCTCTCTATCTACCATCGCAAACCTTTTGCTGCTGAGATGGCGTCCAGGTCGAAGTCGGTTCTCAGCTCGATGAGACGCCAGCAAAGTTTGGGTCCCCCCGCTGGCTCTCCGGTCCAGACCCCGATTCCCGCCGCTGATAAGGGGAAGAAAAAGAAAGTCATCGAATCTGCCCCGCCGGTTGGGGATCGCCCCCATAAGCGGGTTCGAGAGGACACGAGCTCCCACCAGTCTCAAAGGGAGGCCGGAGGAGTCACCACAATCTCCACTCCTCCCCCTGCATTGACTACGCCTGGAGGTCGGCATCCTGTTGACGATTCGTGGCTTGGATGGGATGCTGAGTCAGTGAAGAAGTAAGCTTCTTCACTGGTCTTGTGTAATATGTTTGTGTTTATAATTCTGAAACATTCCTTTTCGCTGATTGTAGCTCGGAGTTGACCCCCCACAAGTTCTCGGCGGAAGCATTGAGCTTCCTGAGGTCCCCGCTTCCTTCCTTTGAAGGTATTCCGGATGATTGGCCCAACTACCTGTTGAGGACAATCAGCAATGTCCCTCGAGTGTGGACGCAGGATCTGCACTCTTCCGCCCGCCGCCAGAAAGTCATGGGTAACTTGTACTCGTCGCTCGTGCATACCCTAAGGGGGCCCTATTTCTGGAGAAGGCTTGTGCTCAATCCGAGCTGGAGCTCGGTAAATTAGAGAAGGCTCGGACGATGATCTCCGACCAGGCGAGGACCATTCAGGCTGCTCACGAGCAGCAAAAGAAATTGGAGGTCAAAAAGTCTGATCCGGCCAAGAGGGTTCAGGAGCTCGAGGAGCAGCTGAAGGGTGACGAGGGCACGTTGGCGGCAGAGAGGGAGATTGTGGCCCGTCTGAAGGAGGATCTGAGTGGAAAAGATTCGGAGATCAGGGATAGGCTGGCTGCCGAGGAGGAGCGCTTCAAACAGACCGAAGAGCAAAATGCTAATTTTACTTTTATCTGCGCAATGGACAAGGCCATCAGGGCTGTTCATAGGACCCTTGAAGCCGATTTCTCCGACCTCGTCTCCGAACTGGCCGACTATGTCAGAGCGTTCCCGCTTGATCCCAACGTCATGCTTGAAATCAAGGATTTAGAGGGACTTGGCATCGACCTGTCCTTCTTTCCTAACCAGAGTCGGATCGTGCTCCCCACTCCCAATCCTGAAGAAACGCAGTCGGGCGACTCTGAAGCGGTCCCTGAGACCTAGACGGGTGAGGTCGATCCTCCGCAGGAGGCTCCTAGGACGTCGGCTGGAGCACCTCCCGCACAATAGGGGAGGTGTTCACCAGCCAAAAACTAAGGAGACGGGCTGCCCCCACGCTCATCAGTGTCATTCAGCAGCAATTAGGTGGGAAGCCTTTGAACATAGTTAGTGGTGCTGCTGATGAGATTTTTGGCGGTCCTGAAGAATGATAACTTCAAGAATCCTGATAAAAAAAAGGAGATTGAGAAGTTGTTGAACCCCATCGCCAACAATCCCTTCGACCAGCTATCCATGTATCTCGAAGTCGTCTTCTTAGTCCTATAATACTTTGGCATTGGTGAACTCCTTGTGATCAGTACTCAGTCTGAATGTTATCTTTTATTTCCTGATGTAATCAACCTCCGGGCTCCTTCGTGTAATTGATTTGACTTCCTGATGTAATGACCTTCGGGCCTTTGTTATTAATGAATGTTATTTTCATCTCAATGTGCCGATTTGATTTCCTTTTGTGACTTTAATTATTTGTGAGCATTATCATTCTTAAGTTTCATTTATAAAAATGATATAGTGAACTCAGGTTTAGTCGTCTTACAAAGTTTGGGGAGGGTGGCACCAGTTAAAGATGCGACCTCACCGCATGTATGTCGAAAATCGTTCCTGAGGGAGGTCGATGTTTGTATTCATGCGACTCCCCTAGGTTTAACACGAAATGAGATAACATTATTATAAATAGGCATGGAAGAAATCGTTACATGGAACAAATCGACCTCTACTTATTGATAATACTTCTTCAAGTGTGAAGCATTCCAGGGGTATTGAGCCGGAGTGCCATCTGGATGTTCTAGTTCATAAGCTCCATTAGCCAACACCCGTGTAATTTTGTAGGGACCCTCCCAATTTGGACCGAAAACTCCTTTGGATATCCCCAATGTCTTTTTTAACACAAAGTCGCCGACTTTGAACTGTCGGACTCGAACTTTGGAGTTGTAATACTTTTTCGACATCTGCTTGTGTCTAGCGTTTCTCAAGTTAGCCTCTAATCTTCTTTCCTCCAGAAGATCTAGGTTCCTGGCTAGGGCTTCATCATTATAGTCGATTCCGACTTGCGAGGTCCGGAGTGTTTGAACTGCAACTTCCGAGGGGATTACCGCTTCAGTGCCGAAAGCCATCGAGTATGGGGTTTCCCCGGTCAAGTTCTGGCAGGTCGTCCGATACGACCATAACACGTTTGGCAGCTCGCTGACCCATTTCCCTTTCTTATCTTCGATCTTAGTTTTCAATGTGTGTTTGATGATCTTATTAACAGCTTTGACCTGTTCGTTGGATTGAGGATGATATGGGGTGGAGAATAGTTTGGTGATCTTCCATTTTCTGAAGAAACCATCAATTTTGGACCCATCGAACTGCTTTCCATTATTCGATATGATAATTTGGGGAAGGCCAAATCGGCAAATGATATTTCGCCAGATGAATTTGATGACATGCTCTTGATCTATGGTCGCCAATGCTTCAGCCTCGGCCCATTTTGTGAAGTAATCCACAGCGACCAAGGCGTAATTGACGGAGCCCGGGCTGTCGGAAGCGGCCCGATGATATCTATCCCCCACTTCGCAAAAGGCCATGGACTGAGAATGCCAGAGAGCTCCTCGGGGGCGACTTTGATTGCAGGTGCATGGATTTGACATTTGTGACATTTTCTTGCAAATACTAACGCGTCGGCCCGTAGAGTAGGCCAAAAATACCCTTGTCGTATCACCTTGTGAGCGAGTGACTGCCCCCCAGCGTGGTTTCCTCATACTCCGTCATGTATCTCACGCATAATAGTTTGACCTTGTTCTGGTGTGATGCATCGGAGTAGGGGTATGCTGAAGCCCCGCTTGTAGAGGTCGTTGTTTATAAGAGTATAACGAGCCGCACACAATTGTAGTTGTTTTTCCCGGATCCTATCCTCTGGTAATATCCCCGTCATCAAGTAGTCGATGATTGGTGTCATCCAGTTCACAGCTGGGGTATCAAGGGTAGCGACCACTGTGCGTGCAGTGGAAGGGTGGGGGAGCTTAGTGATGGTGACATCATTCATCTCTGCTGGCCCCTCCGAGGTCGCTAGTCGTGCTAGAGCATCGGCTCGCGCGTTCGTGTCTCTCTGTACTAGCTTGATGTGTATTTGTTCAAAGTTTAGGCATAATGTCTTGACAACCTCCTGATAAGCGGACATTAGTTCATCTCTGGCTTCATACTCCCCTGACACTTGGCATGCTACAAGTTGAGAGTCGGTGTATACCTGTAGTCTATTAATGCCCATGGCTATGGACATCTCCAAACCACTGATCAATGCTTCATATTCTGTTTCATTGTTGGTAGCTGGAAATTCAAAGGTGATAGCGTTCTGAAAAGCAGTGCCATCCGGGCTAATCAGTACCACGCCTGCCCCTGATTTGTTTGTTGTAGCGGATCCATCCACATACATCTCCCAAGGGATACCGTTGCTTCCGCTGGTTTCTGGTGGGAAGGTTAGCTCGACGATGAAATTGGCCAGAGCTTGTGCTTTTATGGCAGGTCGCGGTGCATAAGTTACACCATACTGCCTAACTTCAATTGCCCATTTGAGGCAACGCCCTGTGGTGTCAGGTCGGTGCAGAATGTTGCGGAGGGGTAACGAGGTGAGAACTTCGACCTGATGGTCAAAAAAGTATGGCCTTAATTTTCTTACACTCATGACCAATGCATAAGCCAATTTCTCCATCCGGGGATATCTTTGCTCAGTCTCGCTGAGAGTCTGACTTACAAAATATATGGGAAGGTGAGATTGACCTTCTGCTCGCACGAGAACAGCACTCAGAGCTGTTTCTGAGGCGGCCAAGTACAAGAAAGTTTCTCCCCTGGGACCGGTTTGGCTAAGATCCCGACATCGGCCAGGTAGGCCTTGATTTTATCGAAGGCTTCCTGACCTTCCGTAGTCCATTAAAATTTCGACCTTCGTCGGATCGTATCAAACATGGGCTTGCATTTATCCCCCATTCGGGAGATGAACCTATTCAACGCGGCTAGGTATCCTGTCAACTTTTGGACTTCCTTGACTGTTCGCGGTGCCCCCATGTCTAAAATTGCTTGTATCTTGGCTGGGTTAGCCTCAATCCCTCGCTTGCTAACCAAATGACCCATAAATTTTTCCTACTAAACCCCAAAATTACACTTTTTCGGATTGAGTTTCATGTTAAATCTTCTGAGCGCCTCGAAGGTTTGCGCGAGATGCATCAGGTGATCCTCCTTTCACAAGCTTTTGACGACGATGTAATCCACATATACTTCCACCGACTTGCCAATTTGATCGGCAAACATGTGATTGACCAGTCTTTGGTATGTTGCCCCAGCATTCTTCAAGCCAAATGGCATTCTTTTCCAACAATACATATTCTTTTCGGTTAAGAAAGATGTATGTTGTCGATCGGGTTCATGCATGGCTATCTGATGATATCCAGCAAACGCATCCATGAACGACATCATTTCGTGGCCCACTATGTTGTCGATTAAATGGTCAATGTGTGGCATTGGGAAGAAATCTTTCGGACATGCCTCATTGAGGTCGGTGAAGTCGATACAAAGTTGCCAAGTACCGTTTGAATTTTTTACAGGCACGGCATTGGCCACCCATCGGGGTTAATCCGCTTGCATGATCAAGTCGTTATCTAACAACTTCTTTACTTCTTCCGCGAGGGCTGCATACTTTTCTGGGCCGAACTTCCTTCTTTTTGGGCTATGGGTCACTTTGTCGGGTTTATTTGGAGTCGGTGGCATGTGATCTCTGGATCAATTCCCACCATATCCTTGTGTGACCAAGCGAAACGTCAAGATTCTTTTTCAAGAAATCAATCACATCCAACCTAAGGTCGCTGGGGATTCTGGACCCGATTGGATCTACTTGGATCCTTTCGAGCTCTTCCCCCGGCTCAGCTCGGGGTCCTTCAACTCTTGGATCATCTATCTCCTCTTCGGGCCCGAATTCCTCTGGCTCAGGTCCTAACCTTGGGTCAAAATCCTCGCGCTTCCTCTTGGTTGCCTTTACAGTGGTTAATTTATCATTGCACTCTTCATTATCCAACATCATTACTTGTTGATTTGGTGTATGCGTTGAATTGAAATAAGACACAGAGTAAAGCAAATATCCACTAGCATCAACTTGGTCACCCTTTATGGTGCCAACAGTCCCACTTTTGGTGGGAAATTTTACACAGAAGTAGTAACTCGAGGTCGCAGCCTCAAATTCATGCTCAAAAGGCCTTCCGAGAAAGCCATTATAGGTACTCGGGAGGTCGATTACAAGGAAATCTAGAAGCCTGGTGTTCCTAACCTTTTCATCAATGGTGGACACCATCTCCACCGACAGACGGATCATTCCTAGGGGCTGAATAGTTGCATTCCCAAAACCCTTCACTGTGTAGTCGCAGGGGGTGATGTACGTCTCGTAGTCACCGAGTTGATACAGGGTCTTTTTGAACAGAATGTTGCAAAAATCCCCGCCATCGACTAATAGGCAGCACACCGTAGTCCCCCTGATATTTGCCTTGATGACCAGTGGGTCGACGTTGGGATAGACTATGCCGACTTTATCGACCTCCCCGAACTCAATCTTGTTGGTCTCTTCGGCTACAGCAAGCATGGGAAGGACCATCTTTCGTGCGTTCTCCATTTCCCTGACTTCGGCCTTCATGTGCTGTTTTGATGTTGTTGCTGGGGAGAGCCCCCCGATTGTGGCCATAGGTGATATGGCATGGCATGGATGACTTGACCTCCAGCACCCTTGGGCATTGGAGGTACTGGGAGCTCGCCACGAGCTCCTCCACGAGCAGGGTCCCCCTGGACTGGTTTCCCTTGTTGGTGATTCGGAGGTCGCATCTGACCATTTGGGCGGGGGTTTTTGACAAACTCATTCAGGCGTCCATCCTCATAAAGCTTCCACAATTGCTTTAAAAGGTCCCTGCACTCACTAGTATAATGCCCGTTCTGGGCGTGATAGTGACAGAATTTGTGGGGATTCTGCTTACTTTTCTCTTTCATCGGGAGAGGAGTGTGCAACATGTCCCTTCCCTGGATCTGGGCGAATATATGGCCGGGAGTCATACCCAACACTTCCATGAGCTTTACCTAAATGGACTCTTCAAACGGCTTGAAGCTCCCGGGTGCCTTGTAATGGCTCCCGGTTTTCTTGGAACCTTTCTTCGATTCAGCGACCTCCTTGGTCTCTGAAAGCCTCAATTCGAGGAGTTCCATGGTATGGATGATGTCGCTAGCGCGTCGAAGGAAGTTGGCGTAGCTTATTAGGAAGTTGGTAGTCATGCGCCGCCACAACTTGGTTCCCTTCCGGAGGCCTGTGATGGCACCCATTATTTTGGCCTCGTCCCCAATGGGTTCGCCTTCCATAATGACTTGATCGACCCTCTTGACATAGGATCGATCTGATTCAACCTCCTCTTGATGGAGATTCATGAGGTGCTGCTTGGTCGCAGGCCGGGGCGCCATGGCGGTGTAATGGGTCAGGAATGACCTGGCTAATTGCTCAAAAGTGTCAATCGAAAAAGTAGGCAAAGAAGTGTACCATTTATGGGCCTGGTCGCTCAGAGTCAAGGAGAATAACCTGCACTTCGTTGCATCCATCGCCCCCATGGAGGCCATATACGAATTGTATTTGGCCACATGGACCTTGGGATCGGTACTCCCATTGTAACGGTCTAAGGCCGCGATGCTGATTTTTCTCTGGGTAGGTGCCAGAGTAACCATCGTTCCCAGGGGGAATCCGGTATAGTGAGGTCATCACTCCGCTGGTAGAACCATTTTGGTTCCCCACCTTTTCCAACAACTGTTGGACAGTTCTGGCTAAGGCCGCGACCTGCTCGTCGCGTGATGTCCCTATCATGTGTCCTTGGCCTTGATGGATCATTGAACCATCACGGATGTTGTCATGATGTAGGCTCAAAGCCATAGCCAGATCCTGTTCCATTTGTTCTGTGTTACGCGGCTGAGAGTGGGTCTCATCACCATCCTCCGCCCGAGCCTTTCGGGCGGCCTGACTTCCTAAATGGGTGAACACATTGTTCGACGCCGCCGGTCTTTCTCGTGCCAGATGAGTCCGGATGATGGTATGCTTGGCCGCGTTGTATGCCAGTTGCCCAGCGGATCGTTCTTTTGAGGCCATGACTGCCTTGCCCTTGGATGGCCCGGCATCATGAACAGTCTTTTTGGGCGGGGTTTGTTCCCCCTCGCCTTCCATGAATAGGCGCTTCTTGTTAAGAACGGCCATGACCGCCTTGGCGTCCTCCGGGGTCTGGACCAAATTCCACCAATCAGGTGAGCCTGCCGGGGCGGCCCGATGAGTACGGTGGGAACTCTGCGACGCTTCAACACCATCGCGTCCGTCTGTTTCATTGAACAATGGAGTGTTTTCTTAGTTGAGTGTCATTGCTCTATCATTTAGAAAAGGGGTGGGCTTTTCTCAGAATTGAATTAATTTCTCAAGAAAAGGATTGGTGTTCCCACAGACGGCGCCAATTGTTTGGACTAGATAAAATTGACTAGTTAAACAATGAATTTGTGTATAATTGGGTTAAGTATTGAATGTGAAAAACAAGGAAAACACGAAGAATTGGTGACCCAGTTCGTCTTTTGAATCAGACTACGTCCGGGGGCTCCAAGCCAGGTATGGATGTATATTATTTAGGCCTAGAATGCTAAGATGTTCCGCCCTTCTTCATGTGACATCTTAGGTTTATTTATACTTGTTATTCCGCCTTGTAGGCTGGATTTTACATAAGGAAAACTACATTATTCACGCCTTCAATCTCGCAAGTCGCCTATCCCTATGGCTTGATTGGAGATCGCCTCTTTAATGGGAGAGGATTGGGGAATGGAATTTCCTGCGGATTGATCGGCTTATTGGACGGCATTCTTGATTTAGCTTTTAAGTGTCTTTAATACCACTCAAGTCGTGTTCCGACTTGAAAGGTATTGGCTTGTCGCCGATGTGGGGCTTCCGATCTCCAAATGAGGTCGTCATACGAGTTGCTCTCTTCTGCGACTTGGGGGTCTTTATTCGAAAGATAATCTCTTTTCGGTTGTGCATTGGTGTAGGCCAGATCCTTTCTTCTATACTTATAGAATACGATGGAAGTGGCTTATTTCATGCTACAACATTCGCCTCCACGATCAGATTGTAGAAACTTGATACTTTTTCCCTTATGATTCTCTGCTTGGGCCTTAAATTCTTTGAATTTATCAAAGGTCTCAGATTTATGCTTCATTAGGAAAATGTATCCGTAGCGTGAGTATTCATCGATAAAAGTAACGAAATACTCATAGCCACCTCTAGCTTTGATTTGCATTGGACCACACACATCGGTGTGAACGATTTCTAACACTTCTTTAGCTCTAAACCCCTTGGCTCGAAATGCCCTCTTGGTCATTTTACCTTCCAAGCACGATTCGCAAGTCGGAAATGGCTCAATTTGGAGAGACCCCAAAGAACCATCTTTCACCAACCTTTGAATCCTTTTCGGATTAATATGACCTAATATTAGGTGCCAAAGAAGTGTCTCATTCACGACAGCCGAGCACTTTTGTTTACAAGAAATAGTAGATGTGTTATAGGATGGATTTTGTGAGTGATGTGCACAGTTAATAATATAGAGATTGTTCCTCAAAGTTCCACGACATATAATCACATTGATACGAAAAACATTAACATCTTTATTAAAATGAACAGAATATCCATCGATAAATAGTTTAGAAATAGAAATAAGATTTTTCTGAAAAACAGGAACATAAAGAACATCTCTTAAAATTAACGTCTTGTCTCCAAAGGACGGGTGCACTTCTCCCACTGCTTTAGCTTCCACTCTCGTAGCATCGCCTAGCGTGATGAGGATCTCACTCTCACTTAGTCGTCGGGTCTGCTTGAAACCCTGCAATGTGAAATATACATGATCAGTGGATCCCGTATCCAATACCCATGAATGGGTAGCATACTCTGCCAAACAAGTTTCAACAACTAGCGAGTGTGAATTACCTTTCTTTCCATTCCCTTTGGGTTTGGAACAGGCCGACCTCCAATGTCCCTTTTCACCACAGTTGAAGCACTTCCCCTTAGCCGGATTCTTTGCTCCACCATCCCTCTTCACCTTTCCTTTATTTTTGGTAACACTCGAGTTAGCTTGGCTTTCGCTTTTGGGCTTCCTCTTTCTCTTGCCTCCATTTGGCCTAAAAGAAAGGGACGACCCAACCACCGCTAAGGCTTGACTGCTCTCTCCTAAAATTCCATCAGCCGAGACAAGATGTTGGGAGATGAATTTAATAAAGAAGTTTTGATTAGATCCCAAAAACCCCTAAGTATGACATGTTCAGGATAATCTTGAAAGTCTGAGTCAGGTTTCAGCATAGATTGTTCAGAAAGATATCTGCACAATGTATAGTTAGCAGATATAGATCAGGTTAGATCTTGAAGACACTGAAGACTCAGTAAGTTGCTGAAGACACTGAATACTCAGTAAGTTGCTGAAGACACTGAAGACTCAGTAAGTTGCTAAAGACACGGAAGACTCAGTAAGTTGCTGAAGATACTGAAGACTCAGTAAGTTGCTGAAGACACTGAAGACTCAGTAAGTTGCTGAAGACACTGAAGACTCAGTAGTTACTGAAGACTCAGTAAGATACTGAATACTCAGTATAACCTGAATGTTCAGAGGCACTGAATAATATCTATCTGAAGACTACAAAACTGAGAAAAACACACATGTTCAGAAAAGTAGATATTGCCCAAAACATTCTAGTGCAGACAAAAGGAACTAAGTCTAAGTGTTGTTTAAGGTTGTCTCATTCAGAGAGATTGACCAGAAAGAGCCATTTTGTTTGTCTACATTCACTGAAGACAAGAACCAAATCAGAGGAAGACAACATTGTACTTCACTGACACTGAAAGCGACATGACCCTGAATTATGTCAGTAGTACTAAGTTCCAGACTGCAAAAATTGGTGAGTGGCTACATGACTGCATATTTCCTAAAACATGCAAGGGAGTGTTCAAACCTTAAAAATAGTCGTTCATCAAACACCAGAAGAGAAAACTCATAAAGCTATCTCTTCCAACGGATAGTTTTTTCAAAGAGTGACCTTGGTGAAGTTGCCTATAAATACCAGTGACCCTTTACATTGAGAGGTTACAGGAAATTTCAAAGCAACTCAAGAGCTCATTCGTATTATTGCAAATTGAAGCACTCGAAAACCCTAGAATTTCCCAAGTGTTTCACATTGGAGAGAGCTCAATATTCTAAGCCTAGATTGATAGATATATCCAAAGCTTAGAAGAGATATCCTAGCCTTTGCATTAGTTCTTATTGTAAAGGATATCTTACCCTAGTTGGAAACCAACCCAAAACCCAAACCCTTTGTTAAGGTAGTTTGTGTGTGTTTTGTTGGTGAGTTAGAGTTGTAAAGAGTGAGTAAGCTACAGTGAGTTAGCCAGAAAACTCTAGAGAAGAAGTTAGTAAGCTACTTGTGGTAGTCTGAACACTTGTGTGTGTTTGAGTTAGTAAGCTGCAGTGAGTCAGCCAGAAAACTCAAGGTAGAAAAGTAAGTAAGCTACAATGAGTTAGCCTGAAAGCTTTAGGAAGTGGTTATGGAATTTCTCTGAAGATCAGAGAGAGTGGACGTAGGAGCTTGAGTGTCTGAACCACTATAATTGCTTGGTAGTTTGCTTGCATCTTTGCATTTTATCATTACATGTTTTTCTTTGAAAGCATATTTCATCGATATTCGGTTGGAACCAATCCAATCGAATCGCATAAAATTGGTCTGGCCTTAATCCTTTTTTTTTATTAAAGGAAGAAGATATTTCAGAGAAAGCTAAAACGAGTATAAACTTAGGGCCAACCATTTCGACACTTGAGTAGCTAGAACAAATAGTTACCAAACCGAACTAACTCTACCGGAAGTGTTCATAAAGATAATTATCTGATCCAAGCTCCTCAGGATCTCTGATAAATTCAGGATCAGTTGGGCTAATCTGAAGCTTCTGAAAGCAGCTCAGGATCATTGTCTCAGTAGACTTTGACTCAGGGCAATCTGTGCTTCTCAGGACAAAAATATCAGGATAACCTGACCCATCTGACCTCAGTGAAGAAAAAGTTTGAAAAATCACTGAACACGTGTATTCCCCCCCATACGTGTGAGACTCGTTAGCACCGGGACCAACAAGTGGTATCAGAGCAGTGGTTCATTTTGACCACTTGCTTTGATAGCCATAGTCTATTTGCTGAAAGACTTTGGTGGTCTACTGAATAGATTTGTTTGTTGATATCTTACAAGGCTCAGTCATCATGCCTTCTAAGAAACTTCCTATGTTCTCTGTTGAGAGCTATGACCTATGGAGACTGAGAATGCAGGCTCATCTGTATTCAAAACATGAAAGAATGTGGAGAGTGGTTTCTGAAGGACCATTCAAATTTACTGTTGTAAATCCCAGAATCACTGATACTGAGAGAAATGATCCCAGGGATGAATTTCCTAAACCTGATGACCAACTGACTCCTAATGAGAGAAAGTTAGTCAATCTGGACTACATTGCTAAAGATACTTTGTATAGCACTATTGATGATGGTGTTATGGGGATGATTTCTCACTGTGAAACTGCAAAAGAAATATGGGACACACTTGTTGTTATGTGTCAAGGCACAGATCATATTAAGGAAAATAAACTTTCTGTTGCTATTGGAAAGTTTGATGGCTTTGAAATTGAAGATGGTGAGTCCATTGACAAACTTGAGGTCGATTCACTAAAGCATCATGAATGATCGAAAGTGCTCTTGGGAAAAAGATACCCACATAGAGAAGTTGTAATCGAAAATTCTTAGAGGATTGTCTAAGAAATGGGATATACATGTTGTGGTGATTGAAAACACCAAAAATATTGATTCCATGCCATACCAACAAGTTTTCTCCGAGGCGAAAGCTTATGAGTTTGTGATTGACAAGAAAACTAAGAAATCGACAAAGAAAGATGATTCTTCATATAGCAAGAATGTGGCTTTTAAAGCCAAAGAGAAACCCCAAGAAAGCTAGAGAGTTCGAAAACTCACTTGCCGTAAATCGGGATGAGCAAGAGGATAAGCTAGTCTAATCGATGGCAAGGAGGTTTGAAAGACTCAATAGCAGAATATGGAAAATATAAGAAATACTACACGGGAATCACAGTACAAGAGAAACTTAGAGTTCGAGGATGATTCACCGAGAAAAAAAAGGACGAGAAAAGTCAAGGATCCTTATCCAAGAAGAAGGACTCCAAGACCAAGGAGGAAAGTGATCGGGATGATGATACCAACAGATCTACAACTGGTCGGAAGAAAGGTCACTTTCAATATGATATCTCCGGTGAAAAGCTAAAGAAAGAAAGGAGAGACAAGTCAAGAGAGGCGGGAAGATCTCCAAAGAAGAAAGCTATGATTGCGAGAAGAGGAAGAACATTACGAAGAAGGTTCCAGTTCCTCGAGATGAGATTTTCTCGAGCCGATTCTGATGATGATGTCTGTCTTATGGCTGTGGAGGATGTAAATTCTTCTATCTCTGTTGTTGCTCCTACACAAGCACATGAGTTCTCAAGTTCAACTGTAAACAGTAACTTTGACCTGATGGATTCGTTTGAGAATCTTATGAAGGACTATTACAGGTTACAAGCGCGCCATTGAAACTCAAGAGCGTAACAAGGAACCGACTGCCGAGAATCGAATCGGAAAGACTCTAAAAATCTTTGAGATCACTTCTCAATTGATGGGAACTCTTGATGAACCTGGATGTTCTGAAAGTACAACTCTCAGAAAAAGAGAAGGTGATAGAGATCCTGAATGGAAAATTAGAGAAATCCACTAAAGAGATTCAGCTTATAAGAACTGAGTTCAATGACCTCTTTGAGAAGCATGAAACTCTAAAAAGAAATGTGAGGATAGTCTTGCAGAGAAAGTTAGCTCTATTAAATTCGTGATCTAAAGTAATAGATGAAATTCAGAGTTATCAAAAAGACCAAGAACTATAAAAATTTGGATTGAGATACATTCAGGGGAACCTCACAAGGTCTTCTGAATGCTACTTCTAGTAGCACCAAGATCGCTATCTTTGTTAAACCAAGTGGCATCTAATCTTCTTCTTTGAAGAAACGACTCGTAGTTTTAGAAAATGGTAAATGACCTATGGTTTGAGAAAAAAATCAAGGTTCGGGAAGAAAGCCCAAACCTCGTGAAAATGCTAGAAAACCCGAACACTAAGAGGGAAATTTTCGAGCCAAGATTACTTCAAAGCCTCAGCTAAGAATACCAACAAGAAGAGATCTGCCTTTGGACCATCGAGGAATTTTCGGAAGAGAAACACTCAGCAGAGATATTCTCAACTGAAAAGACCAAGTCCTCAGATTACTGAAAGACCCCAATTTCAGTACAGGTAACCTAAACCCCACTTGTCTAAGGGTAAAGGTTTCCTGAACCCAAGTCAGCAGAGACAGAGACCAGCTACACCAAAGCTAAGGCACTTGAACAAAAAGCCTGAACCCAAGAAGAACTCTAAGGCTCATGTTCATGCTAAGGCTGACACTCATACACAAGGTACTGCCAAGGCACCTAGGGTAGTGAATGTGTATGTAGATGTTTATGGGAGACAAATCAGTCACTCTAAAGTAATTAGAGTTATCAGGCAGATTTGGGTTCCAAAAGGTACAGCTAACCTGGTAGGACCCTACACCAAATGGGTACCTAAAAAACTGATCTGTTTTTCAGGTAAAGGAAAATGGCACTGAGCTTAATGAATACAACATAAGACCGGATGAGTGGAAATGAATTGGCTTTTCTTTGTATGGTATCTGGACAGTGGATGTTCAAGACATATGACAGGATATAAGCAACTACTCACTGACTATGTTGAGCAAAAAGACCCTCAGATCACATTTGGAGACAACTCAAAAGGACAAACTGAGGGATATGGAACTCTTGAAGTTGATTCTGTTCATATCCATGGTGTTTCATATGTGTATGCGGTTTTAAAGCATAACTTGCTTTCTATCACCAATTCAAAGTGACAAAGGATTAGGTGTTGAGTTCTCAAAGAACTTATGTTATGTGAAAGACAATACTTCACAAAAAAATTTCTTGTTGGTACTAGAAAAGGAAATGTGTATCTTCTTCGATTGAAATTATCTCCTAAAGATACATGTTTGGTTGCAAAAAGTTCCACTGATACCAGTTGGTTGTGGCACAAAAGACTGAATCACTTAAACTTTAAAACCCTTAACAAACTTGCAAGATTAGCACTTGTGAGGGGGTTACCAAATGAAGTGTTCAGTAAAGATCATGTTTGTGATGCTCGTCGAGAAAGGAAAACAAATCGAGCATCTTTTCAAAAGCAAAGTAGATGTTTCTCTTGTGAGAATCTTCGAATCGTTACATATGGATCTCTTTGGTCCGAATAACACTGTGAAGCACAAATGGCAAGAAATATACACTTGTGGTAGTTGATGACTACTCTAGATACACATGGGTCATATTCTTACTTAGTAAGAAGGAGACTCGCAACAAAACCGCCTTAAAATCTTGAAAAAAGGCTCAATCTTGAAAAGAATCTGAGTGTGGTCAAGATCGGATCGAGTAAAGGAACCGAAGTTTATCAATCATATCATATCGATTATTATGCAAAGAAATGGAATAACCCATGAAACATCAGCTGCAAGGCCCCACAAACAGAATGGTGTTCCTTGAAAGAAGAAATAGGACTCTGAAAGAAGCTGCAAGAACAATGATTGTTGAAGCTGATATTCCTAAGAGATTTTGGGCTGAAGCTATCAACACTGCATGCTACTCTCAGAACAGATCCATGCTGACCAAGAATCAAGAAAAAACTCCATATGAGTTGTGGAATGAAAGGAAGCCTCTTATTTCTTTCTTTCGAGTGTTTGGTTGCAAGTGTTTCATACACAATAATGGTAAAGATCAGTTGAAAACTTTTGATAGCAAAGCTGATGAAGGGATATTCTTAGGATATTCTAAAGTCAGTAAAGCCTTCAGAGTTTACAACTGTAGGACTCTTATTGTGGAAGAAACACCTCATGTTGTTTTTGATGAATCTACTTGTGTTCAGAAGAAACAGGAACATGACTCAGGAGAACTGACCAAGAGAATCACCAGACTTAGCCTGAAAAAGAAATCCTCTGAACCTGAAAAGAAGAAGTCAGTCACTTTCTATGAATGGAGTGAATCAGACTCAGACAAAGAAGTTCAGGATGAAAAAACTCAGGATGGTGAGACTCAGGATGAAAATTCTTCACTGAAGGAAAGCCAACACACTGAAGCTGACCAATCTGAACATACACCAGTTCAGACTCAGGTATGTAATGCCGATGAAGATGTGGTCACAGCTGAGGCAAACTCTGAATCTATCAACCAAGGGGGAACAAATGTCTCTGACAATGTTCTGAATGGAATTTCCCCTGAGGAAGATGATTCTCTTTCTCATTTTCTGTTATTCCATGAATTTGATGAACTGTCCGAACCTAACATTTTTTATGTTGAGGACACTACTGAAGGGGGGACATCCAGGAGAAAATGGTTGGATTGTCATCCTACAAGTCAGATTGTGGGTGATCTATCAGAAGGAGTAAAGACAAGACGGTTCCAGGGTGAAAGTGCTTTATTCTGCTATTTTCTATCAGAAAAAGAACCTACTGAGATTGAAGAAGCTCTACAAGACTCATTCTGGATTGTTGCTATGTAAGAAGAATTGAATCAGTTCACAAGGAATGAAGTTTGGGAGCTAGTGGACAGACCTAAAAGGCACAATGTGATTGGAACTAAGTGGGTGTTCAAGAATAAGAGAGATGAAAACAACAACATTATGAGAAACAAGGCAAGGCTAGTTGCACAAGGTTATTCCCAAGAAGAAGGCTTGGATTATGATGAAACCTTTGCACCTGTTGCAAGACTAGAAGCCATCAGATTGTTTCTTGCATATGCTGCCCACATGAAATTCACAGTCTATCAGAAGGATGTGAAAAGTGCATTTCTGAATGGTGTGCTTGAGGAAGTATATGTGGAACAACCTCCAGGATTTTGTCAGAATGACCAAGTTTACAGGCTCAGGAAAGCCTTGCATGGTCTTAAGCAAGCACCCCGAGCATGGTATGATACCCTTTCTCAGTTTCTTACTGACCATGATTTTATCAAAGGAACTGTTGATAGGACTTTGTTCAGGATAGAAGATGGAAATGATATTTTACTACTTCAGATCTATGTGGATGACATCATATTTGGATCTCCAAATCATCAGTTGTGTGAAAAGTTTTCTACTCTGATGAAAGGAAAGTTTGTGATGTCAATGATGGGGGAGATGAATTTCTTTCTTGGACTTCAGGTGAAATAAACTAAGGAAGGAATATTCATCAATCAAGCAAAATACACCAGCGATCTGATTGCAAAGTATGGAGTACAGAATTGCAATGCAGTTAGAATTCCCATGAATACTAACTACAAGATGGATCCTGATCCTGAAGACAAATCAGTAAATCACACTGATTATAGAGGGATCATTGGATCACTGCTATATCTCACAGCAAGTAGGCCTAATATAACATTTGTTGTTGGGATATGTGCAAGATACCAAGCTAATCCTAAGGCTAGTCGTATGGAGGCTGCCAAAAAGATTCTGAAATATCTTAAAGGCATTGTGAATAGAGGATTATGGTATCCAGCTGATGATAACCTTGAATTAACTGGTTATTCAGATGCTGATTATGGAGGATGTAGAATTGACAGGAAGTCTACCACAGGAACTTGTCAATTTCTTGGAAGTAAACTGATATCATGGATTTCAAAGAAACAAACCTCAGTAGCAATCAGTACTACTGAAGCTGAATACATGGCTGCAGGAAGCTGTTGTGCACAGATTCTTTGGCTCAGACAACAATTGAGGGATTATAAGATTATAACCAATGAAGTACCTATATTTTGTGATAATAATAGTGCAATTGCTATTACACAAAATCCTGTATTGCACACCAGATGTAAGCATGATATCAGACATCACTTCATCAGAGATCATGTTGAGAAGAAAGACATAAGAATGGAGAAAATTCATATTGATAAACAGAGAGCTGATATCTTGACTAAACCTTTGGCTGAATCAAGATTTCAGGAACTATCAGTTGAATTAGGTATGTTGGATCCAGGTGAATAAAGCAAATCTGAAAAATTGAAGGTTTTCAGATGCATGAAGTTTTCTCAGGTTTTTACTGAAAAACTCAGGATAAAATTGAGAGTCCTGAACACTGAGTCTTGGGAAACTCAGTTATCCTGAAGTTCAGTACTCAGTATTATACTGACATTTTATCAAGGTTAAAACTCAATAAGACTGATGGAGAAAATTAGTCTGAATAAGTATTTACTCATGCACCACATTTATTGTCTATCTGAATCTCAGTAATCATTGGCAATAAATGACAAAACACCTGAAGAAATAATTGGGCGGGACCTTTGAAATTCTTGAAGAAAGTCAATGGTCTGCAGGAACAGTAATTAAATGCACTGTTCATTAATCACCAATATGGATAAATTGGCGGCTAAGTACTTGCGAAACCGTCCTTTCAAATACCCATTTTAGTCGGTTTTTAGTCTCGACCGTCAAAACCTTCATCTACGCGATTTTCCATAAATCAAAATCCTATATCCATTACAAAGACTCCATTCAAGCCCTATTTCAAAAAGGCCTTCGTCTTCACAAACCCTCTGCTTCAAAACCTTCGATTACCCAGAAATCTCTTATCTAAAAAATCCTTCACTCAAAATCACCAAAAAATGACACTCTCTATATACGACAAACTCGTCATTTCCAACAAACCATGGTACGAATATGTTGTTTCTCTGGAAAGCACATTCAATGCACCTCACGAGGAGGAGGCGTTGCATATGATTTGTATGGCAAAGCTTACTTGTCTGATCGCAAATCAACCAGATGCTGAATATGCCAAGGAGGTAATTGAGTTTGTTTCTAATATGCAATTGGATGACGAAAATTGCATAGAGTCTAAGATTACGGTGTTGCATTTGGAACATAGTACAAAATATGTGGATTTTGTTAGGGAATTATATATTATTCCTAAGAATCTGAATGCCATATATGAGTTAAGTGATAGAGGTGAAGACCCTACGATATACATGATAGGTAGGGAACAAGAGTATTTGGATAAAATTACTGAGCATCCGGTAAAGTTTGAAGCTACTTTGAATAAGAGGCATTTGAAGCCTAAATATCGAGTATTGTTGGATATTGTAAGCAAATGCATCATGAGTAGATCTGGTAGTTTCGAACAGATAAGCACGCCTAAGTTAAGGCTAATGGCGACGATTGAAGATTCACCTACTACGACATTCAGTTTGTTGCACTATTTGATCAAGGTGTTGAGTGATCAAGCCAAACAAATTCACAAGGTGAATGGCTCTGTAATTATCAAGGGAAAAATTCTACATGCAACCAAGATTGCATTTATCTTAGAAACATGCAGAGAAGAGGAGGACATTTTTGTCGATTCCACTTCCTTTCCAAAGTCAAAAATCATGTTCAAACCAACGAAGAAGACTTTGAGAGGAAAGAAAGAGAAAAACACTGAGTCTCAGGAGGAGACTACCGAAGAGGAAACTGAGGAAGATACAACAGTGGTGGAGCAAGTCAGGGAAACAAGATAGAATTCTCAGAAATCCACTGAGACAACTAATGAAGAAGCCAAACAAGCTAGGGGGAAAGCCCCGATGCAAATTAAAAGAGAGAAAGGCGAGAAATCGAAGAAGAAAGCATCGGCTCCTCGTAAGCGCCAGAAGGCTTCAAACAATTGCGAAAAAGCGAGGCCTGAAATCGAAGAAACTCAACTCAAGGCCGAAGGGTTGAAATTCCACTTCGTGTTCTTGCTCGTAGTGACAAATGCGCAGGAGCAAGAAACCGAGGAGCGAAGTTTTTCCGAGGTACTTGAAACATCTCTGAGCTCAGACAAAATCTCTCAGGAAATCTTCAAGGGACCTCAGATCTCTACAGAAGAAATACAAAACAGAGACTTGATCGGTCGAACCTCGAGAATTCTTTGAACTTGGATACGCTCAATGAACTTTTTTCTTGATCCATCAAGATCGAACTTGTACAATCTGAGCAAAACGTCTCGAAAGCCCAAGATTGAAGAAGGGAGAAGCCGAAGAGACTGAATGGCGGAGCAAGGGGGAACGATTCATCCTGGACCGATACCTTGAGCTAAATGCTTATCTTGACCTTCAGGATATGCTCTTCAGGCTTAGAACGACAGTATACATCCTGAATCAGACACTTCCGGAAATGCTGAACATCGCATCATTCAGAGGAGAAGAGTGGTGGAATGCTGAGACAGCTGCCCTGGCTGAATTCTCGGGCTTCAGAAAGACAAAACTCAGGATGAAAGCTACTGACTTTGATGAATTGGTGAAAAAGAAGTTAGCTGAAAGGAAAGATACTGAAATAGTAGATGCATCAAGTTCTCATGATCAGAACAAAAATGGAGATCAGGGAGGTGATGCAGAAAGGCAATCTAAGGGGGAGAAGGAACCTCGGATGAATCGAGAGAAAAAAAAAAAGACCGAAAAGTCGGATGGAAAAAGGACACTGATGTTGCACAGACTGATATCACACATCCTCAGACTGAAGTTATCACTCTTCTGGTATCCTTTGGCACTATTATACATTATGCCAAAGCTACCGGGTTCATATCTTTAAATGTTATGTATGATATGCGGTCGAGGCTCAATTGGAGCAACAAATTTCGGTTGGAGACAAACCATTTTGCCTCGTAAATTGATTTCGGTCATATCTGGATAAATTGAAGAAGGTGGTGCCAATGGTGGAGAAAGTGACTCAAATTGAAGAAACCTTGGCAAGCCCAATCTCAAAATCTGAAAAATCTGAGTTCATCTTCAGACATGCTGCAACTACAAACAACTCTTGCAGATATAATGACTACTTTGGAAGGAAAGATTGATGTAGTCAAAAACCGAGCTCAATGCGAGAGATGGAGCAAAGGTATCAAACCGTAATCGCTTACCTTGAAGCTAAACCGATTGAGAAGAATGGTCGATAATCAAGGCAAAGGTTGTTGAGGAAATGGGCTCCTGCTCATGACTAAGATGACAGACATGATGCATGAAGTGTTCTCAAAGCGGTTTGCTCCACTTTCATGAGATGAATTCTCAATGGCCAAGAATTACATGATGAAATTTAGAGGATGAGCATGATCGGTTAAGCGGAAGACGCAGATATGGGTAAGGAGCAATACTATATGGATCTTCGACCGACTAACTACTCCCAAGGTATGGTGCCAAAAAGGGGAAAGGCCCGGTGGCAAATTAAGTGAGTTGTTGGCACAAACCTTGAGAGAAAGGCTCAAAAAGAAGTTCTGAAGGAAAGAAAATTTTGGATGCCTTAAGTGAGATTGAAGCCACTGAGAAACTGAAGTTCAAAGAAGCAGAAAAACCTACCTTCACTCAAACATCTGAACAAACCATTCAGGAAGTAATTGGTGAAAAACTGAGTGATAGAAGGATGATTGAGACAAGCAAAGACGGTGAAGAGTAAGTCAGACCTGAAAAGAGAAAGGCTGTTGCATTCGTGGAACAAGAAAAGAAGAAAAGAGCTAAAGTTTTAAAACCTACTCAGAGGAAGTTGATAATGGAATTTGAAGAATCTGAGGAAGAAGCTGAAAAGGAAGAAACTGAAACTCAGAAAGAAGTCTTCGATACCAAGAAAACTTTGAAAGCTCTTCAAATTGAAAAAGAGAAGAAGACTGCTGCTTCAGTTTCAGGTGTTCCACTGATCATGAAGAAGAAAGAAGAAGAGCAGAAAAGAAGAGGTGGTTTTAAAAAGTTTTTAAGCAAAAGGAGGGGTACGGAAAAGACTCAGAAGTGGCCGCACATTGACAAGTGGATGCCTATACAGTTCAATTATGCATGGGAAGAGATCAAGAGAACCTTTTGGTTATATTATGAGATTCTGAGAGAATGGAGGGGGAGCAGCTCGGATAAGAATGAAGCCTTCATTGAGTACTTACTGACATTCTATCCTAAATACTTGCTAAGTTGGATCAACATGGAAGATGAAGGAAACACGCAGATAGTAGCCCCTGGTCCATACATGTACCCAACTCCTAGGTTTGAGAATGACTATGTGAATGAAGCAGCCATTTCTCAGGAAATAGCCAAGTATGCCATCCGGTAGGCCCTAACAGAAACAACCCTAATATCATCAAGGCAAGGATGATGGGCGAAGAAGAGATACTACGGGATGTTCAACCTGGAAGTGCCAGAGGATGAAGTGGAAGAAGACTGAAGACTTTGTTCTTCTGATTTTTATTTTTGATTTTCATTGTAATCTGTAACTCTTATTCTATACCAATGAAAATTTTATCTTTATGCTCAAAAGATAATATCTCATTATCTTTTTACATGTCTTTAATTACTTGATATGCCAGATTGTTTAGAAAATTGTTGGTTGAAATACCATTTTGGTTTGTAATAGATAAACTGAAACCTAAGGATAGGTTAGGTTTTCTTAAATGTAACAAGATGGTTTTGGCATCATCAAAAAGGGGGAAATTGTTGAGAGATGAATTTAATAAAGAAGTTTTGATTAGATCCCAAAAACCCCTGAGTATGACATGTTCGGGATAATCTTAATAGTCCGAGTCGGGGTTTCAAAGATAGATTGTTCAGGAAGATATCTGCACAATGTATAGTTAGCAGATATAGATCAGGTTAGATCTTGAAGTTACTGAAGAACTCAGAAGGTACTAAGTAACTAAAGAATCGAGAGAATCAAGAATCGAAGAGAACGAATGTTCAAAAGGTAATCAAGATCTTTGAAGAAATGAAGACTCGGAAGAAATCGAAGACTCGATAAGTTCTTTCAAGACATCAAGACTCAAGAGTTAATTCTTGAAGACTTCGATGAAATCTTGAATACTCGAAGATAACTTTGAATCAGAGGTAGTCTTGAATAATACCTATCTGAAGACTACAAAACTGAGAAAAACGCACATGTTTCGGAAAAGTAGATATTGCCCAAAAACATTCTAGTGCGCATAAAAGGAACTAAGTCTAAGTGTTGTTTAAGGTTGTCTCATTCGAGAGATTGACCAAAAAAAAAGCCGTTTTGTTTGTCTACATTTCGAGGACAAGAACCAATCGAGAGGAAGACAACATTGTACTTCTTCGACCTTTGAAAGCGACAGGACCACTGAATTATGTCGGTAGTCTTAAGTTCCAATTTGCAAAAAATTGGTGAGTGGCTACATGATTTGCATATTTTCTAAAACATGCAAGAGAGTGTTCAAACCCTAAAAATAGTCGTTCATCAAACACCAGAAGAGGAAACTCATAAAGCTATCTCTTCCAACGGATAGTTTTTTCAAAGAGTAACGTTGGTGAAGTTGCCTATAAATACCAGTGACCCTTTACATTGAGAGGTTACGGGAAATTTCAAAGCAACTCAAGAGCTCATTCGTATTATTGCAAATTGAAGCACTCGAAAACCCTAGAATTTCCCAAGTGTTTCACATTGGAGAGAGCTCACTATTCTAAGCCTAGATTGATAGATATATCCAAAGCTTAGAAGAGATATCCTAGCCTTTGCATTAGTTCTTATTGTAAAGGATATCTCACCCTAGTTGGAAACCAACCCAAAACCCAAACCCTTTGTTAAGGTAGTTTGTGTGTGTTTTGTTGGTGAGTTAGAGTTGTAAAGAGTGAGTAAGCTACAGTGAGTTAGCCAGAAAACTCTAGAGAAGAAGTTAGTAAGCTACTTGTGGTAGTCTGAACACTTGTGTGTTTTTTAGTTAGTAAGCTGCAGTGAGACAGCCAAAATACTCAAGGTAGAAAAGTAAGTAAGCTACAGTGAGTTAACCTGAAAGCTTTAGGAAGTGGTTAAGGAATTTCTCTGAAGATCAGAGAGAGTGGACGTAGGAGCTTGAGTCTCTGAACCACTATAATTGCTTGGTTGTTTGCTTTTTGTACTGCATTTTATTTGTTACATGTTTTTCACTGAAAGCATATTTCACTGATATTCAGTTGGAACCAATTCACTGAACTGCATAAAATTGGTCACAGCCTTAATCATTGTTTTATTAAAGGAAGAAGATATTTCAGCAAAGCTAAAACGAGTATAAACTTAGGGTCAACCATTCCGCACACTTGAGTAGCTAGAACAGATAGTTACCAAACTGAACTAACTCTACTGAGTGTTCAGTAAGATAATTATCTGATCCAAGCTCCTCAGGATCTCTGATAAATTCAGGATCAGTTGGGCTAATTTGAAGCTTCTGAAGCAGCTCAGGATCATTGTCTCAGTAGACTTTGAGTCAGGGCAATCCGTGCTTCTCAGGACAAAAATATCAGGATAACCTGACCCATCTGACCTCAGTGAAGAAAAAGTTTGAAAAATCACTGAACACGTGTATTCCCCCCCCATACACGTGTGAGACTCGTTAGCACCGGGACTAACACTTTGCCATTTGCAATGTATGGGTTTAACCCCTTTAGGCAACTCAGCCAAGTCCCAGACTTGATTGGTGTACATCGAGTCCATCTCGGATTTCATGGCTTCATGCTACTTCCCTGAATCAATATCTTTATATTGCTTTATAATAAGTATTATGATCGTCCTTATCCAGTAAGTCCATATTATCTAGTTCCTCCAAGAGGTAACCTCATCTAATGGGTGGATTACGATTCCTAATTAGCTTACGGAGATGTGGTTGTGCAGGTTGTGCATTCTGATCGTGAAAATTTTGTGTTGCATTGATTTCATCAATGTCCAGAGAGTCCTAAAGAGCTACACTTTCAGATGCCTCTTGGGTGGGAGTTTGAACTATGTTGTTCTCATTCAGCCCACTTGGAGTTTCTTGCACTGGCAAACATACTCCAATTATGCTCCCACTGGCTGAAAGACGATCACCTAGTGAAAGACTCCCACCGTGAAAGTTGTTGAATGCTCCCACTGATTCCTTGTCATGTTGCTTTGACAAGATATTAGCCTCTTTGTTAATTTGTAGTTCTTGAATTTCTTCAAGTTCTATCAGCTTACGACCTTGTTCCTTAAAGACATAGTTTTCTTCGAGGAACTTAGTCTGCCTAGAGACAATCACTGATTGTTTCTCAGGTAGATAGAAGTAATATCCTTTAGTTTCCTTAGGATATCCCACAAAGTAACCCTTTTCACCTTTGGATTTATGTTGGAATTTATTGGCACGTAAACAAGTAATACATGCAAAAATAAAAATTAAAGTTCACCAACAATGAACAATTAATTGTATAATTAAATATGAGTAAACATAAACAAAATTCTTACAGCAATTCGTACACGGACTCCTCAACTATGGTATCCACGTAATAGTCTTTTACTAATTCGCACAAATCTGCCAGCGTTGAATCCCCGAGATGAATTTGCTAGGAAAATTCTAACTTAGAGATTTTATGTAGAAATATGAATTCACGTATTATGAATTCCCAAGAGCTCATATATATAGGAAAGGCCTAACTTAAATCTTAAGCTAACCTTTATTAGGAAAAATCCTAATAAAATAAATATCTTAGATTTATTTCCCACATATAAAATCTCTACGGATTTAATTCCATGTATATCAAATCTCTACGGATTTGATTCCATGTATATCAAATCTCTACGGATTTGATTCCATATATATTAAATCCTATAATAATAATATTCCATATATCATTATTGGGAATTCTATTTAATTAAATAGTAATAATAATTAATTCTAAATATAATTATTATTATATTCTCCATAAATTAAATATTAATATCCAATATAATATTTAATCAACCAACTATAATTAGTAACAACTGTTACTTGTTGTGTGACCCATAGGCCCTCATATATCGAGTGATTAGTCAAACTAACGGTCTTAATTGAACTATAGACAATAAATCAGATGTTCTCAATATATGAGGTATGTTGCGAGAAAATGTGCAACTACCTGTAACTGAAACATGGGCAATTACGATTTCCTCCTTTCATTCGCGAATACTCGATTAAGTCTTGAACATGATGAAGTGTCTATTCAAATTGAGGAATGAATCATATTCTTGGCTCAACTACCACGCACATGCACTTCGTGATGAACCTAATTCAAGCAATATCTGCCCATAGACGGGTGCAAGCGTCGGTCATGGTCAAAGTTCATCCTCCACACATGTCGTGCGTATTGACCTCAAGTCATCGCTCCCACTAACCGACACACCCGTAGACACATATAGTGGAAATACATCAAATGGTTTCTCGGATGGGTATACCAATACCCTCTAAGGTATTTGTGCATCCATCATGAGATACCTAGTATCTTGTAGTAAGTGAGATCTTACTACACTCTCTAAGAGTATGATGCAGATCGCACACCAATCTCTGTTGCATCATCAATATCACATTCTTGATGATCCTTGATGGGGGCTATTTGAGAATCATGCTTAAGTCATCTGAGTTCTCACAACCTCAATGACAGCAATGACTCATGAGAACACTTGTATGAATAATTGCAAACACACAAACATAATATTCAAACGAGTGTATTGTCATACATTAATATTAAGTGAACTATGATATTAAATCAACCTGAATATCATCGAGTATTATGTCCTTATAATAGATTGTCTCTAGGACACTAACACTAACAATCTCCCACATGGACTAGAGTCAATCACCTACATGTCTAACCCATAAACCATCAAATGTCTAGTGTGTACATGAACACTCAGTGTTTTGGTGAAATGATCCTCCAAATTAAATATGTAGGAATACATTTTAATTCCATTTCTCCTTTCCTTATGATCTCTCGAATCAAATGATAAGTCTAGGTACATGCTTGTTTCTGTTTGATGATCTCGGTTCCTTTGCTTGCGCATTCGTACCAACGTTGTCTTAATACAACTTTATTAGACAACTGGCACTCGGAACTACCCCTAGTTCTCTTAAGAACTATAAAATCTAGACAGCCTCCTTGAGGCTTCTAATACAACAATGTACTCAACTTCGGTTGTTGAATCTGCGGTCCTTTTTACTTGGAACTATTCCAACTGACCGTCTCATTATTGAGAGTGAAACGTAACCTGACTGTGGTTCGTAATCATCACAGTCGGATTGAAACTTCAGGTCGACCTTAACCAACCACTACTAGTTCGATCATCCACCATAGACAAGAAAAACATTCTTTAGTTCGTCTGAGATACTTCAGAATGGTCTTTACAGCAATCCAGTGAGACTCACCCGGATTTTATTGATATCTACCAGTGATGTTGATAGCGTAGACCACGATATGGGACATCTTTCATGTGCTTGATATCAGCTTCAACAGAAGGACAATCCTTCTTTGATAGCTTTATCCCATGATTTGCTGATAGAGATCCTCTCTTAGAGTTCTCCATCTCAAAAAATGCTTCAACATCTTGTCTACATAGGTGGACTGTGACAGGCCCAACATCCTCTTGGATCTATCCTTGTGGATCTTAATCCCTATGATTTAACAGGCTTCACCAAGACCCTTCATCATGAAGGTCTTTAACAACAAATCTTTAATGAACTGCATTAACGAGATATTGTTTCCCAAAATCACTATGTCATCGACATACACGATTATGAAAACAAAATTTTTCCCGCTGCGTTTAAGATAAACGCATGGATCTTCCGAGTTTCTGATGAAGTCAAAAGACTTGATAGCTTCATCAAATTGGATATTCGAACTCCTAAAAGCTTGCTTCAATCCATAAATGGATATTAGCTTGCATACTAGATTAGAATTTGACTTAGATGTAAAACCTTCCGGTTGAGTCATAAACACTTCCTTATCAATGTTTTCATTGAGGAAAACTGTTTTGACATCCATCTGCCGAATCTCATAATCATAGTGTGCTGTTATCGCAAGTAAAATTCGAATGGACTTGATCTATGCAACTGGTGAGAAGGTCTCACCATAGTCAATGCCTTTGCATTGACTATAGCCCTTCACCACCAATCCTAGCTTTGCAGGTTTATACTTTGCCATTTGCATCAGTCTTACGCTTGAAGACTCATTTCCAAAATATGGGTCTAACCCCTTTAGGCAACTCAACCAAGTCCCAAACTTGATTGGTGTACATCGATCAAGTCCCATCTCGGATTTCATGGCTTCATGCCACTTCCCTGAATCAATATCTGATATTGCTTCAGAATAAGTATTAGGATCGTCCTTGTCTGATATGTCTATATTATCAAGTTCCTCCAAGATATAACCATATCTAATAGGCTGATTACGATTCCTAATTGACTTACGGAGCTGTGGTTGTGCAGGTTGTACATTCTGATCGTAAAAATTTTGTGGTGCATCGATTTCATCAATATCTTGAGAGTCCTCAAGAGCTACACTTTCAGATGCCTCTTGGGCGGGAGTTTGAACTATGATGTTCTCATTCAGCCCACTTGGAGGTTCTTGCACAGGCAAGCCAACTCCAATTACTCTCCCACTAGCTGAAACACGATCACCTAGTGAAAGACTCCCACCGTGAAAGTTGTTGAATGCTCCCACTGATTCCTTGTCATGTTGCTTTGACAAGATATCAGTCTCTTTGTTAATTTGTGGTTCTTGAATTTCTTCAAGTTCTATCATCTTACGACCTTGTTCCTTAAAGAAATAGTTTTCTTCGAGGAACTTGGTCTGCCTAGAAACAATCACTGATTATTTCTCAGGTAGATAGAAGTAATATCATTTAGTTTCCTTAGGATATCCCACAGAGTAACCCTTTTCACCCTTGGATTCCAACTTGTCGGTAAGCATCCTTTTCACAATCACGGGGCAACCCCATGTGTGATATGTGTAAAAGTTGGCTTCTTGCCACACCATAGTTCATATGGTGTATGCTCAACCGATTTAGATGGAATCCTATTCAGAATGTAAATGGAGGTTTGTAATGCGTATCCCCATAAGAATGTCGGAAGAGAGGAAAAACTCATCATGGACCTTATCATGTCTAACAGGGTTCGATTTCTCCTCTCGGTCACACCGTTCATCTAAGGTGTTCAGGGAGGAGTCCATTGTGACTGGATTCCATGTAACTTCAAGTAATCAATGAATTCATGACTAAGGTATACACCTCCTCGATTTGATCGAGGAGTTTTGATACTCTTACCAAGTTACTTCTCTACTTCAGCCTACTCTTTGAATTTCTCAAAATATTTGAATTTGTGTTTCATAAGATATACGTATCCGAATCTTGAGAAATCATCAGTAAAAGTGATGAAGTATCCGAAGTGACCCCTAGCTAGAGTGGACAATGGTCCACAAATATCGTTGTAGATAAACTCTAGAACTTCTTTGGTATGCACCCCTTTCCCAGAAAAGGGTATGTTGATCATCTTGTCCATGAGATAAGATTCACAATCTCCATAAGACTCACAGTCGAATGGGGTTAAGTACTCTAACTTTCTTAACCTTGTAATTCTTTTCTCGTTTACATGATCAAGTTCTACAACGCCATAAGTAAGTCGGGTTTTCATGATTACTAAGTTTGAGTCTTTTATTTTGTAAGAACATCATATCCATAATGCAACAAATGCATGTTGCGAGTAATAGAAAGAACTAGATGACAATCATTAAGTTTTAATCTAAAATCAAAGGGTAAGTCTAACACATAAGTCCCCACACGTTCAGTTAGCAACTCTTGCTTCATTTCCACATGTAAGATAACTTCACCCGCCCTAACTGTCCTAAGACACATGAGCCCCTTCACATTCGCACAAATGTGAGAGCCGCATCCGGTATCTAATACCAAGCAATTAGCGCTATTAATGAACATGTTTATCTTAACAACAAACATAGATGTTCTAATGCCAGAAGCACCTAGTGCCTTCCTTTTAGCAACTAGAATCTTATAGTCCTTCTTCCAGTGCCCTCTTCTACTTATAGTAGAGGCACACATCCTTGTCTACCCGCTCCTTCCTTTGAACACCATCTTAGTGATAGTGAACTCAAAAGTCTTGAGCACGTTGTGAAGTTCAGGCATGGTCGCATCCGTCTTATTCATATTGTAGTTCACAATGAACCTAGAAAATAAATCCGGAAGCGACTGGAGGATAGCATAAATGAAAACGTTGGTCTTTTAGCTCAAAGCCTAAATTACCTAGTTTCTCAATTAGGCATATCATCTTAAGCACATGAGGTGAAACATTCCCCTTTTCAGCTAACCGGCATCTAAACAGATCTCTCATCATTTCATAAATCTCAAAACGAGATTCAGAATCAAAGAGATCCTTCAGATGCTTGAGCATCTCGAAAGAACCCATTTTCTCATGTTGCCTTAAGTAATTCGGGAGTCATGCCGAGCAACATCACACACTGCGTCTGCGAAGCATCCTTTTGATGCTTATTCCGAGCTACTACGTCAAACGTGGCTGCCTCAGAGTACCAACTTTAATGGTAATCGGGATATACGTGTCCAACACATACTCAATATTTTCTTGCATTAGCACCAAACACATGTTTCGGTGTCAATCCAGAAAATTTGGCCTAGCCAATTTAGTTTGTTTCCAAAACACATCTCAATAACAATTATACATTTCAACTAACCAAGAGAAATAAAATAAAACGGGAATTAAACACATAATTCCTATGATCAATATTCAGCAATCAAAATAAACATGGCTTTTCTTTTATGTTTATTTTGTCTCCATTATTTTCACATACTTAACGACCTCATCGGAAAAGTACGAATTTATATCAAATATAAATTATAATGGACTAGGATCCACATTATTACTATCATAATCCCAGCGAGGGCTGATCATTACAATAGCATAACTGGTAGGCCTCCAAACCAATTGCAAAACTGCAATTTCTAGTTTGTCGAACCTAGTTCGACTGATATCCCTTACCCTTTGTTCCCCGCGAGGGCTAGCGAAATAAAGTTAAGTTGGTTTACAACCATCAAGCGGCGACATTACATGTCCCTATAAAAGTCCCGTTAGATGTAGATCCGAGCAAAAGACGAGGGTCTTTAAGTACTCATTGGAACGAAATCTCCGATTTACTTTTAATTTTGATGGAAGACATCTTATCAAATTAATGAGAAAACCATATTTTAGTGAGGAACGTTTTAAAGGCAGGGTATTAATTGCTTAATCGAGATCCAAATATGTTAATCTACATCAAATTTGAGCATCTATTGGGGTCGCCTACCCAAACATGATATTATACAGACTAACACTTATATGGGCGCCGTCTACCCAAATAATTAATATGGTCCGACATTTATTGGGCGTTGCCTACTCAAACAGTTATAATGCGAACTATAAAAGTGTTTAACGAATCAAATTAAAACAGTTAAACAAGTGAGATTTAATAATTTTTTATAAACCGAATTTCAAAATCCAATTTAAACTCAATTTTAAATTATTAAAAGTTAATAATTAATCCAGTTAATTGTGATTAAAAGTCCAACTTTTAATTCTTATTCAATTAATTTCAAAATCAAAAGTCCAACTTTTAATTTTATTTTAAAATTAAACTTTTCAATCTTAAAATCCAATTTTAATTATTTTATTTGTAGGGGCTAAAATATAATTTCAAAAATTGCATAGGAAAGCCTAGCCAAATCAAATTTACTAGATGGCCTTCCCCTCATCATCACCCAAATTCGGCAGAGTCTGATCTATAATTTGGGACATCCGTATTCGTCATCAAGTTAAGAAAATCAAATCAGTTGCATCAAACAACATCATGTGAACATTAATCAAAAAATAATCTAATTACTCTCGACAAATTTCAATTTTCAGAACAAGAATACGAATCAATTCTAGTAAAGCAGCGAGCACGGGATGAGTAGGTCACGCAACAGCGATAAGTAGTGAACAGAATCGCCACAGTCGCGTCTTCATCAAGAGACGAATCGGCGCTGCTTGTGAATCCATCATCAAATCACCACCGTGAAAAGAGGTCCAAGGTACGGCGCCGCGACCGCCATCAAGCGCGTGCGACCACGCCACGTCGCCCTAGGCGTGTCGCGAGCTTCGCTCATAACGGTCACGCATCAATCAGCCGCTCCAAGCGGCGATTCATAGAGCGTGAGGTTTGACCGCCGCCGTGAATCCCAATCGGTATCACCGCCGTGAACCGCGGCCGCGACTGCGCCGCCGCTCGTTGAAGGACATTGATTCGGGTTTCAACAGAGGAGAGTCAAGAGGGAACGGATCGGACCGCCGTCATTCCGAGCGGATTGGAAGCACCCGAGACACCGCAAGGCGCGGTGTGATCCGCCACCTCAAGCGACGAAACACGGTCCAACACCGCCAGTGGAGCGGCGTGAGGTGATGTGAGCACGTGTTTCGAAAACCGTAATTTGAGGAAACCAGGGAAGACGAAGACGAAAGGGGCGCACAAGTTGTGAGGACCAAATAAACACAATTTACCCAAAATAAACTAATAAGCCCCAATATCAGCCCCACAAATAGTTAACAGGTGCGGTCCAAACCCAGTTTTGGCCGCACCAAATTTATAATTTTTTTTTTTATAAAAAAATAATTAATTCAATTAATCAAGAGACTGATCGGTATTCCGAATCAAAATGTTGATAGGTTCCTCCGCCGTCTGATACCACTGTTGGAATTTATAGGCACGTAAACACATAATACATGCACAACGGAAATTAAAGTTCACCGACAACGAACAATTAATTGCATAATTAAATACGAGTAAATGTAAAAAGAATTCTTGCAGCAATTCGTACACGGATTCCTCAACTATGGTATCCACGTAATAGTCATTTACTAATTCACACAAATTTGCCAGAGTTGAATCCCCGAGATGAATTTGCTAGGAAAATTATAACTTAGAGATTTTTATGGAGAAATATGAATTCAAGTATTATGAATTCCCAAGAGCTCATATATATAGAAAATACCCATTTTAAATCTTAAGCCAACCTTTATTAGGAAAAATCCTAATAAAATAAATCTCTTAGATTTATTTCCCACATATAAAATCTCTACGGATTTAATTCTATGTATATCAAATCTCTATGGATTTGATTCCATGTATATCAAATCTCTACGGATTTGATTTCATATATATTAAATATTATAATAATGATATTCCATATATCATTATTGGGAATTCTATTTAATTAAATCTATTTTAAATAAATATTAATAATAATTAATTCTAAATATAATTATTATTATATTCTCCATAAATTAAATATTAATATCCAATATAATATTTAATCAACCAAATATAATTAGTAAACAACCGTTACTTGTTGTGTGACCCATATGCCCTCATATATCGAGCGATTAGTCAAATTAACGGTCTTAATTGAACCCTAGATAATAAATCAGACATTCTCAATATATGAGGTACGTTGCGAGGAAATGTGCAACTACCTGTAACTGAAACATGGGCTATTACGATTTCCTCATTTCATTCGTGAATAATCGATTAAGTCTTGAACATGATGAAGTGTCTATTCAAATAACTTAATCATATTGTCTCTAATCACTAATTGATCATGTATGTTACACTTAGCCACAAAGTCTAAGTTGACGTCGGTCGATGACTTTGATCCAATTATGATGAGAAGATGAGTATTCTCTCTAAATCCACATTGAGGAATGAATTCTATTCTTGGCTCAACTACCACGCACATGCACTTCGTGATGAACCCAATCCAAGCCTTATCTACCCATAGACGGGTGCAAGCGTCGGTTATGGTCAAAGTTCATCACTCCACACATGTCATTCTTGATGATCCTTGATCGGGGCTATTTGAGAATTATGCTTAAGTCATCTGAGTTCTCACAACCTCAATGACAACAATAACTCATTGGAACACTTGTATGAATAATTGCAAACAATCAAATATAATATTCAAACGAGTGTATTGCCATACATTAATATTAAGTGAACTATAATATTAAATCAACCTGAATATCTTCGAGTATTATGTCCTTATAATAGATTGTCTCTAAGACACTAACACTAACAATTTCAACTTGTCGGTAAGCATCCTTTTCACAATCACGGGGCAACCCCATGTTTGATATGTGTAAAAGTTGGCTTCTTGCCATACCATTGTTCATATGGTGTATGCTCTACCGATTTAGATGGAATCCTATTCAGAATGTAGGTTGAGGTTTGTAACATGCATTCCCATAAGAATGTCGGAAGAGAGGAAAAGCTCATCTTGGACCTCACCATGTCCAACAAGGTTCGGTTTCTCCGTTTGGACACACCGTTCATTTGAGGTGTTCTGGGAGGAGTCCATTGTGATTGGATTCCATGCAACTTCAAGTAATCAGTGGATTCATGGCTAAGGTATTCACCTCCTCGATCTGATCGAAGTGTCTTGATACTCTTACCAAGTTACTTCTCTACTTCATCCTTAAACTCTTTGAATTTCTCAAAAGATTCGAATTTATGTTTCATAAGATACACTTATCCGTATCTCGAGAAATCATTAGTAAAAGTGATGAAGTAGCCGAAGTGACCCCTAGGTAGAGTGGGCAATGGTCCACATACGTCACTGTGGATCAACTCTAGAACTTCTTTGACATGTACCTCTTTCTCATAAGGGTTTATCGATCATCTTGCCCATGAGACAAGATTCGCAATCTCCATAAGACTCAAAGTCAAATGGGGTTAAGTAGTCTAACTTTCTTAACCTTGCAATTCCTTTCTCGTTTACATGATCAAGTCTACAATGCCACAAGTAAGTCGGGTTTTCATGATTACTAAGTTTGAGTATTTTATTTCGTATATTAAGAACATTATATCCACAATGCAATAAGTATAAACCATTCACCATAGAGGCATTCCCATAAACCATTCAACGTGAAATAACAATTATTATCACTAAAATGGAAGGAATGACCCTCATTGTCTAGCATAGGAATGAAAATAATGTTGCGAGTAATAGGAAGAACGAAATGACAATCATTAAGTTCTAATATAAAACCAAAGGGTAAGTCTAACACATAAGTCCCACACGTTCAGTAGCAACTCTTGCTCCGTTTCCACGTGTAAGAAAACTTTACCCAGCCTAACTTCCCTAAGACACATGAGCCCCTTCACATTCGTACAAATGTGTGAGCCACATCCGGTATCCAATACCCAGCAGTTAGCGCTATTTGTGGATATGTTTATCTTAATAACAAACATACATGTTCTAGTGCCAGAAGCACCCAGTGTCTTCCTTTTAGCAACCAGAACCTTATAGTCCTTCTTCCAATGCCCTCTTCTACTTATAGTAGAGGCACACATCCTTGTCTACCCCCTCCTTCTTTTGAACACCATCTTAGTGATAGTGGACTCAAAAGTCTTGAGCATGTTGTGAAGTTCAGGCATGTTCGCATCCGTCTTATTCATATTGTAGTTCACAATGAAGCCAGAATATCAATCCGGAAGCGACTGGAGGATAGCATAAATGAAAACATTGGTCTTTTAGCTCAATGCCTAAATTACCAAGTTTCTCAATTAGGCCTATCATCATTAGCACATGAGGTGAAATCTTCCATTCTTTAGCTAACCGACATCTGAATAGATCTCTCATTACTTCATAAATCTCAAAACGAGATTCAGAATTAAAGAGATCTTTCAGATGCTTGAGCATTTCGAAGGGACCCATTTTCTCATGTTGCCTTAAGCAATTCGGGAGTCATGCCGAGCAACATCACATACTGAGCCTGGGAAGCATCCTTTTGATGCTTCTTCTGAGCTGCTACGTCAAACTTGGTTGCCTTAGAGTACCAGCTGCAAGGGTAACCAGGATAGAAGTGTCCAACGCGTACTCAATCTTTTCTTGCCTTAGCACCAAACACATGTTTCGGTGTCAGTCCAGAAAATTTGGCCTAGCCAATTTAGTTTGTTTCTAAAATATATCTCAATAACAATTATACATTTCAACTAACCACGAGAAATAAAATAAAACAGGAATTAAACACATAATTCCTATGATCAATATTTAACAATTAAAATAAACATGCCCTTTCTTTTATTTTGTCTCCATTATTTTCACATATTCAACGACCTCATCGGAAGAATACAAATATATATCTAATATAAATCATAATGGACTAGGATCCACATTCCTACTATCATAATATCTGCTTGGGTTGATTACTATGATAGCAGAACTGGTAGGTCTTCAAACCAATTGCAAAACTGCAACTCATAGTTGATTGAACCTAGTTCAATCGGATGCCCCTTGACTTTCGTTTTTCCCTGCTTGGGCTGGTGAAACAAAATCAAGTTGATTTGCAACCATCAAGCGGTGACACTACGTCTCCCTATAAAAGTCCCGTTAAATGTAGATACGAGCAAAAGACTTGGGCCTTAAATACTCATTGGAACGAAATCTCCGGTTTACTTTTAACTTTGATGGAAGACATCATTCAATTTAATGAAAATCATATTTTAGCGAGGATCGTTTTAAAGGCGGGATATTAATTGCTTAATAGAGATCCAACATGTTAATCTACATCACATTTGAGCACTTATTGAGCGCCGCCTACCCAAACATGACATTATACGGACTAACACTTATATGGGCGCCGTCTACCCAAATAATTAATACGGTCCGACAAATATTAGGTGCCGCCTACCCAAACAATTATAATGCGGACGTAGAGTGCGTTAACGAATTTAAATAAATAAACAAGTTAACAAGTGGAATTTTAATAAACCTTTAAAAAATAAATCTCAAAATCTAATTTTCAATTTACTTTAAAATTATTAAGACGATAATTAATCTAATTAATTATTTTGGTCCAACCATATTCCAATTTTAAATTAATACTTTATTAATTTTAAAAAAACAGATTTTAATGTTTATTTTATTCATCAAGGGCTCATGTGCAATCTCAAAATTGCACGGAAGGACCAGTCCTAAATCCAATTTTGGCACAGTCCTTCCCCTCATCATCGTCTGGTGATTGGGTCTATCCTATATATATGAGTTCTTGGGAATTCACAAACAACGTTAATTCATTATTCTCTCCATAAGATCTAGAGTTAGAATTGCAAGTTTATGAATGTAAAGAGCCTCCTCTTCATAGTCTTTGTTGTCATTCCCGTTGAATGCAACCACACACAAAAAATGTATAGTTGCAGGGACGCAGAGCTCATCGATGTAAACATTTACCATCTCTTGAGCGGCCATTTGAGTAAGTTTGGATGAGAAACTAAGAATTTTGGATACTTGGAATGTTTTGAAGATTTGAAAAAAATTGGAAATTTTCGAGGGCTAGAAAGTGTAAAGTGAGGAATTTGGATGAAGAAAAAACTTGTAAGGAAGGAATCGAATCGAACCTCAACCAATTCCCATACCGGCAGAATCTCCTCATCAGAAGAGGAGGAAATAGTGAACAAATTCGCAATGGGAGCGCTGAAGGTCATCGGAGTTTGTCATCGAAGTGATAAAGGAAGATAACATAAACCAAAACGACAAAAGGCAATAAAGGATGAAATCAGAGAGTTTACCTAAAACATTCGTCGGAGATTTAGATTAGAAAGATTGCAAGAGAAAGGAAAGATGGAGCGTGAAAGTAAAATTTTGAAACGAAGACTTATGGTCATATTTATAAAAATTGGGGAGGTGCTGACTTGTAAAAATCCGACAAAATTCTAGGCTAGAAAGAAAATACCAAGGAAATAAGGGTAGCATGGTTTCCACGCAGGCGGTCAGCCTAGTTGCGCCCATTCGAAATCGCACATCCCCCGCGCAAATCGTCATTACCAACCGTCCACTACGCCAACTAAAGCATATTCTCGAGGCACCGATTACGGGATTCGAAGTGTCGAATCAGATAAGTCACACACATGGTCAGAAACGATCTTGTCCAACAGACGTTAAATAAGGAACCAACTTGCTACTCGTCACCCCAATTCGATCAGCGACCTGGGGGCAATTGTTGTACCCCATGTCGCCATCTAGCGACATGTGGACATCGACCATGACGTGGATGCCGGTCAACCAAACCCTTGGAAGAGATCATTTATCAACGATTAAATACAAGTATTGATGATCACCAATAGTCACCGATGACCGTACAGGGATGACCAGACAACGTCATAAAAATACGATAACATCGCCCAAAGCAACTTGAAAATGGTTTGGGAATTGTCATAAGTGACGACGAACGAAGCCCAGTGAGGAAGACTTCATAACTAGGGAAATAGATCATGTCACGCCGACTATGGAAACATGAAACAATTCAGGAAGCAAGAATCGCGATGTAAAAGTCGCCGCACCAGACCAGGACCACTACAACCTCACATATTTATTGCTGGCATAATTCAAGAGCTTAATACACGCCCCATTAATAATTGTAATTAATGACTTGTAAAGCTTATAAATATATGTTTAACTCACAATGAAAAGGTAGAAACTTTTAACACAAAAAAGACATAAGTGCAAACCTTAATACTTGATTTCTTGTTCAATTGTTCATTCCTACAGATTGCTTGTTATTTATTATTATTTGTTGCTCTAAACTAAATAATCTAGGTAACAATAGTTCTAAATATCTCGAGTATGAGTAATATAAAACTACAAAGTTACGAGTTCCTGTTTTTGCCCCTACAACCATTTTGCTGATAATTAGACGTTGAGGGTGTTCTGGGGTTTAGAAAGACATTCAGTCTTGGAACTAATAATTTAAGGTCATATATTACTCTATAATATCCTTAGAGCATGTTGTAGTACAAAAACATCTTACTACTTTTACACTTTAAAAATGAGCCATACACCTCAAAATAATTTTTTTTTTCTGGGTAAAAATTTATATACATATAATTTTAGAGTTGTTTTTATGTGAAAATTTTCACATGTGAAAAAAAAAATGTGAATCACATAGTAAAGAGAAAGGTTAGTGAATAAAATAAGTATTAAAGGACTTTGTGGCCTGATGGTTGGTTGTTGCTTCTTTGGATTGCTAGCTTGACGTAGGTTTGATTCCTTTTTATTACAAAATAATTTTTTTCCATGTTTTTACTCTGTAAATAAAAAAATGTAAAATCAATTGTTCTCTAGAATCGAACTGTGGTTAGAAAAGAAGTTTAGAAGTAGACATACCAGTATGACACATTAAATATCTATTAAATAAGTTTCTCATTAATTTATTTAGCTTTTTTTAAAAAAAAAAAAACTACTGACAAAAAATATGGTTAACCATATATAATTAGTGTCATGACTCACCAATCTGAATACTTGATGTACACATTTTGAATGTTCATCTAACTTTAAAATTTATAAACACACACTCTCCAAAACTTAAAGTAATTCTTGTCAAATCGTTTGCTCATGTATATATTTTTTTAATTAGTAGTTTTACAAAAGATCTAATAATTAGCACATAAATACGAGTCCACACCTTTTTGTCCTGGAAAAGCAGTTTCAAAAGTTTTCCAATGTGTTTTCTCCATATATCATTTAGAAGTATGAAGTAGCATTTCCCTTCTAGTCGTTTTGGAAGCATTTCTTGTATCATAAATTCGAAACATAGAAAAGTCAAGTTCTGAAGGGTTATTAATTTAAATGAAAGTAGTATTACATGCAAAGCATAAATAGTGTTATAGGCAAAACATAACAATATTACATAAAAAATGTAATAGTATTAAGAAAAAAATAAATTCTAAAAGGTATTAAATGCAAAACTGAAGCAACATTACAAACAAAATATAATAGTATTACATTCAAAACATACAAAAAAGTATTTATGAAGAGTAATTAAACCAAAACAGAAGCAATATTACAAGCAAAATATAACAATATTACATTCAAAACATAAGAAAAATGTAAAATTTAAAAGTTATAAAATCAAAATGGAAGTAGTATTACGATTAAAATGTAACAGTATTACGTGCAAGAATATTTGAGTAACCATGAGATCATATCCTACTCTATGTTCTGGGTTGTAACCACTTTATTTTCCATCCCATGGTTTATTGAATTTAACCTTGAATCACAACTATGGATTTAAGCATACCAAATTAATCTAGTCTTGAGTCAGACTTTTAATGTAGTTGAGTCGATTAATATCAATGAAGATTGAAACTGAAACAAAAGTCTATCCACAAATAAGCAAAAACTATAAAATAAATGCAGACAAATGAGAAATGCAGAGACACAATGAAGAGATAAGAGTATTTGCCTAGACTGTAACCTATTCTCCGACCCCGCATAATCCCGAACAATATTTACAACAACTTTTTACATTTATTTGGTATTAAAAATCAAATTAACAATATGTCATCAAAGTCATATCAAATTATCAACAAAAGAACTAAAACATTTGCAAATAAGCCGACCACTTAATTTTATCATGTATATATGATAAACAAATACAAAAGTTCACAAACAATCATAATACAATAATAAATTGTTGAATTGATGAATAAAAAAATGAAGAATTTACCTTGAAAACTGAGGAATTGAAGAATCTTACTTAAAGAACCTTAATGACATGCGAGAGAAGAGACAACGAATAAGGGGAGAAAATAGCGACGAATTTGTCAAAGCACTCCAGTCAGGCCGATATTAAAGGTTTAACAATGTGTCGCTGTAGCATAATGTTAAGAAAGTTTTATTTTATTTTTTTACTAAGCCAATTAAGAAAATTTGTAAACTTTATCACTGTTTTAGTTATGTAATGAACCGATGAATAAAATAATTAATAATTAGCTTGGTAAAGTTTGAAATTTTTTTTGAATAAAAAAAGTCAAGGTGCCCGATTAACCATCGGGCCATATTAAAAGTTCTTTTCTTTTCTTTTTTTTTTTCTTTAGCGAACGCCAGATTAAAGATTAGGCATTTAAAATTTAAAATCCAAATAAAATCTAGCCTAGTGACTCTAATCCGAACGTTGGTCGAAACTCGAAATAAGAGCTCTAGACCACAGCAGCAGTAAATTCGAAATAAAATTGAACATCAAGGGCAGAAATGGAAAGTAATTGAAACCAGATTCCATATAGTACAAAAGGGCCCACAGACCCTCCCTCATAAAATCATATACTACCAAACTTACAATTAACTTTCCGTTGCCTCCATACTATCTTTACTTTCACTCTCTCTCTTACTTTGTTGGTGCTGAAAGGCACTGCACTCCCACCACCGACCACTGCTTTCCCCTCTCTCTCCTAGGGTTGCTGCATTGCTCTTTCCGGCGCGGTTTTTGCTCTCTCCGTTTCAAAAATTTATAGCAGAGGAAGCAGGTAGGGCAGGCAGAGAGAGATTTTTAACTTTGGCAACTTTGTTTGGTCTGTTTCTGTACCCATTTCTGATTTCTGAAGCTTCGACCGGTGCCGTTGCTGATGCATTGTTGATCTTCTTTTGCTGAACGGCTACAAGTTTGTCTCTTGAACTAGGATCGTTTCCTATGTGTTGGTAATTCTATACAAACACTTAAACTTGGTCTCTGAAATGCTTAGATATCTTTTTTTGTTTATATATCTTTTGGTTCTAGTTCGGGATGGGTGGGGGTTCTGGTTGGTTTGTAATGCCGTGAGATGACTTTCCAGAAAATGAGCTGCACTCATCTTCTTTGTAAACCCCCAAACGTGAAGATAACGCCCTTGCATTTCTTTTTTTCTATTTGCGTCTCACGATTTTGAAAATGTTCCATTTTCCGTAGCTAAATAGGAGAATGCGCATCGGTATATCTGTATTATTCAGTAAGCAAGCACATTGTCGGTGTATGTGTTCCTGCTATTTCATGATAATTTCTATACAAATAAGATCATGTTTTTTTTTTCCAGTTTTCATCTCTTTAGTGTCATACTTGGTTGAGGAAAGGGTATACAAATATGGCATCACGAGGAGGGCCATCTCAGCAGAGTCCACAGCTGCAACGGCGGATCACCCGCACACAGACGGTGGGGAATCTTGGAGAGTCTATTTTTGACAGTGAAGTAGTTCCTTCATCTCTAGTAGAAATTGCCCCCATTCTACGTGTTGCCAATGAAGTCGAGCCTAGCAACCCCCGTGTTGCATACCTATGTAAGCCTAGAATAATAATGTTTTTATACATATGTATATATTGTAGTGCCTATTTGTGCTTCATTAGATTTCATTTTGATGCAAAATTCTATTATTAAGGTTAATATTACGTGTCAGAGAAATATGTTGTTGCTGAGTGGATGAGAGTGTCTAGTTGGCTTCGGTTTTTTTCTTCGCTGAATAAAAGCAGAAAGCAATATCCCATGGATATGTATTTTCTTTTGTGTTTATACAGTTGATCTTGTGAATATATGGTTTCTGTTAGTAATGATGTTTCCTCTTTATATAACAAGATCCACTAGAGATGCATTTATTTAAGATTTGCAGCATTGAATTGTTAACGTCAGCAATTGCTAGCGTGTTTAACATTTCTCTCAGTCTCTTTTGTCAATTGCTAGATTGACCCTTTTCAGTTACCAAGAACATGTAATTATTGTTATATATGTGTATGTAAATATATTTGTCCTTTTCTCTGCTCAGATACAAACAATCTTTGGAAGCTAATCTAGTTTTCGTGCCTTTTCAAAGAATCTAGTCTAAGAATTTCTTGATACACACGCTTCAGCTATCTCACTTCTTCTCCTATTATAGCTCCTGATGCTTTTAAATATTCTACCTGAGCTTGAAGACTTATGAAGTTTATTCTTTAAGTTCATTTGTCATTTTCTTGAAGTATCTTAAGCATCAAATCTTTAATCATGCAGGTAGGTTTTATGCTTTTGAGAAAGCTCATAGGCTGGATCCTACTTCAAGTGGTCGTGGTGTTCGTCAATTTAAAACAGCTCTTTTGCAACGTTTAGAAAGGGTAAGTATGAGACACCTTCTATTGTATATTTGTATGATTTTGTATTTCTCGTTGAATTCCAAAAGTTTGATGGGGATTTCTCCTTTATTTGATTTTGAAAATGTCAGGAAAAATCTCCCTTCTCATTCTCTGTTTGTTGCTTAAATTATTTTTATTTCTTTAAAAAAGTATTTCCGTACATATTTTTATCATGCATTTTCATTCTTGATATGCATATCTTATTCAGAATCGTTTTATTCATGAATGCTTTTTCAGGAAAATGATCCCACCTTGATGGGAAGAGTTAAAAAAAGTGATGCACGTGAAATGCAGAGCTTTTATCAGCATTATTACAAAAAATATATTCAAGCTTTGCAAAATGCTGCTGACAAAGCTGATCGGTGAGATTTTTTTAATAATGCATCATTTTTCCTTCTTTGCTGGTGCAAATGTTGTAACTGATTTCTTGTTTCTACAGAAGATAACATCTTTTATTCCTTTGCCCTTAACTTCTGAAAATGTTCAGCGCACAGCTTACAAAAGCATACCAAACAGCTAATGTTCTCTTTGAAGTTTTGAAGGCAGTTAATCAGACACAGTCTGTGGAAGTCGATCGTGAGGTATATAGATTATGTTCAATAATTTATTTGCATTTATTTACTTGGCTTCTTTTTTCTGTTTATAATTTTCTTTTCCCCTTAAGCTTGCTTTCTTGGAGCAGCCATGAGTGGAACCACTGTATATTGTCTTGGTTCTTTCCTTTGAATCTGAATACTTGATTGATTTCTATGCAATATACACACAGATATTGGAAACACACGACAAAGTTGCAGAGAAGACAGAAATCTATGTCCCTTATAATATTCTACCTCTAGATCCTGATAGTGCAAATCAGGCAATTATGAAATATCCAGAGGTTCATAATTTAACAAATCTCCTATTATTTATTTATCTCACGCTTTGATGATTTCACATTTATTATATTGCCTGACATAAAAAATATGCAGATTCAAGCTGCTGTTCATGCGCTTCGGAATACCAGAGGTCTTCCTTGGCCGAAGGATTATAAGAAGAAAAAAGATGAAGACATCCTTGATTGGCTTCAAGCTATGTTTGGTTTCCAGGTGAAATAGCCCAACTTCTGCTAACATCTACTCCTTTTGAAATGATTATGCTGCTTATGTTATGCATCAAATGTTTGTACTGTAGTTAAAATGCTGGCCTCACATTGCTATTGACTGCTGATTAATTTGCAGAAAGATAGTGTGGCAAATCAAAGGGAGCATTTGATTTTGCTACTTGCAAATGTTCATATACGACAATTTCCCAAGCCAGATCAACAACCCAAGGTTTACCTTCTGGAACTCTATGTCCTTTTCTTTGATAAGGCTTTGTGAATCACTTTTATTTGCTCCTGTATGAACTCAAACTGAACAGTTCACAACCTAAGGTTAGCTACTTCATGATGTACCTAAAAGGATCAGCTTTTGCATTCTTTCCTTGGTCTCTGCTGCTATGCTTGAGAGTATAGAGATTAAGTTTTGCCTTTGTCTTGTGAACATATGGTGGAAAGAAGTTGAATCACAATTTCAATTGAAGCTACTCTGAACTTCAAGTCATTTCACTTAAAATGAGAACATATTATTTACTAGTGACTATTATTTTCTTTGTTTTGTGTGCGTGGAAGGGGGTTGTATTCAGCTTTATCTCATATTCTTATGGGTAAGGAAAACTGTATAACAATCTTATCTGTTTTAGTTGGATGAGCGTGCTCTAGATGAAGTGATGAAGAAGATTTTCAAGAATTACAAGAAGTGGTGCAAGTATTTGGATCGCAAAAGTAGCCTGTGGTAAGATTCAAATTCAAACACTGTCATATAGACAATGATATTCTACTTTCTTTCATGATATGATAATCCAAGACTCAGTTAATTAATATGAACTTTTACGTCTTAGGGTCAAACATGAGTACACTTTCTTACACTTTGCTTAATGGATATAACGTTTCAGTGTCAATAAGATTAGAAAGCAAAGAAGTCGCAGTTTCACTACCTGGTATAAATTTCAATAGATGACATTTTAGAGACACATGATTGTACTGACGAGTCCTTGTTTACACCCATAGTGGATGATGAATAGTTTGACTGAAGGGTTAATGGAACTCTAGTTATCTATATTGTGCAGAAGTATTTAGCGTTACAATAACAGAGTGAAGGCTTTTATAGATGCCTGTATTTCCTGTGATTCTAAATTATACATCTGCGAGTTAAATCTAATCATATAATTCCGGTTTAGTCTACAAAATTGAGAAGAGGGACATCTTTTCCTAATCACTGGCTTTGATTTGAGGAGAGCTACGTTGATCTGTTGCCTGTCTACAAAAAAAAAAAAACTTTTTGAGTGAACTATAACTTGTTCTTTCTCTACATAGTAGACAGTTGATTACATTGACTTGTATCAAATTGCAGGTTACCCACGATACAACAGGAAGTGCAACAGCGTAAGTTGCTATATATGGGGCTCTATCTTCTAATATGGGGAGAAGCTGCCAATTTAAGATTTATGCCAGAGTGCCTCTGCTACATCTACCATCACGTATGCTTTTGAGATTCTTATTTTCTTAATCTCTAGATTAAAGCTGAGATGAATGATTCCTGTGGTTTCTTTTAGCTTCAGATTAGCATAATAGTTATATCCTGTCACTTTTGGGGTACCCTTTTATTGCTAATTTCGGGGACGTGAAAAAGCTCAGGATATTGTGTTTATGTGACGATATAAATTAAATCAAATATATAATACTCTGTCATGATTGTCCTATATGCTCAATTCATACATATGGTACAATTCTAAAATCAAAGATAATTTGATTGTTCTCTACGTTTGTATGCTTTTTAATGCATGCTCAATTGCTATTGTATACTATTATATCATTCTTATGTTTATTCAGTACTCGTATGTTTTTTTCTAAAAACATTATATTTTTTTAATATCCTATTTCACCTTTCACAGTGATGTTTTTGTTCATTATTGTGTATTATAATGCAATTTTTTTTTTATCTATCTTCGTTCAGTTTACTAATTCTCTGATATTTGTTACGGAATTACTATTTAATCAGATATTTTAGAACCATCTTTAATATGAAAGGAATATACTTACTTCCGAACTGGATATTAGTAATCATTTTGGGGTTTTTCATTTCAGATGGCCTTTGAGCTTTATGGTATGCTTGCTGGAAATGTTAGCCCAATGACTGGTGAAAATGTGAAACCAGCATATGGAGGAGAGGAAGAGGCTTTCCTTAAAAAGGTTGTCACGCCAATTTATGAAGTGATTGCTCAGGTACACTAAGGATTGGATTAATTTCTTACCCATTTTGTTTTGCTATTTGATGATGATTTTTCTTTTAAGGGGAAAAATATCAAATTAATCCTTTTGTTTTCCAGGAAGCTGCTAGAAGCAAAATAGCAAAATCAAAACATTCACAGTGGAGAAATTATGATGATCTGAATGAGTACTTTTGGTAATATTTATCCATTATTTTCATGGGTATGCCTATCTTTCAAATGTTTTACTTGATTTTCTAAAAAAATTGTAGGTCTGTGGATTGTTTCCGTTTAGGATGGCCTATGCGGGCTGATGCTGATTTTTTCTGTAAGCTTGTGAATCCACTTCAGGATGAAAAAAATGGGGTAAGAATGGCATTGGCATTTTCATCTTATACTATGCATGTGTTGGAGTGTTTTGACTTTGGGTATTATGGGCCACAGGGTTCAAATTATACGCCTTTGATGGGCTAATATTTTTCGTCATTTTACTTGCAATATGAACTGGGCTAATAAAATTAAGCTGGGCTTCCTAATTATTTGCTTGTTTTTAAACATGATTGCTTAAATAAAAACATAAAAAGGCACAGTGCTTATATAAGTTAGCATAGGAAAATGTTGATGAGTAGTTATCTTTTGGAGCATTCTTTAGGAACTACTCCCTCCGTCCCATTTGAACCTTCACACTTTGACCGGTACACATATTAAAAAAAAGTGGCTTTGTTGACTTTTTAAAGGGGATGGAGGGTGGAGATTGTGGGGTGGAGATTGTAAGATTCTTTTCCATATTTGGAGTGTGCAACTTGAAATGGGACGGACCGAAATGGAAAGTGTGCAACTTCAAATGGGACGGAGGGAATATAATTTATTAATTGGACATGTAAGTCCATGGTCATGTTTTATGTGTCTTGAGCATCAGTCTCTCTCTTTCTCCCCCACCTTTTTTTATCTAGTTCTCTTCACTTCATATAGGTGTACATCTCTTCCTTTAGCCCTGTACTAGATAATGTATTTATATAAGATCATTTGTTGTTGGGTGGTCATAAGAAATTTGAACATTATAATACAAAAGACAGTTGACAGGGACCATCACTAATTCAATATTTACTTAAAATGGAAAAGTTCGGTTTCTATTTACTTTTGCATTCACTCTAATCAAATTATGATCCCATCATGTTTAGATTTGACGCCCATATTATGCTCAACACACCCATAGTTGTCCTTAAACCTAACTATATGAATTATTGGCCTTGGGGCTTAGTTTGCAAGCTTTGTCTTGCAAGCTTTGTTAGACACTTGGAGCACTACAAAGTCCACTAATGGCACTTAATTAAACTTTATTTAGTCCTTGACAAATGCAAGAAACCAAGCACGGTGCTTCTGAAATTCCTATATTTAACAGAAAAACCTTACAATTTTTGACCTCCACATTCTTCAGTTTCGTTTATTGGGAGGCTGATAAGGACGATATATCGCTGAGGCCAAGGAAATAGATAGTTTACTTCCATAAAAGATTTAATCATATAGATTTGGTCGATAATGAAAAAGGAGTCTGTGGAGGCCATGCAAATGGGAAGATCTTGAATCTTGATTGATTCATTTATCACTTCTTACTTAGAATGTTACCACCCTACTTAGCATATTAGTATACATAATGTGTCTGCCTATTGCATTAGGATATAACTTAGTAGAATTTTATAATTTACATGTTTGCTAGGCAGGATTATTTTCTATGGGGTTGAATAATAGAAGAATGATCAGGCCATCTTGATTTGCGAGGTTGCCAATCTTCGCACCCACATGGACGAGAAAGACTAACCAGAATAAAGAAAGCTATTGCTAAAATATCAGAGCAGCTTACAATTTACAAATTTATGAACCTGTGGCAGAATCAAACAACACCATGATCGTTCTTATTTCCTTCAATTCAGTAAAATTGAATACTGACCCTTTTCTATAACCGATGCCCTCTTCTGATGTTCGTCATTAACTTGATTGATTTAGCAGTGCTTGTGTATACATTTATTGCACATTTCTCAAGATAACTGAATGTAACTTTCTGTGAACTAGGAAAGTAGGCCTATGAGAGATCGGTGGGTGGGGAAAGTCGATTTTGTTGAGATCCGATCTTTTTGGCATATCTTTAGAAGCTTCAACAGAATGTGGAGTTTCTTCATTTTGTGCTTGCAGGTGTATTCTTTGAACTTGCTAACTTTTTCATGCAGTCATTACCCTTTTTACATTTCATTTTTGCTATGATATTGACATTTTTACCCTCTGTCACCGACCAAGGCTATGATCATCGTTGCTTGGAATGGTTCTGGTCAGCCAAGTTCAGCGTTTAAACCCAAGGTGTTCAACAAAGTATTAAGCGTATTTATAACTGCTGCAATATTGAAACTTGGTCAAGGTATGTTTTACATTTCTTTCTTTCTCTGCAGTAGGCAAATATGACATCTTTCTGCTTTGGAACAATTTTCTTAAGTTATAGTACATTCTTAATGTTGATCACGTAATCTTCTCCACTATTGATAACTAAAAGATTCTTACAAGAATGTAACTAAGACTTTTGACACACTATACCCAATTCTGAAATAAATTGTTTTTGGAATTGATCAACCGATTGAATGGTTGAAATGTATTTTTTTTCTTTTGGAGTAACTTGAGCTTATTCTAGATTGCCATTGGTAACATTTCAACGGCTGCTTTGGAAAACTATATTGATTTGACCTGGATTTTCTCAATATTTTTTGGCCATGTTTCTTAGCGTGCAATGCCTCCGCTGTTTCATACTCCCTCTTTTTCAAAATAAATGTCCTTTTAGACTCTAAATTTTCATCCAAATTATTTGCCCTTTTATCTAATTTCACCCCCTTTCTTCCCAATTTACCCCCACCCAAATATCTCTAAGAATTTGTTAATTTTATTTTATTTTATTAAGAGTAAAAATTTTAGTAAGTAGAGAAGACACCATTTTGTAAGTAGTATTAATGTGCAAGGAAATGAAGGAGAGGAGATATAAGATAGGAGAGAGAAAGATTGAGTAAGGGTAATTTTTTTTGTGTAAATCAGTAGAAGGACATTTATTATGACAGTATTGATTTTCTAGTTATATATCTCCATCTATCAGAAATCTTGTGCTCTCACTTGTAATGTCCATATGATTGTTAATTGCAGCAATCCTTGATGTAATCCTGAGTTGGAAAGCTAGAAGGAGCATGTCCTTCCATGTCAAGCTACGCTATATTCTAAAGGCTGTGTGTGCTGCTGCATGGGTGGTTATTCTGCCCGTTACTTATGCTTATAGGGAGGATCCGCCTGGTTTTGCTCAAACTATCAGAAGATGGTTTGGCAATACCTCAAGCTCTTCTTCATTATTTATCTTGGCTGTAGTTATCTACATGTCACCAAATATGCTTGCTATATTGCTCTTTCTTTTTCCCTCCATCCGTCGATTCCTTGAAAGCTCGAATTACAAGATTGTCATGCTAATGATGTGGTGGTCACAGGTATGCAAAAGGTTTTTGTGTCCACCTTTTTTCTTTTATTATAGATTCTTTTGTTTTCATAATAAGTCCCTGTTTCAATTTGTATATCTTACAGCCTCGGCTTTATGTTGGACGGGGAATGCATGAAAGCACCTTTTCTCTCTTCAAGTAAGGCACCAAAGGAAGAATCTATTTGTCGTACAAAATCTACTTATGTGATATTTGATAGCTATCCTTTTTTTAATCAGGTACACATTATTCTGGGTGCTTCTTATCATTACAAAGTTGGCTTTCAGCTTCTACATTGAGGTGCCTGCCCTATCCACTTCTTTATTTGTCTGTTTCTATTTACTAATGCATTCATATAATGGCCCATGATTTTCCTTGTTACTGATGCTAATAGAATCACATTGTTAAGCATATCTTATTATTGTGCGGTAGGATATTCATATAAATCAATCAAGGGCGGAAAATCTCTATTTTTGCTAGTTAAACTAGGTGGCCTATGGATTGTTTTATCATAATCAATCTACATGGTACTATAGACTTATTTTGATAACAAATCCTTTCCGTTCCAGATAAGACCTCTAGTGGGTCCAACAAAAGCTATCATGGATGTTCATATATCAGCTTACCAGTGGCATGAGTTTTTCCCCCAAGGTAATCTGTATGACTATGATCTTGAGCTATGTTATTTCAAGCACAATGCAAGAATAAATAGAGAAAATAGTTGGACTGAAATATTTATTGTGATATTGTTACTAATTATTGGATCCATGTCATGCTTTGCAGCAAAGAACAATATAGGTGTTGTGATTGCACTATGGGCACCAGTTATTCTTGTATGGATCATGTTTATTTTCAGTACTATGAACAATATACGTTTCAACTTTCAAATATACCTCAAAAATTTATCATATTGCCTTTTTCTTTTATAAATTTGGATATAGTAATTTGTGAATTCTCCCTTTCCAGGTTTATTTCATGGATACCCAGATATGGTATGCTATATTCTCTACACTGTTTGGAGGTATATATGGTGCATTCCGCCGACTTGGAGAGGTAAGAATAACTTCCCTTCGGTGACATCAACATTTATATAAACTGTGATTTATTTTTCTCATTTTACTTTCTTTTTTCTTTTTCCTTCAGATTCGAACTCTAGGAATGCTGAGATCCCGATTTCAGTCATTGCCTGGTGCCTTCAATGCCTGTTTAATCCCAGAGGAGAAAGCTGAGCCAACAAAAAGGAAAGGACTGAAGGCCACCTTTTCCCGCAAGTTTGACCTGGTAACATATTATTGTTCTTTTTTCATTTCTATTACTAACAAGTAATATGTTGGCTTATGAAAGAATATAACTTTGAATTTACTTTTATCTATCTAAATATCATTCTCAGATTCCATCCAGTAAGGAAAAAGGAGCTGCAAGGTTTGCTCAATTGTGGAACAAAATAATAACAAGTTTCAGGGAGGAGGATCTAATAAGTAATAGGTGATCTTCGTATTAATGCTATGAAATATTCGTTTTGTAATTTCATTGTTTCTTTCCTAATATAGTGGTACAAACTTTAGATATGAATATTATGATTATATGATTTCTAAACTTGCTTGTGTTGTTAGGGAAATGGATCTGTTGCTTGTTCCATACTGGGCTGATCGTGATTTGGAGCTGATGCAGTGGCCTCCGTTTTTGCTTGCTAGCAAGGTTTCCTTTGGACCATTATTTCCCTTTTATATTAGATTATGTCTTGAATTTGTGGTTGTCTATTTTATCTTTTGTGAAATATCATCCTGCTCTTTCTCACCCCAACTTTTGGACTCTATTAGGCAAATGCTTAACCATAGATACCAAGGCATAGAACAAAGTATTTTTCTGGGAAAATTACAAAAAATATCCTTTAGGATTGAACTACTTATAACAACTATCAATATGGATGACGCAAGCATAGTTCCCCGTGTATTACACGGAGTGTTAGTAATAGTTGATATTAATAATATATAGTATATTAAATATTTATAAAAACTAATATATGTATTGTTATGGAAAAAAAATTGATCGTATTGATAAAAATATTAGTGAATATATATATAAATTAGTTTTATTAGGTATTTTTTGTTTTTAGAATATGTGAAAAAACTTATTGGTTGATAAACAAATAAATCATTTTATATGTGGAAAATTTATTGATTCACTTTCATTAAAAAAAAATGTATATGTCCTTTTAGGCTAAGTCTTGTATGCATCCAGGTGCACCGTGCACTCATAGTGCATTTTAGAACCATGCAACTTATTATACTGAAAGATGCAACTTATTTACGCTAAAATGTACTATGGTTGCACGATGCACATGAGACCCACTCGTCCTTCTATTATTATTTTTTTGACAAAGTAAGAATAAGTTGATGGATAATAAATTTTTTCACTTAAGTAAATTTTCAGAATTTAATTAATTAATTAACTGATACAATACATCAAAATTCTTGTTTACATTTAATTCCCCTGTTTGCTCAAATTAAGATTCTCTAAATATGTCTCTTAATTTTTAGAACTATAATGACTTGTTCAAATATATAGATATAAGTGAAATTGGTACAATTACAGTCGAAGACCTACTGCATTTTTATAGATATAAAGCTAACTATCATGATTGAAGCAAAACCTATGTGGGTAAAAAATGAGTGCTTAGATTACCTACAAAATTTAATGATATATCACTGTTATTATTTGATGTATCCATTTTCACTGGATACAAAAATAATAAACAACATACTTAATCCTTCATAAAAATAATTATTGTTAATTCATGATGATCTATATACAAAATATTACAATAAAAATGTTTATTCTTATTAAATAATATGTATAAAAATTTCATATTTTTTGAAATATAAGTCAATGGATAATAGAAATTTTCATAAATGATTAGTGAAGTGATATAATAAATATAATTTTTTTAATACATTTAATTCCGTTGTTCGGATTTCCTATTGACAATCGAATATATGCTCAACACACCCACTTTACAGCTGATTGTGATAGTACGGGGTGCTGAAAAATGTTGTACACACATATGAGTGTATTCAGCAAAAGTCCAGGTATGAGTAGCCGCGTCTTTTCCTATTTATAGGACTTACTCATATATTAAGAGAGAGTAGAGAAAATGATACATTTACAGCCAAAGGCTTAAATAAATCAAAATCTTCAATACACTTAATCCTCTACTTCGGATTTAAGGCGGTACAACTAACCAAATGTCCAATATCTTTTATTAGGCTAAATGTAGCTATTAATTTCAATGCAAACGGATGTGAGATAAAAAAAGTGTTTTGAGAAGGAGCATATGGACATATGACAACTAAGGAGATGATAAATGACATAGGAGTTATACGAGTGTTGACACATGCCATTTAGAAAATAGAAACTATGGAGTCGTTACAAGGACAAAAAACTCTCACATAGATGTATAAGTATTTGCCTTTTGCATTACAGATTTAAATTATCGAGGGTGTGGTGTATTTGTTGGTCAAGTACAAATCTTATATATGGTACTTAAGGGGAGGTTATACACAATAAGGTTTTTAAGTAAATTCATCTAACCTTATGGGTTATTATTTGGTTAGTTGTCCTAATTTCCTTATCCGCTTTTCTGTCTATATCGATAATCAATGATGATAGGAAAGAACACCCTTACCAACAAGATTGCAAAATAGGCAGTAAAGTATAGAATTTTGTGTGTTATTAATATACTAGAATCCCGTGTATATAGTGGCAGAAAAGACCTAGAGTTACAACCAAAACCAGGAAAGAGAATCAAGGTCTACCTAATTTACATTAATCAACTATACAAGGAAATGTAATAATAATTTAAACTTCAACACTCCCCTTGAAGCTGGAACATATATATCAACCAGTGATGCAGGACTCGGTTTAGTCGGCCACTGGCCAACGTGAGTTCATACTTCATGGTAATCGGCTACTGTAGGTGTTCAGCGCATTAGTTGCCACCTAGGCGGCCGAGTTGCGTTAGGCGGTCTGCACATTTTCTTTTAGATGTGTGAATTGTCATTTCACTTGTGAATTGAAAAAAAGTTAATCAAACATTTTATTCAAAACAAACTAAGTGGGGGCAAAGTGCAGAACAAAACTTCCCCAAATTGGACGTTGGTAGTGTTTTAATTGGACTGTTTGAGACTTAATTGGTACTTTATTTGCATTTGGAATTTGGAATCGGCTTGACTGGTCGGTGCCTAGATGCTAGATGGTCCAAATCATCCCTACTATCGATTTTTGCACCCTTGATATCAACAATGCCCAACTAAACAAGTATACAAGTATTATACGCCACAAGGCCACAAGAAATAAGTATAAACAAATAAGTTTGATGGTGGTGTCCAAAGGGGGGGGCTTCATGAGCGTGGAGATGAGACCCCAGTTAGAGAAAATACGTTGCGAGTTAATGAATAATGATAACTAACAAAACTCTCATGCAGTTTATAGCTATTATCGGGGCTTTTTACATGGTTAATTAGTAAATTATTTATTTATTAGCACGCCACATTTTTCTGAGTATGTATTCATTCATACAAAAAGCAACCTCGAAATTTGCCTTACACATCGTAACAAACTACACCATTGCCATTTCAAGAGTTGACATTGGTTTATTTCCCTAGTTTATATTCCTAATACCGTATTACCTAGACATAACACATAGGTGTAATAGGCATGTGAGAACCACAATAAAGATGCCACGTATCAACAATAGTGTATCTCTCATAGTTATATCCATCTTTATTTAATTTTTTATTCCACACTTACTTTATATTTTGAAGGTGTGAAAATGTTCAACCCTGTTTCAGAATTTCCTTTAAGGACTGGTATGATATGTTATGTTCATTAAATTAAGTGTAACCATTCTGGATGGAATATAAGTTTGATGTGAGAATTAGATGCCATGGTTGGGTTTTTTATCCATCACTGGCTAATAGAAGTGATCAGCTGACATTTTATAATCACTTATCTGTAGATACCAATAGCAGTGGATATGGCTAAAGATAGTAGGGGCAAGGATAGCGAACTGAAAAAGCGTATCAAGTCTGACGATTACATGTATTCTGCCGTCTGCGAGTGCTATGCTTCATTCCGAAACATTGTTAACTTTTTAGTTCATGGAAAACGTGAGAAAGAGTAAGTTTTCGAAGGTACAAAGATTTGCTGTTTGAGCCCATTTGCATTTGCTTCACTTTGTCTAATTATCTTATATTATCAGGGTGATTGAGTATATATTTTCTGAAGTTGACAAGCATATAGTGGAGGATGATCTGTTAGCTGAATACAAGCTTAATGCTCTTCCAAATCTGTATGAGCTTTTTGTTAGGCTTGTAAAATACTTGGTAGGGATTTCTGTTTTCTCCGTTGTAATTTGCTGTTCGTATTGATTCAGTTACACATAAACTTGTTACTCAATCAACCATTTTGCAGTTGGACAATAAGCCAGAGGACAGGGATCAAATTGTCATTCTTTTCCAGGACATGCTAGAAGTTGTGACTCGAGATATAATGGAAGATCATGTATCCAAGTAATGTTCTATCTTATTGTATTCCATTTTCTTATTTAATTTCATTTTGAGGCCTAACTGAAACACTCTTATTTTATTCCATTTGCTTTACAAAGCTTGTTAGATTCAATTCATGGTGGATCGGGACATGAAGGAATACAATATCAGTTATTTGCATCAGCTGGTGCCATTAAATTTCCAGCTCCCGAATCTGAAGCTTGGAAAGAGAAGGTATACAAAGTTGAATTGACATCTACTAGTATAACTTTTTCACCTTTACTTACTCGTTTAACTTTTTCCTTTTTTACTTCACCACAGATCAAGAGGTTGTACTTGTTGCTGACGGTGAAGGAATCTGCAATGGACGTACCATCAAATTTAGAAGCCAGAAGGCGCATTTCCTTCTTCTCTAATTCCTTGTTTATGGACATGCCTTCAGCTCCTAAAGTCCGCAATATGCTGTCTTTCTCGTGAGTTCTTTATTTCTTTTCTATTTGTGCTACAAGCGTGGTTAGAAGATCATGTATCTATGTACATGACACCTTATGTGTATATAACTTTTTATTATTTCAACATATAGTGTTTTGACTCCATATTACACGGAGGAAGTTCTTTTCTCATTGACTGAGCTAGAAGAGCCAAATGAAGATGGAGTTTCCATTCTATTTTACTTGCAGAAAATTTTCCCAGGTTTGTGCTTTGAATGCTGCGAGATATATCATATTTCTCCTTCTCTATCAACCTTAAACAAATATCTCGCAGATGAATGGAACAACTTTCTGGAGCGCCTTGATTGTCTTGGTGAAGAAGAACTTAGAGGGTCCGATGAATCAGAAGATCAATTGCGCCATTGGGCATCATATAGAGGCCAAACATTGACCAGAACTGGTATGAACCAATCAAATTCTCAGCATTCTGCATGGTTGAGGCGCGCGCAAGGATTATTTTTTTCTTTCAAGTTTAGTAAAGAAAACGTGTTTCTAGGGTCCATTCCTCATTGATAATTTAATGAATTATTCATTTAATTACGATCAAAGTTAGATCATGTTAGTGGGTCATCATAGTACCTCTTTTTGTTTTTGAAACATAAATTTTTGTGGACTGATGCATTTTCTAAATTTTGGCAGTTAGAGGAATGATGTATTACCGCAAAGCTCTGGAACTTCAGGCATTCCTTGATATGGCGAAGCATGATGGTACTGTATCTTGTGCATTCTCTTTGATGTTTTAGTACAACTATTGGAGTGCAATAATATAAGCAGCTATATTTCTTAATTTAAACAGATTTAATGGAAGGCTATAAGGCCATTGAGTTGAATGAAGATCAAATGAAGGGAGAGCGGTCACTGTGGACACAATGTCAAGCTGTGGCAGATATGAAGTTCACGTATGTTGTCTCCTGCCAATTATACGGCATCCAGAAACGATCTGGAGATCCTCGAGCCCAAGATATATTGAGACTTATGACAACGTAAGAAACACAGAGCTTTCAAGGCTGTCTTGTTTTTTTCTTTGGGAACTTCTCTTTTTGTGAACTTAAAGGCTGTTGTCTTGTGGATATCATTACCTAATCTAGCATTTTTCTGGACAGGTATCCATCTCTTAGAGTAGCATACATTGATGAAGTTGAAGAACCCAGTAAAGACAGAACTAAGAAGGTTAATGACAAAGTATACTACTCAACTCTAGTGAAGGCTGCTTTACCCAAGTCAAATTCTTCAGAGCCAGGACAGAATCTGGATCAGGTAATTGGAAGTCACTAGATGAAAATAATAGGTAGCCCAAACAGTTAGAAATATTGGATCAGGTAATTGGGAGTCACTACAACGTAAGGACGCTTTACACTTGTCACTGAAATCCATATTAACAAATCTTTTGGGCGGTTATTTGGATTGATGTGCATTATAAACCATTTTACTTTCATTTTAATTTTATTAGGATTTGGGTTCATTTACTCTAATTTGGGTGGATTTCAAATCCCTTAAGAAACAGAACTTAAGTTGATGCTTGTTTTGGGTTTCAAAAACCAGGTTTTGGATTTACAAATCTAAATCCGGTTTTGAGAATTGAGATTTTGAAATCCGGTTTTATAAAACCACCACCACAACACCTATAAACTTACAATCACACTTAACAATACTATCGATTCTCCCTCTTTACACAGCCCTACTCAAAATCCCGAAACAAAAACACACCTTACTATTTATCAGGATTTCGAAATCCCCTAGATTTCAGAAACTGCTTTTAAAAATCACTTTAATCCCAAAGCAAACATCACCTAAAGGTTTTAGGGGAGGGGTTAGGATTCAATGTTGATGGAGGTTCATTCAAAATATTTATTTTTAGCCTGACTAGTTGAAGCTACACAAGGGATATGTACCCTGCATCTAGCTATAATCATATTAAAGGTTTAGCGTTTACACTAACTTATATGCAGGTAGATGATTTTATTCGTGGGATAGTCACTTGAAGCAGATATCAATTTGTTTTCTTGACTTGTTTTACTTTTCCAGTGACTTCTTTTATTTTAGTCTGTTCCCATGCACTATGAAGATCCGCAATTGAGGTTGACAATCGATCATATTTTGTGACTGTGATTATTAATTTATGGATTTCATTTTGCAGATCATCTACCGTATAAAACTTCCAGGCCCTGCTATCCTGGGTGAAGGAAAGCCTGAAAATCAGAATCATGCCATAATTTTCACGCGCGGAGAAGGCTTACAAACAATTGATATGAATCAGGTAAACTACTATTTTGTTCATTTGCCTTTCTACTTATGATTCCTGACATTATTTAACTCCAACTTAGGATAACTACATGGAAGAAGCTTTGAAAATGAGAAACTTGCTCCAAGAATTTCTTAAAAGGCATGACCTGAGACATCCATCAATTCTCGGTCTGAGGGAACATATTTTCACTGGAAGGTGGGCCCACTTCACATAATTAGCATGTTCTCAACAATAACACATGCATATACTCTTTCCATAATGTAACCCATACTTCTTTCACTATGCAATGCAGTGTTTCTTCTCTTGCTTGGTTTATGTCTAATCAAGAGACGAGCTTTGTTACTATTGGTCAGAGACTACTGGCTAACCCTCTTAAGTAAGTGTTCTTTGCATTACTCAAAACTTTCCACCCGATAAGTTGTTATCTTATATAAATGTATCAGTATGGATGCCCAGTGTATATAATTCCTTTATTCTTATGACTTTTCTTTGCCACCGTTTTTTGTGCGTTTCTGATTTTTTATTACCTATTTAATTTGAATAATGCATAATCCTTGCCTTTTGTGCTGAAAATGCTTTAATCTGGGTGAATAGCTGTATTAGGCCCTACACCGTAAATTTATAAAATTCAGTTGGTATATTGTATATTTACGGGGCCAATCCTGAATATAGAGTTTTATGATAAGACATTTCATTTGCTTCATTTCGAGCTTATCTCTGGATTTCACATATACACAATTCGCCTAGGTTATATCATACATGTCTCAAGAAAAGTTTCATTTTTTAACCAGCCATTCTTTTGTATTTGTTTTACTGGTCATCTTTCTAAGTGTGCTTCCTTTTTCACTACAGGGTGCGGTTTCACTATGGACATCCTGATGTTTTTGATAGACTGTTTCACCTTACTAGAGGTGGAGTGAGCAAGGCCTCCAAGATTATCAACCTCAGTGAGGACATATTTGCTGGTATGATCATAAATTATATTGTTAAATACTTGGTTTTTCTTTTTTAAATGGATCGTAGTTGCTTGATCCTGTGCCAACTGTGTAGGCTTCAATTCTACACTTCGTGAAGGCAATGTAACTCATCATGAGTACATACAAGTTGGTAAAGGGAGGGATGTTGGCCTTAACCAAATTTCGTTGTTTGAGGCAAAGATTGCCAATGGAAATGGAGAACAAACATTGAGTCGTGATTTGTATAGGCTGGGGCATCGCTTTGACTTCTTTCGAATGCTTTCATGCTATTTCACCACCATTGGTTTTTACATCAGTACTTTGGTATGTGATAAATAGATTGTTCAACAGTAGTATTTTGAATTTCTTTTTAAACTTTCTAACCCTGTTGTCTTTCTTGTGACAGATTACTGTGCTGACTGTGTATGTATTTCTTTACGGCCGTCTTTATCTTGTTCTTAGTGGACTCGAAAAGGGACTAAGTGCGCAGCCCGGAATTCGAGATAACAAGTCTTTAGAAATTGCCCTGGCCTCTCAGTCCTTTGTGCAGATTGGATTTCTGATGGCTCTTCCTATGGTGATGGAAATTGGACTAGAAAATGGCTTCCGTACAGCATTAAGTGAATTCATATTAATGCAGCTACAACTAGCACCTGTATTTTTCACTTTCTCACTTGGAACGAAAACCCATTATTATGGGAGAACATTACTTCATGGGGGTGCAAAATATAGGGGCACGGGTCGTGGGTTTGTTGTGTTCCATGCTAAATTTGCTGATAACTATCGGTTGTACTCACGTAGCCACTTTGTTAAGGGGCTGGAGCTAATGATACTGCTTCTTGTTTATCAAATATTTGGGCAGGCCTATAGGGGTGCTCTTGCGTATATCTTAATCACGGTCCCTATGTGGTTTATGGTGGGCACCTGGCTTTTTGCTCCCTTCCTTTTTAATCCTTCTGGTTTTGAGTGGCAAAAGATAGTTGATGATTGGACGGATTGGAATAAGTGGATCGGGAATAGAGGAGGAATTGGTGTTCCTCCCGAGAAAAGTTGGGAATCATGGTGGGAGGAGGAGCAAGATCATCTTCGTCATTCTGGGAAAAGGGGTATCGTTGCTGAGATATATTAGCATTAAGGTTTTTCATTTATCAGTATGGCCTCGTATATCACTTGCATATAGCAAGGGATTCCAAAAGTGTCCTGGTACGTTCTGTCCTGAAAATACTTGAGTACAGTAGTGTGTTCGAGTTTTTAATAAAAACTTAAAATATATTACAGGTATACGGCATATCGTGGCTGGTGATCTTTCTGATACTTTTTGTCATGAAGGTGAGAACATTATTGATTTTTTTAGTTGAAATAGACAGTTTACTTTGTATACGGTATACCTATTTGTGCAACCTAACTGGTTTTGTAGAAAAAGGTGATACAAGTGTTATTGCCTATCTTTACTAGATTCCAAACGAATTTTTGTGTCAAATACTTTAAGTTGTTGGTAACTTGCAAATGACCCCCTTCCTGTATTAGAAAATAGCATATAAGGGTCCAATTTTTAGGTTGAGTCTCAATATAGACCCTCATTATACAAAAGTCTCAATTGAGAGTTCAATTTTTATTTTTCTCACTTTTTTTGTTTGGGTAATTTTTGTCTCAACTCAAGACCTAACGATTTATTATTTCTTTTTTCAATTCAAATCGTATGTACAGTAAAAAGTGCCATGTACCACTAATTTATCTTTTATGATTTTAATTTGAAAAATAATTTTTTTGTCGGACCTTAAATTGAGAAAAAAGTAAAAAATTGTGAATTAGGGAAATAAAAGATAACCAAGTCATCTCCTTAAATATTCTGAAGGTATCGTAAGCCTCGAGTGGTGTTATTTGGAGCAGATATCATCTCTTTAACAATTTGTTACAGATGATTTGTTTTGTATCTGATGAGTTTTCTTGCTCTGTTTATCATCCAGACAATTTCAGTTGGTAGGAGGAAATTTAGTGCGAATTTTCAACTAGTATTCCGGCTTATCAAGGGTTTAATATTTGTGACGTTCATCGCTATCCTGGTAATCTTGATAGCCCTAGCCCACATGTCACCAAGAGATATTCTGGTTTGCATACTTGCCTTCATGCCTACTGGTTGGGGCTTACTTCTGGTTTGCAATTCTTTCATCAAACTAATTTTAAATTGTTGGTGCAGTTTTTATTTATTTATTTATTATAAAGAGATTAATGATTTTTGGTTCCAGATTGCACAAGCATGTAAGCCGGTGGTTCATAGATTCGGATTCTGGGGATCAGTGAGGACATTAGCTCGAGGCTATGAAATTTTGATGGGTTTGCTTCTGTTCACACCTGTGGCTTTTCTTGCATGGTTCCCTTTCGTATCGGAGTTCCAAACTCGAATGTTGTTCAACCAAGCCTTTAGTAGAGGGCTTCAGATTTCGCGTATTCTTGGTGGGCATCGTAAAGACAAATCCTCCAGAAACAAAGAGTAGCTGCAACAATAATGGCTATTCATCTGCTGGTAATTATTTCTTGCCTATATCAAATGTCGTGTGTGGTATAATTTTTTTAGCTGTACTTCAGCGAGTATATTTTGAAATGAGATTTTTATAGTGAAACATAAGGCTTCCACTATGGTCCGTAATTTGACTTTTTCCCTTTTTTTTTTTTAAGGCAGCTTGGTCGTGATAATTATGCATTGGCGCGCGGTGAATGCGGTAGCTAATTTTTTGTTTGTAACTTTTAATTTTGAGAGAAAATGATTAGAATAATTTAGGGACATTTTCATTGGTATTTGGATGACCAATTTGTAAGTAATTAAATTTGCCTAAATTAGTATTTATGTGATGCACTTATGCTTATTGGAAAGATACTTTACCGTCTCCTAAATCTATGCAATTGGGTCAGCGACCAAATAAAAAAACGGCTGATCTATTCCTGTCTTTTTTTCCTGCCTGGTTCCTATATTTAACAACCGTCATGCAGCCTATTCTTTTTTCTTACCTTTGTTCTTTTCCTTCACCTTCGTACTCGGTAGATTGGGACAACGAACTCTTAAACCACGGGACAAAATTACCCTAGTTTTTTTTGTTCATGGAGCTTGTGTAGAAACTTTTCATGTGAATTTTTTTTTTGAGAATTATAACATTAGAAAAAGGGTTAGGGAATGAAATTAGTATTGAGGAATGATGTGCGGCGTGATTCATCCCTGGGGTGATAACCTTTTTTTAATTTTTTGGGTGCGAAAAGTCTGAAATGCCCTTGATGAAAATTTTGTCGAAATTGGATGAAATTGTTTTCGGCCCATCTTCCCTTCAAACGAAATATTGGATTTTAAAATTTGATTTCAAATTTTGAATCTGTTTTATCTCTCATCTCACTTTTTATCTCAAATTTTTTCTTTCACTTTTTCTTGGCCCGTTTCCTTCCATCCACCATTGAACCACCATTGAATAACTCTGTAGCTATTTTGTGATCGGAGAAAAAAATGCATCATCATCGAAATACATCAGAGAAGAAATATTATGTGGTTTTACAAGGAGTCCAACCCGGGATTTACCAGACCTGGGAAGATTGTGCACATAATGTTATTGGGTTTTCCTACTCGTTGTACCGTAAATTTCTAAATGAAGATGAAGCTTATGATGCTTACCGCATTTACATTAGTTCGACGTTAAACAAAAACAATGTGTCTACAACTGTTTTCGACGCTAACACGAAGTTTTGATTGCGAAAATAGTTTCGCCACCAGAAATTAAACGCAGAGTTCCCAGATGGGTATGGTTGGTGTTTGTTGAATTGATTTGTTCCTGTTGGGTTTTTTCAGTGGGTTGTATAGTTGTTGTTGAACAATGTTCCTAGATGGGTATGGTTGAAGAAATGAATTGGAATTTAAGGTTTTCGATTTAATTTTACTCTATTTTGTTTTGGATTAATGTTGGTACGATGTGTATCACTTAAAAAAACTAATGGTTGTGTTGAATTAATCTTTGATGTTGTTCTTCATATTGAAGTTGAATAATTAATTTGGTGGCAATTTGAAGTTGTTCCTTCGATTAAGATCCATATTAAATGATGGTTTTGTGTGTAAACAAAAAATGGAGTAAATAATTAAATATTTTTTTTTCCAGTTAAATGATTTTTAAGACATCAAAATATCATATAATTAAATATAGGAATTAAATAATATTAAAAAATAAAATGAATCAAGGTCCAAAATATATAATATTTTGCTTGGGCCCAAAAATAATAAATTGTATTGTAATCCCATAATACAATCAAATTTAATGAGCCCATAAAGACAAAGTTGTATTATAAGGAGAAATGATCAGCAGGGTAAGTGGTAAAATTGTTGTTTGATCAACACGATGATTGATGCAAGTATGGTAGCAACATCTGCATATATTGAAAATGCAAAAAACCAAATTAACTGATAGATACATAGATAACAATTCATTATCAAGCAAAAGTGACATAGTTTTAGTAGTTAGTCGATCAAAAAGTAAAAAAAAAAGTGTTTATAATGATCCCTTCAAGTCAGACATGGACATGAAAAACAACCACCACCGTAACCCACCTACTCCAGTTACACCAGATGAACATTAAAAGTATGTACTTTAGCTTTAACCAACAATATCATTATAGTCCAAAAACTCCATCACTTCGATCAATGTATATCTCAAGACCATCATCCTTGAATTTTACATCCCAAGATCTTTCATCCATGATAAGCACTGCTTTGTCGGGGTTCATTTATTTGTATGTAAATGCAGTAATGGAGTCCCAGAAACTCTTATAAATTGGCTGTTGATTAGTGTGAAAATTGCTCGAAATTTTTGTGTTTTAGTTGCTTAATTTTATAGGAATTCATGTATTTTCTATATTAAAATTGACTAATTGTGGTTAAATGTCGAGAAAAGTAGTGTTTTGTTATTTTGTAGGAAATTGAGGATAATTGGAGCAAACACGTGTCTATTTTATTTGTGAGGTGAATTAAAGAAATAAATCGAGAAGAGTGTAAAAGTCGAGAACGAGAACAAACGAGCCATGAAAAATTCTGCATTTGTGGTCCCAATTGGAAGCCGAATTCTGCTTGTTTGAAGGCCCAACATCATTCCATTTTAATGACGTGGCAACAACCCATTGAAGGCCCAATTAGAAGTCCCAATTGATTGAATCAACCATCTACAGTAACATTTCGGTGGACAAAATGAATTAAAAGAAGCAGAGCATGGTTTAATTCTTAATGGGTCCATCATGAATTTTGTTTTGCTGGCCATATGGAGTTATTTCAGCAGCCCATTTCAACCATATAAAAAAGGAGAGCACCAGCTTCAGATTGGGCATTCCAGAACAGAAACATTCGACACTAGTTTTAGACCCGCGTACTATGCAGGCTGAAACATTTTTTTGCATTTAGTTAAATTAAAATTAAAAATTTATTTAGTTAGTTATTATTTTCTATTGTGAAAAATGAAAATGTAATCTAAATATTTGAAATGAGATTTTACATATCATTGTACTTTATTTTTCTAAAAAACACATAAGAGTTCAAAATTTTATATTTCAAAATCAAAATATATCACATAATTACAAATTTTGAAAAAATTTCTTTATAAACAACATTTGTTGTATACTTGCAAGATTTCACATCAGAATTAAGACACAGAATTTTCAATCGTCTTTTGCCTTTGACTCTAGAAACTGCGACATATAATTGTTCGTGTATGGACACCGACTTTGAAAGATACAAATCCACAATAGACAACGATTGACCCTGAATTTTATTTACCATCATCCCAAAACATATTAGAATTGAAAATTGTCTCCTCTTAAACATTAAAAACATTGTTTGGTCCGAATTGCTTAATGTCATTCTTGGGATGAACACCTTATTGTCAATATTTCTTCCAGAAATTATTTATGCTTCAATAATATTATATCCAAGCTTTATAACAATCAACCTTGTTCCATTTTGCACAAACCTGATTTTATATCAATATTTTTGAGAAGCATTATCGACACTCTTTCGTTCAAGATCAAGTTGTGGTTTGGTAATCCTGAACACTTAATGAAGTTTAAAAAATCGACAGAGAACATCTATGCATTAGAGTCTGATTGACACTCCGTTATGCAGACACTATCGGAACTAAAATATACCTTATTATCACCAGAAATCATATGTAGAAGCTTCTCATTAATGGATTCCACTTCACTATGTGTTTGTGCAAGTATTGATCTATCCTCAATGTATTGTCTGAACTTAAATTATCAGCTACGTCCTGCTAAATACTTTGTATCATAGAAGCAACATGATCAATTTCACCATGAATTAAATTTTCTTCGGTAGACTCAATATCTATTAACACATACTTACTGTCTCCAAATTTACTGTTATCAATTTTTAGAATCCATCTGGAGAATTCTGCAATCCCTCATCGCTGCGACATTTGTTGTGAGGTAATAGAATGCTCAAATAATGTTGTTCTCCAGCTCCTGGTGGAACATAACACAACCTTCCCACTGAAAACTTACAGTCTTTTCTCCCTTTTCACTTTCGATTTTTTTCTATCCCAAACATACTTCGAAGTGAATTCAATGTAAGTGAGATCTCTAGCCTTCTCATCATTCTTGTTGTGTTCCATCCATGCTAAAACGATTGATTTTTTACAGTTGGTTTGTCAAGTATATTATCAATGTAATCATCATCACAAAAAATCGTTTGCTCATCTGGAATATGAAAGTTCAACCTTTGCATTGTTGGGTATCTGCAGTGTATAGTGTTCTCCAAACAGCTTCACATGGAGAAACATGTCTACAATTGATATAATTGTCAAAATAAATTTTATGGAATCGTTTTCTTCTTCCCAACCTTCGACAATGCTTGTTGTTACTCTGTCGGGACCCTTGTTAATATACTTGAACAAATACTTAATGAATTTATGTCAATTGCACCACTCAACTTTAATATATGTTTGATATCTTCTCAACAAAATTGAACTATAAGGTACCACAAATGAATTATCAATAGTAATTTCACCTTTTATCACGACATAACAATTACTTCTTCTTCTGTAAAGAGGATACCCTTTGTCGTCCACTGTAGTTTCTTCATTTTATATATTTGGAAAACGTTTAGAACAATAATTTTCAACCATGCAATGAGAGTTTATATTTGAAAGTTCGCTTGGACCATGCATCATATTATTTCTAATCAAATCGTGCAATATCAAATCATCATCTTTAGTTGGTATTTCAGTAGATATAATACGATAAATATCCTCAGAATTAGGAAACTTGCTCCCACGATTAATGTAGAATGTATGCATTAGTTAGAGATCATATGATAAATATCCTCAGGATTTAAAATCCTCATTAATCCTACTCTACTTTATTACCTATCACTACTCTTTTTTTTATTCTTTCAATACACTCACACCATCTACCTTTTTATTTTCCAACACACTCATGATAATATAATAATACCACACCAATCAACTTTTCCATTATCCAACCCTATAAAATCTCAAAATAAAAATACATTTTAACTATTCATCAAAATTTTAAAATCTCAAGATTTCAAAGTTTAGGAATTCTCCCGCCCACTATAAGCCCAAAACAAACATACCCTAATAATTTCAGATGGTGCTTTCACCATTTGTAGTTGATTTTTTTCCATTTGAACAACATAATGGAAACTTTGGAGGGTTCTCATTCTTCTTACTTCGTTCTTCAACCACATATTTATGTTACAATAAATACACATGTATGTAGCATCACTAAATTCAAGATAGTTTGAAAAAAAACATGATTTTTTTTTAATTATTGTTACAGTCAGAAGAAAAATTCATAATTAAAAATATTATCCATTGATTTGTATAATTACTTTGTAAATTCCCGATATCGCTTCTATCACGTGGACCTAGACCTCTTTTTCATATTTCACAATAAAAAATAAGTTTAAATTCACGTATTTAGAAATTTTGAAATAAATTAACTGTGCAGATACATAAGTAATGAACATACATGACAATAGATAATAAATAAATTATAAAATGACATATTACCAATTCCTGAAGCGCTTAGAAGAAATTACTTCATTCACTTGACTACTTAAATGTGAATGTTCGTGTTCCCAATGATGATCTCCTCGATTTATATTTTTTACTCAAACTGCCTTTTCTTTTAGCTTAATTTAGTACAACTTTTCCTTTATCTACATATAAGATATGTAGGAAATATAAATTTACTTAAAGCAAGTTATAATTTTAAAAACTTTTAATTAATAATTAAGAAGAAAAAAAGTCTAACAATTTGAGGTCATTTTTATACTCTGAGATAATGACGTAGTAGATGTAACCTTTAGACGCACAACTCAATACTGGTTAAATATTGTTATTGATTATAAGACAAAAAAATTTAAATAGTTAATTAGCATAATTATTAATTATTCATTGAATTATGATATAGTAGTTGAGTACTTACTATTCTTTAAGTTAGATAATGACAATGACATATCTATATAACAATTTGAGTTCATTGTTATACTCTGAGATAATGACGTAGTAGATTTAACCTTTGAACGCACAACTCGATACTGGTTAAATATTGCTATTGATTGTAAGATAAAAAAAAGTTAATTAGCTTAATTATTAATTATTCGTTGAATTGTGATAGTAGTTGAGTACTTACTATTCGTTAAGTTGGATAGAATGGGCTTCTGTAAAAATAAAATTAAACCATTTAATTGTTTAGGTTATTTATAGTGATTTTCTCACACTCCGCGTCATCATTCTTCTTTGCACAAAAACATAATATTAAATATATACTCCATAATTTATAATTTAGAATAAGGAATAAATTTAAATGTTCACATATAATATTAGAAAATAAAAATTACATCTACAATTAAATTAATCAAACTAATTTAATGTTTAAAATATTTAATTTAAAACTAATAATATAAAATTATTTTTAATCCCGTGTAGTAGTCTGTGTTACGTCTAGTGAAATATATTACATAAATTTTTTGTAAAATAAATCTTATCAATATTAAATGTATTTAAAGGATATCCTCTATTTAAGGGAGTCGGAATATTTGCATCTTCTTCAAATGCTAATCTTTGTTTGTAAACACATACTTGTGTGTATCTGATTTCAATTGTTTAAAAAAATATTTAATATAACTTATTATACCTAATCAATTTTAAAAGTAATTAATAAATTATAAAATAAATAAATGATCGACCTTTTGCATTGATATTGATGTATGGGGATGAAAAGACATTCGACATAGTGTTTTCATGTAATGTGAAATGTGGATTTAATTGTCCCAAATTTTTTTTACATTCAAATACTTTATCCAAAGAATAATTCATTTATTGATCTAATAATCAGATGATTTACATTTATAAATATTTTGACACGCGTACATTATTTAAAATATTTAAATAAATTAGACCAAGAAAATTATGTTTAATTAATTATTACATATCTTCCATTAAAAAAATATTGTATATAATTATATATAGTCTGACTTTGTATAATTTAGTAATTATATATAATCAATTATCATTAATTGGACATTAAATATAAATTAACTTATATAAAGAAATAAAATTCAAAATAATATTCATCTGTGCAAATAAATTTAGAAATAATATTTGATTAATATTTCTTTTTAATGATATGAAAACTAACATCTTAAAATTTGATTACATATACATTTATAGGTTTAGTTGTTATTATAATTTTTAAGTCTGGATATGCTTGGAAGTTGCAAGAATTTATTTGTCCATATAAAAAAAAACCGAGTTACACATATTTATTTAATTTTAAATTATTTTGAAATGTAGAAAGTTTGGATTAAAGTTATAAATTTAAATTCATCCTATAATATTATCTTGGAAATAATAAAGTGTGAGTTTTTGTATAAATTCATATTTTCAATTCTTTGGTATTAGATAGCTGGGGATTTTTTTTTCTAAAAAGAAAGAACTTTCAAATCATAGAATATTAGTTTAGTGATAATATAGTATCTTGATCAATTTTTAGTTTATACTTTTTATTTTAAATATTTTCCTAAAAAATTAAAAGAGTAAATATTTAATAAAAAAATTAGAATTTTTGTAACAATACAAATTGAATACAATATCTCCTAAAATAACTAAATCGCGATAATAATAAAAAATATTAGATAAAAAAAATTGATTAATTTTTAATTTAGACTTTATTTTAAGTAATTCTTCTATAAAAATTAGAAGATTAAAATTAATAATAAATGTTGATTAGGTAAGTTAAACACTATTTGTTATCGTGAAATATTTCGGGTCCGTAGATTTCAGTCCATATATTTTTTTTTTAAAAATCATAATTTTGCTATCTTGAAGATATATTTAAAGTTTAATTTTGAACGTATTGTAATTCAACTATTAATATTATTTTAATTTAAATATTAATTATTACAATAACAAAAAAATTATATTACGCTTTTACATTTATTCATTATTAATTATATCTTGGCGATCACTTGGAAATTTGATCAATTAAATCATTTTTCGCAAATTTTGTTATATATTGAGTATATCTTTGGTCAACTAATCAATTTTGAAATTTGGACTCCTATATATTGTTAACTAATCCGTAATTATTAATTATTAATTGCATAAGATCTTTCTTAATTATTGAATATTTTTTAATTAAGATAAAAAATTGTTCAATTAATCAATTTGGAAATTTGGATTGTTAATATAGTATTGTCAATTAATTATTAATGGTACCTTGTCAATCACTTTTGAAAATTTGTTTAGCATTGCATAACATTAATTATTTTAAGTACACAATTTATATATGTTAATTAAGCATACATATATGGATTATCGATTAACTATGAATTTGAAAAAAAATTGAATCAAATAATTAAAAATAATATTTGTCATATAACATAAATAAGTAATAAGTTATATATATTAATTGTTAAGTCAACGAAATAAATTAACCATAATATTGCAATTTTTTTCTTTTTATAGATATGTTTATAATATTTGAGAAAGAAATAAATAAATAATAAAATTCATAGTTTATCAAAAATAAGATAACAATGTTAGTCAAATACTTTCTATAATTCTTGATCGAGTTTCAATATAAAATCAATAATTTGAGATTGGGTCTGTTTTTTAATTTGCAATATTAACTAATATTGTTAATTATATCTATTAATTATTGCATTGATTTCAAAAAAATATACCTAAATCTCCATAAAAATTTGGAACAAATCTATGACTGCGCCAATTAAAAAATTTAGATAGTCAAAGGGACTCTATAAAATAGTGGACTTTATTGAAAAATAAAAATTCATGCACAAATGTATTGATTGTGCCAAAAATCTAATCATATGCGATGAAATTATAGTTGAAGTAAAGAACAGTCATTACTCATTAAAAAGAAAATTAGATCATATTCGAATAAAGTATATTGAAGAGACGAATATCAGTTACATTAAAATATACAAAAACTGTAAACATTAAACGAAACTTGTTAATATGTCATCGACTTCATTGTAGACATCAACCCATCTTTATATATTCATTTCCAGGTATAATCTTCTCGTTCTCCAAAAACAATCTTCTCAAAAAAATATATAAATCTGAAAATCAAAACACGTTTGTCAGAATATGAAAAACAATACGAATAAAATATGAACAAAATAGAAATAAAGAAATCACCTTGGTCTTCAAAATTAATCTTCTCCACAATAATAATTAAATCTGATAATTACAAAACAATTATTAGTAGTTAAATTACTGCAAAAAATAGAAACAAATGAAATCGACACCAACAAATATGATCTCACAAATAATATATTTTTGTCATTTTTAACAAATGAGAAATATGATATGAAACCCTAAGAGACGATAAAAAGAATTGGCTGAGAATTTGAGATGAAGAAAGGAGAAACAGTGAAATAGAATGGAGAAAAAATGAATAAGAGAGGTCAAAATTTATAAGAAATGGAAGACAAAATCAACGGTTGAGATTAAAACAACACTACAAATGAATGAGATTAAAGAGATTTAAAATAGAGAAATGTGGCAAAAGCCACATCAGCTGCCATGTCATTTTATCATTTGACACATCATCTTTTATAGGTTTTGCATTATAGAGATTATAGATTTGTCACAAATTTAGAGAGGAGAAAAAATAGGGTTAGATTTTGAGAGTCTCTACCCACACTCCCACCCATTAGGTGGGGTGTTTACTTGGGGAAGAGAGAAGGAGTTTGGGTGCAAGAATATAGTGAAGATCCTCCCACAAGATGTCATCTAGGGTTCATTCTTCCTTTTATTTATTGTATTTTTCATTAGTTAGTTTTGTAGTATTTACATTCTAATTTCTATTATTTGATTTTGGATTGTAAAATCATGAGCTAAACTCTAAGTGCTCTTAGATGATGTGATATTTGTGAATCTTGAGCTTATGTTTTGATTTAATTGTCTTGGTTCAATTTCTTAATTGTTTGATTAGGTTGATGGGTTTTCATTGTTCGATTGCATGATTTCTTCTATTAGCTCATATATTGATCTTTAATTGTTGCAACGAGAGTTGGATAGTTGAGCTAATTTGTATGGGTGTGAGTTGAGATTGTGTAATTTGAGTGGATATTGGTTTATCACAATGAGAGTTGGGTAAATTTCATTAGAACTCCATCAATTTACATTGGTTATTTGAATGAGAATTCGGGTACTTAGTGAAGGTATCATAGGAACTTGGGTCCTTGTATACAGGTGGAAAAGCATGGCTAGGGGTTAGAATATATAGATAGATAGTGTAGCTAGGTAGAACCCCTTAGTTGTTGTTGGAATTTAGAGGTACGTAAACACGTAATACATGCGCAACGAAAATTAAAGTTCACCAACAACGAACAGTTAATTCCATAATTAAATAAGAGTAAACGTAAACAAAATTCTTACAACAATTCATACACAGATTCCTCAACTATAGTATCCACGTAACAGTCGTTTACTAATCTGCACAGATCTGCCAGCGTTGAATCCCCGAGATAAATTTGCTAGGAAAATCCAAACTCTAGATTTTATAAAGAAAATATGAAGTGATTTGTTTGTGAATTCCTAAGAGCTTGTATATATAGGGAGGCTTAGCTTATTTCCCAAGCTAGCCCAATTAGGGAAATAAAATCCCTAATCTTGAATTAAATTAATTCATTTTAATTTAATTCCCTAAATATAAATCTCTACGGATTTAAATGCCTTATATGAAAATCTCTAGATTTATTTCCATATATATTAAATCCTACAATTATATTCCAAATATAATTATTGGGAATTCTTATTTAATTAAATACAATTTAATTAAATATTAATAATAATTAATTCCAAATTAATCTATTATTAATTACTTCTCCATAAATTAAATATTAAATCCAATTTAACATTTAATCGACCAACTATAATTAGTAAACAACCATTACTTGTTGTATGACCCATAAGCCCTCATATATCGAGCGATTAGTCAAACTAACGGTCTTAATTGAACCCTAAACAATAAATCAGACATTCTCAAAATATGAGGTACGTTGCGAGGAAATGTGCAACTACCTGTAACTGAAACATGGACTATTACGTTTTCCTCCTTTCATTCGCGAATACCCGATTAAGTCAAACACGATGAAGTGTCTATTCAAATAACTTAATCAATTTATCTCTAATCACTAATTGATCATGTATGTCACACTTAGCCATAAAGTCTAAGTTGACGTGCATCTGTCGATGACTTAGATCCAATTATGATGAGAAGATGAGTATTCTCTCTAAATCCACATTGAGGAATGAATCCTATTATTAGCTCAACTACCACGCACATGCACTTCGTGATGAACCCAATCCAAACATAATAAATGCATGAATAAATGCAAACAATCAAACATAATATTCAAACAAGTGTATTGCCATACATTAGTATTAAATGAACTATAATATTAAATCAAACTGAATATCATCGAGTATTATGTCCTTACAATAGATTGTCTCTAGGACACTAACACTAACAATCTCCCACTTGGACTAGAGTCAATCACCTACATGTCTAACCCCTAGACCATCAAATGTCTAGTGCGCACATGAACACGTACTCAGTATTTTGGTGAAATGATCTTCCAAATTAAATATGAGGGAATACATTTTAATTACATTTCTCCTATCCTTATGATCTCTCAGATCAAATGATAAGTCTGGCTACATGCTTGTTTCTGTTTCCTGATCTCGGTTCCTTTGCTTGCGCATTCGCACCAATGTTGTCTAATACAACTCTACTAGACACCTGGCACTTGGAACTACCCCTACTTCTCTTAAGAACTTATAAAATCTAGACAACCTCCTTGAGGCTTCTGATACAACAATGTACTCAACTTCGGTTGTTGAATCTGCGGTCCTTTTGCTTGGAGCTATTCCAACCGACCGCCTTATTATTGAGAGTGAAACGTAACCTGACTGTGATTTGTAATCACCACAGTCGGATTGGAAACTTGTGTCAGCTTAACCAGTCACTACTAGTTCTGACTGTCCACTATAGACAAGGAAACATTCTTTAGTTCATCTAAGATACTTCAAAATGGTCTTAACAGCAATCCAGTGAGACTCACTCGAATTCTGTTGGTATTTACCAGTGATGTTGATAGTGTAGGCCACGGTTGACCTCGTGCAAGTCATGACGTACATGAATGGCCCAATTGCATATGCATATGGGACATCTTTCATGTGCTTGATATCAGCTTTCAACAGAAAGGACAATCCTTCTTTGATAGCTTTATCCAATGATTTGCCGATAGAGAACCTCTCTTAGAGTTCTCCATCGCAAAACGCTTCAATACCTTGTCTACATAGGTGGACTGTGACAGTCTCAACATCTTCTTGGATCTATCCAAGTGGATCTTGATCCCCAAGATGTAGCAGATTTCACCAAGATCCTTCATCATGAAGGTCTTTGACAACAAATCTTTAATGGACTGCATTAACGGGATATTGTTTCCCAAAATTAATATGTCATTGACATACACGATTATGAAAACAATATTCTTCCCGTTGCATTTACAATAAACGCAAGGATCTTCCGAATTTCTGATGAAGTCAAAACTTGATAGCTTCATCAAATTGGATATTCCAACTCCTAGAAGCTTGCTTCAATCCATAAATGGATCTCTTTAGCTTGCATACTAGATTAGAGTTTGACTTAGATGTAAAACCTTCCGGTTGAGTCATAAACGCTTCCTTATCAATGTTTGCATTAAGGAAAGCTGTTTTGACATCCATCTACCAAATCTCATAATCATAGTGTGATGCTATCGCAAGTAAAATTCGAATGGACTTGATCTTTGCAACTGGTGAGAAGGTCTCATCATAGTCAATGCCTTAGCGTCGACTATCACCCTTCGCCACCAACCTAGGTTTGTACTTTGCCATTTGCATCAGTCTTACGCTTGAAGACCCAGACTTGATTGTTGTACTTTGCCATTTGCATGGGTCTAACCTCTTTAGGCAACTCAACCAAGTCCCAGACTTGATTGTTGTACATCGAGTCCATTTCGGATTTCATGGCTTTATGCCACTTCCATGAATCAATATCTGATATTGCTTCAGAATAAGTATTAGGATCGTCCTTATCAGGTATGTCCACATTATATAGTTCCTCCAAGAGGTAATCGTATTTAATGGGTAGATTGCGATTTCTAATTGACTTACAGAGCTGTGGTTGTGCAGGCTGTACATTCTGATCGTGAAAATTTTGTGGTGCATCGATTTCATCAATGTCCGGAGAGTCCTCAAGAGCTACACTTTCAGATGCCTCTTGGGCGGGAGTTTGAATGCTTTTCTCATTCAGCCCACTTGGAGTTTCTTGCACAGGCAAGCCAACTCCAATTACGCTCCCACTGGCTGAAAGACGATAACCTAGTGAAAGACTCCCACCGTGAAAGTTGCTAAATGCTCCCACTGATTCCTTGTCATGTTGCTTTCACAAGATATCAGTCTCTTTGTTAATTTGTGGTTCTTGAATTTCTTCAAGTTCCATCAGCTTACGACCTTGTTCCTTAAAGACATAGTCTTCTTCGAGGAACTTGGTCTGCCTAGAAACAATCACTGATTGTTTCTTATGTAGATAAAAGTGATATTTTTTAGTTTTCTTAGGATATCCCACAATGTAACCCTTTTCACCTTTGGATTCCAACTTGTCGGTAAGCATCCTTTTCACAATCACGGGGCAACCCCATGTTTGATATGTGTAAAAGTTGGCTTCTTGCCACACCATAGTTCATATGATATATGCTCAACCGATTTAGATGGAATCCTATTCAGAATGTAGATTGAGGTTTGTAATGCGTATCCCTATAAGAATGTCAGAAGAGAGGAAAAGCTCATCATGGACCTCACCATGTCTAACAGGGTTCGGTTTCGCCTCTCAAACACACCGTTCATCTGAGGTGTTCCGGGAGGAGTCCATTGTGACTAGATTCTATGTAACTTCAAGTAATCAATGAATTTATAACTAAGGTATTCACCTCCTCGATCTGATCGAAGAGTCTTGATACTCTTACCAAGTTACTTCTCTATTTCAGCCTTAAACTCTTTGAATTTCTCAAAAGATTCGGATTTGTGTTTCATAAGATACACATATCAGTACTTGAGAAATCATCAGTAAAAGTGATGAAGTATCCGAAGTGACCCCTAGCTAGAGTGGGCAATGGTCAACAAACATCGTTGTTGATCAACTCTAGAACTTCTTTGGCATGCACCCCTTTCCCAGAAAAGGGTCTATTGATCATCTTGCCCATGAGATAAGATTCACAATCTCCATAAGACTCACAGTCGAATGGGGTTAAGTGGTCTAACTTTCTTAACCTGGCAATTCTTTTCTCGTTTACATGATCAAATTCTACAATGCCATAAGTAAGTCGGGTTTTCATAATTACTAAGTTTGAGTCTTTTATTTTGTGTATTAAGAACATCATATCCATAATGCAACAAAACATGTTGCGGGTAATAGAAAGAACTAGATGACAATCATCAAGTTCTAATCTAAAACCAAAGGGTAAGTCTAACATATAAGTCCCCACACGTTCAGGAGCAACTCTTACTCCATTCCCACGTGTAAGACGACTTCACCTGCCCTAACTGTCCTATGACATATAAGCCCTTTCACATTAGTTCAAATGTGAGAGCCAAATCCGGTATCCAATACCAAGCAATTAGCGCTATTAGTGGACATGTTTATTTTAATAACAAACATACATGTTCTAGTGCTAGAAGCACCTAGTGCCTTCCTTTTAGCAACCAGAACCTTATTGTCCTTCTTCCAATGCCCTCTTCTACTTATAGTAGACGCACACATCCTTGTTTACCCGCTCCTTCTTTTGAACACCATCTTAGTGATAGTGAACTCAAAAGTCTTGAGCACGCCAGAAGTTCGAGCACGCGTCAAGCATCCATCTTATTCATATTGTAGTTCACAATGAAGCTAAAATATGAATCCGGGAGCAACTGAAGGATAGCACAGATGAAAATGTTGGTCTTTTAGCGCAATGCATAAATTACCAAGTTTCTCAATTATGTCTATCATCTACACATGAGATGAAATTTTCCCTTCTTTAGCTAACCGGCATCTGAACAGATCTCTCATCACTTCATAAATCTCAGAACGAGATTTAGAATTAAAGAGATCCTTCAAATGCTTGAGCATTGAGGGGGGACCCATTTCCTCACGTTGCCTATGTATATCGGGAGTCATGCTGATCAACATCACACACTGAGCCTGGAAAGCATCCTCTTGATGCTTCTTCCGATTTCTTCGTCAAACGCGGGTTTGCCTCGAGAGAAACCAATTGTAGGGTGTAGGGACATACCGTCAACACGTACTCAATCTTTTCTTGCTTTAGCACCAAATACATGTTTTAGTGCCAGTCCAGAAAATTTGGCCTAACCAATTTTATTTGTTTCCAAAATACATCTCAATAACAGTTATACATTTCAACTAACCAAGAGAAATAAAATAAAACGAGAATTAAACACATAATTCATATGATCAATTTCCAGCAATCAAAATAAACATTGCCTTTCTTTTGTGTTTATTTTGTCTCCATTATTTTCACATACTCAACGACCCCATCGGAAGAGTACAAATTTATATCAGATATAAATTGTAATGGACTAGGATCCACATTCCTACTATTTCAATATCTGCTTGGGCTGATTACTGCAATATCATAATTGGTAGGTCTCCAAACCAATTGCAAAACTGCAATTCCTAGTTGATTGAACCTAGTTCAATCGGATTCCCCTTGACTTTCGTTTCTCTGCTTGGGCTGATGAAACAAAGTCAAGTTGATTTACAACTATCAAGCGGCGACACTTCGTGTCCCTATAAAAGTCCCGTTAGATGTAGATCCGAGCAAAAGACTTGGGCCTTAAATACTCATTGGAACGAAATCTCCGGTTTACTTTTAATTTTGATGGAAGACATCGTTCAACTTAATGAAAATCATATTTTAGTGAGGAACGCTTTAAAGACAGGGTATTAATTGCTTAATCGAGATCCAACAAGTTTACTATATCATATTTGAGCAATTATTGGGCGCCGCTTACCCAAACATGATTTTATACGGACGAACATTTATATGGATGCCGCTACCTAAACAATAATACGGTCCGACAAGTATTGGGCGCCGCCTACCCAAACAATTATAATGCGGACGTAAAAGACATTAACAGAATATAAAATAAGTTAACCAAGTTAGAAATAATAACCCGTTTAATCATTTAAACCATAATTTTAAAATCCAATTTTAAAATCAAGTTTTAACAATTAAATTCATTATTAATATTTTGACATTTAATTAATCCAATTAATTAAGTCCGTCATTAGTCCAACTAATGCGTTTTAATTAGATTTGATAATTCTTTTAAAATAAATTTTAAAATCCAATTTTAAATTTAATTTTAAAATTATTAAACTTCAATAATTAATCCAATTAATTATCTATTATCAATTGGTCCAACCAACAATCCGTTTATAAAATCAAGGAGTTTTATTAATTTTAAAACAGGACTTTAGTTATTTTAACTTTAGAGGCTCAGGTGCAATTTCCAAAATTGCTTGGAAGAGCTTGTTTAAAATCAAATTTGCAAAACAGCCCTCTCCGCATCACCTCCCAAATTCCACAGATCCCATCCGTAATTTGCGACATCCGATTCCAAATCCGGAATTTCCAAACCCCAAAAAAAACCGTAATTGTCATCTTAATCAATCATCATTCAACCAACACTGAAGAAAAAAGAAGAAGAAGAACACAATTCAGAAACCAGGTAATAGAACGGCATGATCGAACCAAGCGAAGGGTCGAAGCGGGGCGGAGCAACATGAATCGCCGCCGCGTTAAAAGCGATGCGAAGCGAGTCGCCGCCTGTTTCGAAGAAGCGTGTCAGACACGCGCAACGCACCGACCCAGTTGACTCAGCGAAGCGGCGCGTGAGGCGAACCGCCATTACCATGAACCCGTACGGGTGATCTCGCCGGACCGCTCTAAGCAGCTTGGCGAATCGCCGCCGCGACTCGGTTCGTGCGGTGAATCGCTCGAAGCGATTTATCAGTGGTCAAGGATATCGTCATCGCTGCACTCATCCGACGCGAATCGGCTCGCCGAGGACGACGACGAGCATCGCCGTCGCTTCACAAACCAGACGCGCGCCGATGCCGCTGCAGACGGGCCATCGATCGAAAAGGGGCACACCTCCCATCGACATCCCCAAATCAGTGAGATTGCGTCGTGATTTACAGCATCCGATGCAAGGCGCGGCACATAGCGCTCGCCTGCAGTAGTGTTGCGTGTCACCGGCGCACGCGAACGGTGTAAGGAAGACGAAGAGGGGGCGACGTTTTTGTACAGAAATCCCTAGGAAATTGATGCGAGGAGATGAACCCAAACAATATGTGTGTAACCTTAAACAATTAAAAGGGAAAACCACATATATCATCTAAACAAGTAGTACACGTATGGAGTCAAACCCCCAAATAACTTGTAAACAATCGGTGCGGTTAATCAAAATTGGCCGCACCTCACTGATTTTAAAATAAATCAAATTAATTAAGCAATTAATCAAGAGCCTATAGCTCTGATACAATTGTTGGAATTTAGAGGCACGTAATACATCCACAGCGGAAATTAAAGTTCACCAACAACGAACAACTAATTGCATAATTAAATACGAGTAAATGTAAACATAATTCTTACAGCAATTCGTACACGGATTCCTCAACTATGGTATCCACGTAACAGTCATTTACTAATCTACACATATCTGCCAGCGTTGAATCCCCGAGATGAATTTGCTAGGAAAATCCAAACTCTAGATTTTATGGAGAAAATATGAAGTGATTCGTTTGTGAATTCCTAAGAGCTTGTATATATAGAGAGGCTTAGCTTATTTCCCAAGCTAGCCCAATTAGGGAAATAAAACCTCTAATCTTGAATTAAATTAATTACTTTTAATTTAATTCCATAAATATAAATCTCTACGTATTTAAATGCCTTATATGAAAATCTCTACGATTTATTTCCATATACATTAAATCTTACAATTATATTCCAAATATAATTATTGGGAATTCTTATTTAATTAAATCAAATTTAATTAAATATTAATAATAATTAATTCCAAATTAATCTATTATTAATTACTTCTCCATAAATTAAATATTAAATCCAATTTAACATTTAATCAACCAACTATAATTAGTAAACAACCATTACTTGTTGTGTGACCCATATGCCCTCATATATCGAGCGATTAGTCAAACTAACGGTCTTAATTGAACCCTAGACAATAAATCAAACATTCTCAAAATATGAGGTACGTTGCGAGGAAATGTGTAACTACCTGTAACTGAAACATGGTATATTACGATTTTCTCCTTTCATTCACGAATACTCGATTAAGTCTTGAACATGATGAAGTGTCAATTCAAATAACTTAATCAATTTATCTCTAATCACTAATTGATCATGTATGTCACACATAGCCATAAAGTCTAAGTTGACGTGCATCGGTCGATGACTTAGATCCAATTATGATGAGAAGATGAATATTCTCTCTAAATCCACATTGAGGAATGAATCTTATTCTTAGCTCAACTACCACTCACATGCACTTCGTGATGAACCCAATCCAAGCCATATCTACCCATAGACGGGTGCAAGCGTTGGTCATGGTCAAAGTTCATCACTCCACACATGTCGTGCGTAATGACCTCAAGTCAAAGGAGTATCACATAGCTCCCACTAACCGAGACACCCGTAGACACGTATAGTGGAACTACATCAAACAGTTTCTCGGATGGGTATACCAATACCCTCTAAGGTATTTGTGCATCCATCATGAGATACCTAGTATCTCGTAGTAAGTGAGATCTTACTACACTCTCTAAGAGTATGATGCAGATCGCACACCAATCTCCATTGCATCATCAATATCCCATTCTTGATGATCCTTGATCGGGGCTATTTGAGAATCATGCTTAAGTCATTTTGGTTCTCACAACCTCAATGACAGCAATGACTCATGGGAACACTTGCATGAATAAATGCAAACAATCAAACATAATATTCAAACAAGTGTATTGCCATACATTAATATTAAATGAACTATAATATTAAATCAAACTGAATATCATCGAGTATTATGTCCTTACAATAGATTGTCTCTAGGACACTAACACTAACAGTTGTGTGATTTCCCAGGTGGGAACGAGTCAATTCATCCTCTTCAATCGTAGGTGCTTAATTTGATACATTGGTTCTAGGCTTATCCAGTACGAATTGATGTAATTTTAAGTGACTGCCCTTATCTCTCGATTAAGAAATGAACTAGGATAGTTTTATTAATTCATTTGTTTGAGTTTTGTAAGTTGATCATCGTCTAAGTTCGCGATTCTCTCCCCTTGACTCCACCTAGTTGGTTCCACCTTTTAGTGTTTTTGTGGTTTCTTTACTTGCTTTTCTTTCTTTTCTTGTATCTTGGTTCCGCAACTACATCAACATGTCGACACATAGCTCTAAGGCCACACCGTGCTCACTATTTCCCGTGGTTCGATAATTTAACCGGGCACTTATTTTTTGACTACGAGGATCCTCTTGTTGGGGTTATACTGAAAAGTATGCTTTTACTTTGTATAACCAAACTTAGTTTTCTTATTTATTTGCTGAAATAAATTATTAATCACTGTTGCATTTAAATATGAATGAATGTTATATATATTTATTGCAAACCCGTTCAATAAAGTCAGTACGTATTACGTTGTAGTTAATTTGGTGATACCAGATCACAGAAGATCAAATTAACACCTCCTCGTAATTAAGTACAAATTCACAACCTAGATGGAAATGAGCAAACCATCATGAAAGGTTGATGTATAAGACTCAGATTGACTTGTCTTGACCAAGAGATTATACTAGTGCATTTGGATGTGCTGAATAAGACCTACAAGAGGATAAATTCTTCGGTACTGAATATATAAGAATTAGACCTCAGTGGTGTGTTGTTTCTTAATCTCTGTCCCTTAAATAGGATCGTGTGAAATTAATAACTATTGCTTTGACTTATGATAGGAAGATAGTCATTGCGATTCGATACCTTATATCTTGGGCAATATTATTAATTACATGACGATTTCTGACATTTAATATGGAGAATCGTGTGCAAGTACGTCTTATTTGACTTGTCCCCTTGGTGGGCTCAGAACCTTTATCACACCAAATCTTGCAAGTGGAAATTTATTTCCGGTATGGATAATAATGTTGAGCTGTCTTTACTCCAAGGATAAAGACATTAATTAATATAAAACTTGTTTAGTGGCTTAATTAATTAATGGACTAAAATAATCTTAGACACGGGAAATAATGACCGGGAGCCATATTATAGTAAAGTCGTAATATGGGTTAAGATGGATAGTTCAATATTAATTTTATAGTGGAATAAATTAATATTATTGGACTTTGAATAATATTTGACTCAATATTATAGCTTCATAGTTCATTGGAGGTCCAATCTTAATTCTCCAAAAGGCCCCTCAAAAAGGCCAATTTAAAGTCCAATTAATGAAAGAGAGAAGAAAATGATTTGCCTAATATTTCTATGAATATTTTTGAAAATATGTAGGAAAAAGGAAGACAAGATTGTCTTGATTTCTTGTAGATATTTTATGGAAAGAGATAAGTATTGTAGGAATACATAATAATCCCATAAATTCAAGAAGTCAAATCTTGATTCTTTTTGCCTTGTTATTTTCGAAAATTAGGGATAAATAGGGGAAGAGATTTTTATGGAAAATTTAATTAAGGAGAAAAGAATATAGGAGATATATTCAAGATTTCTTGGAGACCAAGAAAAGATTTTCTCCCTCAATTTCTTGACCTAAAAATCGGCCCCCTCCTCCCTATAAATAGGGGATGAATTTTTCATTCCCAACTGCAATTCCATGTGTTGGAAATATTAGAAATCCACAAAGGTGGTGGCAAAATATTTTTGGTTTTCCCTCTTATTAAAATCGTTCGTGTGAATCCTCCCACCGGATTGCGTTCGTGGACTTGGGACATATTTGGGAAGGCTCTTTGGGTTGATCCATCGTCTCATCAGTCGTCTCTACAAGAGGTTAGTAATCTCGTAACTCCTAGATTCCGCATGCTTAGGATTTACGTGGATTACGTGTACGCATGTTGTTTATTCGCTTATTAATTATTATGTTGAATTGATTTAGGATTAATTCATGTTAGTAATTAATTGATTAATTTAAATATGTATTTAAAATCATCTCGAATAGATCCGGGCACCCCTAATTTCCCAACAACTGGTATCAGGGTTCTGGTTTCGAGCTCTGAATTTTAAATTATTATTTAAATTATGTTGGACATTAAATTGAAAAATTGGATTGTAGAATTGCTAGATCTGTTTTGCAGGTATCCAATTGTCATGGTATTTAATGTGTTTAATTTTCATGCGTATGAACGAATGGTTTTTAATTCGACTCGTTCGAATTTGTTTTTCTCGTGAGAAAATCCATGAGTAGATTAGGCTATTTGATTTGTTCAAGTGTAATAGGCTAGTCTAGATTTAAGGTGTATTTATTTTTTGTTAAATAAATTATAACCCGATTGAAGATGAAGACGGAGACAAGGAGTTAAAACGGATCCGGAACCGTACGTGGGCGACATGCGTCAAGCGAAACGTGCGAAGGGAGGCACACGCGCGACGCGGACGTCGCTAGTCGAACGGCGCCGGGCGGGATCAACCCTAGACGCGTGCGCAGGCGCATGGGCAATCGCGGGTGAAGGCGGCCAAGGCATGCGGGTGCGCGCGGCGCCTGCCGATGCCTACCGAGACTGCCGAGACCCGTGAGGGGCGATGCGCGCCGCGCCTAGGCACGTGGTCACGGTTGCTCGGCCAAGTGGCCGGATGCAGGCGTGCATCCCGGCTGCGAGCTGCTTGGCGTGGCGTTCAAAGACGGATTTTTTTTTCGAGACGAACGAGTGGGAGAAATTCAAGACAGCGTTTCTTCAAGATCAAGCCAAGGAAAATCTAACCATGACAGTTGGATAATACGTGCCCAATGTGTTTATTTTCTGCTTTGCTTGATTTATTGTTGTTTTTTTTCTTATGCTTTAATTAATTTGTTTAAATGTGTTTGCATGAGAATTGCTCAACGAAAAATCTCAAACTCAAAAATTACTAAGTATGTTTTAATAATTAATTTGGTTTTGAATCGAATTAATTTTGACCTCCATGAATTATTTATTTGTGAAATCTTTTGGAGAAATTCCCCTACGGGACGGTCAAAAGATAGCTTTCACATGAATAAATTCTCAAAAGGATGATTGTGAATTATTATTAGTGGCGATGACCCTCCCACGAGGCTCGTTCAAAATGAAGTAGTAATTCTGTCTTTAATCATGGTTATTACTTAGGTATAAAATTGATATGCATATACCTCACCGAAGTCTCTGTCAATTTTATATTGGTCAAGTGGGAGGCGACTATTAATTTTTGAAATTAAAGGTTTGTAACTATTATTGTTCGTAACCTGCTTGAATGTGATTTAAATGATGACCCTCCCACAAGGCTCATTTAAATCTGTTTTGAGATGTTCGCTGATACATGTTCATATTTTTTTGAGATTTCAATATGAATCATGTGATCAAATTATGTGATTTTCTTTGTGTTGATCCGGACATTGACACAAGATATATGTTTATTTTCAGTTTCATCATGTCTCAACCTTTTAATCCACTGTTCAATATACTGAAAGACAATCTGTTAACTGGAGAAAATTTTGTTGATTGGTATCGAAAACTCACTATTTTCCTCACTGCACAAAGCCATAACTGGGTTCTAACTGCACCCAAACCAGAGAAGCCATCAGACGAGGCTACGAAAATGGTTAAGAAAGAATATGCTGACTGGGAGCGTTCTAACGAAATGGCAAAGTGTACCATCTTGGCTTCAATGTCAGATATGTTGCAACATTAACACCAAAGCGTTGAGACCGATGCAGACATCATAATCAATCTTAAAGCGATGTTTCAACATCAGAACCGTGTAGCTCACCAGATCACCATGAGGGATATGCTCTCTATGAAAATGGTGGAGGGAACACCCGTGAGGGATCATGTTCTCCAGATGATGGCTCACCTTAATGAACTTGAGGTGCTTGGAGCTGAATATGACATCGAGACCCAAATCGATTTCATACTCCATTCCCTGCCCAAAAGCTTTGAGCAATTCATGTTGAATTATCAGGTGAACAATCAGAAGTTCACCTTGCCTGACCTGCTGCAAGCTCTTGTTTCGGCCGAAGGGATATTAGGAGGGAGCAACCAAGCTTTAACGGCATTTGGTCCATCTTCTTCTTCTAGGCCAAAGGGAGGCAAGAAGAAGAAGAAAACCAAAAACGAAAGCCAAGCTAACTCGAGTGTTGCCAAGGGCAAAGGTAAGGTGAAGAAGGAGGGTGGAGTAAAGAGTCCAGCTAAGGGAAAGTGCTACAACTGTGGTGAAAAAGGACATTGGAGGTCGGCCTGTTCCAAACCTAAAAGGAATGGAAATAAAGGTAATTCTCACTCACTAGTTGTTGAAACTTGTTTGACGGAGTATGCTACCCATTCGTGGGTAGTCGATACGGGATCTACTGATCATGTTTGTTTCATGTTATAGGGGTTCAAGCGGACCCGACAACTTAGTGGAAGTGAGATCCTCATCACGCTAGGCGATGCTACGAGAGTGGCAGCTGAAGCAGTGGGAGACGTGCACCTATCTTTTGAAGATCAGTTTTTAATTTTAAGAGATGTTCTTTATGTTCCTGTTTTTCAGAAAAATCTTATTTCAGTTTTTAAACTATTTGTCGATGGATATTCTGTTTGATTTAATAAACATGTTACTATTTTTCGTAACGATGTGATTATCTATCGTAGAATTTTACGAAACAATCTCTATATTATTAACTGTGCACACCACTCACAAAATGCATCGTATAACTCATCTACTATTTCATGTAAAAGAAAGCATTCGGCTAACGTGAAAGAAACACTTCTTTGGCACCTAAGATTAGATCATATTAACCCAAAAAGGATTCAAAGGTTGGTTCAAGATGGTTCATTGGGGTCTCTCCAGGTTGAACCATTTCCAACTCGCGAATCGTGCTTTGAGGGTAAAATGACCAAGAGGGCATTTGGAGCCAAGGGGCTTAGAGCTAAGGAAGTGTTAGAAATCGTTCACACCGACGTGTGTGGTCCAATGCAAATCAAAGCTAGAGGTGGCTACGAGTATTTTGTTACGTTTATCGATGATTACTCACGCTACAGATACATTTTCCTAATGAAGCATAAATCTGAGACCTTCGATAAATTCAAAGAATTTAAGGCTCAAGCAGAGAATCATAAGGAAAAGACTATCAAGTTTCTACGATCTGATCGTGGAGGCGAATACCTCAGTGATGAATTCTTGAACTACCTGTCGGAAGAGGGGATTGCATCCCAGTTGACTGCACCCGGTACCCGTCAACAAAATGGGGTTGCAGAACGAAGAAATAGAACACTTCTAGAAATGGTAAGATCAATGATGAGTTATGCAGATTTACCAAAACCGTTCTGGGGTTACGCTTTGGAAACAACAACCTATATTCTAAACTTAGTGCCATCCAAATCAGTTCCTAAAACCCCGAGAGAGTTGTGGACAGGGCGCATGCCCAGTTATGGACACATCAGGATCTGGGGGTGTCCGACATACGTGTTGGACAAGGAAGCTGGTAAGTTTGATGCACATTCGGAATTAAGGCTGTTCATTGGGTACCCCGAAGGGACGAAAGGATGCATGTTCTATGGTCTCGAAGATCAAAAGGTCGTAATCAGTAGGCACTTTAGATTTTTGGAAGAAGACTATATGAACGACAAAAGGCCTAGAAGTGAAATTACCTTGGAAGAACTTAAGGGGCCAACTCCATTGCCAACTGTACAAAATGATATACCAAACGTCACGCCTTCACAACCGGAACCTCGTCGTAGTTGGAGGGTTGTCCGACAACCCAGCGATTCTTAGGGATTGGAGAGTCTTCGGACTTGATATCAGGCGAAGAATCAGATCCCTGGTCCTACAATGAGGCGATCCAAGACAAAGATGCAACTTCTTGGAAAACAACAATAGAAGTCGAAATGGGTTCAATGGATCACAACAAAGTGTGGGAGCTAGTCAAACCACTTAATGGGGTAAAACCCATTGGATGCAAGTGGGTATACAAGAGAAAAAGGGGACCGGACGGAAAGGTTGAAACTTTTAAGGCAAGACTAGTGGCGAAAGGGTATACTCAGAAAGAAGGGATCGACTATGAGGAAACCTTTTCACCAGTAGCCATGCTCAAGTCCATCTGCATTCTCTTGTCGATTGCTGCGCACTTAGACTTTGAGATCTGGCAAATGGATGTCAAGACAGCTTTCCTCAATGGAAGTCTTGACGAAGAAATCTATATGCAACAACCCGAAGGCCTCATTGAAAAAGGTCAAGAGCATCTGGTTTGCAAGCTTAAGAAGTCCATTTATGGGCTGAAGCAAGCATCTCGTGCTTGGAATCAGTGTTTTGATCAAGTTATAAAATCCTACGGTTTTGATCAAAACAACTTTGAAAGTTGTGTTTACAAAAAGCGTGATCGAACTGCATTGATATCTTTGGTACTATACGTTGACGACATACTGCTCATCAGAAATGATGTAAATGTGTTATTGGACGTAAGGGCATGGCTGTCAAAATAGTTTGATATGAAGGATTTAGGTGAAGCCGGCCACATCCTAGGGATCAAGATCACTCGAGATCGCAAGAAAAGGATGATCGGGCTTTCATAAGCCTCATATATAGACACTGTTTTGAAATGCTTCAGCATGCAAGATTCCAAGAAAGGCTTTGTGCCCTACAGACACGGAATCCATCTATACAAGGAAATGTGTCCCAAAACACAGAATGAGATAGATGACATGAAAGGCATCCCTTATGCTTCGGCTGTAGGAAGCCTCATGTACGCAATGCTGTGCACGAGACTGGATATCTGCTTTGCCGTAGACATGGTAGCTAGATATCAAAGCAACCCGGGGAAAGCGCATTGGACTGCGGTAAAGAACATTCTGAAGTATGTGAAGAGGACACGAGACAAAATGTTAGTTTACCAGTCAGACAGTCTAATCCCCATCGGTTACACGAACTCGAATTTCCATTCAGACATTGAATCCAGAAAGTCTACCTCGGGTAGTGTGTTTTGCATGGGGGGAGGACCCATGACATGGAGAAGCATAAAGCAATGCATCACATATTCTACCATGGAAGCCGAATACGTAGCTGCTTGTGAAGCAGCGAAGGAAGCGGTTTGGCTCAAGAACTTCCTAGTTGACTTGGACGTTGTCCCGGATTTGCCCAGCACAATCACGGTCTATTGTGATAATGCCGGAGCAGTTGCAAATTCGAGGGAACCAAGAGCACACAAGGCCAACAAACACATTGAAACAAAATACCATCTTATATGAGAAATCGTTAAGAGAGGAGACATTGAGGTGGCAAAGATTGCATCGGAAGATAACCTAGCAGATCCATTCACAAAGGGTCTGTCTCAGAGTACATTCGAGAGACATGTAGAAGGAATGGGTGTCAAGAACGTTGCCAATCTGCTTTGAGTATAAGTGGGAGAAATTATTAGGTTTGTGTAGGGTGACATTAGATGTCACATAGAACACGAGACATGCTTTAGTATACTTAAAAGCAGACTTTGAGTATAAGTGGGAGATTGTTGGGGTTATACTGAAAAGTATGCTTTTACTTTGTATAACCAAACTGAGTTTTCTTATTTATTTACTGAAATAAATTATTAATCATTGTTGCATTTAAATATGAATGAATGTTATATATATTTATTGCAAATCCGTTCAATAAAGTCAGTACGTATTACGTTGTAGTTAATTTGGTGATACCAGATCACAGAAGATCAAATTTACAGCTCCTCGTAATTAAGTACAAATTCACAACCTAGATGGAAATGAACAAACCATCGTGAAAGGTTGATGTATAAGACTCGGATTGACTTGTTTTGACCAAGAGATTATACTAGTGCATTTGGATGTGCTGAATAGGACCTACATGAGGATAAATTCTTCGGTACTGAATATACAAGAATTAGACCTCAGTGGTGTGTTGTTTCTTAATCTCCGTCCCTTAAATAGGATCGTGTGAAATTAATAACTATTGCTTTGACTTATGATAGGAAGAGAGTCATTGCGATTCGATACCTTATATCTTGGGCAATATTATTAATTACATGACGATTGCTGACATTTAATATGGAGACTCGTGTGTAAGTACGTCTTGTTTGATTTGTCCCCTTGGTGGGCTCAGAACCTTTATCATACCAAATCTTACAAGTGGAAATTTATTTCCGGTATGGATAATAATGTTGAGCTGTCTTTACTCCAAGGATAAATATATTAATTAATATAAAGCTTGTTCAGTGACTTAATTAATTAATGGACTAAAATAATCTTAGACACGGGAAATAATGACCGGGAGCCATATTATAGTAAAGTCGTAATATGGGTTAAGATGGATAGTTCAATATTAATTTTATAGTGGAATAAATTAATATTAATGGACTTTGAATAATATTTGGCCCAATATTATAGCTTCATAGTCCATTGGAGGTCCAATCTTAATTCTCCTAAAGGCCCTCAAATAGCCCAAAATAAAGTCCAATTAATGAAAGAGAGAAGAAAATAATTTGCCTAATATTTCTATGAATATTTTTGAAAAATATGTAGGAAAAAGGAAGAAAAGATTGTCTTGATTTTCTTGTAGATATTTTATGGAAAGAGATAAGTATTGTAGGAATACATAATTATCCCATAAATTCAAGAAGTCAAATCTTGATTCTTTTTGCCTTGTTGTTTTCGAAAATTAGGGATAAATAGGGGAAGAGATTTTATGGAAAATTTAATTAAGGAGAAAAGAATATAGGAGATATATTCAAGATTTCTTGGAGACCAAGAAAATATTTTCTCCCTCAATTTCTTGACCTAAAAATTGGCCCCCCTCCTCCCTATAAATAGAGGATGAATTTTTCATTCCCAACTGCAATTCCATGTGTTGAAAATATTAGAAATCCACAAAGGTGGTGGCAAAATATTTTTGGTTTTCTCTCTTATTAAAATCGTTCGTGTGAATCCTGCCACCGGATTGCGTTCGTGGACTTGGGACATATTTGGGAAGGCTCTTTGGGTTGATCCATCGTCTCATCAGTCGTCTCTACAAGAGGTTAGTAATCTCGTAACTCCTAGATTCCGCATGCTTAGGATTTACATGGATTACGTATACGCATGTTGTTTATTCGCTTATTAATTATTATGTTGAATTGATTTAGGATTAATTCATGTTAGTAATTAATTGATTAATTTAAATATGTATTTAAAATCATCTCGAATAGATCCGGGCACCCCTAATTTCCCAACATCTCTTACACTTGAGAGGTGAGTATTGAAAAATACGTGTCAGCTGTACATTAAGTAGAAATAGAGTTAGAAACAATCACAGAACTGCTAAATTTGACAATTAAGTAGAATTAGAACAATTGGAGAAGTAGAATTAGAACAATTGCAGAAGTAGAATTAGAACAATTGCAGAAGTAGAATTAGAACAATTGCAGAAGTAGAATGAGAACAATCACAGAAGTAGAATTAGAACAATCACAGAATTAGAAAGAACTCATTCATATTCCTAACCAATCCTCAAACCGAAAATAACCATTCATGTGAATCATAGTTGTAATAAATGTAACTGGTTGATGCATTATCAATCATTTACGTGCTGGTGTGCAACAAGTTTTGGAAGACTATAAATAAGTGCCTAGAAGGCTATAAATACTTGTACAAGATTGTAATGAGGTTGGAAACACCCCTCAACTAAGTTATTGTTTGACTCAAAAGTCGTTATTTCTATGTTTATGCAACTCAAAGTGTGCTTCTTGAATACAAGTAGTGTTTCAAAACATCACTTCAAACAATGTATACTTTGTTAAGTGATTTGCATGTTTATGCAAGTCAAAGTGTTTCTACCCTACTAAGTTATTAACAGGAAGTACTCACTTATGAATATTACCAATTACCACATCTAGCAACAACAAAATATGTATTGTAAGAGTTGTAAAAAGGGTATTCAATTTAAAAATAAACATGATAGAGACAAAAAAAATTATCGGATACTTTTTAACGTTGTAGGTCCCGAACGGGTTTTCGTGAGGGTAGAAGTCTAGAGGGGAGGGGTGAATAGACTTCTAAAACTTTTCGTGGATCAGGTGTGATTAGCAAGTATGCCTGATTAGAGTGCAGAGTGAATCAGTATGGACTGATATCCAACTTACTGATTGCACGGAGGCAGACCAGTTCGACGTCTATCAGTTTAAATGATGGTACGAAAGATTAGTTAACCCGTGTGAAAACCAGTTTTACTCACTCAGATTTCTGATCAATCTATTTTAGATCAGATGACTAAAGTGTCAAGCTGATCAGTTCAGTAGCTTGATGCTAATCTAAACCAAATTCAGAATATGCATGCAGATAACAAATAGTGTGCAGTTAAGTGTAAATCAAGATAAAGGCACACAAATTTATAGTGGTTCCAACAACTTGTCCTACGTCCACTCTTCCCTATCAGCAGGGGCACCAACTTAACCAACTAGACTTAGTTTAATGTGTTAGTTCAACACAGTACAACCAACAGATGTTTCACGAGTTCTCACTCAACCAATCCCAGAAATTAGATCTAGAAACCCTAGACTGAAATCTTGCTATAACAAACTTAACCTAACTTGTGATTAGGTATAAGATTTGTAACGTTCCAACTGGAATACTATCCTATCGTCTAAGTAGCCTAAAGCTAGAGGATGAGTATTCTATGCTAAGAACAATGGGATGAACACTTAGAAAATAAGCTTCGATTTAGTGTTCTGTGTACGGAAATTTGCTTGTGCTTGAGCTTGATGATAATTTCTATAACCTTACTATGAAGGTTTGATCCCATATATATAGGCACGAAATCAAACTAGCCGTTGGAGAGAAATTCGAATTTCAGTCTATTTAATGTAGGTTTGCAGGCCCGATTTGATGTGTGCAGAGGCGGCATGGCCGAAAGCATGCAATCTTGTCCTTTCTAGCCATTTGACTCTGAAGCACCTCGTCCTGCAATGTTAGCTCCGTACATACGTATCTTGCTCTCATTGGTTATCAAGTACACTTATTCAGTGTTTGATTTACCAACTTAGGTTGACATTCTTCGTGTCTGATGCACGTGTATATCTTAGTGTCCTTCTTGTGAACACCAGATTAGGGCTGACCTGATCAGTCCATGCTGATCAGTCTACCAGATTGAGTCTTCTGATGCAGGTTGTCTTAGCACAACTTGTAGACTCGTCTTCTCTCTTTCTGATGTAGGTCTTCTAGTCTTCTGATCTTCTGATCTTCTTGACTAAACCTTTACATATTGAGTTCCCCCCCAATATGTGACCTATCTTGTTACATCAGCTGTCTATACATCTCAGCTGGTCATCCTAATCTGATATCTACTTCATCGATTACCAATGTGTCCATTTGGTCCTATCTAATCTGTTTTGGAACTTCCATCAAAACTATAAATTTCCCAACAATTTCCCCCTTTTTGATGGAACCAAAACAATAAATCAGAAAAACGGATAAACATAAAGAAAAATAAAGACAAGAAACAAAAATCAGAAGACATTGAGAAGATGTCTTAGGATTAGAAAACAGGTAACTCATTTCATTGATGGATTTGTATCTTACAAGTATAGAAATGATTTGCAAAAAGTATTACCTAACATTCTGTCCTAAGAACCAATCTTCTGCTTACTTCTTGTCCCTTAAGCCTTTAGGAACTTGGAATATGTCATACATCCTCTTAAGTACTTCCTTCTGGCGATCTTCCTCAATTATTTTCCTCTTTCTAGTACATCGCTTTAAGCTTGTCTGAACGCAACTGGATCGTATTTGTTTCTTTTCAGAGGAGGCATCAGAAATTCATATCTGGGAGCAGAAGGTCTTATCGTCATAATCTGTCCTTCTCTCATGACCTCTTGATAGAAAGCTAGATATTTTGCTTCAAGCCAGTCCAGAAAGATTTCGTCAAATAACATGTCATCTTTGTCTTCTGGAACTCGCTGTATCATAAAGACATCACATAACCAATCAGTCTTTATGACCCTCCATGGTTCGCGAAGATCCTCCCTGCCAATAAGTACATCATCCATGCTGGCAGGAAGGGCTCGTTCAATCCACTTCTCATCAAATTCAGCACCGGTCACAACAACCTTCTTCTTCTGCTTCCATCTGAAGGCTCTGTCCAGACCTCCAGCTTCATTCAACTTCTTCCTTTTGAGGGCATCTTTCATGACCTTTTTTCTCTTGATCTGATCCTGTTGTTCTTTGATCTGCTCAGATGTGAGTAATAGTTCAGACCTGGTCACTACTGTCTTCTTCTTGGGTTCCTTTACTTGCTTCCCTTTCTGTGTCTTCTTTCTCTCACCAACTGCTTCTGCTGATTCAGAAGTGAATTCTTCTTCTAGCTTTCTGGCTAATTCCAGATTTTTGGCTTCTTCCTCAGTTTGTAGTCGTTTCTGAACAGTCGATGAAAAATCTTCAATCCTGTCGACTCTTGAGGTTAAATCCACCATAGCTGTTTTCTGCTCAGAAAAAGCTTTATCTTGAAGATCAAGCTGCTTAGTGTGCTCTTCAATCGTTGAAAATAACTCAGCTAGTTTAGTATCTGCCAATTCCGTAGCCTGACTTGGTGCAGCAACAGTCACTATAGTTAGCTGACCTTGACCTTCTTGGAGTTTTTCTGATGTTCCAGCTTCATCCCTTCCTTCCCTTTTTCTGATGTTCTTCTCCAAGGTTGTGAAAAGAGTCAGCATTTCCTTCTTCAGGTCTTCTACCTCCAATGATTGAATCTTGACAGATGAGGTAGAAGATGGAGCCGGTCCAAGCATTTTTGAAACTGCTTCGTCCAATGCCTTCTTGGCAACAGAGACAGAAACCTCAAACCTCCTGACCGAGGCTTCAAAACTGGAGTCCGCCTGCATGAGAGACTTATACGCTTCTTCCAGAAGAACTCTGACATCAGACACCATAGACACCTACAGGCCCAGCTTTTGCATCATGGTTTCCACTTTGGCCATCTCCCTTAAGGCAATTTCAGAATGCATTTCCGACAGCTTCTTTGTAGTTTGATTCCTCTCAGCTTCAACCAGCTGCTTAGTTCTTTCATCCATTTGAACAAGTAAATTTGCAGCAAGTGTGTTGAACTGAGTTTCAACAGATGCCTTTACCCCATCCAGAATAGACATTGTGACTTGATTAAGGGTCTCAGGCAGAATCATGTAGACGGGAGCAGATGTTTGTGCCTCACCAGTCAGGGTCTCATTTGTAGCACCCTCGATTGGTTCATCGGCAACTGGCATAGTATCCAATTCTGTCTGACCTTCTTCCTCCTCAGTTTCAAGTTCTGGATACCCCAATAGTTTGTTGACTAACCAGGCGACATCAGCGTTTGTTACTAACTCGGTAGCACTTCCCACGCCTGTCAGGTTTTTCATCCTCAGCTCCATGTCAACAAACTCATCCTTTCCATAAGCATCCAGGACCATCAGAAAGTCCTCGATATGCTGCAACCGAGCGTCCCTCCAAAATAGGGCATCTACCACAATCTGTCGCACACCCGGATGATCCACCAAAAACGAAAAGTGCTTGGTCAGAAAATTATCAACCCTTCTCCTCAGAAATTTGACAATCGGTTTCTCTGGTTCAGGAGATTCGAACATAATTTTTGTGTTGAATGGGTTGTGGGTGATAGACACAAACATGGCCTTCTACTGAGCCGTCTGTATGCCCAGAGTGGCTTCCCTGAATGGCTCAGGCTCAGCAACAATCTGTGGATGGGTAGGTGAAGGAATAGAGTTGGGTTCAGGTTGAGGTTCAGTAGGCTCAGGTTGAGGCATGTCAGGTTGAGCGAGTACTGGTGGTTGAACCTCAATGGTTGGAGTTTGCTCAGATGTAGTAGGTTCAGGTTGAGCAGGTTGAACTGGGGGTCTGGGAGGTGATGGTAAGGGTGCATCAGGGTGGGGAGATGGAAGAGTAGGTGATCTGGGGTAATGTGTGGGTTCATGGCCCTTGAAAAGAGAACTCAGGTGAGCTGAGTCAGAAGGTTCAGACTCATCTTGAGCTTCTTCAGGCTGTACTCCTTCTTGCTCACCGGTCTCCATCTGACCAGGTTCTTCCACAATCGTCAGCTCTTGCTCCGCATGTTGGGAAAAACGGGGTGCCCAGATCTATTCGAGGTGATTATTTAAATACATATTTAAATTAAACAGTTAATTACTAGCATGAATTAATCCTAAATTAATTCAACATAATAATAAACAACATGCATACACATAATTCACGTAAATACTAAACATGCAGAACTAGGAGTTACTGAATTACTAACCTCTTGAAGAATCAAACGGATGAATCAACTCAAGAGCCTTCCCAAATATATCCCCAAAGTCCACGTGCGTTATCCGGTGGGAAGATTTCAACGAACGATTTTAATGGATAGAAAATAAAATATTTTGCTACCACCTTTGTGGATATCTAATATTTCCAACACATGGAATTGCACTTGGGAATGAAGAGCTCATCCCCTATTTATAGGGAGGAGGGGGGGGGGAGGGGGCGAAAATTAGGGCTTAGGAAATAAGGAAGAAAATATTTTCTTGGTCTCCAAAAAATCTTGAATATATCTTCTATATTCTTTTCTCCTTTATTAAATTTTCCATAAAAATCTCATTCCCCTCTTCTACCTTATCTTTTTCGAAAAATACACTAATAAAGGAGTCAAGATTTGACTTCTTGAATTTATGGGATAATTATGTATTCCTACAATAATTATCTCTTTCCATAAAATATCTACAAGAAAATCAAGACAATCTTTTCTCCTTTTTATAGACAATATTTTCGAAAATTATGACTTGAAAATATAGCAAGAATATTTTCTTCTCTCTCTCATTAATTGGACTTTATTTTGGGCTATTTGGGGGGCCTTTAGGAGAATTAAGATTGGATCTCCAATGGACTATGAAGCTATAATATTTTGGGCCAAATATTATTCAAGTCCATTAATATTAATTTACTCTACTATAAAATTAATATTGAACTATCCATCTTAACCCATATTACGATTTCACATATAACATGGCTCCCGGTCTATTTCCCGCGTTTAAGATTATCTTAGTCCATTAATTAATTAAGCCACTGAACAAGCTTTATATTAATTAATATCTTTGTCCTTGGAGTAAAGACAACTCAACGTTATTATCCATGCCGGAAATAAATTTCCACTTGCAAGATTTGACATGATAAAGGATATGAGCCCACCAAGGGGACAAATCAAGCAAGACATACTTGCACTCGATTCTCCGTATTAAATGTCAGCAATCGTCATGTAATTAATAATATTGCCCAAGATACAAGGTATCGAATCGCATTGACTCTCTTCCCATCATAAGTCAAAACAATAGTTATTAATTTAACACGATCATATTTAAGGGACGGAGATTAAGAAACAACGCACCACTGAGGTCTAATTCTTGTACATTCAATACCGAAGAATTTGTCCTCCTGTAGGTCCTCATTCAGCGCACCTAAATGCGCTAGTGTGATCCCTTGGTCAAGACAGGCCAATCTGAGTCTCACACTTCAACCGTTCATGATGGTTCGTTCATTTTCATTTGGGTTGTGAATTTGTACTTAATTACGAGGGCTGTTAATGTGATCTTCAGGGATCGGGTATCACCAAATTAACTACAATGTAATACGTACTGTCTTATTGAACGGGTTTGCAATAAATATATACAACATTCATTCATATTTAATGCAACAGTGATTAAATATTTATTTCAGCAAATAAATAAGAAACTTCAGTTTGGTTATTCAAAGTAAAAACATACTTTTCAGTATAACCCCAACAATCTCCCACTTATACTCAAAGTCTGCTTTTAAGTATACTACATCATGTCTCGTGTTCTATGTGACATATAATTTCACCCTACACGAACCTAATAATATTTCTCCCACTTATACTCAAAGCAGATTGACAACGTCCTTGACACCTATTCCTTCCACATGTCTCTCGAATGTACTCTGAGGCAGACCCTTTGTGAATGGATCTGCTAGGTTGTCTTCCATGCAGAACACACTACCCGAGGTAGACTTTCTGGAGTCAATGTCTGATTGGAAATCCGAGTATGTGTAACCGTTGGGGATCAGACTGTCTGACTTGTAAACCATCATTTTATCCTGTGTCCTTTTCAGGTACTTCAGAATGTTCTTTACTGCAGTCCAATGCTCTTTCCCAGGGTTACTTTGATATCTTGCCACCATGCTTATGACAAAGCAGATATCCGGTCTCGTACACAGCATTGCATACATGAGGCTTCCCACAGCCGAAGCATAAGGGATGCCCTTCATGTCATCTATCTCTCTGTGTTTTGGGACAGATTTCTTTGGATAGATGGATTCTATGTCTGTAGGGCACAATGCATTTCTTAGAACCCTGCATGCTGAAGCGCTTCAAAATAGTATCTATATATGAGGCTTGCGAAAGCCCGATCATTCTTTTCCTGCGATCTCGAGTGATCTTGATCCCTAGGATGTGACCGACTTCCCCCTAAGTCCTTCATATCGAACTGTTTTGACAGCCATGCCCTTACGTCTGATAACACCTTTACATCGTTTCCGATGAGCAGAATGTCGTCCATGTATAGTACCAAAAATACCAATGCAGTTTCGTCACACTTTTTATACACACAACTTTAGAATTCGTTTTGATCGAATCCGTAGGATTTTATAACTTGATCAAAACACTGATTCCAAGCTCGGGATGCTTGCTTCAGTCCATAAATGGACTTCCCGAGCTTGCAAACCAGATGCTCTTGGCCTTTTTCAATGAAGCCTTAGGGTTGTTGCATATAGATTACTTCGTTAAGATTTCCATTGAGGAAAGCTGTCTTGACGTCCATTTGCCAGATCTCAAAATCTAGATGCGCATCAATCGACAAGAGAATGAGGATGGACTTGAGCATGGTTACGGGCGAAAAGGTTTCCTCATAATTGATCCCTTCTTTCTGAGTGTACCCTTTCGCCACAAGTCTTGCTTTGAAGGTTTCAACCCTTCCGTCCGGTCCCCTTTTTCTCTTGTATACCCACTTGCATCCGATGGGTTTTACCCCATCAAGTGGTTCGACTAGCTCCCACACCTTGTTGTGATCCATTGAACCCATCTCGACTTCCATTGCTATTTGCCAAGATTGAGCATCTTTGTCTTGGATCGCCTCGTTGTAGGACCATGGATCTGATTCTTCTACGGAGATCAAGTCCGTAGACTCTCCGATCCCCAAGAATCTCTCGGGTTGTCTGATAACCCTCTGTTGGTCCTGGTGCTAACGAGTCTCACACGTGTATGGGGGGGGAATACACGTGTTCAGTGATTTTTTAAAACTTTTCTTTCACTGAGGTCAGATGGGTCAGGTTATCCTGATAATTTTGCCCTGAGAAGCACGGATTGCCCTGAGTCAAAGTCTACTGAGACAATGATCCTGAGCTGCTTTCAGAAGCTTCAGATTAGCCCAACTGATCCTGAATTTATCAGAGATCCTGAGGAGCTTGGATTAGATAATTATCTTACTGAACACTCAGTAGAGTTAGTTCAGTTTGGTAACTATCTGTTCTAGCTACTCAAGTGTGCGGAATGGTTGGCCCTAAGTTTATACTCGTTTTAGCTTTGCTGAAAATCTTCCCTTCAATAAAACAGTGATTAAGGCTATGATCAATTTGATGCAAGTTCAGTGGATTGGTTCCAACTGAATATCAGTGAAATATGCTTTCAGAGAAAAACATGCGACAGATAATAATGCAGTACAGAAAGCAAACAACACAGCAAATATAGTGGTTCAGAGACTCAAGCTCCTACATCCACTCTCTCTGATCTTCAGAGAAATTCCTTAACCACTTCCTAAAGCTTTCAGGCTAACTCACTGTAGCTTACTCACTTTTCTACCTTGAGTTTTCTGGCTGACTCACTGCAGCTTACTAACTCAAACACACACAAGTGTTCAGACTACCACAAGTAGCTTACTAACTTCTTCTCTAGAGTTTTCTGGCTAACTCACTGTAGCTTACTCACTCTTTACAACTCTAACTCACCAACAAAACACACACAAACTACCTTAACATAGGGTTTGGATTTTGGGTTGGTTTCCAACTAGGGTGAGACATCCTTTACAATAAGAACTAATGCAAAGGCTAGGATATCTCTTCTAAGCTTTGGATATATCTATCAATCTAGGCTTAGAATAGTGAGCTCTCTCCAATGTGAAACACTTGGGAAATTCTAGGTTTTTCGAGTGCTTCAATTTGCAATAATACGAATGAGCTCTTGAGTTGCTTTGAAATTTCTCGTAACCTCTCAATGTAAAGGGTTACTGGTATTTATAGGCAACTTCACCAAGGTAACTCTTTGAAAACTATCCGTTGGAAGAGATAGCTTTATGAGTTTCCTCTTCTGGTGTTTGATGAACGACTATTTTTAGGGTTTGAACACTCCCTTGCATGTTTTAGGAAATATGCAATCATGTAGCCAATCACAAATTTTTGCAGTCTGGAACTTAGTACTACTGACATAATTCAGGGTCCTGTCGCTTTCAGTGTCAGTGAAGTACAATGTTGTCTTCCTCTGATTGGTTCTTGTCTTCAGTGAATGTAGACAAACAAAACGGCTCTTTTTGGTCAATCTTTCTGAATGAGACAACCTTAAACAACACGTAGACTTAGTTCATTTTGTTCTGCACTAGAATGTTTTGGGCAATATCTACTTTTCTGAACATGTGCGTTTTTCTCAATTTTGTAGTCTTCAGATAGATATTATTCAGTGCCTCTGAACATTCAGGTTATACTGAGTTTTCAGTATCTTACTGAGTCTTCAGTAACTACAGAGTCTTCAGTGTCTTCAGCAACTTACTGAGTCTTCAGTGTCTTCAGCAACTTACTGAGTCTTCAGTGTCTTCAAGATCTAACCTGATCTATATCTGCTAACTATACATTGTGCAGATATCTTCCTGAACCAATCTATGCTGAAACCTGACTCAGACAATCAAGATTATCCTGAACATGTCATACTCAGGGGTTTTTGGGATCTAATCAAAACTTCTTTATTAAAATCATCTCCCAACACCCTCCCACTATGACGAGGTTCCGGTTGTGTAGGCGTTACGTTTGGTATGTCATTTTGGACAGTTGGCAATGGAGTCGGCCCCCTAAGTTTTTCTAAGGTAATTTCACTTCTAGACTTTCGACTGTTCATATAGTCTTCTTCCAAAAATCTAAAGTGAGTACTGATTACCACCTTTTGATCTTCGGGACCATTGAAAATGCATCCTTTAGTTTCTTCGGGGTACCCTATGAACATCCTTAATTCCGAACGTGCATCCAATTTACCGGCTTCCTTGTCTAGCACGTATGCCGGACACCCCCAGATCCCGATGTGTCCAAAACTAGGCTTGCGCCCCATCCACAATTCTCTTGGGGTTTTAGGTACCGATTTGGATGGCACTAGGTTCAGAATATATGCCGCTGTTTCTAATGCGTAACTCCAGAACGATTTTGGTAAATCCGCATAACTCATCATTGACCTTACCATTTCTAAAAGCATTCTATTCCTTCGTTCTGCAACCCCATTTTGTTGAGGGGTACCGGGTGCAGTCAACTGGGATGCAATTCCCACTTCCGATAGGTAGTTCAAAAATTCATCGCTGAGGTATTCGCCTCCACGACCAGATCGTAGAAACTTGATACTTTTTCCCTTATGATTCTCTGCTTGAGCCTTAAATTCTTTGAACTTATCAAAGGTCTCAGATTTATACTTCATTAGGAAAATGTATCCATAGCGTGAGTAATTATCGATAAAAGTAACGAAATACTCGTAGCCACCTCTAGCTTTGATTTGCATTGGACCACACACATCGGTGTGAACGATTTCTAACACTTCTTTAGCTCTAAGCCCCTTGGCTCCAAATGCCCTCTTTGGTCATTTTACCTTCCAAGCACGATTCGCAAGTCGGAAATGGCTCAATTTGGAGAGACCCCAAAGAGCTATCTTTCACCAACCTTTTAATCCTTTTCGGGTTAATATGACCTAATCTTAGGTTCCAAAGAAGTGTCTCGTTCACGTCAGCCGAGCGCTTTCGTTTACAAGAAATAGTAGATGTGTTATAGGATACATTTTGTGAGTAATGTGCACAGTTAATAATATAGAGATTGTTCCTCAAAGTTCCACGACAGATAATCACATCGTTACGAAAAATAGTAACATCTTTATTAAAACGAACAGAATATCCATCGATAAACAGTTTAGAAATAGAAATAAGGTTTTTCTGAAAAATAAGAACATAAAGAATATCTCTTAAAATTAACGTCTTGTCGCCAAAGGACAGGTGCACTTCTCACTGCTTCAGCTGCCACTCTCGTAGCATCGCATAGCGTGATGAGGATCTCACTCTCACTTAGTCGCAGGGTCTGCTTGAAACCCTACAATGTGAAACATACATGATCAGTGGATCCCGTATTCAATACCCATGAATGGGTAGCATACTCCGCCAAACAAGTTTCAACAACTAGTGAGTGTGAATTACCTTTCTTTCCACTCCTTCGGAATTGGAACAGGCCCACCTCCTATGTCCTTTCTCCCCACATTCCAACATATCCTCTTGCTTAAACTTTCATCCTTGAAGTTTGAATAGAACTGGTTAATCCTGTTTGTCTCTTCATCGTTCTTACAACCAAATGGCCTAAAACGAGAAGCAGACCTTTTTGCAACCATGTTCGCTTTCTTGTGCTCAATGTCCTCTTCAACCAAAGTAACGGCTCTTTTGAGATCATCCACAGTAAAATTTATATCTTCCAATAGGTATCTTACATAAGGATGATCATAGCTCTTTGGCAGAGTTTTGAGAATCAAATCAAATTTGCTTTTGAAGTCACATTTTTCGCCAAGAAATGTCAATTCTTCAAAGAGGACCATTACCCTAGAAATGTGTTCTTTAGCAGTCATTCCTTCTTCCAACCTCAACTTGTTCAAATCATGCTTAATGTTTTGAACTGCCATATGAGTTGGATGCGCGAACATCACTTCAAGATTTCCCATAATGTCTGCAGCTGAGAGAAGTCCTTGATGAAGGTGCCTTACAGAATCTGACGTTGATGTCAAGATAATGTCCTTTATCAACTCATTCCCTAGCTCCTATTCATTATATTCCATCTCTTCCCATATACTACCATCTTTGGTTAGTTCTTCGGGTTTTGGTTCATTAAGCACCCATTTGTACTCATGTGAAGCAAGGAAATTCATAAGGTTTCATTTCCAAACAATAAAGTTTTCTCCAGTGAGAAGGTTGTCTTTCAGTAAATTGAACAGGTATTAAAAGGTTGCGACATGATGAACTGAAATAAACATATATTTTGTATCAATATCCAAATCAACACAAAATTAAATCACACAATTCGATCACATGATTCATATTAAAATCTCAAAAAAAAATATGAACATGCATCAGCCAACATCTCAAAAAGATTTAAATGAGCCTCGTGGGAGGGTCATCATTTAAATCACATTCAAGCAGGTTACAAACAAGAACAGTTACAAACCTTTAATTAAGAAATTAATAGTTGGCTCCCAATTGACCAATATAAAATTGACAGGGACTTCAGAGAAGTATATAAATATCAATTTTATACCTAAGTAATAACCATGATTAAATACAGAATTATTACTTCACTTTGATCGAGCCTCGTTGGAGGGTCATTGTCGCCACTTATAATAATTCACAATCATCCTTTTGGGAATTTATTCATGTGAAAGCTATCTTTTGACCGTCCCGTAGGGGAATTTCTCCAAAAGATTTCACAAATAAATAAATCATTGAGGTCAAAATTAATTTGTGTCAAAACAAATTAATTATCATAACATACTTAGTAATTTTTTGAATTTGAAATTTTTCGTTGAGCAATTCTCATGCAAACACATTTAAACAAATTAAATAAAGCACATGAAAATACGACAGTAATAAATCAAGCAAAGAAGAAAATAAACACATTGGGCATAAATTATCCAACTGTCATGGTTTAGTTTTCTTTGGCTTGATCTTGAAGAAACGCCATCTTGAATTTCTCCCACTCGTTCGTCTCGAACAGAACCCCGTCTTTAAACGTCACGCCAAGAGGCCGGCCGGATGCACATGCCCGCCTTGGCCATTCATCCACCTCTTGCGCGCATGGTGCCGCGAGCCCTTGTGCGCGCACCAGTGTGCGCGCCCGGCAGCGTCTCCAAGCGAGCCGGGGCGATCCCGCCTAGCGCCGTGTGCTAGGCCCATCCGAGCGCCGTTCGCACCGCGTCTGCGCCTTCCTTGGCACATTTCGCGCGGCGCACGTCGCCTACGTATGGTTCCGGATCAGTTTTAATTCCCTTCATCTCCGTCTTTGTCTTCGATCAGGTTACAATTTATTTAACTAAAAATAAATACCTTAAATCTAGACTAGTCTATTACATTGAACAAATCAAATAGCCTAATCTACTCGTGGATTTTCTCACGAGAAAAACAAATCCGAACGAGTCGAATTAAAAAAAAACATTCATTCATACGCATGAAAACACATTAAATACCATGACAATTGGATACTTGCAAAACAGATCTAGCAATTCTACTATCCAATTTCAATTTAATGTCCAACAATTTAAATAACAATTTAAAAATCGAGCTCAAAACCGAGCTCGATGCGGCTTGTTGGGAAAAACGGGGTGCCTGGATCTATTCGAGGTGATTATTTAAATACATATTTAAATTAAACAGTTAATTACTAGCATGAATTAATCCTAAATTAATTTAACATAATAATAAACAACACGCGTACACATAATTCACGTAAATCCTAAAAATGCGGAACTAGGAGTTACGGAATTACTAACCTCTTGAAGAATCAAACGGATGAATCAACCCAAGATCCTTCCCAAATATATCCCCAAAGTCCACGTGCGTTATCCGGTGGGAAGATTTCAATGAACAATTTTAATGGAGAGAAAATAAAATATTTTGCTACCACCTTTGTGGATTTCTAATATCACATGGAATTGCACTTGGGAATGAAGAGCTCATCCCCTATTTATAGGGAGGAGGGGGGGGGGGCGAAAATTAGGGCTAAGGAAATAAGGAAGAAAATCTTTTCTTGGTCTCCAAGAAATCTTGAATATATCTTCTATATTCTTTTCTCCTTTATTAATTTTTCGATAAAAATCTCCTTCCCCTCTTCTACCTTATCTTTTTTGAAAAATACACTAATAAAGGAGTCAAGATTTGACTTCTTGAATTTATGAGATAATTATGTATTCCTACAATAATTATCCCTTTCCATAAAATATCTACAAGAAAATCAAGACAATTTTTTCTTCCTTTTATAGACTATATTTTCGAAAATTATGACTTGGAAATATAACAAGAATATTTTCTTCTCTCTCTCATTAATTGAACTTTATTTTGGGCAATTTGGGGGGGCCTTTAGGAGAATTAAGATTGGACCTCCAATGGACTATGAAGCTATAATATTTTGGGCCAAATATTATTCAAGTCCATTAATATTAATTTACTCCACTATAAAATTAATATTGAACTATCCATTTTAACCCATATTACGATTTCACATATAACATGGCTCCCGGTCATTATTTCTCGCGTTTAAGATTATCTTAGTCCATTAATTAATTAAGCCACTGAACAAGCTTTATATTAATTAATATCTTTGTCCTTGGAGTAAAGACAGCTCAACGTTATTATCCATGCCGGAAATAAATTTTCACTTGCAAGATTTGGCATGATAAAGGATATGAGCCCACCAAGGGGACAAATCAAGCAAGACGTACTTGCACGCGATTCTCTGTATTAAATGTCAGCAATCGTCATGTAATTAATAATATTGCCCAAGATATAAGGTATCGAATCGCATTGACTCTCTTCCCATCATAAGTCAAAGCAATAGTCATTAATTTCACACGATCCTATTTAAGGGACGGAGATTAAGAAACAACACACCACTGAGGTCTAATTCTTGTATATTCAGTACCGAAGAATTTGTCCTCCTGTAGGTCCTCATTCAGCGCACCTAAATGCGCTAGTGTGATCCCTTAGTCAAGACAGGCCAATCTGGGTCTCACACTTCAACCGTTCATGATGGTTCGTTCATTTCCATCTGGGTTGTGAAATTGTACTTAATTACGAGGGCTGTTAATTTGATCTTCAGTGATCGGGTATCACCAAATTAACTATAACGTAATACTTACTGCCTTATTGAACGGGTTTGCAATAAATATATATAACATTCATTCATATTTAATGCAACAGTGATTAAATATTTATTTCAGCAAATAAATAAGAAACTCCAGTTTGGTTATACAAAGTAAAAGCATACTTTTCAGTATAACCCCAACACCGTACCGACCGTGCGTTCAGAACTCACAACGGTCTCCTCACCAGCCTGCTCGATCAGCATCTCACCAGATTCCATAATTTCAACATCGCTGTCTTCATCCCGAAGACCTCCAGACGACATCCCAACCTTCTTCGGCAGCTTGCAGTGAGCTTTTTCTGACGTTTCTCACTCACATCTTCAGCTGTCCTAGTTGGTTTGCTGGCCAGCTGCTTCCTTTTGAATACCCTAGTCTTGAGTTGGCCTTGTGCCTCAGACTGCACAGATGAGGTAGAACCCTTATCCTTCTTGCCCTTGGGCACATAGGGGGTTAAGTCGTCATCCCGTTGTCCAGATAGTTCTTCGTCCTTGTGCAGTAGAGCATTGAACTTCTCCTGATATGGCTTGCTTCCAGCCTCAGACCAAGGATAATTTGGCAACTTATCAGCAAGAATCATTGAAACTTTGTGAATGTTGCAGATGTTCTTGGACAACACCACTTGATTCTTCTCATTCACCACGAATTTAGAGGTTTCTTGCAACAGACGATTCTTGAATAGCCCCATCCAATTCATGTCGGGAGGTTTCACAATAATAGCAGTCATGACATGCAGCTTCTGTTGAGTTAGTGCATCTGGGCTGAAAGCAATTCCCAGAATTACTCTTGACACGATCTCAAAGAGCAATCTATACTTCCTCTTTAGGTAGGGAACCTTGACATTGGTGATGTTTGTAATGTTCCCTGGCCTGGGCATCACCTTCTGTAAATACTCCTTATCTGACATCCCCGGGGTGAACTCATCAGGATAATTCCGTCCAGTGGGTAAGCCAAATATCCGTCCAAGGTCATCGTTGGTGACATCAATTTTGTTTCCTCCGACAAATGAGTATAACTCTTTGTTCTCAGTCTCTTCCAACTTCCTCAAAAATTCCAGAGACTGTATGATATGCACACTACTCAAGTGCCAGAAGCAAAACTGCTCAAGTCTGCATGCTCTAAGACAATCCAAAATTTCCTTCGATTCAGGATCGTTTGTTGTGTTGAATATGACATACTTTTCATCAATTACTTGTTTAACCATCAAAGTATAGTCACAGTTCTCAGTGGATGTCTTAGAAGTTGCCATATCTGAAATCGCATAAGTACCCAAAATTAGGGGACTATGAAAGTTCATATACATATAAGCAATTCTTAAACGTGAAAAAGCAATATGCGAAACGTTCAACTGGGCATCTATTCCAAATAAGCATATTGATCAAATTATGCATAGAAAAATATCATCATACAAATTCAGTTTAATTTTATACATAACAGAACGATACACATGAAATTTATAACCCTAGCATATGAATGTTCGAAACATTTAGAAGAAATTACCAAAGTAAGCAATTTGGAGTTTGAAAATTTTTTGATTGAATCACTCTTTGAATCGCGAAAGTTTGGGTAAAGTTTTGCAGTCTGAGAATTTGAAGATAAGTAGATGAAAAGTTTTTCTCAAACTAGTTTTATGGTTTAAATAGATAGGAGGGAAAACATTTTGCACGAATATTTTTGTAAACTTGAGTATCCGTGTTTAAAACAGATGGTCAAGATTAATAGGTTGAAAAGTTATTTGATCGTGCGATTGATGATTAAGGGACTGCAGACTTTTGGACTTAAAAACTCGCAATAAAAGCATTTAATACATAAATCCCACGTCTGCATTTAATGCTTGCAGGTATGATGTCATAAAGTAATGTGCACATCAATGATCACACAGATATGGATAAGCTCAGATGACTAGCTAAATCAGATAACACATATCAGGTGATAGAAAAATAGATAAACAAGATCAGAAAACGTATCTGACTGACTGATATCGTAATCAATCAGTTACCACATTTGTCGAGTCTGACTAATCTGATTCCTATTGACCTTTCTGTGTAGTTAGGCCTTAGTAAATTTTTTCCCAACAATGTTTTATCCCTCAGATCAGGTTCCTTCTGATCTAAAACCCTTAGTCAGTTGAGGTCCTCAACTGACATTCTTCTCTGATCAATTCCCAACTGATCTTTTTCGATCAAATGAAGTTCCCCCTTCATCTGACCTTCTTACCTGATCAGTCTCTTAACCAACTGGTGTTAGAGATTAATCCACAAAAGTAATCTGGTGCTTGGGGCTTGGTTAAGATGTCAGCTCTTTGCTTATAAGTATGGATCTTTTCAATTCTGATGTTTTTCTTTTCTGCATGGTCTCTGATAAAATGGTGTCTGATGTCCACATGCTTGCATCTCGTGTGCAGAACTGGATTCTGAGTGATGGCAATTGCACTATTACTATCAAAGAAAATAGGCACATTCGTAGCTACAATGTTATAATCCCTCAGCTGCTGACACAGACAGAGCAGTTGGGAGCAACATCTTCCTGCGGCCATATATTCTGCTTCAGTAGTAGACGTGGCAACAGATGTCTGCTTCTTTGAGAACCAAGAGACCAGTTTGCTTCCTAAAAACTGACAAGTACCCGAGGTTTATTTCCTGTCTATCCTACAACCTCCATAATCAGAATCAGAGTACCCATTAAGCTCTAGATTATCATCTGCTGGATACCATAAACCGAGATTTCTGATGACCTTCGAGATACTTAAGAATCGCTTTTATTCGCCTGTGTGGCTTTTGCTTAGGATTTGCCTGAAATCTGGCACATACACCTGTTGGGAAAATCGGGGTGCCCGAATCTATTATAGGTGATTATTTAAGTACATATTTAAATTAAGCAGTTAATTACTAACATGAATTAATCCTAAATAAATTCAACATAATAATAAACAACATGCGTACACATAATTCACGTAAATCCTAAACATGCGGAAGTAGGAGTTACGGAATTACTAACCTCTTGAAGAATCAAACCGATGAATCAACCCAATAGCCTTCCCAAATATATCCCCAAAGTCCACGAACGCTATCCGGTGGGAAGATTTTAACGAACGATTTTAATGAGAGAGAAATTAAATATTTTGCTACCACCTTTGTGGATTTCTAATATTTTCAACACATGGAATTGCACTTGGGAATGAAGAGTTCATCCCCTACAAATAGGGAAGAGGGGGGCGAAATTTAGGGCTAAGAAAATAAGGAAGAAAATCTTTTCTTGATCTTCAAGAAATCTTGAATATATCTCCTATATTCTTTTCTCCTTAATTAAATTTTCCATAAAAATCTCTTTCCAATCTTCTACCAAATATTTTCGAAATCTACACTATAGAAGGAGTCAAGATTTGACTTCTTGAATTTATGGGATAATTATGTATTCCTACAATAATTATCGATTTCCATAAAATATCTACAAGAAAATCAAGACAATCTTTTATTCCTTTAATAGACAAGATTTTCGAAAATTACACTTGGAAATATAGCAAGAATATTTTCTTCTCTCTCTCATTAATTGGACTTTATTTTGGGCTATTTGGGGGGCCTTTAGGAGAATTAAGATTGGACCTCCAATGGACTATGAAGCTATAATATTTTTGGCCAAATATTATTCAAGTCCATTAATATTAATTTACTCCACTATAAAATTAATATTGAACTATCCATATTAACCCATATTACGATTTCACATATAACATGGCTCCCGGTCATTATTTCCCGCGTTTAAGATTATCTTAGTCCATTAATTAATTAAACCACTGAACAAGCTTTATATTAATTAATATCTTTGTCCTTGGAGTAAAGACAGCTCAACATTATTATCCATGCTGGAAATAAATTTCCACTTGGAAGATTTGGCATGATAAAGGATATGAGCCCACCAAGGGGACAAATCAAGCAAGACGTGCTTGCACGCAATTCTCTGTAGTAAATGTCAGCAATCGTCATGTAATTAATAATATTGCCCAAGATATAAGGTATCGAATCGCATTGACTCTCTTCCCATCATAAGTCAAAACAATAGTTATTAATTTCACACGATCCTATTTAAGGGACGGATTAAGAAACAACGCACCACTGAGGTCTAATTCTTGTATATTCAAGATCAAGAATTTGTCCTCCCAGAGGTCCTCATTCAAACAAGACCTAAATGCGCTAGTGTGATCCATTGGTCAAGACAGGCCAATCTGGGTACCTGCAAAACAGATCTAGCAATTCTACTATCCAATTTCAATTTAATGTCCAACAATTTAAATAACAATTTAAAAAATCAGAGCTCGAAACCAGAGCTCTGATACTAGTTGTTGGGAAAATCGGGGTGCCCGGATCTATTCGAGGTGATTATTTAAGTACATATTTAAATTAAACAGTTAATTACAAACATGAATTAATCCTAAATCAATTCAACATAATAATAAACAACATGCGTACACATAATTCACGTAAATCCTAAACATGCGGAAGTAGGAGTTACGGAATTACTAACCTCTTGAAGAATCAAACCGATGAATCAACCCAATAGCCTTCCCAAATATATCCCCAAAGTCCACGAACGCTATCCGGTGGGAAGATTTTAACGAACGATTTTAATGAGAGAGAAATTAAATATTTTGCTACCACCTTTGTGGATTTCTAATATTTTCAACACATGGAATTGCACTTGGGAATGAAGAGTTCATCCCCTACAAATAGGGAAGAGGGGGGCGAAATTTAGGGCTAAGAAAATAAGGAAGAAAATCTTTTCTTGATCTTCAAGAAATCTTGAATATATCTCCTATATTCTTTTCTCCTTAATTAAATTTTCCATAAAAATCTCTTTCCAATCTTCTACCAAATATTTTCGAAATCTACACTATAGAAGGAGTCAAGATTTGACTTCTTGAATTTATGGGATAATTATGTATTCCTACAATAATTATCGATTTCCATAAAATATCTACAAGAAAATCAAGACAATCTTTTATTCCTTTAATAGACAAGATTTTCGAAAATTACACTTGGAAATATAGCAAGAATATTTTCTTCTCTCTCTCATTAATTGGACTTTATTTTGGGCTATTTGGGGGCCTTTAGTAGAATTAAGATTGGACCTCCAATGGACTATGAAGCTATAATATTTTGGACCAAATATTATTCAAGTCCATTAATATTAATTTACTCCACTATAAAATTAATATTGAACTATCCATCTTAACCCATATTACGATTTCACATATAACATGGCTCCCGGTCATTATTTCCCGCGTTTAAGATTATCTTAGTCCATTAATTAATTAAGCCACTGAACAAGCCTAATATTAATTAATATCTTTGTCCTTGGAGTAAAGACAGCTCAACATTGTTATCCATGCCGGAAATAAATTTCTACTTGCAAGATTTGGCATGATAAAAGATATGAGCCCATCAAGCAAGACGTGCTTGCACACGATTCTCCGTGCTTGCACACGATTCTCAGTATTAAATGTCAGCAATCGTCATGTAATTAATAATATTGCCCAAGATATAAGATATCGAATCGCATTGACTCTCTTCCCATCATAAGTCAAAACAATAGTTATTAATTTCACACGATCCTATTTAAGGGACGGAGATTAAGAAATAAAGCACCACAGAGGTCTAATTCTTGTATATTCAAGATCAAGAATTTGTCCTCCTCAGAGGTCCTCATTCAACAAGACCTAAATGCGCTAGTGTGATCCCTTGGTCAAGACAGGCCAATCTGGGTCTAACACTTCAACCGTTCATGATGGTTCGTTCATTTCCATCTGGGTTGTGAATTTGTACTTAATTACGAGGGACAACTGATGTTCCAGCTGATAGACTTCAGCACATGATGAGTCCAACATCAGCTGAGATATGTCCATGCCAAGTGGATCCTACTCAAGTACCTCTCCCAGTCTCTAGTGCTGAATCTTTATCAGAAGAGGATGATGTTCTCCAGACTGATGATAATAAGGATAGAAGGACCTGGATAACCAGCCATCCAACTGACCTGATCATCAGAGACCCATCTGATAGAGTCAAAACTAGACATCAGATTGGTGAAAGTGAAATGTATTGTTATCTGTCTTTGATGGAACCACTCACAGTTGAAGAAACTCTACAAGATGCAAGCTGGATTAAAGCCTCCCCCTGAACCAGATGGTTCAGTTATTACTGTCTCAGCTATAACAACTCCTTCACTGACAGTTGTACATACATTGGGGTTTGACTGACCTGGTGAATCGTCAAGGTCAAAGTTATGAACTTATACAGTGACGTATTTTGGATCCTTTTCTTTGAGCCTTAACTGATCCATTTTTAGCGATTCTGGTTTGTCAGGTGCATCTTGTTCTGAGACAGATTTCTCTTGATCAGATGATGACTCATCAAAGACCACATGAGGTGTTTCTTCCACAACTAGGGTTCGTTTGTAGAAAACCCTAAATGCTTTGCTGGTTGAGGAATATCCTAAGAATATACCCTCATCTGACTTGGCATCGAAGGTTCTCAATTGACTCTTCCCATTGTTGTGTATGAAACACTTGCACCCGAACACATGAAAGTAGGAAACACGAGGTTTTCTGCCCTTCCACAGTTCATAGGGTGTTTTGAAGTGAATCTTAGTCAGAGAACATTTGTTCTGCGTATGACATGCAGTGTTGATTGCTTCTGCCCAGAAACGGCTTTGTGTTACATGCTCAGCTAACATGGTGCGTGCAGCTTCTTTAAGTGTTCTATTTATCCTTTCTGCTACGCCATTTTGTTGTGGTGTTCTGGCAGCTGATGTCTCATGTTGCATACCAAACTCAGAGCAAAAATCAGATATAAACTGGTTCAAGAATTCTGTACCTTTATCTGATCTGATTTTCACCATGCTGAGACCCTTCTCATTCTGAGTTCAAAAGGGTGGATGCCAAAGAAGTTCTAGAGTTGATCTACAACGATGTTTGTGGACCTTTGCCAACTCTAGCTAGGGGTCACTTCGGATACTTCATCACTTTTACTGATGATTTCTCAATATACGGATACGTGTATCTTATGAAACACAAATTCAAATCTTTTGAGAAATTCAAAGAGTTTAAGGCTAACTTTTCTGAAAGATCGATCAGACGAAAGTGTCTGGTAACTTGGTAAGAGTATCAAGACTCTTTGATCAGATCAAGGAGGTGAATACCTTAGCCATGAATTCACTGATTACTTGAAGTTACATGGAATCCATTTAAAATGGACTCCTCCCGGAACACCTCAGATAAACGGTGTGTTCGAGAGGAGAAATCAAACCCTGTTAGACATGGTGAGGTCCATGATGAGCTTTTCCTGTCTTCCTACATTCTTATGAGATACGCATTACAAACCTCAATTTACATTCTGAATAGGATTCCATCTAAATCGGTTGAGCATACACCATATGAACCATGGTGTGGCAAGAAGCCAACTTTTACACATATCTAACATGGGGTTGCCCCGTGATTGTGAAAAGGATGCTTACCGACAAGTTGGAATCCAAAGGTGAAAAGGGTCACTTTGTGGGATATCCTAAGGAAACTAAAGGGTATTACTTATATCTACCTATGAAATAATCATTGATTGTTTCTAGGCAGACCAAGTTCCTCGAAGAAGTTTATGTATTTAAGGAACGAGGTCGTAAGTTGATGGAACTTGAAGAAATTCAAGAAACACAAATTAACAAAGAGACTGATATCTTGTCAAAGCAACATGACAAGGAAACAGTGGGAGCATTCAGCAACTTTCACGGTGGGAGTCTTTCACTAGGTGATCGTCTTTCAGCCAGTGGGACCGTAATTGGAGTTGGCTTGCCTGTGCAAGAACCTCCAAGTGGGCCGAATGAGAACAACATAGTTCAAACTCCCGCCCAAGAGGCATCTAAAAGTGTAGCTCTTGAGGACTCTTCAGACATTGATGAAATCGATGCACCACAAAATTTTCACGATCAGAGTGTACAGCCTGCACAACCACAGCTCCGTATGTCAATTAGGAATTGTAATTCGCTCATTAGATACGGTTACCTCTTGGAGGAACTCGTTAATGTGGACCTACCAGATAAGGACGATCCTAATACTTACTCTGAAGCAATATTAGATATTGATTCAAGGAAGTGGCATGAAGCCATGAAATCCGAGATGGACTCGATGTACACCAATCAAGTCTGGGACTTGGTTGAGTTGCCTAAAGGGGTTAGACCCATTTGCAAATGGCAAGTACAAACCTACAAAGCTAGGTTGGTGGTGAAGGGTAATAATCAACACTACGACACTAGCTATGATAAGACCTTCTCACCAGTTGCAAAGATCAAGTCCATTCAAATTTTACTTGAGATAGCAGCACACTATGATTATGAGATTTGACAGATGGATGTCAAATAGCTTTCCACAATGGAAACATTGATAAGGAAGTGTTTATGACTTAACTGGAAGGTTATAAATCTAAGCCAAATTCTAATCTAGTATGCAAGCTAAAGAGATCCATCTATGGATTGAAGCAAGCTTCTAGGAGTTGGAATATCCGATTTGATGAAGCTATCAAGACCTTTTGACTTCATCAGAAATTCAGAAGATCCTTGTGTTTATTGTAAACGCGGCGGGAAGAATATTGCTTTCATAATTGTAACGCCCCGAATCCAGAATGCCGGCTCTTGCACCTTCGACACTCTAAACTCGGGTCGCCACTTAGTGATTGTAAAATCTGAGCTTAATTTTTTTTTAAATATAACGACAAGCATAAGTATTACATTTTTTTGCAGCGGAAAATATTAATGACAAATATAAGTTATGAAAAAGCAGCTTGGGGCCGTTTATTAAAACTAGATCATGACATTATAATAAAATCAGTCGTTTACAAGGTAGCATATATTTTAATCATCGAGCAATCTTTAAAAGAGTTTGTTGCTCGGCATAAGAATAAATTCACCAATCATAAAAGCGAAACATTTATTTAAAGAGTCATATCTATATATTATTATCATTAACCAAGGGAAACTCCGTGTCAATCCTGCTGCAGCACCGACCCCTCTCAATCATATCCTGAAAATATCAAACTGTGGGGGGGTGAGATAAAAATTTCAGCGGGCAACTTGTACACTGTTACTCATACTGGTTAAGGAAATATAATTATCTTAGTATTTTATTAAAGATTTATACATACGCTTTTGGGTAGATAATTTTTGGAGAATTGTACGGAGTCTTTGTATAGACTCGTTCGTACCTTGATTTCTTATTGTAATCTTATTAGTAGCTTAATTTCCTAACATCGATGATATTCATAAGATATCATCCATCATGATCATTCGATCATAAGCATTTCATTTGGGACACTGGTTGCTCCGACCACATGCAATCCCCTTGTCGCTTCCAACCTACATCGCATGATAATTATCATGTGGGACACTGGTAACAGCTACCACGTGCAATCCCCTCTTACATCTTCCCACCTCCTTCGTGAAATAGCATCTTATGTATCTCGTAAGATACATAGCATATCATTCATAAGCTTGTCTATTTTATTTAATGTTTTCTTGTGTTATTAGTTATAGATTTGTGTTTGTTTTAGTCGAGTTCAAAATACACTAACAATCACTGTAACATAAACCACTGCATACAAATAATGTCACCCACCTTATTAACTTTTAAGAAAAGTTACAAACTTTGAAATCGGTTTGAGAGTTTGAGCGTGACAATGATCGTCCGAGCTTTGATTCGAGCAGCACTTCCCCAAACACAATATTTTCAAGTTCTCGTCATTAATTACTCTTGATTTAAGTAAATTATTCGTAAGTTTATCGATGATGTTAAACTCTATTCTTTAGATTTCCTTACTCGTGAGCTTTTATCGAACTTTTACTTTAATCGGCTATTGAAGTTTATTAATGATGTCCCAAAATTATTACTTGCAAGAATAAAGCTTTAAGGTTCTTTTTTCAGCTTGACACAGTTTTAGAAAACAATTTTTTAAAATTGTTTATATAGTACTAAAATTCATCAAATAATTCACAAAAGCAGATAAGAGCATGTAGTATTTGATTATATTTTTTCTAAAAAATAATCGTATGGAAAATAGTCCCAGTAAATCAAGAAGTTCGGCTGTTCTTCAGATTCACAATATAAACTTCGCAAATTCATAACTCTTTATTTGCAAGTCAAAAACTCATAAATTTTGAGGATCATGTTTATGACTTGTTATAGTTTAGGACCACATTTTTATATTTTCTACAAAGGTCATGTATAACAAGTTAAACTAACGGAAAAGTACGACAATTTACTTACACACATATATATATTTTTGGGTAAAAACTCAAATAATCAATTTGATCAAATTTATACTTTTATTAACTTAGTTGTTATTTAGAAAAAATATAAATTATCATGTGTATAGTGTTTGGATAATTTTCATGATTAAAAACATGTGATTACTCAAAAGAGTTCCTAAAGGACTTTCAAATAAGTTGCATAAAAGGGAATATAAAACACATATGCTTTGTGGGAAAGAAAGTCATCCAAATAAATTATTATACCAACCATTAAGTTTTCCAAAAGTTCCTAATTTCAGTTATGACATTATTAGGAAAGTTGGTGTCCCAAATTTTGTGACTTTCTTCCATTTTCGCGAGTTGTTTCCCGTTGATTCGCTAATCTGATCGAGAAGAAACTTTAGGGCTTTTAAAGCTTGTAATCTGAATTTTACTGGCATAAAAAAACGTTTGAAAATAACGAACGGAAGTTAGTTAAAAGTGTCATGAAAGTCAGGTGCCTGGGACCAATTTCTTGTTGAAAGCAGAATTCCAGTTTTTTCGTTTCAGCACGTCGCATCTTTTTAAAGAAATCATAACTCTGAATCTACCCGATGAAAAATTACGAGATTTTATACAAATACAGTAGACTCGATGAATTTTAACTTTCCATTAGTTTCATCTCAAAATAATTTCTAGAACTCGAGATATGAATTTTTAAAGTTGTAGATAGGAATTTCGAGTAGCAGTTTTTTCCCGAAATTCCAGTTTTGAGCGACCCTGTTTAATCGTAAAAACGAGCAGCGTAACGTCACCAAAATTGAGTACCGAGACTACGATCACATATTACACATATAAGGGAGCACAAAGGTGTTTTAAAACACAAATTTCCAGTACAACAGAGTACTCGACGGAGTAGCCGAAAATCAGTCGGAAACAGTTTTGACGTTTCAACTTGACATATTTGAGCGTAAATTTCGGCAACATAACGGTACAATTTTTGAAAACCAAAAACACGGGCATGAAGTCCACACTTCAAACAACACGTACGAGTTCTAAATTAGCAATTTCCAACACGTGCAAACACCGAAATACTACACCGAAGATCATACCAGCACCAATTTCGAGTTTTGTTTGGAGGTTACCTTTATCGTTCCTTTCCCTGTTTTTTTTGCTAGGATCTTCGAGGAACCAGGTGTTTAGTAACTTGAAGCTCCTTGGATACATATTACATGATGGTTTCATGCTTGAATTCAAGAAAAAATTGAAGAGTGAGAAAGAGAGGATGAAGCCGTGAGCTTCATGGACAAAAGGGGATGATTTCTATAATTTTTTCTTGAATTATAAGAATTGTATGGATTGATTACCTCAAAAGGTACACTTGAATTGAGGAAGAGCTTTGGCTTGATGAAGATGATGAGCTCGATGATGATGATGAACTTGACGATGATGATGATAAGCTTGACGATGGTGATGATGAACTTGGTGATGAGCTTGATGAAGGTGAGTTTTGACGATGGTCTTTGTTTTTTGGAAGTGAGCTTTTGTATAGTGATGTTTGGTTGCTTTGTTTTGACAAGGAGTTGTTTAAAAGAAAATTTGACAGAGCTTTGGCATGAATGTATTTTGGAGAAGATGATTGCTTGAGGAGGAGAGGGGTATTTATAGATTGGATAGAGGGGGCCGATCAAAAGTGGAGAATAAGGAAGGACTTGTGTGCAAATTTTAAAACTTAATATCTAGATATTATTTACTTCACGGTGTTGTTATTACTCGCTATTATTACATCTTAATATCTTCATATCTGTATTATAAAATCGTGGTTTCACTAATTAAAATTCACGGCTTTGTTAGAAATAATTGTTTAGGACTTTTAGCAATTAAATCGTCACGTTCTGAAACGAAAATTATTTATTTAATTATTTAATTAAAAACATTCGTTTTTTCTTAAAGTTCTCAATAATTTTAAATTAGTTAGACAAAAATGATTTTTTAAAATCGTTATTTATTATATTTATTATTCATCAGATTTTCGATTTTTATATCGAAAATCCTAATTCGTTGATAATATTAAATTTTCTTTCTTTAAATTGAAATTAAATATTATTATTAAATATTTTATGACCAAACCTTCATTAAGTATTTTGTTACAGTGCTAGGAGTGCTCCCGGTTCGAAGTGCTCGTCCGTTCCCTGAAAAATCGAAACTTTTGCAAACATATACGCTCTAAAATCATTTGAATAATCTTTAAATCAAATATTCATTTTATTAAACTCATTTCTTTTCACTAATACACATTTGGGCTTGGATAGCTGTGAAAAATGACCTTGGAGAGCTGTTATAACCGCTCTCCAAGTAGCAAATGTATCAAGCTTGGACGGTGATAAAAACCGTTGTCCAAGAACAGACGGTTTGGACAATGTTTTTTGAACTAGAAAGATTTTCAAGTAAGATTAAATTAGAGACATGGTTTTTCAACCATTTGTCTAATATATATATTTTTAAAAAAAATTGATTTTTAGGCACGGACCCACCAAACATCTCATATATAAGCCACCAAGCCTCCCAATTAATTGAGGCAATTATTCGCTCCCATGGGGGACCGAACACGGGACCTTGGGCGCTCGAGGGATCAATTCCGCACGGCACTTAACTTTTTCTGCGTTTACTTAATGAAATTAATTCTATATGTTCTAAAAATCGCTTTTTTCTTACAATTTTTTTTTAAAATTCTTTATTTCAATTATCTTATTTATTAATTCAATCACATTTTTATATAATAATTTTTTTATATAAATTTAAATTTAAATTAAATTAAAATTATATTTTTTACTTGTACTTTACAAAATTTAATTAAAATTAACTTTTGAATTGACCAGCGAATTTCAAATACAAGAATTGGCATCTTCCTATATTTCAATGAGTTTTAATTGGTTTTTTTTACGGTGTCAATAAATTTATTTTTACGGTTTTTTAGTCAAAATGGGTTTGGTTCAATCCATTTTTTTCAACTAACTTTGAATTTGGTTTTGTCGCCAATGATTTAATATTTGTGAGTAATATTTATTAAAGTTGGATGGAAGAGAGACAATTGTTTAAGAGGCTTGTTCAATTTTTTCCCGTGATTTAATGTGAATGGAAAAAAAGAGTGTTTACGAGGGAGGAGAGAAAATACAATGAAGAATTTTAGAAGTTAACTAGTACATGTACGTTCCCACATGTTAAGCGGAATTCTTAAAGAAATTATTAATTTCATTAAGATTAGATTTGAAAATTTTAATTAAACTTTAATTAAAAATAAAAAAAATGTAGAATAATAAAAGAACTACGAAAAAAGAGATAGTGAATTTTTAGAGTGGTTAAATATATAACATTGGATCTGGAAATTTAATAATGAGAAAGTTAGAAATTTTGGAAGTTAAAACTTAAAATAAGATTAGTGTAATTAGAAATAAAAAAATTGTAAAATAATGAGAAAATTAAGAATTTAATTTGTAGGAATTTGGATAATGCTAAGTAGGAGAGAGAAGATTGGAAAATAGATGTAAGAGAGTTTCAAAAAAATATTAAATTAAACAAAAAATACAAGCTTTATAAAAAAAAAAAAAAAAAATTCACTTGGAGAGCGGTTCATAACCGCTCTCCAAGCTTTACCTTGGACAGCGGTTCAAAACCGCTCTCCAAGTACCTTGCACAGCGGTTATTAACCGTTGTCTAAGATTTGATCTTGGACAGCGGTTTTTAACCGCTGTCTTTTTTTCTTTTCTTTTTTTAATAGAACCGCTCTCCAAGGGACCACTTGGAGAGCTATTCGAAAAAAAGGTTGTCCAAGTTGAGCTCTCCAAGCTCAAATGTGTAGTAGTGTTTATTATTCTTATTAAAACTGGGACGGGGTATTTCATCCCTACCCCCTTAAAAGAATTTCGTCCCCGAATTCCGCTTACTCCTTTTTCTTAGTCATGACGGGTATTTCCCTAAGATCATTTCAATTTTCCAAAATAATTCCAACTTATTTTCCATGTCTACAAAACCCAAAATATTCTCGATTCCTATAATCTTGAAGCATCCTTCCTAAGTTTGTCATGTGCATTTCCTCGAAAGTAAAATCACATCTTAATTCTAAGTTTCTAAAACTGATCCAAGCTACCTCTATAATTATTTCATCGTCTAAAGTATGAAACACTTAATGTACTCGTGACAGTTCGGTTGGTAAAGCTAAACGACAGGTTTCGACTTCATCCTAAAGAAAAAGTCGAGTGGTTTTCCGTAACGAGACTTCATCTTGTCTCTCTCCTCATAGCGAATCGATCTCTTCCTCGGTGAAATTCTAAGATATACATAACCGCCAAAATTGAAATGTAGATCCTTTATCCGAGTGTCGCCATACGGTATCTGATACCCTTGTGTCACTTGATCATTTCCTCGATCTTCGAAATGATTTCCACTAATCTCTGTACAAGTTCTAGTCCGAGAATCTTACGATATCCAACTTCGTCTCAACGTTAAGCAATCTTCTATTCTTTCCATAAAGTGTTTCAAATGATATCGTGTATATCGTTCTTTGGCAGCTTCCGTTGTAGATGAATTCCATGAGTTGAAAGCGAGATTCTCAAATCACGAGTTAGCTAGTTTGTTGGTATAACTTTGGCCATTGTGATGCATACGGAACATCTTTTCGATGTTGTACGACGTCACATCCTTGTTTTGTTCGGCTGCATTGTCGGCATATCCTCCTCCACTCAAAATAATTTTGTCCCCGAAATTCACTTTATACTGAACCCTTTAGTATAAACGAGGTGGTCAACGTAGTGGAAAAGTTAAGTTCTATTTCTAAATCGTTCGATTCTACTTCTAAACGTACTACCCGATCTTAAAATCTAATGGCATTTCTAAGAGATAGTAACTATGTCAATACTCGTCTTCCTATACTTATACTTACATGCTAAAACTAGCTCATCTTAAATTTATCTAGGGTCTTCGACTTAAGAACGCAAAATTTGGTATTTATTCGGTGTCCATCCAATTAAAGCTTCGCTCATTCTTCTTGATTTTGGATTCCCATTCACTTTTAGAATATGTCCTTCAATACTTCATATTCCCGACTCCCTAGAACTTTTAAACACAAGAGAGTGGGATGCTCATGTATCAAGCAATACATGCATAGGTATTTCAAGCACAAGTAATGTACCTTCTAGGCTTTCATGTTGCTCGGGTGGTTTGTGATACTCGAGTAGCATTGGTTCCTCACTCTCCTCCCCGTCTCCGAAGATAACATTTTCATTGACTCGTCCTTGCTAGCCTTGATAGGACAGACCTCTTCTCGATGGTCCAGGTAGGTGGTTGTTACGTGCAGGAAGTTGTCGAGCCTGAAGGTTGCCCAATTGATACTGATCGGTTCCCATTGGTCGATGATTAGGATTTCTCATCATTGGGGATCGAACATTTGGCAACATGGGGCATTCAGTGGTTTTATGCCCCGTTTTATGACAACGATAACAATTTCTAGTTCCCTGGAGGCATACTCCCAAGTGTCTCTTCCCAAAATTGAGACAGTTTGGTGTGGTTCTTAGGGCATTGAAGTTGTTTCCTCTTGGTGTTGGATTAGGATTTCTCTTGAAGTTTGACTGCCAATTGCGGTTGACAAACACAGTTGCCGGAGCTTGTTAAAATTCTAATCCCAAACCAATCGAGATAGTTTGAGATAGTTGGTGCTTGATCGAAAATCTCATTGCGGTTTGGCAGACGTAGTTGTAAGAGTGTGTTTAAACTCCAAACACAAACCAAACAAGTCAATCAGTGCTCGAATTTAAACCTCGTCGTAAGTTGCCAGTTTCAGTCCTTCTATGATCTCTTTGACCTTCGACCTCAATCCTTGTTCAAATCTTCTTGCTTTTTTGGCATCAATCTCCATCTGCTCCATTTCCTCGAGCATTGTTTTCTCTTTAGCCCTTCCAGGTTCTCTCTGAAGTTGAGTATTTTGTCCAATTGGCCAAGTTGGACGGTTATCTTTCCTTGGTGCTGGTCTCACCAATATGTTTACCATTGGTTGTCTTCCAATGTTTGATTCAGGGCAATTAACTATTTCGTGACCGAGTTTGTGGCATTTGTAACATATTCTTTTCCTCTTCGAGCATATCCCTCCATGCCTTTTGCCACACGAGGGACATGATCGTATGATTCGTGGTACTGTAGACGTAGCTAGTTGTTTAGCAAGCTTCTTTGGTTTGTCCTCCCAATCGATATCCATCAACAGAGTAGCATACATAGACAAGTAGTTGAAATAACGTTCACACTCCATCATAGTGAATCTTTCTTGGCTAGGGTTGATAGTTTCCAAATCCTCGCGGATGTATAGCGTTTGAGGGAAGTAACGTGCCAACATAGTTACCTTAAAGTCGCTCCAAACTCGGGATTGTACTCCTTCTATTCCTAAGGTACGCTCGTACGATTTCAACCATTGAGCTGCATCCTCTGTTAGTTGAAGCCGAACACAAAATACTTTTTGTTCTTCAGTCAAGTCCACGAGTCCAAAAATTCGCTCGATCTCAGCTGTCCATTCTTCCATTGCTACAGTCCCTTCATTTCCTCTAAATCGGGGTGGCTGTAGACTTTGAAATTCTTCGATGACTACACAGGTTCGAGGTCTAGGTTGAGGCATGGGTATTAGAGCTGATTGTTCTAGTTCAGCATTCGGATGTCGTCCTTGCTCAACACGACCTTTTAGAGGTTCTTGGGCTTTCTTATGAGGTAGTCTACGTTCATGAGGTGGTACCATTCTAATAGTCAAAGAGGGTCTGAAGAGAGAAGAAAAAAATATAGTTATAACATATAGGTATGAGAAAAATTATAAAAACAGAACCCAATTATCGTAATTAACACGGTACTAGCACAAGTTATACATTGGAATACGCAGAACATTAGAACACACTGTGGCCACAGCGGCACAATGACGGATCAACATCTGTAATTTTAGGAACCATTGATTGCATGTCAATAAAGCAATAATTTGGGTAAAAATAACGGATAGAATAAAACAAACTTACTTGAAATAAGTTTGTAGAATAATATATATAACCGTTTAAAACATGGAGTGACCTCCATTTAAAATAACAAACAGTCCCAATAAGATAAAATAATATTATAAGCATCTAGTGCTTTCTAGACTATACAGTGATATAGGGACTGTAGTTCAAGTGATGGGAGTCGTCCTAGGTCCATCTTATGTTCCACAATATATAGAGATTTGAAGGTTTAAAACTAAGAGTGTTCGGATGATATCATGAGTATCGTGAATGCATGTAAAATATTTCCATAAACTCCCACTTGTACCATGAGAAAATGAGTAAATCATTCCATAACATTTCATTTCATTTCATAAACATGTAACATTTCCTTTCATTTCATAAACATGTTGTATCAATGCATAGCTTATCATTTCTCACTTTCTTAACTTTCGTGAATTATGCAAGTCAATGTCCTTGAAACCTTTTTCAAATCATAACTTTTCTTGAAAATCATTAAAACAAATACATACCTCGAGGTGCTTTGACTGCGGTAGGAGACACATTTTCCCACAAATATCTTAGTTCAAGTAGTTCATATATTAACGTAATGTATCTATTAAAATTTTTATACTCAACTTTCAAGTATTTATAATTATTAGTATATTTATATATTAAGAAAAGTTCTTTAATGAAAGCTTTAAAAAAAAAAATTAACTATGAAAATTATATTTTAGATTTTGTCCGAAAGTTGAACCTAAGCTCTGATACCACCTGTAATGCCTCGAATTCAGAATGCCGGCTCTTGCACCTTCGACACTCTAAACTCGGGTCGCCACTTAGTGATTGTAAAATCTGAGCTTAAAAATTTCTTTTTAAAATATAACGACAAGCATAAGTATTACATTTTTTTGCAGCGGAAAGTATTAATGACAAATATAAGTTATGAAAAAGCAGTGTGGGCCCGTTTATTAAAACTAGATCATGACATTATAATAAAATCAGTCGTTTACAAGGTAGCATATATTTTAATCAGCGAGCAATCTTTAAAAGAGTTTGTTGCTCGGCATAAGAATACATTCACCAATCATAAAAGTGAAACATTTATTTAAAGAGTCATATCTATATATTATTATCATTAACCAAGGAAAACTCCGTGTCAATCCTGCTGCAGCTCCGACCTCTCTCAATCATATCCTGAAAATATCAAACTGTGGGGGGTGAGATAAAAATCTCAGCGGGCAACTTGTACACTGTTACTCATACTGGTCACCGAAATATAATTATCTTAGTATTTTATTAAAGATTTATTCATACGCTTTTGCGTAGATGATTTTTGGAGAATTGTACGGAGTCTTTGTATAGACTCGTTCGTACCTTGGTTTCTTATTGTAATCTTATTAGTAGCTTAATTTCTTAACATCGATGATATTCATAAGATATCATCCATAATGATCATTCGATCATAAGCATTTCATTTGGGACACTGGTTGCTCCGACCACATGCAATCCCCTTGTCGCTTCCAACCTATATCGCATGATAATTATCATGTGGGACACTGGTAACAGCTACCACGTGCAATCCCCTCTTACATCTTCCCACCTCCTTCGTAAAATCGCATCTTATGTATCTCGTAAGATACATAGCATATCATTCATAAGCTTGTCTATTTTATTTATTGTTTTCTTGTGTTATTAGTTATAGATTTGTGTTTGTTTTAGTCGAGTTCAGAATACACCAACAATCACTGTACATAAACCACTGCATACAAATAATGTCACCCACCTTATTAACTTTTAAGAAAAGTTACAAACTTTGAAATCGATTTGAGAGTTTGAGCGTGACAATGATCGTCCGAGCTTTGATTCGAGCAGCACTTCCCCTAACACAATATTTTCAAGTTCTCGTCATTAATTACTCTTGATTTAAGTAAATTATTCGTAAGTTTATCGATGACGTTAAACTCTATTCTTTAGATTTCCTTACTCGTGAGCTTTTATCAAACTTTTACTTTAATCGGCTATTGGAGTTTATTAATGATGTCCCAAAATTATTACTTGCAAGAATAAAGCTTTAAGGTTCTTTTTTCAGCTTGACACAGTTTTAGAAAACAATTTTTTAAAATTGTTTATATAGTACTAAAATTCATCAAATAATTCACAGATGCAGATAAGAGCATTTAGTATTTGATTATATTTTTTATAAAAAAGAATCGTATGGAAAATAGTACCAGTAAATCAAGAAGTTCGGCTGTTCTTCAGATTCACAATATAAACTTCGCAAATTCATAACTCTTTATTTGCAAGTCAAAAACTCATAAATTTTGAGGATCATGTTTATGACTTGTTATAGTTTAGGACCAAATTTTTATATTTTCTACAAAGGTCATGTATAACAAGTTAAACTAACGGAAAAGTACGACAATTTATTTACACACATATATATATTTTTGGGTAAAAACTCAAATAATCAATTTGATCAAATTTATACTTTTATTAACTTAGTTGTTATTTAGAAAAAATATAAATTATCATGTGTATAGTGTTTGGATAATTTTCATGATTAAAAACATGTGATTACTCAAAAGAGTTCCTAAAGGACTTTCAAATAAGTTGCATAAAAGGGAATATAAAACACATATGCTTTGTGGGAAAGAAAGTCATCCAAATAAATTATTATACCAACCATTAAGTTTTCCAAAAGTTCCTAATTTCAGTTATGACATTATTAGGAAAGTTGGTGTCCCAAATTTTGTGACTTTCTTCCATTTTCGCGAGCTGTTTCCCGTTGATTCGCTAATCCGATCGAGACGAAACTTTAGGGCTTTTAAAGCTTGTAATCTGAATTTTACTGGCATAAAAAAACGTTTGAAAATAACGAACGGAAGTTAGTTAAAAGTGTCATGAAAGTCAGGTGCCTGGGACTAATTTCTTGTTGAAAGCAGAATTCCAGTTTTTTCGTTTCAGCACGTCGCATCTTTTTAAAGAAATCATAACTCTGAATCTACCCGATGAAAAATTACGATATTTTATACGAATACAGTAGACTCGATGAATTTTAACTTTCCATTAGTTTCATCTCAAAATGATTTCTAGAACTCGAGATATGAATTTTTAAAGTTGTAGATAGGAATTTCGAGTAGCTGTTTTTTCCCGAAATTCCAGTTTTGAGCGACCTTGTTTAATCGTAAAAACGAGCAGCGTAACGTCACCAAAATTGAGTACTGAGACTACGATTACACATATAAGGGAGCACAAAGGTGTTTTAAAACACAAATTTCCAGTACAACAGAGTACTCGACGGCGTAGCCGAAAATAAGTCGGAAACAGTTTTGACGTTTCAACTTGACATATTTGAGCGTAAATTTCGGCAACATAACGGTACAATTTTTGAAAACCAAAAACACGGGCATGAAGTCTACACTTCAAACAACACGTAAGAGTTCTAAATTAGCAATTTCCAACACGTTCAAACACCGAAATACTACACCGAAGATCATACCAGCACCAATTTTGAGTTTTGTTCGGAGGTTACCTTTATCGTTCCTTCCCCTGTTTTTTTGCTAGGATCTTCGAGGAACCAGGTGTTTAGTAACTTGAAGCTCCTTGGATACATATTAGATGATGGTTTCATGCTTGAATTCAAGAAAAAAATGAAGAGTGAGAAAGAGAGGATGAAGCCGTGAGCTTCATGGACAAAAGGGGATGATTTCTATAATTTTTCTTGAATTATAAGAATTGTATGGATTGATTACCTCAAAAGGAACACTTGAATTTAGGAAGAGCTTTGGCTTGATGAAGATGATGAGCTCGATGATGATGATGAACTTGACGATGATGATGATAAGCTTGACGATGGTGATGATGAACTTGGTGATGAGCTTGATGAAGGTGAGTTTTGACGATGGTCTTTGCTTTTGGAAGTGAGCTTTTGTATAGTGATGTTTGGTTGCTTTGTTTTGACAAGGAGTTGTTTAAAAGAAAATTTGACAGAGCTTTGGCATGAATGTATTTTGGAGAAGATGATTGCTTGAAGAAGAGAGGTGTATTTATAGATTGGATAGAGGGGGCCGATCAAAAGTGGAGAATAAGGATGGACTTGTGTGCAAATTTTAAAACTTAATATCTAGATATTATTTACTTCACGGTGTTGTTATTACTCGCTATTATTACATCTTAATACCTTCATATCTGTATTATAAAATCGTGGTTTTGCTAATTAAAATTCACTGATTTGTTAGAAATAATTGTTTAGGACTTTTAGCAATTAAATCGTCATGTTCTGAAACGAAAATTATTTATTTAATTATTTAATTAAAAACATTCGATTTTTCATAAGTTCTCAATAATTTTAATTTAGTTAGACAAAGTATATTTTTTCGTCGCCGTATTTATTATTCATCAGATTTTCGATTTTTATATCGAAAATCCTAATTCGTTGATAATATTAAATTTTCTTTCTTTAAATTGAAATTAAATATTATTATTAAATATTTTATGACCAAACCTTCATTAAGTATTTTGTTACAGTGCTAGGAGTGCTCCCGGTTCGAAGTGCTTGTCCGTTCCCTGAAAAATCAAAACCTTTGCAAACATATACGCTCTAAAATCATTCGAATAATCTTTAAATCAAATATTCATTTTATTAAACTCATTTCTTTTATTATTCTTATTAAAACTGGGACGGGGTATTACAATAATCATGTATGTCAATGACATATTGATTTTGGGAAACAATATCCCGTTAATGCAGTCCAGTAAAGATTTGTTGTTAAAGACCTTCACGATGAAGGGTCTTGGTGAAACCTGCTACATCCTAGGGATCAAGATCCACAAGGATAGATCCAAGAGGACGTTGGGGCTGTTACAGTCCACCTATGTAGTCAAGGTGTTGAAGCGTTTTGCGACGGAGAACTCTAAGAGAGGATCTCTATCGGGAAATCATGGGATAAAGCTATCAAAGAAGGATTGTCCTTCTATTGAAGCTGATATCAAGCACATGAAAGATGTCTCATATGCATATGCAATTGGGTCAATCACGTACACCATGACTTGCACTAGGCCTAACGTGGCCTACGCTATCAACGTCACTGGTAGATGCCAACAGAATCCGGGTGAGTCTCACTGGATTGTTGTCAAGACCATTCTGAAGTATCTTAGACGAACTAAAGAATGTTTTCTTGTCTATGGTGGACAGTCAGAACTAGTAGTGACTGGTTAAGCTGACACAAGTTTCCAATTCGACTGTGATGATTACAAATTACAGTCAGGTTACATTTTACTCTCAATAATGAGGCGGTCAGTTGGAATAGTTCTAAGCAAAAGGACTGTAGATTCAAGAACCGAAGTTGAGTACATTATTGTATCAGAAGCCTCAAGAAGGCTGTCTGAATTTTATAGTTCTTAAGAGAACTAGGGGTAGTTCCAAGTACCAGTTGTCTAATAAAGCTGTATTAAGATAACGTTGGTGCGAATGCGCGAGCAAAGGAACCGAGATCAGCAAACAGAAACAAGCATGTACCTAGACTTATCATTTGATCCGAGAGATCATAAGGATAGGAGAAATAAAATTAAAATGTATTCTCACATATTTAATTTGGAAGATCATTTCACCAAAACACTGAGTGTTCATGTAAACACTATATATTTGATGGTCTAGGGGTTAGACATGTAGGTAATTGACTCTAATCCAAGTGGGAGATTGTTAGTGTTAGTGTCCTAGAGAAAATCTATTGTAAGGATATAATACTCGATGATATTCAGTTTGATTTAATATTATATTTCACTTAATATTAATATATGGCAATACACTTATTTGAATATTATGTTTGATTGTTTGCATTTATTCATACAAGTGTTCCCATGAGTCATTGCTGTCATTGAGGTTGTGAGAACTCAGATGACTTAAGCATGATTCTCAAATAGCCCTGATCAAGGATCATCAAGAATGGGATATTGATGAAGCAATGGAGATTGGTGTGCGATCTGCATCATACTCTTAGAGAGTGTAGTAAGATCTCACTTACTACGAGATACTAGGTATCTCATGATGGATGCACAAATACCTTAGAGGGTATTGGTATACCCATCTGAGAAACCGTTTGATATATTTTCACTATATGTGTCTACGAGTGTCTCGGTTAGTGGGAGCGATGTGATACTCCTTTGACTTGAGGTCAATACGCACGACATGTGTGGAGTGATGAACTTTGACCATGACTGACGCTTGCACCCGTCTATGGGTAGATATGGCTTGGATTGGGTTCATCACAAAGTACATGTGCGTGGTAGTTGAGCCAAGAATAGGATTCATTCCTCAATGTGGATTAAGAGAGAATACTCATCTTCTCATCATAATTGGATCTAAGTCATCGGCTGATGCACGTCAACTTAGACTTTGTGGCTAAGTGTGACATACATGATCAATTAGTGATTAGAGATAAATTAATTAAGTTATTTGAATAGATACTTCATCATGTTCAAGACTTAACCAAGTATTCGCGAATGAAATGAGGAAATCGTAATAGCCCATGTTTCAGTAACAGGTAGTTGCACTTTTCTCGCAACGTACCTCATATATTAAGAATGTCTGATTTATTGTCTAGGGTTCAATTAAGACCGTTAGTTTGACTAATCGCTCGATATATGAGGGCCTATGGGTCACACAACAAGTAATTCCCTTTTACGGATTATAGTTGGTTGATTAAATGTTAAATTGGATTTAATATTTAATTTATGGAGAAGTAATTAATAATAGATTAATTTAGAATTAATTATTATTAATATTTAATTAAATTGGATTTAATTAAATAAGAATTCCCAATAATTATATTTGGAATATAATTGTAGGATTTAATGTATATGAAAATAAATCGTAGAGATTTTCATATAAGGCATTTAAATCCGTATAGATTTATATTTAGGGAATTAAATTAAAAGGAATTAATTTAATTCAAGATTAGGGATTTTATTTCCCTAATTGGGATAGCTTGGGAAATAAACTAAGCCTCCCTATATATACAAGCTCTTAGGTATTAACAAAGAGTATCACTTCATATTTCCTAGCAAATTCATCTCGAGATTCTGTTGGGGTTATACTGAAAAGTATGCTTTTACTTTGTATAAATAAACTGAGTTTTCTTATTTATTTAATGAAATAAACTATTAATCGTTGTTGCATTAAATATGAATGGATGTTATATATATATTTATTGCAAACCCGTTCAACAAGTTAGTACGTATTACGTTGTAGTTAATTTGGTGATACCAGATCACTGAAGATCAAATTAACAGCACCTCGTAATTAAGTACAAATTCACAACCCAGATGGAAATGAACAAACCATCATGAAAGGTTGAAGTGTAAGACCCAGATTGGCTTGTCTTGACCAAGGGATTACACTAGCGCATTTAGGTGTGCTGAATAAGGACCTACAAGAGGACAAATTTTTCGGTACCGAATATACAAGAATTAGACCTCAGTGGTGAGTTGTTTCTTAATCTCTGTCCCTTAAATAGGATCGTGTGAAATTAATAACTATTGCTTTGACTTATGATGGGAAGAGAATCAATGTGATTCTATACCTTATATTTTGGGCAATATTATTAATTACATGACGATTTCTGACATTTAATACGAAGAATCGCGTGCAAGTACGTCTTGCTTGATTTGTCCCCTTGGTGGGCTCAGAACCTTTATCATACCAAATCTTGCAAGTGGAAATTTATTTCCGGTATGTATAATAATGTTGAGTTGTCTTTACTCCAAGGGCAAAGATAGTAATTAATATAAAGCTTGTTCAGTGGCTTAATTAATTAATGGACTAATATAATCTTAAACGCGGGAAATAATAACCGGGACCATATTGTAGTGAAATCGTAATATGGGTTAAGATGGATAGTTCAATATTAATTTTATAGTGGAATAAATTAATATTAATGGACTTGAATAATATTTGGCCCAATATTATAGTTTCATAGTCCATTGAAGGTCCAATCTTAATTCTCCTAAAGGCCCCTCAAATAGCCCAAAAATAAAGTCCAATTAATGAAAGAGAGGAGAAAATATTATTGCCTAATCTATCTTGATATTTTCGAAAATATGTAGGGAAAAAGGAAGAAAGATTGTCTTGATTTTCTTGTAGATATTTTATGGAAAGAGATAATCATTGTAGGAATACATAATTATCCCATAAATTCAAGAAGTCAAATCTTGATTCTTTATGCCTTGTTATTTTCGAAAATTTAGGAATAAAAATGGGAAGATATTTTTATGGAAAATTTAAATAAGGGGAAAAGAATATAGGAGATATATTCAAGATTTCTTGGAGACCAAGAAAAGATTTTCTTCCCTATTTTCCTAGTACTAAAAATCCCCCCCCCATTCCTATATATAGGGGATGGATTTTTTATTCCCAAGTGCAATTCCATGTGTTGGAAATATTAGAAATCCACAAAGGTGGTAGCATAATATTTTTTGTTTTCTCTCTTGTTAAAATCGTTCATGCGAATCCTCCCACCGGATTACATTCGTGGACTTTGGGACATATTTGGGAAGGCACTTTGGGTTGATCCATCGTCTAAAGGGTTGTCTCTACAAGAGGTATGTAATCTCGTAACTCCTAGTTCTGAATGTTTAGGATTTACGTGAATTACGTGTACGCATGTTGTTTAATTATTATGTTGAATTGATTTAGGATTAATTCATGTTAGTAATTAATTATTTAATTTGAATATGTATTTAAAATCATCTCTAATAGATCCGGGCACCCATAATTTCCCAACAAATGATATCAGAGCTCTGGTTTCGAGCTCTGATTTTTAAATTGTTATTTAAATTATTGTTGGACATTAAATTGAAATTGGATAGTAGAATTGCAAGATCTGTTTTGTAGGTATCCAATTGTCATGGTATTTAATGTGTTTAATTTCATGCGTATGAATGATTGTTTTTAATTCGACTCGTTCGGATTTATTTTTCTCGTGAGAAAATCCACGAGTAGATTAGGCTATTTGATTTCTTCAATGTAATAAACTAGTCTAGATTTAAGGTGTATTTATTTTTCTTTAAATAAATTGTAACCTGATCAAAGACGAAGATGGAGGCGAGGAATTAAAACAGATCCGGAACCGTACGTTGGCGATGTGCGCCGCGCGAAATGTGCCAAGGGAGGCACGCGCGCGGCGCGGACAACGCACGACGTCGGGCGGGGTCGGGCGTACAGGCGCAAGCTAGTCCGCGCGCTGATGGCGGAAGCAAGGCGGACGCGAGAGACGGGCTTGGTGTGATGCGCGCTGCGCCTAGGCACACGGGCGCAATCGCTTGGCCAAGCGGCCGGCCGGATGAGGGTGTGCATCCCGGCTGTGAGCTGCTTGACGTGGCGCTGCGAGATAAATTTTTTTTGAGACGAACGAGTGGGAGAAATTCAAGACGGCGTTTCTTCAAGATCAAGTCAAGAAAAATCAAACCATGACAGTTGGATAATTTGTGCCCAATGTGTTTATTTTCTGTTTTTCTTGATTTATTGTTGCCGTATTTTCTTGTACTTTATTTAATTTGTTTAAATGTGTTTGCATGAGAATTACACAACGAAAAATCTCAAACTTAAAAATTACTAAGTATGTTTTGATAATTAATTTGGTTATGAATCAAATTAATTTTGACCTCCATGATTTATTTATTTGTGAAAGCCTTTGGAGAAATTCCCCTACGGGACGGTCAAAAGATAACTTTCACATGAATAAATTCCCAAAAGGATGATTGTGAATTATTATCAGTGGCGACGATGACCCTCACACGAGGCTCGATCAAAACGAAGTAATAATTCTGTATTTGATCATGGTTATTACTTAGGTATAAAATTAATATTCATATACTTCTCCGAAGTCCCTGTCAATTTTATATTGGTCAAGTGGGAGCCGACTATTAATTTTCTTTGAAATTAAAGGTTTGTAACTGTTCTTGTTTGTAACTTGCTTGAATGTGATTTAAATGATGACCCTCCCACGAGGCTCATTTAAATCTGTTTTGAGATGTTGGCTGATGTATGTTCATATTTTTTTGAGATTTTAATATGAATCATGTGATCGCATTATGTGATTTAATTTTGTGTTGATCCGGATATTGATACAAAATGTGTGTTTATTTTCAGTATCATCATGTCGCAACCTTTTAATCAACTGAAATATATGCTCAAAGAAAACCAACTCACTGGTGAAAACTATGTCATTTGGAAACGTAATATGTCTTTTGTCCTCACTGCACAAAAACATCATTGGGTTCTTGGCGAACCAAAACCTGAAAAAATCACTAAAGGGTCATCAAGTTCGGAAAGATGTTTGTACAAAATCTTGGAGCAAGCAAATGAATAATTGAAACCGATAATCTTGACTTCACTGTCTGATGATTTAAGGCTCATTCATGAGGGAATTGATTCAGCTGCGGAGATTGTTCAAAGTCTTGAGGAAATGTTTTCCTCTGAGAGCTGTATGATCAAGGAGTTTCATCAAAATGGAGTTGAAAAGCTAAAGATGATTGAGGGAACGCCCGTAAGGGATCACTTTCTCAAAATTAGAAGCCATTTTGAAAAACTTTCTTACCTAGGTACACGGTACTGTGATGAGGCTCAAATCGAATTCTTGTTCCTAACTCTTCCAAGATGCTTTAATGAGTTCTATTGTAATTTCATGATGAGTGATCACATGTTTACCATGGACACCCTACAAGAGATCTTGGAGACGGTAGAGAAACACTTGGGACAAGAAGATGAAGCTTTGTTGACTAAGAAACTACTCTCAAGATCTAGATCAATGGAAGGTAAGATTGAGCAGAGAATCATAAGGAAAAGACTATCAAGTTTCTACGATCTGATCGTGGGGGCGAATATCTCAGCGATGAATTTTTGAACTACCTATCGGAAGAGGGGATTGCATCCCAGTTGACTGCACCCGGTACCCCTCAACAAAACGGGGTTGCAGAACGAAGAAATAGAACACTTTTAGAAATGGTAAGGTCAATGATGAGTTATGTGGATTTACCAAAACAGTTCTGGGGTTACGCATTAGAAACAGTGGCTTACATTCTGAACCTAGTGCCATCCAAATCGGTACCTAAAACCCCGAGAGAATTGTGGAAGGGGCGCAAGCCCAGTTATGGACACATTGGGATCTGGGGGTGTCCGGCATACGTGCTAGACAAGGAAGTCGGTAAATTGGATGCACGTTCGGAATTAAGGATGTTCATGTTGGGGTTATACTGGAAAGTATGCTTTTACTTTCAATAACCAAACTGAATTTCTATCTTATTTACTGAAATAAATTATTTATCATTGATGCTTTAAATATCATTGAATGTTACATATATTTACTGCATAACTGTTCAATAAATAGTACGTGTTACATTGTAGTTAATTTAGTGATACCAGATCACGGAAGATTAAATTAACAGTCCCTTGTAACTAAAAGTACATCGTTCACGACCTAGATGGAAATGGACAATCCATCGTGAAAGGTTGAAGTGTAAGGCTCGGATTGGTTTGTCTTGACCAAGAGATTACACTAGTGCTTGATTGATGCACTGAATAGGACCTACATGAGGATAAATTCTTCAGCACTGAACTAGGAAGAATTAGACCTCAGTGGTTCATTATTTCTTAATCTTCGTCCCTTAAATAGGATCGTGTGTGGTTAGTAATTATTGCTTTGACTTATGACGGGTAGAGAATCAATGAGATTCAATACTTTATATCTTGGGCAATATTATTGGTCACATGCGATTGCTAAGATTTAATACGAAGAATCGTGTGCAAGTACGCTTGTTCGATTTGCCACCTTGGAAGGTTCATAAGATTTATCATACCAAATCTTGCAAGTGGAATTAGTTTCCTGTATGAATAATAATGTTGAACCGTTCCTTGACCAAGGACAAAAAGATATTAATTAATGGAAAGCTATTTCAGTGGCTTGAATTAATTAATGGGCTAGATAATCTTAAACACGAGAAATAATAACCAGGAGCCATATTAACAGTAATATGGGTTAAGATGGATAGTGCAATATTAATTATGTAGTGGGATTAATTAATATTTATGGGCTTGAATAATATTGTGGCTCAATATTGATAATTAGAGATCCATTGGAAGGTCCAATCTTAATTCTCCTAAAGGCCCCTCAAGTAGCCCAGACATAAAGTCCAATAACTGAAAAATGTGTTTAAAATAAAATAATTTTTTGCTACTATTTTTCATAAAATTTTCGAAAAATATGAATAAAAGGGGAGAAAGATTTTATTTGAATTTTGTTATGGAATGAAGACATGTATTATTGGAATACAAGATTATCTCATTAAATTCAAGAAATCTCCCACTTGGATATTTATATTAGAATTTTCAAAAATAAAGAAAAAGAAGGAAAAAAAAAGATTTTCTTGATTTTCTTGAAAAGATATTATGGAAGATATGTATTCTTGGAATACAAGTATATCTCATAAATTCAAGAAGATCCAAATCTTGGAATCTTTATCCTCCTTTTTCGAAAATTCCATAACAAATAAGAGAGTGAGATTTTTATGGAATATTTAATTATGGAGAAAAGAATATATTGAATATATATTCAAGATTTCTTGGAGATCAAGAAAGAGATTTTCTCTCCCCTTTTTCCATGAAAAAATCGGCCAACACCTCTTATAAATAGGGGATGATTCTTTCATCCCTAAGTGCAATTCCATGTGTTGGAAAAATTAGAAATCCACAAAGGTGGTGCAACATATAATTTATTTTTCCTTTTGTTAATTGTTCGCGAGCATCCTACAACCGGATTGACGAGCAAGGACTTGGGAATACTTGGGAAGGTCTTTTGGTGTGTTCGTGTCAACGAAGTCCATTGCCTTTCCAAAAGGTTAGTTCACGTAAACCCGTAGCAATTCCGCATGCGTAGGATTTATGTGAACTGTTTATATGCATGATTTGTTGTTGAATTATTACTTGAATTAATATAGGATTAATTCATGCTAGTAATAATTGTTAGAATTAAATTTGTATTTAAATATTCATCCCGAATAGATCCGGGCAATTAATTCCCCAACAACTGGTATCAGAGCCTCGGTTTCGGGCTCTGAGTTTTAAATTGTAATTTAATTCATTTTTATTAAATTTGAAATTGGATAGTAGAATTGTTAGATCTTTTTTGCAGGTATTCAATTGTCATGGTATTTGATGAATGTTTATATTTATGCATGCATATAAATTGTGGTTTTAATTCGATTCGTTCGAATTCATTTTGCCTCATGAGAAAATCAACGAGTAGATTAGGATTTGTTTGATTCGTTCAATGTAATAGACTAGTCTAGATCTAGGTTTATTTATTTTTTGTAAATAAATTGTATCCGGATCGTGAGCCAAGACGAAGACGATGAATTAAAGACGGATGGATCCGAAACCGGGTGCAGGCGGCGCGCGTCACGCGAAACATGCCAAGGGAGGCACACGTGTGATGCGGGCGCACGCAGGCACGCACGGGCATGGCACGAGGCCGAGGGCTGAGCGCGCGCGGGATCAAGGCCAACCTCACACGGGCGCGACAAAGACAAAGGCACGACGGGCGGATGCGTGAGCTTTGCGTCTTGCGGGCGGGGCGAGGCTCGGCATGGGCGGCACACGCGAGTGCTCGTGGCGGGCGACCTGGGCACGCAATGCACTCGCCGAGGGCCGCCGGATCGGATCTTGGCTGGGCGCCAGGGCGAAGGGACGGGCGCCGATCGACACGGCCGGGGGAGTGCAAGGCGCGCACTCCGACCCACGAGCTGGTCGATGACGTTGCTTGACGTGACGATTCTATTCGAGACAATCAAGCGGGAGCTTTTCGAGACGAACGATGAAAGCAAAGAAGACGATTTCTCTAGATCAAGACATGACAAAAATTAACAGTGACAATTGGATATATGTGCCCAAGGAGTTTAATTTTGTTTTGATGTTTGTGCATTATTTTATGCTTATTTAAATTGTGTTTGAATATGCGATGCATGAGAAAATGTTTTGAAAAATCTCACATTCGAAAATTACTAAGTATGTTTAAATAATTAATTGACAATTTTATTCCGAATTATAAAATTGAATTAATTTTACCTCCGTGATTTATTTATTTGTGAATTCTTTTGGAGAAATTCCCCCCACGGGACGGTCAAAAGATGGCTTTCACATGAATAAATTCCAAACAGATGATTGTGGATTATTATTAGTGGCGACGATGACCTTCCCCACGAGGCTCGTTCAAAGCAAAATAATAATTTTGTATTTAATCATGGTTATTACTTAGGTATAAAATTGATATGCATATACTTCCCCGAAGTCCCTGCCAATTTTATATTGGTCAAGTGGGAGCCAACTATTAATCTGAATATTAAAGGTTTGTAACTATTTTCTTGTTTGTAACCTGCTTGAATATGTTTAAATAATGACCCACCCCACGTGGCTTATTTAAACTGTTTTGAGATGTTGGCTGATGCATGTTCATATTTTTTTTGAGATTTCAATATGATACATGTGATTGAACCTTGTGATATATTTGTACTTATGCAAATTGTTATTTATTTCCGTTCAACATGTCGCAACCTTTTAATCCACTGTTCAATATACTTAAAGAAAATTTACTTACTGGTGAAAACTTCGTTGATTGGAGTCGTAAACTTACTATTGTCCTCACTGGACAAAGCCATAACTGGGTTCTCACTACAACTAAACCAGAAAAGCCAAATGATGAGTCAACTAAAGCGGTTAAGAAAGAGTATGCTGACTGGGAGCGTTCCAACGAAATGGCAAAGTGTACCATCTTGGCTTCAATGTCAGATGTGTTACAACACCAACACCAGAACTTTGAGACCGCTGCAGACATCATGACTAGTCTTAAAGCGATGTTTCAACATCAGAACTGTGTGGCTCGTCAGATCACCATGAGGGACTTGCTCTCTATGAAAATGGTGGAGGGAACGCCCGTAAGGGAACACGTTCTCCAGATGATGGCTCACCTTAACAAGCTTGAGGTACTTGGCACTGAATACGACATCGAGACCCAAATCAATTTCGTGATCCACTCTCTGCCGAAAAGTTTTGAACAGTTCAGGCTGAACTACCAAATGAACAATCAGAAGTTCTCGATGCCTGATCTGTTGCAAGCTTTAGTCTCGACAGAGGAGATATTGGGGCAAAAGAGCCAAGCCTTGGTGGCAAATGGACCTTCTTCTTCTTCTAGGCCAAAAGGTGGTAAGAACAAGAAAAAGGATAAAGGCCACAAGCAAGTGAACTCAAGTGTTGCCAAGGGCAAAGAAAAGGTAAAAGGGGGTGGAGGAGTGAGTAAGACAGCTAAGGGGAAGTGCTTCAATTGCGGTGAAAAAGGACATTGGAGGTCAGCCTGTTCCAAACCCAAAAGGAATGGAAAGAAAGGTAATTCTCACGCACTAGTTGTTGAAACTTGTTTAGCGGCGTATGCCTCCCATTTATGGGTGGTGGATACGGGATCCACTGATCATGTATGTTTCACTTTACAGGGGTTCAAGCGGACTTGGCAACTTAGTGGGAGTGAGATCCTCATCACACTGGGCGATGCTACGAGAGTGGCAGCTGAAGCAGTGGGAGAAGTGCACCTGTCTTTTGAAGAGAGAGTTTTAATATTAAGAGATGTTATTTACGTTCCTAGTTTTAGAAAGAATTTGATTTTGGTTTCTAAACTTTACCTTGATGGATATTCGGTTACTTTTGACAAAGTTGTTACCATTTCTCTTTATGATAAATTTATCTGTCACGGAACGTTGTCGAATAATCTCTATACAATTAACAGTGCACACCACTCATGAAATGCATCCTATAACACATCAACTATTTCCGATAAAAGAAAACGTTCATCAGAAGTGAACGAGACACTTCTATGGCATCTCAGATTGGGACATATTAATCCAAAAATGATTCAAAGGTTGGTAGAAGATGGTTCATTGGAGTCTCTCCGGGTTGAACCAATCCCAACTTACGAATCATGTTTGGATGGTTAAATGACCAAGAGGGCATTCGGAGCCAAGGGGAATAGAGCCAAAGAAGTGTTAGAAATCGTTCACACAGAAGTATGTGGTCCAATGTCAATCAAAGCAAGAGGAGGTTATGAGTATTTCGTCATCTTTATTGATGATTACTCAAGGTACGACTATATTTTCCTTATGAAGCATAAATCTGAGACCTTTGACAAATTCAAAGAATTTAAGGCTCAAGCAGAGAATCATAGGAAAAAATATATCAAGCCTCTAAGATCTGATCGTGGAGGCGAGTACCTCAGTGATGAGTTTTTTGAACTACTTGTCAGATGAAGGGATTGTATCCCAGCTAACTGCACCCGGAACCTCTCAACAAAACGGGGTTGCAGAGCGATGAAACAGAACTCTTTTAGAAATGGTTAGATCAATGATGAGTTATGCGAATCTACCCAAGTCGTTCTGGGGTCATGCCTTGGAAACAACGGCTTATATTCTGAACTTGGTGCCATCCAAATCGGTTCCCAAAACTCCCAAAGAATTGTGGACCGGGCGCAAGCCCAGTTTGAGACACATGAGAATTTGGGGGTGTCCGGCCTACGTGTTGGACAAGGAAGCCGGAAAATTGGATCCTCGATCAGAATTAAGGCTGTTTATAGGATACCCCGAGGGAACAAAAGGGTGTATGTTATATGGTCCCGAAGATCAAAAGGTGTAATAAGCACCCACTTTAGATTTTTGGAAGAAGACTGTTGGTCCCGGTGCAAACGAGTCTTACACGTGTATGGGGGGGGAATACACGTGTTCAGTGTTTTTAAAACTTTTTCTTCATCGAGGTCACTTTTGGGTCGATAATCCTCAAGATTAGGTTTCGAGAAGCACAGATCGCTCCGAGTCAAAGTCTCATCGAGACAGTGATCCCGAAGTTGCTTTTCGGATACCTCGGATAATCCCAACCGAGTCCCGAGTGTCAGAGATCCCGAGTTGCTTGGATCGATAACTAACTTATCGAATCCTCGTAAGAAAGAGAGTTCGGTTTGGTAACTATCTGTTCTAGCTACTCAGTCGTGCGGAATGGTTGGCCCTTAGTTTATACTCGTTTTAAGCTTTGCTGAAAAACCTTCCCTTTATGAAATAATGATTAAGCTGTGATTCAATTACATGCAACTTCAGTGGATTGATTCCAACTGAATATCAGTGAAAAGTATGCTTTCAAAATCAAGTCAATGCAACAGTTAGCACATATAAGGAAAGCAATAAAGAACACAGCAATTATAGTGGTTCAGAGACTCAAGCTCCTACGTCCACTCTCCCTGACTCTTCAGAGAAATTCACTATCACTTCTGAGTTTTCTGACTACCTCGCGTAGTTTACTTACTCAACTCGCCCTCGAGTTTTTCGACTACTCCACGAGTTTACTTACTCAACCCGACCTTGAGCTTTTCGACTACCGTAGTAGTTTACTTACTCAAAACACAAACAAGCTTTGGGACTACCCAGCAGCTTACTAACTTCTCCTCTAGAGTTTTTTCGACTACTCGCTGCAGGTTTTACTAACTCTTTACAACCCTTCTCACCAACAAACACACTCCAACTACCTTCTCAAGGGTTTGGGGTTTCTCGGTTGGTTTCCAACTAGGATGAGATATCCTTTACAATGAAGCACAATGCAAAAGAGGATATCTCGACTAAGCTTTGGATAATTCTTATCAAGCTAGGCTTAGTATAGTGAGCTCTCTTCAATATAGAAGCACTTGGGAAATTCTAAGTTTTTCGAGTGCTTTAACTTTTGCAAGAATAAGTTTGAGCTCTTGAGTTGCGTATAAATTTCCCGTAACCTTACAATGTAGAGGGTCACCAGTATTTATAGGCATACACCAAGGTCACTCTTGAAAACTATCCGTTGGAGAGATAGCTTCTTGAGTTTCCTCTTAAGGTGTGTGAGGAATGGCTATATTTAGGATTTGAAACTCCCTAGCACGTTTTAGGCAATAGCCTTTCATGTAGCCGGTCTTCACCCTTTTTGCAGTCTGGAACTTTTGTACATCTGACATCTTTTACAAATGACCATCCACCGTCGATTGTCGAGATGGTACGATGTTGTCTTCCTCTTTTTGACTTTTGTCTCCAGTTAAAGGTAGACACCTTCAACGGCTCTTTTGGTTACAAACTCTGAGTTTGATATAACCTTAACAACACTTCTGACTTAGTTCCTTTTGTCTGCATTTGAATGTCTTGGCAAATATCTATTTTCTAAGGAATCGCGATCTTCTCGAGATTGCATCCTTGAGATAGATATATTGGTGCCTCGGAACATTGATTCATATCGAGTATTGAAGACATTATCGAGTCTTGATAATTCTTGTGCCTTGATATTCTTGATCTTGATTCTCGATCTTGATCTTGCGTCTTCAGAGTCTTCTGAGTCTTCAAGGTCTTCTGAGTCTTCTGAGTCTTTATAGTTTATCTTGGTGATGTCTTGAGTCTTCATCTTGAGTCTTGATTCCTCGGTATCCTCTTGAAGTCTTGATATCTCTAGTTTCATACTGAAACTTCAGTTTCTTGAAACATCTTTGAGTTCTTGAGTCTTGAACTATATCTGAACTATATCTGCGACTATACATTTTGCAGATAACATCCTGAGTACTTTAAAACTGAATCCTGACTCAACTATCAAGATCATTCTGAACATGTCATACTCAGGGGTTTTGGGATCTTAATCAAAATCATATATATTAAATTCATCTCCCAACAAAGACTATATGTACGAAAGAAAACCCAGAAGTGAGATTACCTTAAATGAGCTAAGGGGGCTAACCTCAGTGCCAACTGTACAAGATGACATACCAAACGACACACTTACACAATCGGAACCTCGTCATAGTGGGAGGGTTGTAAGACAACCCGAGAGATTCATGGGGGTAGGAGAGTCCTCGGACTTAGTCCCCGGTCAAGATGAATCAGACCCATGGACGTACGACGAGGTAATCCAAGATAAGGATGCAGTTTCTTGGCAAACAACAATGGAAGCCAAAATGGGTTCTATGGATCATAACAGAGTGTGGGAGCTAGTCGAACCACTTAATGGGGTCAAACCCATTGGTTGCAAGTGGGTATACAAGAGGAAAAGAGGACCGGACGGGAAGGTGGAAACCTTCAAGGCAAGGCTTGTGGCGAAAGGTTATGCTCAAAAAGAAGGGATCGACTATGAGGAAACTTTTTCACCTGTAGCAATGCTCAAGCCCATTTGAATTCTCTTGTCGATTGCTGCGCATCTCGACTTTGAAATCTGGCAAATGGATGTCAAGACAGCTTTCCTTAACGGAAGTCTTGAAGAGGAAATCTATATGCAACAACCCCAAGACTTCATTGAAAAAGGCCAAGAACACCTAGTTTGTAAGCTCAAGAAGTCCATTTACGGACTCAAACAAGCATCCAGAGCTTGGAACCAATGTTATGATCAAGTAATAAAGTCTTATGGGTTTGATCAAAACGAGTACGAAAGTTGTGTATACAAGAAGCTTGTCGAAACTGCATTGGTATTCTTAGTACTATACGTACACGACATTCTGCTCATCGGGAACGATGTAAAGGTGTTGTCAGACGTAAGGGCATGGCTTTCAAAATAGTTTGATATGAAGGACTTAGGGGCAGCCGGGCACATCCTTAGGATCAAGATCCCTCAAGATCACAAGAAAATGATGATATGCTTATCACAAGCTTCATATATAGACACTGTCTTGAAGCGATTCAGCATGCAAGATTCCAAGAAAGGCTTCGTACCTTTCAGACATGGAATCTATCTATCCAAGGAAATGTGCCCTAAGACACAAAAGGAGATAGATGACATGAAAGGCATTCCTTATGCTTCGGCTATCGGAAGCCTTATGTATGCAATGCTGTGCACGAGACCAGATATCTGCTTTGCCGTTGGCATGGTGGCAAGATATCAAAGTAATCCGGGAAAAGAGCATTGGACGGCAGTTAAGAACATTCTGAAGTATCTGAAAAGAACTCGAGATAGAATGTTAGTTTATCAGTCAGATAGTCTAATCCCCATCGGTTACATGGACTCGGATTTCCAATCAGACTTAGATTCCAGAAAATCTACCTCCGATAGTGTGTTTTGCATGGGGGGAGGAGCCATGACATGGAGAAGCGTTAAACATAAATGCATTGCCGATTCTACCATGGAAGCCGAATATGTAGCTGCTTGCGAGGCAGCGAAAGAAGCGGTTTGGCTCAAGAACTTCCTAGTGGACTTGGATGTAGTTCCGAATTTGCCCAGCACAATCACTGATTATTGTGATAATGTCGGAGCAGTTGCAAATTCAAGGGAACCAAGAGCCCACAAGGCCAGCAAACACATTGAAAGGAAATACCATCTTATACGAGAAATCGTTAAGAGAGGAGATATAGAGGTGGCAAAGATCGCGTCAGAAGACAACCTAGCGGATCCATTCACAAAGGGTCTGCCTCAGAACACATTCGAGAGACATGTGGAAGGAATGGGTGTCAAGACCGTTGTCAATCTGCTTTGAGTATAATTGAGAGATATTATTAGGTTCGTGTAGGTGACATTAGATGTCACGCATTAGGAACTACACGAGACATGCTGTAGTATACTTAAAAGCAGACTTTGAGTATAAGTGGGAGATTGTTGGGGTTATACTGGAAAGTATGCTTTTACTTTGTATAACCAAACTGAATTTATATCTTATTTACTGAAATAAATTATTTATCACTGATGCTTTAAATATCATTGAATGTTACATATATTTACTGCATAATTGTTCAATAAATAGTACGTGTTACATTGTAGTTAATTTAGTGATACTAGATCACGAAAGATTAAATTAACAGTCCCTTGTAACTAAAAGTACACCGTTCACGACCTAGATGGAAATGAACAATCCATCGTGAAAGGGTGAAGTGTAAGGCTCAGATTGGCTTGTCTTGACCAAGAGATTACACTAGTGCATGACTAATGCACTGAATAGGACCTACAGGAGGATAAATTCTTCAGCACTGAACTAGGAAGAATTAGACCTCAGTGGTTCGTTATTTCTTAATCTTCGTCCCTTAAATAGGATCGTGTGTGGTTAGTAATTATTGCTTTGACTTATGACGGGTAGAGAATCAATGAGATTCAATACTTTATATCTTGGGCAATATTTTTGGTCACATGCGATTTCTAAGATTTAATACGAAGAATCGTGTGCAAGTACGCTTGTTCGATTTGCCACCTTGGGAGGTTCATAAGATTTATCATACCAAATCTTGCAAGTGGAATTAGTTTCCGGTATGGATAATAATGTTGAACTGTTCCTTGACCAAGGACAAAAAGATATTAATTAATGGAAAGCTATTTTTGTGGCTTGAATTAATTAATGGGCTAGATAATCTTAAATACGGGAAATAATACCGGGGAGCCATATTAACAGTAATATGGGTTAAGATGGATAGTGCAATATTAATTATGTAGTGAGATTAATTAATATTTATGGACTTGAATAATATTGTGGCTCAATATTGATAATACAAGATCCATTGGAAGGTCCAATCTTAATTCTCCTAAAGGCCCCTCAAGTAGCCCAAACATAAAGTCCAATAACTGAAAAAGGTGTTTAAAATAAAATAAATTTTTGTTGCTATTTTTCCTAAAATTTTTGAAAAATATGAATAAAAGGGGAGAAAGATTTTCTTTGAATTTTGTTATGGAATGAAGATATGTATTTTTGGAATACAATATTATCTCATTAAATTCAAGAAATCTCCCACTTGGATATTTATATTAGAATTTTTGAAAATAAAGAAAAAGAAGGAAAAAAAAAGATTTTCTTGAAAAGATATTATGTAAGATATGTATTCTTGGAATACAAGTATATCTCATAAATTCAAGAAGATCCAAATCTTGGAATCTTTATCCTCCTTTTTAGAAAATTCCATAACAAATAATAGAGTGGGATTTTTATGGAATATTTAATTATGGAGAAAAGTATATATTGGATATATATTCAAGATTTCTTGGAGATCAAGAAACCTTTTTCCATGAAAAAATCGGCCAACACCTCTTATAAATAGGGGATGATTCTTTCATCCCCAAGTGCAATTCCATGTGTTGGAAAAATTAGAAATCCACAAAGGTGGTGCAACATATAATTTATTTTTCCTTTTGTTAATTGTTCGCGAGCATCCTACCACCGGATTGACGAGCAAGGACTTGGAATACTTGGGAAGGTCTTTTGGTGTGTTCGTGTCAACGAAGTCCATTGCCATTCCAAAAGTTTAGTTCACGTAAACCTGTAGCAATTCCACATGCGTAGGATTTATGTGAACTATTTATATGCATGATTTGTTGTTGAATTATTATTTGAATTAATATAGGATTAATTCATGCTAGTAATAATTGTTAGAATTAAATTTGCATTTAAATATTCATCCCGAATAGATCTGGGCAATTAATTTCCCAACAGTTCATAGGGTACCCCGAAGGAACTAAAGGATGCATGTTCTATGGTCCCGAAGATCAAAAGGTGGTAATCAGTACTCACTTTAGATTTTTGGAAGAAGACTATATGAACAGTAGAAAGCCTAGAAGTGAGATTACCTTAGAAGAACTTAGAGGGCCAACTCCATTGCCAACTGTACAAAATGATAAACCAATCATCACGCCTACACAACCGGAACCTCGTCGTAGCGGGAGGGTTATCAAACAACCCGAGAGATTCTTGGGGATCGGAGAGTCTTCGGACTTGATCTCCGTAGAAGAATCAAATCCATGGTCCTACAACGAGGCGATCCAAGACAAAGATGCTCAATCTTGGCAAACAACAATGGAAGCCGAGATGGGTTCAATGGATCACAACAAGGTGTGGGAGCTAGTCGAACCACTTAATGGGGTAAAACCCATCGGATGCAAGTGGGTATACAAGAGAAAAAGGGGACCGGTTGGAAAGGTTGAGACCTTTAAAGCAAGACTAGTGGAGAAAGGGTACACTCAGAAAGAAGGGATCGATTATGAGGAAACCTTTTCGCTCGTAGACATGCTCAAGTCCATCTGCATTCTCTTGTCAATTGCTGCGCACCTAGATTTTGAGATCTGACATATGGACGTCAAGACAGCTTTCCTCAATGGAAGTCTTGAAGAAGAAATCTATATGCAACAACCCGAAGGCTTCATTGAAAAAAGCCAAGAGCATCTGGTTTGCAAGCTTAAGAAGTCCATTTATGGGCTGAAGCAAGCATCCCGAGCTTGGAATCAGTGTTTTGATCAAGTTATAAAATCTTACGGTTTCGATCAAAACAACTTTGAAAGTTGTGTTTATAAAAAGCGTGACGGAACTGCATTGGTATTTTTGGTACTATACGTGGACGACATTCTGCTCATCGGAAACGATGTAAAGGTGTTATCAGACGTAAGGGTATGACTGTCAAAACAGTTCGATATGAAGGATTTAGGGGAAAGCTGGTCACATCCTAGGGATCAAGATCACTCGAGATCGCAGGAAAAGAATGATCGGGCTTTCGCAAGTCTCATACATAGATACTGTTTTGAAGCGTTTCAGCATGCAAGATTCCAAGAAAGGTTTTGTGCCCTACAGACATGGAATCCATCTATCCAAAGAGATGTGTCCAAAGACACAGAAAGAGATAGATGACATGAAGGGCATCCCTTATGCTTCGGTTGTGGGAAGCCTCATGTATGCAATGCTGTGTACGAGACCAGATATCTGCTTTGCCGTAGGCATGGTGGCAAGATATCAAAGTAAACCTGGGAAAGAGAATTGAACTACAGTAAAGAACACTTTGAAGTATCTGAAAAGGACACGGGACAGAATGTTGGTTTACAAGTCAGACAGTCTAATCCCCATCGGTTACACGGACTCAGATTTCCAATCAAATGTTGACTCTAGAAAGTCTACCTCGGGTAGTGTATTTTGCATGGGGGGAAGAGCCATGACATGGAGAAGTGTAAAGTAGAAATGCATCGCCAATTCTACCATGGAAGCCGAATACGTTGCTGCTTGTGAAGCAGCGAAGGAAGTGGTTTGGCTCAAGAACTTCCTAATGGACTTGGACGTCGTCTCGAATTTTCCCACCACGATCATGGTTTACTGTGATAATGCCGGAGCAGTTGCAAATTCGAGGGAGCCGAGAGCTCACAAGGCCAGCAAACACATTGAAAGAAAATACCATCTCATTCGAGAAATCGTTAAGAGAGGAGACATTGAGGTGACTAAGATTGCATCGGAAGACAACCTAGCAGATCCATTCACAAAGGGTCTGCCTCAGAGTACATTCAAGAGACATGTGGAATGAATGGGTGTCAAGGACGTTGCTAATCTGCTTTGAGTATAAGTGGGAGAAATATTATTATGTTCGTGTAGGTGATATTAGATGTCACATAGAACACGAGACATGCTGTTGTATACTTAAAAGCAGACTTTGAGTATAAGTGGGAGATTGTTGGGGTTATACTGAAAAGTATGCTTTCTTTGTATAACCAAACTGAGTTTTCTTATTTATTTACTGAAATAAACTAATAATCACTGTTGCATTAAATATGAATGAATGTTATATATATTTATTGCAAACCCTTTCAATAAGTCAGTACGTATTACGTTGTAGTTAATTTGGTAATACCAGATCACTGAAGATCAAATTAATAGCACCTCGTAATTAAGTACAAATTCACAACCAATATGGAAATGAACAAACCATGATGAAAGGTTGAAGTGTAAGACCCAGATTGACTTGTCTTGACCAATGGATTACACTAGCGCATTTAGGTGCGCTGAATAAGGACCTACAGGAGGACAAATTCTTCGGTACTGAATATACAAGAATTAGACCTCAGTGGTGTGTTGTTTCTTAAGCTCCGTCCCTTAAATAGTATCGTGTGAAATTAATAACTATTGCTTTGACTTATGATGGGAAGAGAGTCAATGTGATTCGATACCTTATATCTTGGACAATATTATTAATTACATGACGATTGCTGACATTTAATATGGAGAATCGCGTGCAAGTACGTGTTGAGAAAAAAGGGGTGCCCGGATCTATTCGAGGTGATTATTTAAATACATATTTAAATTCAACAGTTAATTACTAGCATGAATTAATCCTAAATTAATTCAACATAATAATAAACAACATGTGTACACATAATTCACGTAAATCCTAAACATGCGGAACTAGGAGTTACGGAATTACTAACCTCTTGAAGAATCAAACGGATGGATCAACCCAAGAGCCTTCCCAAATATATCCCCAAAGTCCACGTGCGTTATCCGGTGGGAAGATTTCAACGAACGATTTTAATGGAGAGAAAATAAAATATTTTGCTACCACCTTTGTGGATTTCTAATATTTCCAACACATGGAATTTCACTTGGGAATGAAGAGCTCATCCCCTATTAATAGGGAGGAGGGGGGGGCGAAAATTAGGGTGGAAAATAAGGGAGAAAATCTTTTCTTGATCTCCAAGAAATCTTGAATATATCTCCTATATTCTTTTCTCCTAAATTAAATTTTCCATAAAAATCTCCTTCCCCTCTTCTACCTTGATATTTTTGAAAATTACAATAAATAAGGAGTCAAGATTTGACTTCTTGAATTTATGGGATAATTATGTATTCCTACAATCATTATCTCTTTCCATAAAATATCTACAAGAAAATCAAGACAATCTTTCCTTCCTTTATTTATACAAATTTTTCGAAAATCATAGCTTGGAAATTAGGCAAGAATATTTTCTTCTCTCTCTCATTAATTGGACTTTATTTTGGGCTATTTGGGGGGCCTTTAAGAGAGTTAAGATTGGACCTCCAATGGACTATGAAGCTATAATATTTTGGGCCAAATATTATTCAAGTCCATTAATATTAATTTACTCCACTATAAAATTAATATTGAACTATCCATATTAACCCATATTACGATTTCACATGTAACATGGCTCCCGGTCATTATTTTCCGCGTTTAAGATTATCTTAGTCCATTAATTAATTAAGCCACTGAACAAGCTTTATATTAATTAATATATTTGTCCTTGGAGTAAAGACAACTCAACATTATTATCCATGCCGGAAATAAATTTCCACTTGCAAGATTTGGCATGATAAAGGATATGAGCTCACCAAGGGGACAAATCAAGCAAGACGTACTTGCACGCGATTTTCCGTATTAAATGTCAGCAATTGTCATGTAATTAATAATATTGCCCAAGATATATAATATCGAATCACATTGACTCTCTTCCCATCATAAGTCAAAGCAATAGTTATTAATTTCACACGATCCTATTTAAGGGACGGAGATTAAGAAACAACGCACCACTGAGGTCTAATTCTTGTATATTGGGCCCAAGAATTTGTCCTCCTCTGAGGGTCCTCATTCACAAGACCTAAATGCGCTAGTGTGATCCCTTGGTCAAGACAGGCCAATCTGGGTCTCACACTCCAACCGTTCATAATGGTTCGTTCATTTCCATCTGGGTTGTGAATTTGTACTTAATTACGAGGGCTATTAATTTGATCTTTAGTGATCGGGTATCACCAAATTAACTACAATGTAATACGTACTGTCTTATTGAACGAGTTTACAATAAACATATATAACATTCATTCATATTTAATGCAACAGTGATTAAATATTTATTTCAGCAAATAAATAAGAAACTTCAGTTTGGTTATATAAAGTAAAAGCATACTTTTCAAAAGATAACCCCAACAATCTCCCACTTATACTCAAAGTGCGCTTTTTAAGTATACTACAAAGATGTCTCGTGTTCTATGTGACATCTAATATCACCCTACACGAACCTAATAATATTTCTCCCACTTATACTCAAAGCAGATCGGGCAACATCCTTGACACCCATTCCTTCCACATGTCTCTCGAATGTACTCGAGGCGCACTTTTTGTGAATGGATCGCCAGGTTGTCTTCCTATGCAATCTTAGCCACTTCAATGTCTCTCTCTTAACGATTTCTCGTATGAGATGGTATTTTCTTTCAATGTGTTTGTCGGGCTTTGTGGGCTCTCGGCCCCTTGAATTTAGAATCGCTTCCCGGCGTTATCACAATGAGACCGTGATTTTTTGCCGCAAATTCGACCACGCCCAAGTCCACCAGAAGTTCTTAAGCCAAACCGCCTTTGTTGCTTGCTTCCGGCGACGCATCGGCTTCCATGGTAGAATCGGCGATGCATTTCGCTTTTACGCTTCTCCATGTCATGACTCCTCCCCATGCGTAACACACTACCCGAGGTAGACTTTTCGAGTCAATGTCCGATTGGAACCGACTCCGGTAACCGATGGGGATCGACCGTTCGACTTGTAAACCAACATTATTTCCGTGTCCTTTTCGTGTACTTCGTAATGTTCTTTATCGCAAATTCAATGCTCTTCCTGTGGTTACTTTTTATATCTTGCCACCATGCCTACGACAAAGCAGATATCCGGTCTCAGACACAAAGATTGCATACATGAGGCTTCCTACGCCAGGTAATATAAGTGGATGCTTCTTCATGTCATCTATCTCTTTTCGTGTCTTGGGACACATCTCTTTCGATAGATGAATTTCGCGGTCCAGAGGGCACAAAGCCTTTCTTAGAATCCTCGCATGTCAAGCTTCAAAATAGTATCTATATATGAGGCTTAATAAAGTCCGATCATTCTTTTTTTCCTCGTGATCTCGAAAGTGATCTTGATCCCTAGGATGTGACCAACTTTCCCCTAAGTCCTTCATATCGAACTGTTTTTGATAATCATGCCTTTACGCCCGATAACACCTTTACATCATTTCCGATGAGCGTAATGTCGCCCACGATAGTACAAAAAAATACCAATGCGATTCATTATGCTTTTTTTTATAGACACAACTTTCAAATTCATTTTGATCGAATCCGTAGGATTTTATAACTTGATCAAAACACTGATTCCAAGCTCGGGATGCTTGCTTCAGTCCATAAATGGACTTCCTGAGCTTGCAAACCAGATGCTCTTGGCCTTTTTCAATGAAGCCTTCGGGTTGTTGCATATAGATTACTTCGTCAAGATTTCCATTAAGGAAAGTTGTATTGACGTCCATTTGCCAGATCTCAAAATCTAGATGCGCAGCAATCGACAAGAGAATGCGGATGGACTTTAGCATGGCTACGGGCTAAAAGGTTTCCTCATAATCGATCCTTTCTTTCTGAGTGTACCCTTTCGCCACAAGTCTTGCTTTGAAGGTTTCAACCCTTCCGTCCGGTCCCCTTTTTCTCTTGTATACCCACTTGCATCCGATGGGTTTTACCCCATCAAGTGGTTCGACTAGCTCCCACACCTTGTTGTGATCCATTGAACCCATCTCGGCTTCCATTACTGTTTGCCAAGATTGAGCATCTTTGTCTTGGATCACCTCGTTGTAGGACCATGGATCTGATTCTTCAGCGGAGATCAAGTCTGAAGACTCTCCGATCCCCAAGAATCTCTCGGGTTGTCTGATAACCCTCCCACTACGACGAGGTTCTGGTTGTGTAGGCGTGATGTTTGGTATGTAATTTTGGACAGTTGGTAATGGAGTCGGCCCCCTAAGTTCTTCTAAGGTAATTTCACTTCTAGGCTTTCGACTACTGATTACCACCTTTTGATCTTCGGGACCATAGAACATGCATCCTTTAGTTCCTTTGGGGTACCCTATGAGCATCCTTAATTCCGAACGCAGCATCCAATTTCACGGCTTCCTTGTGTCAAAGACGATGCGGACACCCCCCGGATCCTCGATGTGTGTAAATCGGGCTTGCATCCCGCCCACAATTCTCTCGGGGTTTTAGGTACCGATTTGGATGGCACTAGGTTCGGAATATAAGTCGTTGTTTCTAATCGTAACCCCGTAACGATTTTGGTAAACCAAGATAACTTATCATTGACCTTACCATTTCTAAAAGCGTTCTATTCCTTTGTTCTGCAACCCCGTTTTGTTGAGGGGTACCGGGTGCAGTCAACTGGGATGCAATCCCCACTTCCGATAGGTAGTTCAAAAATTCATCACTGAGGTATTCACCTCCACGATCAGATCGTAGAAACTTGATACTTTTTCCCTTATGATTCTCTGCTTGAGCCTTAAATTCTTTGAATTTATCAAAGGTCTCAGATTTATGCTTCATTAGGAAAATGTATCCGTAGCGTGAGTAATCATCGATAAAAGTAACGAAATACTCGTAGCCACCTCTAGCTTTGATTTGCATTGGACCACACACATCGGTGTGAACGATTTCTAACACTTCTTTAGCTCTAAGCCCCTTGGCTCCAAATGCCCTCTTGGTCATTTTACCTTCCAAGCACGATTGGCAAGTCGGAAATGGCTCAATTTGGAGAGACCCCAAAGAGCCATCTTTCACCAACCTTTGAATCCTTTTCGGGTTAATATGACCTAATCTTAGGTGCCAAAGAAGTGTCTCGTTCACGTCAGCCGAGCACTTTTGTTTACAAGAAATAGTGGATGTGTTATAGGATGCATTTTGTGAGTGATGTGCACAGTTAATAATATAGAGATTGTTCCTCAAAGTTCCACGACAAATAATCACATCGTTACGAAAAATAGTAACATCTTTATTAAAACGAACAGAATATCCATCGATAAACAGTTTAGAAATTGAAATAAGGTTTTTCCAAAAAACAGGAACATAAAGAACATCTCTTAAAATTAACGTCTTGTCTCCAAAGGACAGGTGCACTTCTCCCACTGCTTAAGCTGCCACTCTCGTAGCATCGCCTAGCGTGATGAGGATCTCACTCTCACTTAGTCACCAGGTCTGCTTGAAACCCTGCAATGTGAAACATACATGATCAGTGGATCCCGTATCCAATACCCACGAATGGGTAGCATACTCCGCCAAACAAGTTTCAACTACTAGTGAGTGTGAATTACCTTTCTTTCCATTCCTTTTGGGTTTGGAACAGGCCGACCTCAAATGTCCCTTTTCACCGCAGTTGAAGCACTTCCCCTTAGCCGGATTCTTTGCTCCACCATCCCTCTTCACCTTTCTTTTGTCTTTGGCAACACTCGAGTTAACTTGGCTTTCGCTCTTGGGCTTCCTCTTCCTCTTGCCTCCCTTTGGCCTAGAAGAAGAGGATGGCCCAACTGCCGCTAAGGCTTGACTGCTCTCTCCTAAAATTCCTTCAGCCGAGATAAGAGCTTGCAACAGATCAAGCAAAGTGAACTTTTGATTATTCATTTGATAATTTAGCCTGAACTGTTCAAAGCTCTTGGGCAGGGAATGGTGTATGAAATCGATCTGGGTCTCGATGTCATATTCAGCTCCAAGCACCTCGAGTTTGTTGAGGTGAGCCATCATCTGGGGAACGTGTTCCCTTACGGGTGTTCCCTCCACCATTTTCATAGAGAGCATGTCCCTCATGGTGATCTGTCGAGCCACACGGTTCTGACGTTGAAACATCGCTTTAAGATTGACCATGATTTCCGCAGCGGTCTCAACATTTTGGTGTTGGTGTTGCAACACATCTGACATTGAAGCCAAGATGGTACACTTCGCCATTTCGTTAGAACGCTCCCAGTTATCATATTCTTTCTTAACCGCTTTGGTTGACTCGTCAGATGGCTTTTCTGGTTTGGGTGTAGTAAGAACTCCGTTATGGCTTTGTACAGTGAGGACAATAGTGAGTTTTCGATACCAATCAACAAAGTTTTCTCCAGTGAGGAGGTTATCTTTCAGTATATTGAACAGTGGATTAAAAGGTTGCGACATGATGAACTGAAATAAACATATATTTTGTATCAATATCCAGATCAACACAAAATTAAATCACACAATTCGATCACATGATTCATATTAAAATCTCAAAAAAAATATGAACATGCATCAGCCAACATCTCAAAACAAATTTAAATGAGCCTCGTGGGAGGGTCATCATTTACATCACATTCAAGCAGGTTACAAACAAGAACAGTTACAAACCTTTAATTACAAATTAATAGTCGGCTCCCACTTGACCAATATAAAATTGACAGGGACTTCGGAGAAGTATATAAATATCAATTTTATACCTAAGTAATAACCATGATTAAATACAGAATTATTACTTCGCTTTGATCGAGCCTCGTTGGAGGGTCATCGTCGCCACTAATAATAATTCACAATCATCCTTTTGAGAATTTATTCATGTGAAAGCTATCTTTTGACCATTCCGTAGGGGAATTTATCCAAAAGATTTCACAAATAAATAAATCATGGAGGTCAAAATTAATTTGTGCCAAAACAAATTAATTATTAAAACATACTTAGTAATTTTTGAATTTGAGATTTTTCGTTGAGCAATTCTCATGCAAACACATTTAAACAAATTAAATAAAGCACAAGAAAATATGGCAACAATAAATCAAGCAAAGCATAAAATAAACACATTGAGCATAGATTATCCAACTGTCATGGTTTGATTTTCTTTGTCTTGATTTTGAAGAAACGTCGTCTCGAATTTCTCCCACTCGTTCGTCTCGAACAGAACTCTGTCTTGAAATGCCACGCCAAGCAGCTCGCAGCCGGGATGCACGCCCCCACATCCGGCCTCTTGGTGAAGCGATCTTGTCTTTAAGCGCTTGTGTAGCGTCGCCCAGATCCGCTATCGGCGAGCCTCGGCGACTTTACTGCAGACGCCTCGCCGACAACCGCCTCGGCGATCCCGCTTTGGCGCTTAAGCGCTTTCGGCCCGTCGTCGTCTTGGCATCATCCGTGCGTCGCGTGCCTCCTTCGCTCGCACGTTTTCTTGTGGCGATGTCGCCCACGTACCGTTCCGGATCCGTCTTTAACTCGTCTCCGTCTTTGATCAGGTTACAATTTATTTAACGAAAAATAAATACCTTAAATCTAGACTAGTCTATTACATTGAATCAAATCAAATAGCCTAATCTACTCGTGAATTTTCTCACGAGAAAAACAAATTCGAACGAGTCGAATTAAAAACCATTCATTCATACGCATGAAAATAAACACATTAAATACCATGACAATTGGATACCTGCAAAACAGATCTAGCAATTCTACTATCCAATTTCAATTTAATGTCCAACAATTTAAATAACAATTTAAAAATCGAGCTCAAAACCGAGCTCGATGCGCTTGTTGGGGAAAAAAGCGGGTGCCCGGATCTATTCGAGGTGATTATTTAAATACATATTTAATTTTAATAGTTAATTACTAGCATGAATTAATCCTAAATTAATTCAACATAATAATAAACAACATGCGTACACATAGTTCACGTAAATCCTAAACATGCGGAACTAGGAGTTACAGAATTACTAACCTCTTGAAGAATCAAACAGATGGATCAATCCAAGAGCCTTCCCAAATATATCCCCAAAGTCTACGTGCGTTATCCGGTGGGAAGATTTCAACGAACGATTTTAATGGAGAGAAAATAAAATATTTTGCTACCACCTTTGTGGATTTCTAATATTTCCAACACATGGAATTTCACTTGGGAATGAAGAGTTCATCCCCTATTAATAGGGAGGAGGAGGGGACGAAAATTAGGGTGGAAAATAAGGGAGAAAATATTTTCTTGATCTCCAAGAAATCTTGAATATATCTTCTATATTCTTTTCTCCTAAATTAAATTTTCCATAAAAATCTCCTTCCCCTCTTCTACCTTGATATTTTCAAAAATTACAATATATAAGGAGTCAAGATTTGACTTCTTGAATTTATGGGATAATTATGTATTCCTACAATAATTATCTCTTTCCATAAAATATCTATAAGAAAATCAAGACAATCTTTCCTTCCTTTATTTATACAATTTTTTTGAAAATCATAGCTTGGAAATTAGGCAAGAATATTTTCTTCTCTCTCTCATTAATTAGACTATATTTTGGGTTATTTGGGGGGCCTTTAGGAGAGTTAAGATTGGACCTCCAATGGACTATGAAGCTATAATATTTTGGGCCAAATATTATTCAAGTCCATTAATATTAATTTACTCAACTATAAAATTAATATTGAACTATCCATCTTAACCCATATTACGATTTCACATGTAACATGGCTCCCGATCATTATTTCCCGCGTTTAAGATTATGTTAGTCCATTAATTAATTAAGCCACTGAACAAGCTTTATATTAATTAATATCTTTGTCCTTGGAGTAAAGACAGCTCAACATTATTATCCATACCGAAAATAAATTTCCACTCGCAAGATTTGGTATGATAAAGGTTCTGAGCCCACCAAAGGGACAAATCAAGCAAGACGTACTTATGGGGTTATACTGAAAAGTATGTTTTTACTTTGTATAACCAAACTGAAGTTTCTTATTTATTTGCTGAAATAAATATTTAATCACTATTGCATTAAATATGAATGAATGTTATATATGTTTATTGCAAACCCGTTCAATAAGATAGTACGTATTACGTTGTAGTTAATTTGGTGATACCCGATCACTGAAGATCAAATTAACAGCCCTCGTAATTAAGTACAAATTCACAACCCAGATGGAAATGAACGAACCATCATGAACGGTTGAAGTGTGAGACCCAGAATGGCCTGTCTTGACCAAGGGATCACACTAGCACATTTAGGTGCGCTGAATGATGACCTACAGGAGGACAAATTCTTCGGTACTGAATATACAAGAATTAGACCTCAGTGGTGCGTTGTTTCTTAATCTCCGTCCCTTAAATAGGATCGTGTGAAATTAATAACTATTGCTTTGACTTATGATGGGAAGAGAGTCAATGCGATTCGATACCTTATATCTTGGGCAATATTATTAATTACATGATGATTGCTAACATTTAATACGGAGAATCGCGTGCAAGTACGTCTTACTTGATTTGTCCCCTTGGTGGGCTCATATCCTTTATCATGCCAAATCTTGCAAGTGGAAATTTATTTCCGGCATGGATAATAATGTTGAGTTGTCTTTACTCCAAGGACAAAGATATTAATTAATATAAAGCTTGTTCAGTGGCTTAATTAATTAATGGACTAATATAATCTTAAACGCGGGAAATAATAACCGAGAGTCATATTATAGTGAAATCGTAATATGGGTTAAGATAGATAGTTCAATATTAATTTTATAGTGGAATAAATTAATATTAATGGACTTGAATAATATTTGGCCCAATATTATAGTTTCATAGTCCATTGAAGGTCCAATCTTAATTCTCCTAAAGGCCCCTCAAATAGCCCAAAAATAAAGTTCAATTAATGAAAGAGAGAAGAAAATATTCTTGCCTAATATTTCTTGATATTTTCGAAAATATGTAGGGAAAAAAGAAGAAAATATTGTCTTGATTTTCTTGTAGATATTTTTTGGAAAGAGATAATCATTGTAGGAATACATAATTATCCCATAAATTCAAGAAGTCAAATCCTGATTCTTTATGCCTTGTTATTTTCGAAAATTTAGGAATAAAAAGGGGAATAGATTTTTATGGAAAATTTAAATAAGGGGAAAAAATATAAGAGATATATTCAAGATTTCTTGGAGACCAAGAAAAGATTTTCTTCCCTATTTTCCTAGCACTAAAAATCGCCCCCCCATTCCTATATATAGGGGATGAATTTTTCATTTCCAAGTGCAATTCCATGTGTTGAAAATATTAGAAATCCACAAAGGTGGTAGCATAATCCTCCCACCGGATTACGTTCGTGGACTTTGGGATATATTTGGGAAGGCACTTTGGGGTTGATCAATTGTCTCAAGGGTTGTCTCTACAAGAGGTATGTAATCTCGTAACTCCTAGTTCCGCATGTTTAGAATTTACGTGAATTACGTGTACGCATGTTGTTTAATTATTATGTTGAATTGATTTAGGATTAATTCATGTTAGTAATTAATTATTTAATTTGAATATGTATTTAAAATTATCTCGAATAGATCAGGGCACCCATAATTTCCCAACAGATTCAACACTGGCAAATCTCTGCAAGTCCGTAATTGGGGATTACGTGTATACCATAGTAGAGAAAACTGTATATGAATTACTGTAAAAATTCTGTTTACGTTTACTCGTATTTAATTATGCAATTAATTGTTCGTTGTTGGTGAACTGTTTATTTCCGCTACGCATGTATTACGTGGCTACGTGCCTCTAAATTCCAACATCTTTAGTTTGCAGCTGGGTTCTTAGTAAACATACTCAGATGCTTCTCATCCCTGTCACCCTGCAAGAAAACAACCTTGCCACCATTCACAAACTCCAGTTTATGATTCTTGAAGTCAATAGTAATGGAACCTAGTTTACTCATAATGTCCACCCCTATTACCATCTCCCACCACCCATTCAAATTTTGGACACCATGAGTTACACCCAATCCTTCTCTCATCAACAACAGTAACCATAAAGGAAGTAGTATACTCCATCTCACATCCCAGCTTATTATCACCAGGCAAAGGTGGTATTTCCTGCGAAAGTTCACAAATCTGGTCACTCGAGCCATTTGAATGCTTCCAACTATCATTCAACAGGTGTTCCTGTTTGAAAGCTAATTGCACAGCCTCTAACAGTCTCTTAGGATTCATTATCCGCAACATATTGCCAATATCTCCTCTTAACCCACTAGTGAAGCTCTTGATGAAGTAGACTTCAGTCAAGTATGGACTATCAACCAACACAAAAGACTTGAGGTCATCAAACTCCCTCACACACTCCCTAACAGTACCTTTCTGCTCGAGTTTGTTAAATTCTCCAGTTAGATTTTCATCAGCTACATTGGAAAATCGCTCAACCACCATATTTACAAATTTTTCCCATCCTATGTCTTCTCTACCATCCACATAATCCAAAAAGCAATAGTCTGCCAACAATCCACAATTTCTCATGATCCGGCATCGAATTATAGTGAAAGTATTTAACACATTTTCGCAACCACATCCTTGGATTATCTCCAGAAAATCTAGGAAAATCAATCCTAGGTTTGTATGTATACTGATTTTGAGAATCAACTTGCTTATAAGAGTATTGAGGAAGCTTGCCATACCTCCAGCATCGGACCTACCAAATATGAAACCGTCCGAGCCTTTCGGAGCGGCATAACCACCGTGGGAAGATGTCGATGGATGAAGCGGTTGAGGAGTTGGGCTTATACCGGAATGCTCCTTCCGAACGACATAACCGTCGCACCTTTCAGATTGGCATCTCCTTCCACGGTCAGCCGCATCGGTTCGTGCTCAAGCTCTAACATCGGCGATTTGCCTCTATCCAAATTACCGATACTATGCTTGATCATGTCCAACATTTGTTGCCCGAACCACTCCAATTTCCGAATGACTTCGTCTTGGCACGCAACTTGTTCTGGTTGCAATTTCGCAATTGAAGCTGCTTGAGCTTCGAACTGACTTTCCAAAGAGAAAATACGATCTGCATTCTTCATTATGTAATGTGCAGAGGATCGATTGGCTCCGAGGCCACTGGAACACTCACGTTGAGTGTTGAAGATTCAAATGAAATTGAAGAAAGGGGAAAAGGGCAGAAGCAGAGAAACTGGGGGAGAATTAGAAACGGTTATTTCATTTATCATCTAATCTGCTCGTACAAGACCTGGAAGCTGGGCTTTATACTACCACCCAATCCAACACTTACAAGTTGGGCCGAAAATACTAATACGGCCCAACGAAAATACTAATACGGCCCAAGGCCCACACTCCGCATCCCTGAGATATCCTACGTAATCCGAATCTGTAACCATCTACTTTGCCTGAGAAAAAATCAGGTACTGTGGCCGCGTGTGTGTTGCGTGTATCAGATTCATTAATTTTACTTGATAATTGAGATCAATTTTTTTTTTGGTATATTAGAAATTGCTACTAATTAGGTTTATATTTAATTAGATTAAATTTTTATTAAGGGAAAATTAATTTTTTTGTCCCGTAAGTTTGACATATTTTAATTTTGGTCCTAGTAACTTTGACTATTTGATTTTTATTTATAACTTTGTAAAATTCAATTTTTTGATTCTATGACCTGCTATCAAAGGTGGTCTTTCAGGTAAATTTAAAATGAATTAATTTTATTTATTTATAATTAAAATTAGTTACTTGTGGAAAGTCATAAAAGAGAGAAAATTTCTACGTCATTACTAAAGCCCACGACCCAAAACTAATTTGAAGCCTGCTTAATAACCCTAATTAAGCGCTGGAAAATTATCCAAAAAAAGAAGTGTAAGAACACAAGCAGACATACAAGAAACTCATATACAAAGCAACAGCCTTGATACAAGTAATTCAAATGAAAAAAAATTCTTCCCAGATCGTCGAAGAAAAGGCGCTGAGATGAGGCCGTTTGACCAATCTTGGCCAGTCAAAATTTCGGATGACTGTGATACAATTTTACAGCGCTTAAGTTACTCTTCGAACATTTCTCGCTTTTTCTTAATTTATCTCTCATTTGTCGTTGCCGTTGGTGTAGTGATCAATATTCTGTTTTAGGGTTTGAGCACTTGCTGAATCAGGAGATGGGTTGGTCATACCCTGATATATCTATTGAAGATTTGATGAAACTGATTAAGAATTTTATCGACATGTTGATTTTGGCTTCTGGGTATCAATCAACTGGCCGTTTAGCGCAATGGGACTCCGACAACCTCAAAAGACTCCTGCAATGGGCGCTCTTTCTCGAGAATGTAAGTGATGATGCATTTCCCCACTATGTTCATGGTTTTGGAAAGGGAATTTTGTAGGAAATAAGCTTTAAAACTATCGTATATATCTTTATTTGTTGGCATTTACAGTATTAATTAAGTTGGTTAACATATCGTCAACCGTAATTAGGTGTCGAAGGGCCTGAGAAGTTCAGGTGTATATGATGACTGTGTTAAAGAGCTTGATGCTGCTTTACATCTATGGACATTGAGTCCTGGTTTTCCTCAGGTTGGGAGTTTTTGAGTCGTATATAAGCTGATATTTCTTGATTCATTTGTTCATATGTATTCATTTATGTGGCTTTTTAATTACCTTTTTCAAACAGGGTCTTGCTCATCTATCATGCTCTACCCTTGGTAGAGCAAGGGATTTTGTGTTAGAGCATTTAATTCACCCCTTACCTCTGAGGGATTCACATTTAAATGCTATAATGTTAGCCTCTATTGAGATGGACCTTAGCGAGCATGAAAGGATAGACAATGATGCCCTTGGTGCTTATCTTGAGAAATTAATGGCATTGCCCTCTAAAGGCCTGAATTTAAGTGAAAGCAGAAATTCTATGAAGGATTTGATTTTATCAACTCCAGAGATCGTCCCAAGTGGGAAACATGACAGTTCGGTGGATGATGATTTTACTGAGACAACTATTAAGCAACTCCAGAAAAGAGAACAAGCAGTATCACACTTAACAGTTGTGGAGTCTGCTTTGGAGAATCTCTGGAGAACTATAGGGCAAAATATGAATGATGAACTTGAAAACACCTCAAACTCAAAACCAATGAATTGTTCTGCATGTTTAATGTAAGTTCTTAACTTTCTAAATGTTAATGCGTTTGCTTGTCGTTGATGTCCTTCCTGCTTCTGTGGAACACTCTTTACCTAAACAAAAGCTGTGGGAAACAATACTGTGGAATATCGACCAACATTAGGTATCTTGCACCTTTCAGTAGTTTTGCCACTATGTGTACAGTTGCTTATTTTGAGTTTTTGTCTTTTATATCCATTTACCGCCCAGAAATGAAAAGATAGTTGCCTATTTTGAGATTGTCTTTAATATCCCAGAAATAAAAAATTTAGTAAAGAAGTAGAATGCCTTTTGTGTTCTGGGAAGGCTACGTACAATGTATATAAATGATGTTAATAAACTTATATTGAGAAATAACTATACACCTTGTTAGGATTAGACTAGAGTTTAAATTACCTTCAAGCTAATGAATAGCTGATATTTTGTTACTGCTACGTGGTATATGCATCTCCTCTTGGAAGCTTTAGTTAATAATACGCTCTTGTAAAATCTGAGATAGAATTATTTTGTCTTTATTAACGAGTTTTTGAATGTTGATATTGCCCTAAAGAGCAGAGAAACTCCCAGTGAATCAATTGTCTGGAATCATTGGAGATCAAAAAGCCTATCGTATATGCTTGACAAGCGGACTATAAGGCTGATATCTGGTGCCAGTTTGATTTGTTCTGCCCCAGATGACCAATGGGCTCTGATGTTCAAACAACTAAATATTTCAGCTGAGAGTGATGATTTCTGCGAAAAAATAGTAAGCGAGTCAACCTTTTACCTTAAAACGTTGAAACTTTTCCTTATTACCTTTTGCAAGTGTAATTGTAATTCCGAATAATTGCATCAATGCTTACGTAAAGACTGTGAATTCACTGCCAAATGATGGAAGATCAACATATGACCTTGTCTATCTGGCTTTCCATCCTGACACTTTAGGAGTATTTTTCTCTCTCTTGGAGACTAAAATATATTTCTTACAGATTGAAGAATATGATAACAACAATAGATATATATGGACGTCCTTTCAAGTTTAATTCGGGTAGAAAACTTTCAGATAAAAGAATTTGGATTGTAGTATAAACTTTGAAGAATATGTATTGTAGACTTGTAGTAATAAACTTTCATGTTAATCGGGTAAGCATAGGTTATTATTCACTTTTGGAATTAAATTGTTCTCAAAACAGATACATATTGGTACCAGAAAAATCTTTCTGATAAAAGAAAGCGTGTCTCCAGGATGATGACAGACAGTGGAATGGCATTAAAGCTATGCCTTCAGCCAAATTTGGTCTAAACACTGTCATTTGAAGTCTAATCTGGAGATATCATTGTTCTGTTGCTTGTTTCTATACCTTTGTTGTCTCTTTATATTTTGCATTTTGCTTTATGTCTACGAATTTGTTAGCTCTCAAAAGGCCAAAGGGCCAAGGGCTCTGGTACTGATTTTTTAAGGCAAATTTTATGTTCCAAAGATTTACGACAATAAGCATCAAATTGATAAGGAAGGATTGACAAAGTTAACTTGTAGATATTGCATCTAATTGTAATTTGTAATCTGAATTTTCCTAATTCAGTTTGTTAACCATCTTGAATGAAATGATTTATATAGACAACCCCGTACAGTGGGATTGAGGCTTAGGTTGCTGTTTTTATGACCATCTTGAGTGATAACATGAAGTCTCATAGTGACTTGAATGATAGCATGACGTCTCTTATTGACTAGAACAATATCATTCTTGTTACGATCTTTTTCCAATCGAATTTCGTGTTACCCCTAATTGACAAGCTGTCAATTGTAACTGGAAGTGTTTTGATTCTGGTCTCTTATTAACATATAAATTTCTGCAGAAAATTATTAGCTTAACCTACTACATGATCACTATTATCAAAATGCGAATAGTATGAAATAAACGTTGTGATGGCGATTTTCTAAAGCTCTTGATACTTTATAGTGCAACTTTGATTGGTAGTTTCTCTTTTCTCAGTGACAATTGATTTTTATCAGAAAGTTCTATTTCATCATAACTTGTATTTATATCTCTTTTTCTATCACAGGAGCTCTTGTTATTAAGTTGTGTTTCAGATAGATGGAGCTCTCTAATCGAACATCTGATGTCAGGTTCATATGAGTCCTTTAATATCCCAAGGCTCTGCCATGAAGTGTTCAACTTACCCTTGCGAAAGCCTGAAAATCTTTTTGTACATGAGGGCCTCGTTAATCCTAAGGTAGATCTTCTGCTCCAGGCTACTCTTATATTGGGTTCACAATAATTCTCCGTGAACATTGAATCTGAAATGCGTGGCATGCACTAGGAAAATGGGTTCACTTTATGCAGTTCACCGGTTTTGTTTTACTTAATAGCTAATTCTCCATATTTTGGTGTGTAGAAATTGGTCTTTTTGTTGATTTTTACTTTACCCATTGAGATGCAAGAATTCTTTGTATAGCTTGTCTATCTAGATGATGATGTGCTGGATGGGTTTGGGTAATTAATTATCTAAAGGAATTAGATAAGTAAGTATCACAAGTGAGAAGTTAAGAAGTTTAAAATGGAGAGGCATAGATCATACGTGAGTTGTTTTCAATCCTCCAGTTATTTCCTGATACAGTAGCAGTTTTTAATATTGAATTTGACAGTTCTCGGAATTTGAAGCATCCCTCTTGCGACAGCTGTATTCTACGATTGAGCTGCCCTTTTGATAAGTTACATAAGTATACTTGTATGCTTCTAAGAAAATTTCAATATCAATGTTATTGTCCTCTCCAGGGCTCTCAACTGTGTTTTCGATTCAACTAACTTAAAGGTTGCAATATGAATTTAAAGGGCTTCTTGGGAATCAGATAACTAACCTAGGGATTGGGCACATTCGGTGTTTACTCCCTCAATAACTATGAGCATGGTTATTATGATGTTATTTGTCACACTGTCTGATTCTATATTTTATCTGTCATACAACTTGACTCCTTCAAAAGAAATATCTTGCTGATTAAGATGCAGGTTCTGGCTATTGCATGTCACCGACTTAATGATAAGCTGTCATTATTTAGGTGTTGTCTTTGAGATTGAGCGTCATTTTTTCCTTTTTATGGTTGATGAGTCTCAATGTACAATTTGTCGAGGGCAAAAGATATTCTGGGTAATGGGCCTATTCTAATGAGGTTGTGAAAGCTATTTAAGTTCATATGAAGAAGAGTTCGACTTCTCATGTTGATTCTGCATAATTTTATGATCATGTTAAATGGGATTTGTATGATCATGTGCTCAAAATTCAATAAATAGTAGTTTGGGGACCGATGGAGCAGGTGAATTAGGGGTGTTCATCTAATGTTTCGTTTCGTTTGTGTTTAATAGGAAACGCTGGGGAAAATCTAAAGGAGCGAGAGGTTTAAGACACGGACTGAATTAACTTTTCAATTTAATGGCTGATGTATCGGGGTAGGTTAGTGGATAAAGTGAAGTCCCTGTCTTTCGTTAGGGGCTTTGCAGTGGAAAAGTATAATTTAAGGTCCTAGAGATTTTTTTTATATTGTCTGGGTTGGAATTAGTATGGATAAGAGCATTCTTCTGGCAAAATAAAAAATTAGGGAGTTATAAAAAGTGATAGGATGTGAGATGGGTAGTGGTCAATAAAATGCTTGGGGGCATGCTTAAAAGCATAGTTATTAATGGCGCAAGGCGCCACAAGGCGAGAAGCAGCGCCTAGCGCCTTAGGCGCGCCTGGCGCCTTAGGCGCTCGCCTTGCATCCCTGGAAAAAACAACATAAGACCTTGATAATTTCTTAGTAAACCTAACCATGGCTTCTGTAGCAATACCCCAAGTCAAATTTTCACCTTGGTGAACCAACTCATCTTCATCTTCCATTAGACCAACCCCACTCATTGCTTTCATCTATATCCCTCAAAGAGATACGCACGATTATACTTGATAAAAAGTGAATCTTGAAACCCTAGATGTGATTCACTTAAATATTAAGACTTAAGAGATAGTATTTTTTATTATTCTGATGTTATTTGACAAATAAAAAAATGTTTTTTTTATTTCAAACCCTAGATGTACGCAAGGCACGCCTTAGGCGCGCCTTTTGCCGAGTCAAGGCGCCGAAAGGCGCCCCCAGGCGAGCGCCCAGAAAATCCCAACCGCCTGGGCCTATGGCAGGCGCGATGGCTGGCGCCCCGAGTGCCTGGCGCTGAGGCGCGCCTTTAATAACTATGCTTAAAAGTCTCCATTTGCGATCAAGTTGTGGCAACGATATCAAATAGGCTAGTTGTAGCGGAAAATAGTTTTTTTCGTCGCACTGGGGGATGAGGGATTAACATAAAATGCCTATATACTATCTCTTTTTAGAATTCTTAAGAGTATGTTTGTATATGGATTGGAGTGGATTTCAAATCTAGTAGGGTGGATTTGATGAGTAGTACAAAGTGTGTTTGGATTTTGTAATGTTGGGGGTGTGGATTCTGTAGGATTTGGTAGGTTAGGATTTTTAAGAAGTGTGATGGATGATTAATTATGTATCGATAATTGTGTGTAAAGTAAGAGAGAGAGAGCATGTAAAGTAAGTGGGGTTTAGTAGCTGCTGCTAGACATAAATTAGGAGGTTTAGTGATTGGCAATGTTAGTTTGAGAAATTAGGTAAGTGGGAGTGAAGGTTTTGTAGTAAAAGGGATTCCCTATGGGTAGGGTAGTTATTAGAAAAATTATGGTTTACAGGATAATAGATAGGATCTGTTTGTGGCCACTAGAATGACTTTTAGGAGTCCGTGGAAATTCATTATGTGCTTGAATGCTGTAGTTTATTTTTGTATGGTACTGAGCAGATATCTTATTCATGGCTTTTGATGCAATAAATTCGCATGTTTCCTTTTTTTTTTTTAAATAATAATTATGGCTTTTAAAAGTCAAATGATGTGATATTCCCTTCCACACTGTATACTTGCTTAAAACATGCATCCTTGAAGATATTTCTGTAAACATATTTAGTTTTCTCTCTTTTTTTTTCCTCTTGCCACATTTATGTATGTACTCCATTCATCCGTTGTACTTTGGTAATTTGTGGTTCTTGGTTTGTCATTTGTCTGAGCCAGGAAAAAAGTGTTCTGGACTATATCGAATCGTTGCTCAATGGTCAAACCAACCAACTTTGGAAATTATCCCCAGTCCTTGCAGCAGTTGCAATTCCTGCATGGTACATTTTTCATTCTAAAATTATTTTATGATGGATAAGTGTAATTTCTATATCCTTGTGCTGTTTTTGAAGGAATAAAGTATGCAAGTTCGTCGCTTTTTAAAGGAAAGCTTATTCTTTGCATGTTTAATATAGGTCACAGTTGTTCAAATCCTATCTTCATGAGCTAGAGTGTCAACTTAGAGGAGGTTCTTTGGCAAACATAACCAGGTTGGTGGTTGTATTCGCTTTGGCTTCTTGTAAGGAATTATATTCATATGAGCTACTGTCTGATCATTCTATCTTTTCTTAAAATAAGCTTAGCCAAACGGGCTCTTAGTTAAAGTTTCATTCTCATGCAGGCAGTGTCGTTGTATAGCTGATGCAGTAGAACATCATAGTGAGTGTACGTCCCTTAATCCTGTTTTCATTTTTCTCTGTCCACATTTTGTTTCAATCTCAAACTGAGTTTCAAGCAAGTTTCATTTCCCGTATCCTCGAATTCCCTATTCTTTGTGCTTTTAGCTTATTTCCCATTGGTTTACTACACTCTGTCTCAAATGAATGTCCTGTCGATTCTGGTCACCATCAACCTGGATTATAAAATGTAGTTTGTAAAAAATTTAGTAAATCTAATTATAGAATAATTTGGATTTATATCAAACAAAATAGATAATATCAAAATTGTCCAATACATATGCAATGAGTTCAGCAAAAAATATGTATGGGATAGATTCGTATTAATGGAAAAAACATTTTAGATAGGATGAACTTGTTTGTTAAAAAAAAGATTCAACTTAACACTTTTGGGACTTGGGAGTTATGCAGCACACGTGTTGACGATGCTAGGTAACATTAACATATGTTCAACAAGAAACTGGTTTTTTTTTTTTTTCAGATCCAGTTGGCTAACAATTTAGTATGCCAGGCTATTTTTTGAATATGTGCATGAATATATCTCCTTTATAATGTTCATGACATATTCAGGTGGTATAATGTCATACGAGATTACGAGACAGATTCAATGTTCATCTCAAGTGAGATGGTCTCACAAACTTGGAAACTGATGGGTGTTTGTGATAATGGTTGCAGGCGAGGTGGGTGAGAGAATTTGGTGTGTTTATATCTTTCATATGTGTAGACACGATGCGACATCAGGAACTTCTATTGTTACATGATTCTGCTGCAGGTGAGAATTTGTTGAAAAGCCAATTGATTATAGCATACTACTAAATAAATTTGTGTTGGAAGGTAGTGATATGATTGCTAAAGTTGAAATCATTCTTGTGCAGGTGTACAGCTCCAGAAACCCAACGCAATGCAAAACAAGTGTTGGCACTTGGCTCCACATTTGTCCAATATTCGGAATTTGGATGCACGTGATTAAGGATTTGGATTTCCTACTATACACGAGGGTTCGATCCACCTACCATAGTTTTTGGAGGGTCTGTTCTTCACAATCATTAAATTTGTCTGAATCAAATTCAATGTTTGTGCGAACGCATTGGACCCTCCGTATAGAAGGGAATCCAAGTCCCTCAGTTAGCAAGTCAACACAAATTTCCTCACTTGATATATGGATTGTAAAAGAAATTAGTGTTTAAATTTTGGAGTTGAAGGCCAACTTTACATTATATCTTCAATAGTTTAATTTCCTCACTTGATGATATGGATTGTAAAAGAAATTAGTGTTTAAATTTTGGAGTTGAAGGCCAACTTTACATTATATCTTCAATAGCTTAAAAAGTTTAATGATATTATTTTGATCGAATTATTATCAAGTCAGTACTCCAACTTTAAGTTGTTCAACAAAATTGGAGCAGTTTGATCATTAATCATATAATTAGATGTTTGATATGTAGTTGATTTTAGGCAAACGAATTTGATCATATGTCCGTAGGTGGGCACAAATTTATATGTCCACTACTTACATGGAGTGCCACATGTGCAAGGGTCCCATTATCATTTAATTAGTTTATTTAATTAATTCAATTTTTTCACTTATATATATTTCATATTTTATCCAATTTTATTAATTATACTAATTATTTTTACCCGACCCGGACTCAACCTGGCCCGAACCCCGCCTGAGTGGTTCTTGATTCACTCAACCTGAATGGTTCATGATTTAGGGTTTAGGGTTCATAGTTTAGGGTTTAGGTTTATATAATTAATGAGAAGATTGAATTAATTAAAGAAATTAATTAAATGATGGTGGAGACCTTTCAAATGTGACGCGCCATATAAACGGTGAACATATAAGTTTGTGTCCATCTGCGGGCATATGATCAAATATGTATAAACATATTGCAATAATAATAAATTGGGATACCGCGTTGAAGTTGTAATAGTTAAATTTTGCAAGTGTTGATTTATTAAATGAGACTTTGATCAATAAAGAACAAATAGCAAAGTATTCATTGTATGAGGCATTGATTGATAGAAGATGTCAGCGATATATGATAATTGGGAGAGATTGATTAGTAGCAGCTGTTTTGAAGAAGCAGCAGCTTTGGGAACTTTTTCATCAGCAGTCCAGGAGTCCCAGCATCCGACTCCGATTTTAGTTCTACAAGCTTCGATTTGAGTGATTTGGCCTCCGAATTTGCAAGTTCATCAAAATGGCAGAAATCGCATCCCAGCCTGGTTCTGGTGTCGGATTTCAGTTCCCGATTTGATGTTAAAAATGCATCTTGGTCTTCTTCTAGGTTACTTGGCAGAGGAACCTTCAGGAGTGTGTATACTGCTACAATAGATTACAGCGGGCGAATTGTGGTGAAGAGGCTCAAATCAGCGAGTGTTTCTGAGCAGGATTTCAAGCGGTACATGGAGATTGTTGGAGATGTAAGGCACGAGAATGTGGTGGGGTTAAGGGCTTACTATTCTTCACAAGATCAACGCCTCATGATCTATGATTATTACAAAGGAAGCGTCTATTCATTGTTACGTAGTATGTTCAAACTTCGCTACTTCAATTGATATACTTCCGCTTATTGTTTAAGAAAACTTCTGTACATGTTATAGTCAGAAAATGTCCAAACGTACTCAGCAATGAACAATGAACAGACAACAAGAAAACAAGAGATTTGGTTACCCGGTTCGCCAATTGTGGCTACGTTCGGGGGCAATACCAAGCCAGAAGTGTATTATTATTTTCTGCCTAAAGTGTTAAAAGTTTGATCCTCTACAACGTAAGTTCTACGGCTTATTTATAGCTTTACAATACTAGATCGGAACTCCTTTCGTGGGCCGTACTCTTCGGCCCCCTAGGGCCACGAGAGACCGCGGGGAACTTCCCTCAATAGAGCCTGCAATCTTCGCCCTAGGATAGACCTGCCTTGCTGGCTTCCCGCGATATCCGCGCCCTTGATCTCCCGAATCTCTTCCATACTTATCCCGGGTGGTCTCAGGTGGTCGCCCGGGGGTCGTTTATCGTGTCGACTTTGCTCGCCCTTGTATAGTAGCCTTCCCAAGCAATCCCGCGAGGTCGGGATTCGCAGCGATGGTCGCCCAGTAGCCGTAATACCGCGCGGTCATCTGGTAAGAGGTCGCCTGGTAGACATATGGCTACAACAATTGCCCCCCAGGTCGCCAGTGAGGAAATCGTTGCTCGCCCTGGATACGATCGTCCCGAATCCCGAGGCATGATGGTGGTCGCTCTGTCACCTCGAGAAGTCCAACAGCCACCTCGAAATAGTGCGACTGATGACGTCGCTCTGCAGGGTCATGATGCCACGCGCCCCGTATACGTCGGGATCTTTTCAGATTCGCCCCAAATTTGAAAACTTAATTGCGTTTTGGCCCCCGTTTCCTGCCTATAAATGTGGGCTCACTCTTCCTTTTCAACACGTTCGCGAAAAAGATCATCCGAGCCTTCTCCAAAATCTGGTGGCCTTGCATCCTTCCTGCTTCCTTGGTATGTGCTTTCCTTGCAAAACTCTTATTTGATCATATTGGAGAAAGACTACCTTCTAGTATTTGATCAACAAAATTATGTAAATGAAAATTATGTAGTTGATTATAAACAATTAAACATATAAGTATGTTTTTCAAGTCTGCGTTTTTTCCCGCATGAAGACGGTTGATATCCCTTTTTTTCCCTTCCAATAATAATTTGCAGTTCTTCGCCATACAATTCCCTTTAATCTGTATAATTATTTATATCATATTTTTTTAATTTAAAAAATAAAATGTAAATCGATTAAGAATAATATATTTTATTAAAAAGATCTAACCTCTGAAGCATTATTCATCATATCACTTGCACTCTTACCAAAGGGTTAATTTGAAACATGCAGCATCCCATAAAGTCAAGAAAATATTGCTCGTACCATCCATCACAAGCACTTTAACTCTATACCTCAAGTTTATCAAATCATCATTCATATTGCAGTTTTACAATAAAATCTATGGCTATGTTTATTTTGAGATTCACACGGATGAACTTAGGACTTCGCGCTCCTCGTTCCATACGAGTCTGTGATTTAGTCTGGTTTTTAAATCCCACATTCAATCCCCACATACAAATACCTATAAAACTTATTATTACTATTCTCAATACATCACTCTTTATACACTTTATTACTCTTCTCAATATATATAATAATACAACATCAATCACTATTAAAAATTAATTTGACATAAAGTTAAATTCCACTTTACTCAAATCCTAAAATAAACATATAAATTTACTATTCATCAAGAATTCTAAATCCCTGAATTCTAAAACTTTGACTTGCTTCGCACACTTAAATCTCAAAGCAAACCTTTTTTGTTCACTATTTTTGTGCAATGTTCGCATGTTTTGTAGCACCAATTAATACAACTATTCAAATCAATTATTTTGCCACACTAGAAACTATCCACCTGTTTATGTATAGTAAATAAATTATGAAATTAATTAAAATTATAATAACAAAATTAATAAGTTTGTATAGAATAATTATTAATATAATATTTAATGAAAATTTAATAACCTCTGGGTTCTCTATCAATTCAACTATGATTTTTATTTTGAAGTTTTCTTTCTTCAAGTCATCTTCATCACATGTTAATGTAAACTGTGATATATTAGTCCATGAATTTTCATATGTGAAATTCGCACGCAATTTAGTTAAATACCCAATATTAACAAAAGTAATAAATAGTTTATAACTAAAAAATGATATTATAAAAATAACAAAAATATTTTAGTGTAATTTCAGGAATAACTAATCTTGCTTTAAAATCTTGTATTTCTTTTATGTCCAAAAAATGAACGACTTTTGAAGGATTAAATGCACTGGAGACCGATATGATATCTTCACACCAGATGTTTAAGTTAGAAATACATATAATATTTACATTAATTAAAATGTAATTTTTAGAGGCATAAATTTAAAACAAAGCATAATATATGAATAATGCCACCAAAAAGCTTTGGGCGAAACATTTGTAAAATTATCACTGGAGTCTCTTCGCCTCTTTCTTTCTTCAATTTGAATATTTCATCTATGAAGTCTTCCCATAATGTAACTTTTATACTATTACTCCTACATATTTAAAAGAATATATATCATCCTTAATACTAATTCTCAATCTTTTGTTCCTACGTGGCTCAACAAAATTTCTTCATTCACAATTTCCTCAAATCCCATTACTCCACAATTTCTCCACCGGTTTTTTTCCGAAAAATCTTTATCGGTAATTTTTCCACAATTCAAATTTTAAATTTGCTTTAAATTTCAAAATTTAAATCTATACAGTTTTTAAAACTTTTAAATTTAAAATCTAATTTACTTTAAACCAATCAATCATCACACTTTGAAATTCTACGGTTTTCTTCACTATCACTTTTTTTTTTTGTGATTTAATTTTCCAGTTCTTTTATTTCTTCTCTTTGATGTGAGTCATTTGCTCTTCTCCTCTGTTGACTCGGTCTCCATTTCTATTAACAAGTATGATATATGAAATTATCTTTTTATATTTGTTCTTATCGTATTAAAGTTCATTCCGTTTTTTCCCACATACCCTAATCCATGGGCGAAACTGTGTGTTTGACCACCGCGTCTTTGTTCCAATCTTTTTTTATACTGATTCATAGTAATTTTTTTTTGTTGATTAACAACGGACTTCTAAGATAAAAATCTTTCCAGGATACCACCCATAAAAATCGAGTCAGTTATTAGATATATACGAAGGGTCTGTTTGCTTATAGTTATTAATAACCCACAATACAACTTACAAATGGGCTTATGAGCCCTATTAATCTGTTTGGTTGGTCAAGTGACGGTCTGAGAAATAATACTGACCGGCATCCATTTTAGCGGGCCCAGTAGATGGTATATCATGCCACAAAGGTCCGATCGATAATCCATGCGATTAAGGGCGGGCTGGATAAGTTAAAATTGATCAAAATACCCCTCTATTATATATACCATCCTCACGATGCAAATACGCGAACCCTAGAAACAAACTTCACAAAATCCGCCGCTTTCGCCAGTCGCCCTCCTTATGCGAAAAACCACAACCGGTTCAAAACTTTGAATCTTTTTTTCAAGAAATTTGTTCTTGCATTTTGTGTTACATTTGATTGTCCGCAACACTCTATTGTGTACTAATCCTCATCATTTCTCATCTTACAATGCCGTCCTAGGTTTTTGAGGAACATCTGGGAATACTACTCGAACAACAAGAAAAACATGAAGGTATGAAATGGCTAATAGTCCTTCAAGGTTAATTAATAAATCTTGGTCCGATTGCAAACATTTCATTTGGAATCTGTTGAAATTGGGAACAATTAAAATCGTTTATGTTCTATAAAATAGGGTTTCAGATTGTAATGTTCGTCCGGTGTCTATTTTCTTTTCATTTTTCGTTTACAAAATACAATTACATTTTTCTTAGGTGTTTGGAAACTCTGGAGGGGAGGACAAAAGCACTTATTTTTTAAGCTGCCCTCTCACAACTTTAGCTTTAAAGAAGTGCTTTTAAATTGTGAGTAGAGTTTGCAAACACCCCAAGGGTGAATAGGTTTCACGTTGAAACTGGTTAAGGAGTGTGACTTATATTATTAAAGAGTATATTTGTGATAACTAATGAGTGTAACTTTTTACTATAAAGGGTATTATTCATAAAAGTGAAGGGTGTGACTTATATTGCAACATGAGGTATAATCGTGATAACTGAAGGGTGTGACTTATATTACTAAAGAGTGTAGTCGTGATAACTGAAGGGTCATGCCTGTAAAAAATGAATCAGTTTCACAGTGAATTCACAGCACACCTAACTTTTTTTTTTTAAATGTACCTCCAATTTAAAGAATGCTTCTAGAGAATTGAATTTAATGAATTCAAATGTAATTATAATATAGTATCATATATTTTAATATCAATCCGTAAGATTTTAAATATTAAATAATTTATATTATTTAAATCATTTTGTCGTATCCTCAAATTAAAAATCCTGAATCTGCTCCTGCGGGCGAGGAGTGAAATTTTCTACTATGTAAGGACAGCGAAGTAATAATATCCCAACGGAGGCGAAATGACAAAATTTTACGATTTTAAGACATAAATATAAAATTTGCAAACATTCAAAAAACAAATTGTCAATCCATACTTTCACATGAACACAGATAAAATTTTAAAAATGAATCCGATAAAGGGTCATAAAAGCTCAAATCTTCACTGAGATCTGGGTATGCTAAAACAGTAATTTATATGCGACCATTAACCAGAAAATATGAATTAATGGAGGAACATTAGTAACATTAATTTTGTCTTTTTCTGCATATACATAAAATACGTCTCTAGATTATATAAATAAAACATGTCTCTAGATTCTTTGTTATTTAAATGAATATGATGTATAATGTATGAACACAAACTTTTTATTATCACAATTAAATCTACACAACTACCAAATTGAAAATCAAGGGCGAAGAAGGTGTAGAGAAGATACCGGTGTTCAACTGCCGACGAACCTCCCGCCGGGCAACATGAGAGATCTATGAAACTGTGAGAGGCGAAGTTTGATTTGGTGAGGGCTAGTGTTCTTTACTTCCCAGTTGTAGGTCCTAAACGGGTTCAGTGAGGCAGAAGTCTAAAGGTAGGGGTGAATAGACTTCTGAAATTTTTGCGTGATCAACTTGGTTTGCAAGTTAGTGCTGATATAGAGTGCGGGTGAATCAGTACGGACTGATATCCAACCTACGGATTGCTGTGAAGCAGATCAGTTGGGCGTCTATCAGTTTAACTGATGTGCAGAAGCTTTAGTTAACCCCGTGTAAAAAACCTCTTTGAAAATCAATCTTAAGATTTTTGATAAATCAGTAGATAAAAGGTCAAACTGATCAGATCAGTAGCTTAGTGCTAAACTGATCCATTACCACTACTTATATCTACATTCTCAATTAAAAAATATAATAATATAGTATATGTTTGCAGTTTTTTACAATAATAGTATAATATAGCAATGATACAAATGCTATTCTAACAAATATAATCATGCATGCATTGTAGACACTGTCACCATTCTTGTCTATAAAGACATACATATACTGGTTTATTGTTACTACTGCATAACAAAATTTGTATGTAATTATTGAAGAATCATGGATGCCTAAGCAGTTGCAGAAGCAATCAATCCATGGTGGAACAATGGTTGACCAACTTGTGAACTCTCTGCTGCATTATCTTCGTCTTCTATATCCCACAGAAAACAAGCGTAGGCTGCGTGTATATGGCTGCGCACATTCAGGTAATTAACAAATTTAGTGTAATAAATCTCACAATTCTAAAATGCACTATGAATGCACGAAGCACCCGGATGAATACAAGACCTAGCCAATTATAAAATAGATCAGGTCTCACGTGATATATATATATATATTGTTGTGTGAGGATTATTCAAGTCGGATCGAGATCCCGATCCAAGGGAAATTTTCAGCGATCTCGCTGCTAGGCAAGACGCACCCGACATCTTCAGACCGAGGTCGGATGTCTAGCCGGTTTTGGTTGTAGCGAGCTGGGAGAGAAGATCGGACCTCGGTCTGGACGTGGCACAAAGTCCCAAGAGAGCCTGCATTTCTGTGCTCTTCGGCGGCCCGGAGCCAGGGATGACTTTCCCCAAAGGGAAAACTGTTCTCTAAGAGAAGCGAGGGTTACAGTTGCAGGGGATGCCAAAGGGGAATGGTGCCAAGTAGCGACCTCGGACACTATGTTAGCAACCTCGGGATGGCGACCTCTGGAATGAAATCCGAGGGTAATGGCGGCTCGAGCATATTCAACTTAGGCTCCATTTTGCAGGCATTAAATGGCCCTGGATTGACTCGCATTAACTACCTAGAGTCTAGGTTTAGGGGTCTATTCCCACATGAATTGTAGTATAAATATACGTAGTTAGAACTCATTTAAGGGTTCCAACATTCTCATTAAATACAAGGCTTAATCAGCCAAAAAAGAGGCCTTTGGCCCAAGAACACTTGCAATTTATTGCTTTCAATCATCATGCATTAAATAAGAATCATTGCTCATAAATGGGGAACACTCTCTATGTTCTTCATTAACTCCCAAATAATCCTAAGTCTTTATTAGTTTGACGCCATATATAGCCACATCCATATTTTGACCTCTTCATATATTTTTGGTATCAACATATTATATATATATATATATTTTATAAAAAAATGGAATATTTAAGTAGAATTTAGATCTCTGTTTAGTAAAATAAACTAATATTATTTACTAAAAATAATTAGTACTATCATTTAAAAATGCACTTAAATTAAGCACCTAATAACGCGTTTACTTTAATTCATCTAAAGATCTTTTCAAAATCACATGTACAATTAATGCTATTCAGAATTCTGCACACACTTGGTGAACAATTAATATTATTAGCACACATGATGCAGTTAAATAGTATTGGATATTGTAATGGATTAGTTTTGGCATGCATTATACCTGTTGTCGGACGATACTTCAACTGCTCTTTGGAAATAGTTAGCGGCTCTGTCCTTATCACCATGAAGCTCCCATATTAATTTAGCATATTGCGACAGAATCTCACCATCTTCTCCTTCATCTGCCAATATTGCCCTCGAGTAATATTCTTCAGCCGCTCCACCATCTCCCTTTACCTGAAACAAAATTCCGAAGAGTAAGTTTACATCAGTTGCACCATGCAGTTAGTGCACGATTAGTATTGTTCAATAAAAATGACTAATATACAGTGAAGCCACCTAATAATGTTCAATGAAAATAAGTAAAACTGTTTAGTTACAACAACTAATCCTGTTCAATGAAAACAATTAATATTGTTCAATGGTAAACAGCTAATACTAATTAACCAAATAATATTGTATAATGAAAAAAAATTAATATTGTTCAATGAGTACAACTAATACTGTTAATGAAAACAATTAATATTATTCAATTAAAACAACTAATACTGTTCAATGAAAACAACTAATACTCCCTCCATTCCAACTCTTTGTTCACACCTACTTTTTTCTCGTGTTTTAGCGAGCGAGTTATTTATTAGTATTTGAAATGATAAAGTGATTTTTAAGGGGGGTATGATAGATCTACTTCTCCTTTACTATGTCTCCTTAAAAATTAATTTATCATTTTAAATACTAATAAAAAATTCGCTCGCTAAACACGAGAAAATAGTAAATTTGAACAAAGAGTTGAGACGGAGGTAATACTATTTTTGAAAATGTACCTGAGTTGTATGATGCACCTAATACATACAAAATTTCGTCATTTCCAAATTTTGATTTTTAGATTACACCACTTGAGATCTATACATCTATAAGTGCATTTGTGGAATAGAATGAATGAGTAAATTGGAGAAGTGGTCCTCCCATTTGAATTTTTCATTTATAGTTTTAGTCCCACAATCTTTTTTGCTCCTTTTTTTTTTTTTTGCAGAAATGGTCACGTTTTGATTTTTATTTAACAGTTTTAGTCCAAAGAGATTTTTTTTAAAAAAAATTGGCCCCAAAAATTCATTTGTTTTTTTGTTTGTAAAATCCTATGGGACCATTTTTATTAAAAAAAGAGGATCATTTTCATAAGTACAAATTCACATGGCACCACTTCTGCAATTTACCCGGAATAAATAGAATAGAAGAGAGTAACCTACCTTATACAAGAAGTGAGCATAGTTTGTTAGCACCAAGGAATTCCCCGGATCTTGCTCCAACATTTTCTGGTAATGTTCTTCCATGCCACCACCCCTATCGAACACCACCGGGCGGTAGCATCTTCCACCTCCGCCACCATTGCCGCCGCCAAGCCCTGTTGCAAGATACATCTTCCCCTCATCACCTTCACATTGTTCCACTCTCATCATACCAGCTTTAAACACATCATGCAATCCCTCCTCTTCTTCTTCTTCGTCTTCTTTTTCTTCATCATGGTATTCGTGAGACGGGACAGACCTCATGGTGCAGCAGCTAATGCTATTCCTCCTACGCCTACCTAATTTATTTGAAAATGTATTCAAGTAATCAGCACCAGCCAAGCCTTCCAAGTTACCATCAGATTGAACTCTTCGGAACCCGTTTACGCAACTCTTGGCTCCAATATTACCATTAATGGAGGAAATTACACAAGTGGCTGCAGGTGTGTGTTTATGTGTGGGGGGCCCATGCAATTGATCAGTTTGGTGATGGTGATTGGGGCTGTCTGAGATTAAGGATGGTACGAGGGATCCAAGAAGTGGTGTGGAAGAGCTTCTGATCAGCATCGTATATTCTCTTTTCTTCTTGATTTGATTATTTTTTACCTTCAGTGTGTGTTTTTGTTATCAATAAGATTAGACAATTGTGTGGATCGGAGGAGAAAAAATGTTGGGGAACGATGTCAATAATTAAAACTTAAGAAATGGATGGTGAATAATTGCTATTAATAAAAGTTGGCAATGAACGAGCAAGTGGGCCAAATAATTCTTTATTTGCAGTTGCAGGGGCAGTTGTTATTGTGAGTTTGTGACATCTACCATAATTGGTTTACAAATTATCAAATTATAAAATAGATCAGGTCTCACGTGATATATATAAATATATATATTTAACTAATTCTTGTATGCATTCAGGTGCACGTGCACTCATAGTGCATTATAGAACTATGCAACTTGTTATACTGAAAGATGCAACTTGTTTACATTGAATAGTGCAACTATTAATATGGAAAAATAGTTGCACGGTTCAATGTAAATATGTCGCATCTTACAGTACTAGGTTCAATGTAAATATGTCGCATCTTACAGTACTATAACAAGTTGCATGATTCTAAAATGCACTATGAGTGCACGGTGCACCTGAATGCACTTGAGACCCATTCTTTTTTTTCTAATGAAAATTCGAAATATTTAAGCAAATTTTAGATCTCTGTTAAGTAAAATCAACTAATATTATTTACTAAATAATTAATATCATCTAAAAATACACTTTAATTTGCATGATGCATCTAACAACACTTCATATTTTTACTTTAATTCATCTCAAGATCTTTTTAAAATCGCATGTACAACTAATGCTATTCAGAATTATGCACTTAGCTAGTGAACAATTAATATTATTTATAAATGATAACTATTATGTCCTCCATCTCCTATAAATTGCATACTAACTTGAACATACAAAATAACAAAGTGGAGTAATTTGTAAGGGTCTAAAGGGTGATTCTCTAAATCTTAATATATATAATAAATAAATAAATTGAATTATGTGCATGTGTGAGCTCAAAAGTATAATGACATTTTTCTAAATTGTGGATATTGTGAGAGTATAATTTATGAAAGTCTTTTTTTTAATTTTGGTGTGTACAAATTCTTTTGAAATGTACTAATAAATTAAGTGTGTAAATTCTTGTGAACAGAAAGAATATTTTTTAAAAATATAATTGAATTGTACGATACATCTTACAAAAATCTCGTGCAGGGTTAACTAATTCATCTCAAGATCGTTTTCAAATAACATGTACTCGACTGCCTTATATACTTGGTGTATATTAATAATATGCGAATGTGAATTGGAGTCGAAATAACATTAGCAGAAATTGAGGGTTTGTATTGAAAAGAAACTGCGCGGGGGGCTATTTGATCTCATGAATAAAATCCAAAATAATCTCGTAATCATTCGTCTTTTTTAAAATAATTTCAAAAAAGTTTGATGTACGAAATTTGTCTCAATTTTACGCGAATTGTACCATTTTCGTCTCAAAATCATCTGACGAAACGACGTTGTTTTTCGTCATGCACCTTACATGTGAGCATTCAATTTAGATATTTCCGTCATAAATGCATGACTAAAAACAACATCATTTCATCAGTTCCGGTGAATTTGGGACGAAAATTGTACAATTCACAAAAAATTAAGACCAATTTTATAAATCAAATTTTTTTAAAACTATTTCGAAAAAGATGAAAAGTTATAGGACAATTTTGAATTCTATCCTCTATTTCTTATTATTCATCTATATGTACGTTTCATTAGTAGTTTTGATCCAAAAATCGTAAATTACATTCAAAAGCAATATGGGATTTGGGATTTATTTTCTTTAATATTTGTGTTAGTACCATGTAAGCATGTAATCATCTGGAGCAGTAAAAAGGAAATGTAAATATATATATATACATAATATATAGAGAGAATACTATGAAGCATACCTTTTGCGATGCTCTTTAAATAGAAAATGGAGGCCAATGTGCAGATGAAAAAGTTATAAAAGTCGCTGGGTTGGGCGAAGAGTTATATAATACCGAAATATATATGCGAAATTATTGATGTAATCGAATAAGTTAAAAAAGAAAATACTTGGTAGAGAGAGAGAGAGTATACAAGTTGGAGAATTGATGAAAACAGCTGTCAAACAAGAAAATCTCAGTTGGTATTGTATTACGACAAAGTCTCATGTGCAACTGGTGCACGGATTTAAGATCTGTACACTCACTTCAACTCTATCCATGTATCCACAGAATATGTCTAACATATTTAATGGGTCAAGTATTTTTTAAAATGAATCATTCTATTGCATGAGTATACGGCACTTGGGTGCACAAGAGATCCACTTTTATATTACAAAGCAAACACTGACACGCTTTTGGATTTAGCATATTCCTTTCCTCTCACTAGTCCTAACGCCCGTATACATGTCCATAACATGTTTTTCTTTACGTTAAAAAAAAATTGTATGAGAATAGTTTCACGGTAAGACGATCTCATTATGAAAAAATTTATAAATTAACACAAACTAATTGCACGGTTTTAAAATTTGAAGCCACGACAATTAAATTATACTCCCTCCGTCCACCAATCTTATGTCTGATATTTTTAGCATAAGTTTTAAGAAAAAAATAGATAAAGTAAGAGTATTATAAAGTATTGTGAGATTTATTTATTAATAAAGTGGTTGGTTGTGAGTGGATGTACAGTAACATTTAAAGTAATTAAATGATGGTTGGAGATAAACATAAAGTGACTTTTTTTATAAATGAAGTGTGCATAAGATTGGTGGATGGACAAATAAGGTAAGTGTGCATAAGATTTGTGGACGGAGGGAGTATAAATTTATTATCTTTCGTCAAAAGCAACATAAATATATTAGAGTAAGCCTCTTGTGAAATATTGCATATACAATATTAGTACAATTAAGATAAAAGATCAAGAATATCCGGGTTATGGGCGGATGCCAATCTTGAAATTTTGTCAATTAGTCCGTGTTATTGTTAATACACAAACACAAGGGCTCGGTTATTCGCACCCCCTTAATTGGTAGATACACCCACTCCATTTTTCTTTAATTTTAAAGTAATTATAAAATGACTTATCTGTCCTTATATTTTAAAAACTTAAAAATCTGATACTAAATACACCCACTTCATGGGATTTGAAAGGGCGCGTAGTATATCTGCAGGAAAAGAAAAGAACTTCTCCTCCAAGTTTCTAGTTTCAAAATTGATGATTCAGTGAAAAGGGATTATAGAGTGTGTTGTTTATCAACTATGACGAAAATTAATGGGTCTCCAAATACATATGTAAGTAAATCTCATTGTTCTCCCTTTTCTTTTCTTTCTATGTTGAATGTTGAAAAATTTATGAAGTGTAAGGGGTTGAAAGTTGAAAAATTCTGGTTGTTATTTCTTACACATATATTATTGTATCTTGTACTAACTATTGTATTTTTGCCCTAGAAGTAGGATGAAAGTGTATGATTGTCATTCCTGCGATTTTTTTTTAACATTTGCGATTTACGTATTTCGAACCTGGTGTTTCGAAATTATTAAAACATTTCGAAAAGAAGATGTCGATTTTTTTTATGGTTTTGGAAAAGAAAAATCTGTTCGAATATTTTCAAAAACATTGTTCCGAAATTAGATTAACATTTCAACTCAAATTTGTCGAAATTGTGTATTAAATTCAAATTACATATTCCGAAATAAAATATGTTATTTCAAATTATTTTACCGATTTTTTTGTTTTGGTTTGCTTTTATTTCAGGAATTGACGGATGATGATGATTATCACCCAAATTACAATGAAGAGTCAGAGGAACAATATGTCAATTAACATGAAGATTTTGAGGAACCAAAGGTTAATGAAGATTTTGAGAAATCAAATGATGCTCAAAATGTAAATGAAGATGCCCGAGGCAATGAGATCATTATGGACTATACGGACGTCTTCACAAACCTGAATTTATTTTCAACTCGGGAGGCCATGCAAGAGTGGGTGCGCCACATAGCTAAACAACACGACATGGTGATTGTTGTTAAGCGGTCGGACAATGGAGATGGAAAGAAGAAGGCACGGGTTTTCTTAGCATGTGAGCGAAGTGGGCAATATCATGAGTTTAAGGGGAGAAAGGGAAAGAAGAAAGAATCTAAAAGAAGTAGAAATTCAGATGATGATGTTGAGGTAGAGGAGGAGGAGAACAAGAAATGTATGGAGAGGGAGACGGGGACGAAAAAGTGTGGATGTCCCTTTTTGTTGAAGGGCACCAAAATATCTAAGGATGAATGGATGTTGGATGTGAAGTGCGGGATTCATAATCATCCCGTGGCCACCTCTCTCATGGGTCACTCATATGTTGGAAAGTTAATCCCCGATGAAGAAAAAATTGTTATTGATATGTCTAAGGGTCATGCTCCAGCGAAGAGTGTGCTTTACATGCTTCAACAAAGAAATACTGACAACAAGTCTACCATCCGTACTATCTACAATGCTCGAAAGAAGCACAAGGTGATTGAATATTGTGGACACAGTCAGTTGCAACAGTTGATGAAATTGTTGGGTGAGAAGGGATATTTTTATTCTCACAGAAGTTGTAAAGAGACAAATACATTAACAAAGTTATTCTTTGCTCACCCTACAAGCATTAAGTTGTTTTGTGTATTTCCTAGTGTGCTGATAATGGATTCCACATACAAAACTAATAAGTATAGATTGCCTTACTTTGAGATGGTTGGGTTTACATCGACAGGCATGACATTTTTAGTTGCTTCAGTGTTTCTTCAAGCCGAGAAAGAAACAAATTTTACATGGGCTTTAGGTGTTTTGAAAGAAATAATATCAGATGTTTGCACTCCAAAAGTGATACTAACTGATCGGAACAAGGCCCTCATGAATGTTGTGGGCTCGTCATTTTCAAGAGCAACACGTTTTCTATGCTCATGGCATATAGACAAAAATGATTTGGGCACATGCAAAGAAAAATTTTCAACCAAGGAGTCCTGGGACAAATTCTATAGTTCATGGAAGGATGTGATGAAGGCTTCGACTATGGAAGAGTTCAATAACAATGTTCGATTTCTCCACGAAGATTATGCGGAAGTCCCAGTTGAGAAAGACGCCTACGAGTATGTCATGGAAAATTGGGTAACCCCGTACAGAGAGAAGTTTGTCGCAGCTTGGACAGATCAATTGATGCATTATGAAACTACAACAACCAACAGGTATCTTTAATATCTCCATTAACATTTTTTTCTTTTTTTGAGAACTTATTACTATAACTACAACATGTATCTAATTGATAATTACAGTTTAAGGGTTGAGAGTCATCATGCAGCACTAAAAAGGGCGCTCGGTAATAGCATGGGAAATATTGAGAACTGTTGGGTTAGAGTAAATGTACTTTTGGAAGCAAGTCACAATGCAATCAAAGCCTCTTTTGAGAAGAGTGTACATGTGGCTCTTCACAAGTTTAGACTCGTCATCTACAAAGATCTACGTGGTGTAGTCTCGTTGACCGCTTTGGAGAAGTTGCATAGTGAAATACAACTAATAGAATGTGGTGACTCTGATCCTCTCACGTGCAATCATTACCTGAGGAGAGTTTGTGGTTTGCCATGTACCCACGAGCTTAATGAATATCTACAGCTTCGCAAACCAATTCCCGTAGATGTTATTGATCGTTTTTGGAGGAAACTGGACATGGAGCCAGTGTTGAAAGATGATGTTGGTGATAGTGTCCTTGAGGATATAGACAATCGTTTTGAGAACTCCATAATGTAAATCCCGAACAAAGAAGGCTTTTGCTGAGGCAAACCATAGAACTTGTCGATCCGGTTACCACTTCTCTGGCTGAACCAGATACGAAAACAAATACACTTGGTCGTCCCACAACAAAAGCGTAAAAAAAACATGATGCTTCCACTAAGCGCGAGCCAAGTCTTTTTGAGTATAAAGAGTCGATGCCCTTCCCTGATGACATTGTAATTGAGGTGTCTGATAAACGTCCTTCCCCGATGATTCAGAAGAAACAAGTTAAAGCTAAGATGCCAGTAATTCTGTTTTCTTTTTGTTAAACATTAATTATAAATTGTAGTATTTATTATTCATATTTTTAAATCTTGTGATTAGATAATTCGCAAAGGGTACCCGCTCTAGCTCTGCCTCATCGCACCATTTTAAACAACTTCTTCCTCTTGTTTATCAACCGTATATTGTGGAATGCAAAGATGTAAAGGGTGATAGCCATTGTGGATTTAGCTCAGTCGCTTTGTTGATGGGCTTTGGGGAGGATGATTGGGCCAAAGTTCGTACGGATATGATGCATGAGTTGAGCCACAACCTCAAGATGTACGAGAAAGCTTTTTGTAATGTAGCACAATTGTCAATCACTGGCAAAGCTTTGAATTGTTTTGAGAACACTGCACCACTTGATTACTGGTTTGAATTGCCGTACATGGGCCATTTGTTTACATCTGTATACAACGTGGCCTTCATTACATTGACGAATGATATATCACTTACCTTCCTTCCATTGAGGACGGGTTTGCCACAAAAACCAAAATCAATTTGTATGGGGAGAATCAACAAAGTCCACTTCATCCCGGTATTTCTAATCTCATTTCAGTTGTTCTTGTTGTATAACATATCAATTTATAAACTCATAATTTTATTTTATAGGTATACCTGGTTAAAGACTGTCCTCTTCCTAATGTTGCATTAGGATGGGGGTACGCCAAAAAGCCAATTGCCGGTGAATGGATGGTCGCCTACGATAATCGAGTTTTATGATCTTTTTTATATTGGTGATAACCTTTAGACCCTCTATTGTATTTTGAAGAAGTTTAATAACTCTTGGTGATATGATTTATTTTTGAAGAAGTTGATATGGTTTATTGTATGAGATGTTGATTAACTCTTGGTGATATGGTTTATTTCCAATGGTTCATTTTTTAAGAAGTTGATATGGTCTATTGTATGAGAAGTTGATTAACTCTTGGTGATATGAAATCTTCGGGGACATAATTTATTGTGTACATGTTACCTATTTATTATATATTTTGCATCCAAATTTCAATGACAATTTGTTGAATTATAAAGGAATTTCAAAATATATTTCCTAAAATATTTATATCCAGAAACTCTACTATTCTGCATCCAAATTTCAACGAAAATATGTTGAAATTATAATGTAATTTTGAAATAAATTTTATGAAATTTTTATATATTTCGATATATGTTTATTGAAAATTGATATCCAGAAACTCTACTACACTGTATCCAAAATTTCAATGACAATGTGTTGAAATTATAATGTAAATTCGAAATAAATGTTATGAAATTTTTATATACTTTCAATATATGTTTATCAAAAATTTATATCCAGAAACTAGTCTATTCTGCATTTAAACTTTCAACGAAAATGTGATGAGATTATAAACAAATTTCAAAATAAATATTTCGAAATATTTATATATTTTTGGTACATCTTAATCAAAAATTGATATCCAGAATCTAGACTTTTCCGTATCCAAACTTTCAACAAAAAATTATTGAAATTATAAACTAATGTTGAAAAACGATCTTGAAATCATGTACGATTTTCGACACAGTTTTTTTGAAATATACAATATATTTAATGAAAACAAATGTCGAATAAATATAGAAAATGGTTTTTACCTCCAGTAAAGTCAGATAGCCACTTATTTGCTTCACAATAAATCTTGAAGCCGAACCTAGTTGTTTGTAGAGATAAGCTAAGGCGGCCGCTCCCCATGCATACTTGTTCACATTCTCAATATCCTCCAAATACTCAAGCCAGGTAGTGGAGACACGACTGCCAGTTTTATCTGCAAAGATAGTGCACCCAAACGTAAACAGAACATAGGCTCGTGCCGCATACAACCTTTCTGTAGCATTCTTAGATTTCATTTTCCCCTCATACGTGTCCCGCAACCATTCCAACTTTACGAAAGATCCACGTGACACCCCGATAACAACATCATCAACATCATTTTCTTCTACACCCAAATACTTCATAACATCTTTAGTGCCCTCGGGTACATCATCACGACTAGATTGTACTGGTAACCCTTCCACAGGTAAACCGGTAATGCATTGGACATCATCCAATGTAATCGTAATTTCTCCAAAAGGGAGGTGGAAAGAATTGGTCTCGGGATGCCATCGCTCCACAAAAGCAGAAATCAAATTCTTGTTGGTGTTCTTGAAAGAGTTCTTTTTTAGACCAAGCAACCCGGATCTTTTAAAAAGATGTTCCCAATTGGTGTCTTTAATTTCCCAAGATAGTAGTTTGCTAATGTGACAATGGCACTTAAGGATATCCCGCTCTTTCCCCTTCCAAATATAGTAAGCCACATGAGTTTCAAAGGAATTTAGAAGGGGAGGAATCGATAGTGTAAATTCATCATGTTCTCCGGATTCTTCGTTGGGTGCCTCGTTCTCTTGAACACCTTCGGCATCATGTTCTCCGGATTCTTCGTTGGGTGCCTCATTCTCTTGAACACCTTCTTCATCATGTTCGTTGGGTGCCTCATCTTCTTGAACACCTTCTTCATCATGTTCTCTGGATTCTTCACTCCCACTAGAGTCTTCATCACCCCCACTAGATTCTCCAACCACTTCCTTATCATTCTCAGAAGTATGCACCACCAAAAGTGGTGTTTCTTCTTCTTCTTCTTCTTCTTCAGGAGGTATTACATGTTGTCCTTGTGGTTGATGTGATTGCAACTTTTGTGCGTTCAGTTCTTGCATTTCCTTTCTAGCAGAAGCAGTTGGTCTTTTCCTCTTCTTGTACACTGTAAAAAATAATCAAAATCAGTAAACAAACAAGTATAATAGTATGAGAATCAAAATAGTTGCATGACACTACACTAAGACTGAAGTAAACTAACCTTTGTCGGAGTGTTGAGCATTTACAGATGTCTTCATACCGCCGTCGTTGTTGTCTAATGGGGATGGCGAAAGTACTGTTAGCTAAGCAAAAGCTAAAGAAAAAAGAAAAGCAATGTAAAAATCAAATGCCAAACTAAACAAGAAACTCCACTCCATACAATTGCAATTTTCCAACTGAAAACAAAAAAGGAATGCCAATCCTCATTATTAATTAAACAACAGGATAGAACTCAATGCAACCAAATATCCTTTATGTTGATCATAGACTACTGCCAGATTTATGGTCCGAAGTAACTAGGAAATTAAATGAACTCTGCCCCTAAATTTAATTCTCAACAAGACACATAGATAATCATACAAACCACCATAAGTATCTAATTATGTTCATATTGATTAGGTAAATGATTAATATAGCTATGAACATAAAGAAAATATCATTATTATATGTGCTTCAATGATATTATTTCGTATACTGCCCTGAATAATGGCTTGGAAGAGATGATTCATACAACAAGCTTTGACTAAATTTGTTGGCAACATTATGTTATATTGAATTGTTTGCCTAATAATTGGTGAAGAAAAATTAGATAGCAAGCTATTTTTTCTTCTAATCAAGTGTTATATAACTAAGTGTTGGGATTATACTGGAAAGTATGCTTTTACTTTGTATAATCACACTGAGTTTCTGTCTTATTTACTGAAATAAATTATTTATCACTAATGCTTTAAATATCATCGAATGTTACATATATTTATTTCATAACTGTTCAATAAGAAGTACGTGTTACATTGTAGTTAATTTAGTGATACTAGATCACAGAAGATTAAATTATCAGTCCCTTGTAACTAAAAGTACACATTCACGACCTAGATGAAAATGAACAAACCATCACGAAAGGTTGAGGTGTAAGGCTCAGATTGGTTTGTCTTGACCAAGAGATTGCACCAGTGCATCATGATACACTGAACAGGACCTACAGGAGGATAAATTCTTCAGCACTAAAAATAGAAGAATTAGACCTCAATGGTTCATTATTTCTTAATCTCCGTCCCTTAAATAGGATCGTGTGCAATCAATAGTCGTTGCTTTGACTTATGATGGGAAGATGATCATTGAGATTCAATACCTTGTATCTTAAGCAATGATATTGGTTATACGACGATTGCTAAGATTTAATATAGTGAAACATGTGCAAGTACGTCTTGTTTGATTTGTCCCCTTGGGAGGCTCATAAGATTTATCACAACAAATCTTGCAAGTGGAATTAATTTTCGGTATGAATAATAATGTTGAGACGTTCCTTAACCAAGGAAAAATATGTTAATTAATATAAAGCTATTTCAGTGGCTTAAATTAATTAATGGACTGGATAATCTTAAACACGAGAAATAATAATTGGGAGCCATATTAATAGTAATATAGGTTAAGATGGATAGTCTAATATTAATTATGTAGTGGGACTAATTAATATTTATGGGTTTGAATAATATTGTGGCTCAATATTGAAAATTCAAAGTCCATTGGAAGGTCCAATCTTAATTCACCTAAAGGCCCCCCAAGTAGTCCAAACATAAAGTCCAATAACTGAAAAAAGTGTTTAAAATAAAATAAATTATTGTTGCCTATTTTTTCCAATTTTTTCGAAAATCATGGATAAAAGAGGGAGAAAGATTTTATTTGAATTTTGTTATGGAATGAAGATAAGTATTCTTGGAATACAAGATTATCTCATTAAATTCAAAAATTCTCCCACTTGGCCATTCATGAAGGAATTTTCGAAAATTCCATAACATAAGGAGGGAAGATTTTATTTGGGAGATATATTGGGAAATAGAATATATTGAATATATTCAAGATTGTTTCTTGGAGTAGAAGCAAGGAAATTTCCCAATCTCCCCTAAACCTTAAATTTTCGTCCCCCCTTGTATTATAAATAGGAGATGAATAATTCATCCCCAATGCAATTCCATGTGTTGGAAAAATTAGAAATCCACAAAGGTGGTGCAACATATTTTTATTTTTCCGTTTTGTTAATTGTTCGCGAGTGTCCTACCACCGGATTGACGAGCAAGGACTTGGGAATACTTGGGAAGGTTTTTTGGTGTGTTCGTGCGAATGGGATCCACCTTCTAGACGGTTGCCACTTCAAGAGGTTAGTTCACGTAAACTCCTAGCTATTTCGCATGCTTAGGATTTATGTGACGAACTTGTATGCATGATTTGTTGTTGAGTTATTATTTGAGTTAATATAGGATTAATTCATGCTAGTAATAATTGTTAGAATTAAATTTGTATTTAATATTCACCCCGAATAGATCCGGGCACACTTTTCCCCAACAACTGGTATCAGAGCCACGGTTTCGGGCTCTGAATTTTAAATTATAATTTAATTCGTTGTTCATTGAATTTGGAATTAGATAGTAGAATTGCAATTTTTGCAGGTGTCCAATTGTCATGGTATTTGATGAATGTTTATTTATGCATGCATATAAATTGTGGTTTTTTAATTCGATTCGTTCGAATTCGTTTTGCCTCGTGAGAAAATCCTCGAGTAGATTAGGATTTGTTTGATTCATTCAATGTAATAGACTAGTCTAGATCTAGGTTTATTTATTTTGTAAATAAATTGTAACCGGATCGGAGACGGAGGCGAAGATAAAGAATTAAAAGACAGATCCGGAACCGGGCGCAGGCAGTGTGCGTCGCGCAAAACGTGTTAAGGGAGGCACGCGCGCGACACGAAACCACGCCGGCACACACGGGCGTGGGGCGAGGCTGCCTGGCCGAGCGCGCGCGGGATAAGGCGTCGCGCGCAGGCGATCGCGCTCTGATGCTTGTGTGGGCGCGCGATGGGGCGACGGGCGAAGGCAGGACTCGGTTCAGGCGGGCGCGCGTTGGAACGTGGCACACCTGCTGAGACTTGCCGAGGAGATCCGAGCGCCGCTAGGCAACGTGCGCCAGGCGCTTATGCGCGCGCGCACGGGCGCCAATCGACACGACCGGGGGAGTGCAAGGCGTGCACTCCGACCCGCGAGCTGGTCGATGACATGACTTGACTTGGCAATTTCTTTCGAGATGATCGAGTGGGAGCTTCTCGAGACGAACGATGAAGACAATAAGGACGATTTCTCAAGATCAAGCCATGACAAAATTAACCGTGACAATAGGATATATGTGCCCAATATGTTTAATTTTTGTTTTGATATTTGCTTTACAGAGAGCTTTTGAGGAGTTAAAGAGTCACTTAGCTCGGCTTCCCCAGCTGACTAAGCCGATGATGGGAGACGTGCTACTTCTCTACTTTTCGGTGGGGAAGGATTCAATTAGCTCGGTGTTGATAAAAGAAGAAGGGACTACCCAGAAACCAGTTTACTATGTGAGCAATATAATCCAAGGAGCTGAAACCAGATATTCTGAGACAGAGAAGGCAGCTTTGGCCATCATGATTACCGCAAGGAGATTAAGGCCTTACTTTATTTCCCATAAGATATTTGTTCGAACTAATTATCCTCTTAAACAGGCCCTAGGTCTAGCTAATCTATCAGGAAGGATGGTCAAGTGGGCTGTAGAATTGAGAGAATACGACGTGGATTTCGAGCCCAGACGAGCTATTAAAGCCAAGGCTTTGTCTGATTTTAGAACATGCATCAGCCAACATCTCAAAACAGTTTAAATAAGCCACGTGGGGTGGGTCATTATTTAAACACATTCAAGCAGGTTACAAACAAGAATATTTACAAACCTTTAATATCCAGATTAATAGTTGGCTCTCACTTGACCAATATAAAATTGACAGGGATTTCGGGGAAGTATATGCATATCAATTTTATACCTAAGTAATAACCATGATTAAATACAGAATTATTATTTCGCTTTGAACGAGCCTCGTGGGGAGGGTCATCGTCGCCACTAATAATAATCCACAATCATCAGTTTGGAATTTATTCATGTGGAAGCTATCTTTTGGCCATCCCGTGGGGGGAATTTCTCCAAAAGAATTAACAAATAAATAAATCATGGAGGCCAAAATTAATTCAATTTTATTATCCGGAATAAAATTGTTAATTAATTATTTAAATCATACTTAGTAATTTTCGAAAGTGAGATTTTTCCAAAACAATTTCCCATGCATCGCATATTCAAAAAACACAATTAAATACGCACGAAAAATAAAAGCATACTTTCACGTATAACCCCAACAATCTCCCACTTATACTCAAAGCCTGCTTTTAAGTATACTGTGTTATATCTAATGTATTACTAGGTGACATCTAATGTCACCTACATCAACCTAATAACATTTCTCCCACTTATACTCAAAGGAGATTGTCAACGCACATGACACCCATTCCTTCCACATGTCTCTTGAATGTTAACCGAGTCCATGTATCCCACCGGAAACAAATTGTCTGACTAATAAACCATCATTCTATCATGCGTTCGTTTCAGATACTTCAGAATGGTTTTTAACAGTAGTCCAGTGTTGATTTCTGGGGTTACTTTGATATCTTGCTACCATGCCTACGGCGTAGCAGATATTCGGCCTCGTACACAACATTGCATACATGAGGCTTTCTACTGCCGACGCTTAAGGAATGTCTCTCATGTCATCTATCTCCTTTTGTGTCGTAGGGCACATATCTTTGGATAGATGGATTCCATGCTGTGTTGGAAATTTAGGGGTGCCCGGATCTATTCGAGATGATTTTAAATACATATTTAAATTAATCAATTAATTAATAACATGAATTAATCCTAAATCAATTCAACATAATAATTAATAAGGGAATAAACAACATGCGTACACGTAATCCACGTAAATCCTAAGCATGCGGAATCTAGGAGTTACGAGATTACTAACCTCTTGTAGAGACGACTGATGAGACGATGGATCAATCCAAAGAGCCTTCCAAAATATGTCCCAAGTCCATGAACGCAATCTGGTGGGAGGATTCACACGAACGATTTTAATAAGAGGGAAAACAAAAAATATTTTGCCACCACCTTTGTGGATTTCTAATATTTCCAACACATGGAATTACAGTTGGGAATGAAAAATTCATCCCCTATTTATAGGGAGGAGGGGGGCCGATTTTTAGGTCAAGAAATTGAGGGAGAAAATCTTTTCATGGTCTCCAAGAAATCTTGAATATATCTCCTATATTCTTTTCTCCTTAATTAAATTTTTCATAAAAATCTCTTCCCCTATTTATCCCTAATTTTCGAAAATAACAAGGCAAAAAGAATCAAGATTTGACTTCTTGAATTTATGGGATAATTATGTATTCCTACAATACTTATCTCTTTCCATAAAATATCTACAAGAAAATCAAGACAATCTTTTCTTCCTTTTTCCTACATATTTTTCGAAAATATTCATAGAAATATTAGGCAAATTATTTTCTCCTCTCTTTCATTAATTGAACTTTATTTTGGGCTATTTGAGGGGCCTTCAGGAGAATTAAGATGGGACTTCCAATGGACTATGAAGCTATAATATTGGGCCAAATATTATTCAAAGTCCATTAATATTAATTTATTGAACTATCCATCTTAACTCATATTACGACTTTACTATAATGTCACTATTTCCGTGTCTAAGATTATTTTAGTCCATTAATTAATTAAGCCACTGAACAAGCTTTATATTAATTAATATCTTTATCCTTGGAGTAAAGACAACTCAACATTATTATCCATACCGGAAATAAATTTCCACTTGCAAGATTTGGTATGATAAAGATTCTGGGCCCACCAAGGGGACAAATCAAACAAGACGTACTTGCACACGATTCTCCATATTAAATGTCAGCAATCGTCATGTAATTAATAATATTGCCCAAGATATAAGGTATCGAATCGCAATGACTCTCTTCCTATCATAAGTCAAAGCAATAGTTATTAATTTCACACGATCCTATTTAAGGGACAGAGATTAAGAAACAACACACCACTGAGGTCTAATTCTTGTATATTTAGTACCGAAGAATTTATCCTCATGTAGGTCCTATTCAGCGCATCCAAATGCACTAGTATAATCTCTTGGTCAAGACAAGCCAATCCGAGTCTTATACATCAACCTTTCATGATGGTTTGTTCATTTCCATCTAGGTTGTGAATTTGTACTTAATTACGAGGAGCTGTTAATATGATCTTCTGTGATCTGGTATCACCAAATTAACTACAACGTAATACATACTGACTTTATTGAACGGGTTTGCAATAAATTTATATAACATTCATTCATATTTAAATGCAATAGTGATTAATAATTTATTTCAGTAAATAAATAAGAAAACTCAGTTTGGTTATACAAAGTAAAAACATACTTTTTAGTATAACCCCAACAATCTCCCACTTATACTCAAAGTCTGCTTTTAAGTATATTACAACATGTCTCGTGTTCTATGTGACATCTAACGTCACCCTACACGAGCCTAATAATTTATCCCACTTATACTCAAAGCAGATTGGCAACGTTCTTGACACTCATTCCTTCCATATGTCTCTCGAATGTACTCTGAGACAGACCCTTTGCGAATGGATCTGCTAGGTTATCTTTCGATGCAATCTTTGCCACCTCAATGTCTCCTCTCTTAACGATTTCTCGTATAAGATGGTATTTTCTTTCAATGTGTTTGCTGGCCTTGTGTGCTCTTGGTTCCCTCGAATTTGCAACTGCTCCGGCATTATCACAATAGACCGTAATTGTACTGGGCAAATCCGGGACAACGTCCAAGTCAACTAGGAAGTTCTTGAGCCAAACTGCTTCCTTCGCTGCTTCACAAGCAGCTACGTATTCGGCTTTCATGGTAGAATCGGTGATGCATTTCTGCTTTACGCTTCTCCATGTCATGGCTCCTCCCCCCATGCAAAATACACTACCCGAGGTAGACTTTCTGGAGTCAATGTCTGATTGGAAATTCGAGTCCGTGTAACCGATGGGGATTAGACTGTCTGACTGGTAAACTAACATTCTGTCCCGTGTCCTCTTCAGATACTTCAGAATGTTCTTTACCACAGTCCAATGCGCTTTCCCCGAGTTGCTTTGATATCTAGCTACCATGCCTACGACAAAGTAAATATCCGGTCTCGTGCACAGCAGTGCGTACATGAGGCTTCCTACGGCCGAAGCATAAGGGATGCCTTTCATGTCATCTATCTCATTCTGTGTTTTGGGACACATTTCCTTGGATAGATGGATGCCATGTCTGTAGGGCACAAAGCCTTTCTTGGAATCTTGCATGCTGAAGCATTTCAAAACAGTGTCTATATATGAGGCTTGTGAAAGCCCGATCATCATTTTCTTGCGATCTCGAGTGATCTTGATCCACAGGATGTGACCGGCTTCACCTAAATTCTTCATATCAAACTGTTTTGACAGCCATGCCCTTACGTCCGATAACACCTTTACATCATTTTCGATGAGCAGTATGACATCAACGTATAGTACCAAAAATATCAATGCAGTTCCGTCACGCTTTTTGTAAACACAACTTTCAAAGTTGTTTTGATCAAACTGTAGGATTTTATAACTTAATCAAAACACTGATTCCAAGCACGGGATGCTTGCTTCAGCCCATAAATGGACTTCTTAAGCTTGCAAAACAGATGCTCTTGATCTTTTTCAATGAAGCCTTCGGGTTGTTGCATATAGATTTCTTCGTCAAGACTTCCATTGAGGAAAGTTGTCTTAACATCCATTTACCAGATCTCAAAGTTTAAATGCGCAGCAATCCACAAGAGAATGCGGATGGACTTGAGCATGGCTACTGGCGCAAAGGTTTTCTCATAGTCGATCCCTTCTTTCTGAGTATACCCTTCCGCCACTAGTCTTGCCTTAAAAGTTTTAACCTTTCCGTCTGGCGTCTGGTCCCCTTTTTCTCTTGTATACCCACTTACAACCTCCTGGCTTTGAAATGAGCAACCAAGTGTACCGTTTAAGAAAAGCTCTTTATGGACTGAAATAGGCTCCTAGAGCTTGGTATAATACATTGTCCCAGTTCTTGATAGAGAATGGATTTACCAAGGGCTTGATTGATCGGACCTTATTCAGAATAAAAGATGGAGAAGACATTCTCTTGGTTCAGATCTATGTGGACGACATTATATTTGGTTCTCCCAATCAGAAGCTATGTGAGAAATTCAGTAAGCTGATGCAAGGGAAATTTGAGATGTCCATGATGGGTCAGATGAGCTACTTTCTAGGTCTTCAAGTAAAGCAAGCTCACACTGGGATATTCATCTGCCAGGCAAAATACACAAGGAATTTGTTGGCCAAGTATGGAGTTCAGAATTGCAAGGAAGCCAGAATTCCAATGGTGTCTGCCTTTAAGATGGATCCAGGTGAAGGAGGTAAGAAAACTAATCAGAAAGAGTATAGGGCTTTGATTGGTTCATTACTATACCTGACTGCAAGCAGACCAGATATAACTTTTGCAGTAGGTGTATGTGCCAGATTTCAGGCTAATCCCAAGCAAAGCCACCTAGAAGCAGCTAAGCGGATTCTTAAGTATCTGAAGGGTACTGTAAATTTAGGTTTATGGTATTCAACAGATGATAATCTAGAGCTTAGTGGGTACTCTGATTCTGATTATGGAGGATGTAGGATAGATAGAAAATCTACATCAGGTACTTGCCAGTTCTTGGTTTTCTAAAAGCAAACATCTGTTGCCACATCTACTACTGAAGCAGAATATGGCTGCAGGTAGTTGTTGCTCCCGACTGCTCTGGCTTTATCAGCAGCTGAGGGATTACAACATAACTGCTACCAATGTACCTATCTTCTGTGACATTAATAATGCTATTGCTATCACTCAGAACCCTGTTCTGCATACAAGATGCAAGCATGTGGACATCAGACACCATTTCATAAGAGACCATGCAGAAAAGAAGAACATCAGAATGGAGAAGATCCATACTGATAAACAAAGAGCTGACATCTTAACCAAGCCTCTAGCTGAAGTCAGATTTAGAGAATTATGTAATGAGCTAGGACTACTGGATTTAGGAGATGAGGCTCCAGAGTATTTTGGTGGCCTGATCTCAAACACCAGTTGGTTAAGAAACTGATAAAAGGGAGAAGATCAGATGAAGAGAGAAATTCATCTGATAAAAAAAGATCAGTTGCATACTAACGGATCAAAAAACAGAAGATCAGTTGAAGGGGGAATTTCAACTGATGGGATGTGTGTTGAAAAAGGTTAAATTGATAGAGGAACATTGTTGGGAAATGTTGGTAAGGGATAGGCAGAACTTAAGATCAACAGATCAGATGAACTGAGAACCAGCATCATGTGGTATTGACTGATTACAATATCAGTCAATCAGATACACATTTCTATCTCTTTTATCTATTGTTTTTTATCTTTGTTCCTACCTAGTTTACTATACTCAAGTACATATGACGCACGTCCTGCAACACATTAAATGCGGACGTGGGGAACATGTATTAAATGGCCTTTAGTGCGCTTTTTAAAATCCAAAAGCTGCCGGAATAAAATCCTTAACCACACGATCTAATTTTAAAACTCACCGCTTAATCTTGACCATTCATCTCGATTAATCGATTGATTTACCGCATCGTTTCTCGAAAAACCTCTTTCCCTCCAAAATGCTTATATATAGTAGGAACCTTTCTACAAAACCTTTCTTCGCCCTAAATTTTTCTCTCAAAGCATTATTGCAAAAATCCTATTCACTCCGGCAAAGCGCGCTCTTCAAATTTAAAAAAAAAATAATTACCAGAAAACTTCTTCAAATATTCATCACTGGTAAGTAAATCATTGCTTATTGCACTTGCTTGTGTTTATTATGAACTACATCAGATATGTTTGTGATTTTGTGTGTCTTTTGTGATATGCATTACATTTAACTCACAATTCACAATCCCTTGTTCTTCATTATTCATAAATACTTATAGAATGTGCACTTTCCTTGTAGATGGCTACACACGGTTTAGGCAAAATTATGTGTAACTATGCATCCCTCGCTAAGAAGGTGGTTGAAGATAGATATGTCGTATTTAGAGTTACACAAGATCCTGAATCTCAGGAAGTGGAACAGATCTTAATAGACAATCACCTCGACCATTTCTGCTCACGGTCCGGAAATCCAGTGATGCAGTACGAGGCCCTCGAATTCCTCAGGAATTTGGAATCACATCTCCGGGAGACGAATTCACATCGATGGTAAACGGAGAAAAGATTAGGGTTACCAATGCTGACCTAATACACATTTTTGCCCTACCAAGAGGGAAAATATCTCCGGCTCACTATCGCGAGGAAGATGATGACAAAATCCGGCATGAACTGTTCCGGGATGCTGACAAGGGACAAACATCTGGTTTCACCAAACCAATGTTAAAAAGAAAGTACAAATTGCTCTTTGACGTTCTGTCAAAGACAATTCTTGGGATCTCCTTCAGTTCGGACGGACTGACGTCTGTTAAACTGCATTGCCTAGCTGCCATGGTGGACAAAGCTTCAAATATAAACTGGCATGGGGCGCTCAAGGCTGTTCTGGTACAAGAGCACCAGAAATTTGGGGTGAATGAACGCAGGGAGGTCTATCTGAAGAAGAGGATAGGGAATCTTAATCAGGTGGCAGTTATTCTAAGGGATAAGCTACCTCAGAAAGAATGGGACAGAGAAGGCATCAAGAACTACAAGGCTCTTTTAAACGATTCTGCCAAGATTTTTGGTCCATCTGATTCCGATCCTCAGATCACCTTCAAGAGAAAGAGAAAAAGTACTGAGGAAGAAGAGATCGAGCCGCCTGCTGCCCCTAGCAAGAAAAATAAGACCAAGGCTGGCACATCTGGTGTCAGCAGATAGAAGAAACACAGGCAATCTCCAATGAATCTGTTCATAGAATCAGGAACAGAGGAGGAGGAAACTGATAGTGAGAAGAAGTCTTCCAAGAGCCGGACAGGCAGCAAGTCCACAGGCTCTAGCAAGAAACAAGTTGCCATTCCTGAGAAGCAGAAATCTCAAGCTACAAGTTCTCCTGATCAGCCGCAGGAAGGAGATTTCGGGGGCTGAACTGACACGATCTCCATCTCCCCAATCTCGGGCTCCATCTCCTACTCTTATGCATGCCCGAGATCTTGAACAGTTGACAGAACCTGCTGTGGGGTTGGAAGAGCAGGAGGCTGAACAGGCTGTAACGGAGGTCATGCAATGGATGCCAGAAGCTGAACCTGAGAAAATCCCATCCTCACCAGACAAGTATAACTCCAGAGTGGACAGAACTGTTTCTGGCCACATGATCAGACTAAGGCTACCATGAGAACTTGAACGTAAATACCCAGAGCTGTCTGATCATCAGTTCATATTGGATGAGGTTGTGGAGATCCTGGCTTGGAGAGACTTGAGGCTGAAGAACTTCACGGATCTGATTATCATTATGGAATAGTTGGGCGGAGCTGATGAATTTGCCGATTTTGTCTTTGAAATGCGCAAAGCTGCTGAAGTGAGCTCCCCTACTGTTTTAGTATCTGAAGTTGAAGTGAAGAAATTGATCTACCACAAGCTGGGTAGATCAGTTGAGGAGGCAGTGGAAGTAATAGAACTACAGAAGGAGGAGGCAGTTGCCGATGAAGGTGATGTTGGTGTTTCTGCACGTGACCAACCACCGAAGGCGAAGGTGTTTGTGGCAACTATTGGAACGTCTCAAGATCCAACAGGTCAGGCCATGCTGACAATCCCTGTGACGCACATCACATCTGATCAACTTATTGAGATCAGATCATGCTTCAAGGATTTGTTGCAGCAAGAAGTTGAGAGTGTTCTGGCAAACTCCATCAGTTCAACAATTACAGATCATCGCCAGGCCTCTGAGAAAGTCATGGAGGAGCAAAGACAGTACATGTCTTCCCAGGTCACTGAACTGAAAGAAAACTTTGTCAATGAGATGAAGCTGATTACTGAAGATTTCTCCAAAACAGTGGAAGACAATCTGACAAAGATTTCCAACCTGGAGGTCTCTCTTATGGTGGAGTTGGACAAATTGAAGCTGAACGAAGAAAAGCTTGATAAGCTGATTCTTATATTTTCAACCGCCTTAGAGACTGCTAAGTCTGAGCTGGTAAACAAAATCAGTGAACTATCTGTTCAAGCTCAAGGCCTATCTGCCACAGATCTCAACAAAGCACTAGCCGTTAGTTTTGGCTCCCTGACTTCTCACATCAATGCTCTTTTTGATCAAACCAAAAAGGGGGAAGGACAGGTTGAGAAACCAACTGACCTGATCAGAACGACTGAAGATCTTATTCAGACTATTGAGTTACATGGTCAGAGGCTTCAAAGCTTAGACGAGATGGCAATTGAAGTACGTGCTAGGTTGGAACGGGCCAAGATGAAGGGCAAAGGAACTGGACCGTCGCATTATGCACTTCTACCTTCCCAAACTCTACCTACTCAAAGAATTATGAGGAGTGCATCTGCTGCACAGGTAGAAGCAGACAGACGACTGACTGCCAGACTGACCGAAGAAGAATTAGCTGAGGAGGCCCGACTGAATGAGGAAAAAAGAAGGAAGGAAAAGTTGGCTGAGTCTGAAGGACTAAGCAGAAGATACTCTACAAGGTTGAGAAAGGGTCAGATCGGGAAAGATTTTGTTGAGCCGTTGATCCCAGGCAGAGTAGAAGACATCATCAAAAATGATGATAGAAAAGAAGCCAGATTGAAGACTTGGCGCAGGATCAGGGCAGAATGGTTGATGGATGCCTTCGTACTGGACATTGTACCTTCAGAAGAGTCTCCAGATGAGAAGTTTCTGAACTGGATGGAAAACAAACACCCTAACTTTCTGAAGGAGGTCCAGAAAGATGCCAAGAGCATCAATGCTAAGATCACACATCCTCCATATGATGTGTTGGACTATCAGAAAAAGGCAGATGGATCCTTTGACAGATTGACATTTGAAAGGTTTTATTATAATCTGATTGGCAAAGCTGTCATCACTGATCCAGGCCAAGTTAATGATGTCAAATGGAAGTTGTATAGGATTTTCAATATGCCTCAAAATCTGAGGGAGATGCCAGAAGGGTACATGCCGAAGGATTAAAAGATCAGAAGACATGAGAATCAGTTTCTGTTTTTTGTTTTTCAAAATGTACAATGTAATGCTTTATCTTAATGAAAAACAAACTTCGTTTCTGATCCTAAGACAATCTCTCACTGTCTTCTGATTATCTGTCCTTTACCGTTATATTCATATCAACTGATTGTTGGTTTCTCATATGTTTTGGTTTTATCAAAAAGGGGGAAATTGTTGGGAAATTTATTAAGTTTTGATAAAAGTTCCAAAACTAATGTAATAGGACCAGTCAGAAACTGTTAGCTGACTGATGTTTTATATTGAGAACTAGGCTGACCAGTTGATAACTGATGTATAGAACAACTGCTGTATAAGTTAGATTAGATCACACATTGAGGGGGAACTCAATGTGTATAGCTCTTAGTCTTTAAGATCAGTTATAAAGATCACTTATGAAGATCAGAAGAGAAGAACTGAAGATCTGAAGATATCAAGACTGAAGACAGATAAAGTACATCAGATGAAGTCAGTAAGTTGAGCTAAGACAACTTACAACCGAAGACTTCAAATAGGGCAGATCAGTTCACCTGATCTGTTCAGTTCCAAGAAGTGTTCTGAAAGTTCACTATACTTTCAGAAAGGTCGATCAGACAACAAGCATAAAACCTATCAAGACCAGATTGAATGGTACTTGCTAGACTATGAGAGATCGACACGACTGTACGGAACTGATAGGACTCAGGGTTGGAGGCTCAATGTTCAACGGCTAGAAAGGACAAAGTTGCATGCTTTCGGTCATACCGCCTCTGAGAAGAATCATATCAACCCTGCAAACCTACCTGAAAATAGAACGAAGTTCGAATTGCTCTCCAACGGCTAATTCGAAACCGGGTCTATAAATATGGGATCAAATCTTCAGAGTAAGACTACGGAAATTATTCACAAGCAGAAGCTCTTAAGATTTCCGCAAGAAGAACACAAGCTCAAGATTATCTATTTAGTGTTCATCCCTTAGTTCTTAGCAGAATATTTATCCTCTAGCTTTAGGCTAATCAGAAGATAGGATAGTATTCCAGTTGGAACAAAACAAATCTTATACCAAAACTGTGTTAGGTTAAGTTTGTTATAGCAGGATTTCTATCTAGGGTTTCTAGATTAGATTTCTGGGATTGGTTGAGTGTGAACTCGTTAAATATCTGTGGGTTGTACTGTGTTGGACTAACACATTAAACTTAGTTCAGTTGGTAAAGTTGGTGTCCCTGCTGATAGGGAAGAGTGGACGTAGGACAAGTTGTCCGAACCACTATAAATTTGTGTGCCTTTAATCTTGCTTTACACACCTGCACACACAACCTGTTATCTGCATGCATATTCTGTGCCAGATCAGCTTAGCATCAAGCTTCTGATCTGATCAGCTTGACACTTTAGTCTTCTGATCTGAACTGTTGGCCAGAACTGTTGTTTTATTAAAACTGGTTTTTCACACGGGTTAACATCTTCCGCACCATCAGTTAAACTGATAGACGCCGAACTGATTTGCTTGACAAATCAATAAGTCGGATATCAGTCAAAACTGATTCACTTTGCACTCTGATCAGGCATACTTGCAAAGCACACCTGATTCACGAAAAGTTTTTGAAGTCTATTCACCCCTCCCCTCTAGACTTCAACCCTCACAAAACCCGTTCGGGACTTACATAGAGATTCACATGTAACTTTGCCAATAGTAAATAGTAACTTTGCCAACTTTGTCAACTTTGCCACATAGATATTGAGCATGGCAGGTTAGACCCGAAGACCCGTCGGTCTTGGACCACATAAGGGCCCCTGACTATTAGACTTTGGCGAGCACGACAGGATACGCCTAAAGACCCATCGGTCCTGGACCTTAATAGGGCCCCAGGCTATTAGAATAACATGGAATATTAAATTTAAACAAGCATTTGAAGCAATTTATACATAGCATTTAAATTTGAATAACATGTATACTCTACGAAACCATTGTAGAGTTTAGAGCATTTAAATCCCCACCTTGAAATTACTTCGTGGATAAAATGGATGCAATGGTCTTATAGCCTACCCCTCGTGATTAACATCACCTATAATAAATAATTAAATCTACTTAGAGAATTATAGAAATATGTCCTTAAATTAAAATTAACATAACACTCGTTCAGATCCATAGAAATTTAGCCAATCCTGAATTTAGGTAAAATAATAACTTAAATTTAATCTCTTCATAACTATCCCATGCACATGTATGCTTTGAACCTTCATAAATCAAATTCCTAATTAGTCTAGTTTAATAAATCTACCTTTCTCACATCTATCCTAACTAAAATTATTAGAATTAAGGTAATAATAAGATTCCTGATCCAATTAACTCAAACTTGTATACCTTTACAAAGATAGCAACAATTAAATCATTTATTAAACTTTAACCCATGTAGTGACATCTACAGTACATATATCTCACAATTTTAAACATAAATCACGTCACCTACTAACTTTCATAGATTAAAATATTAAATAGACATTTTCCCATCACTTTGTCTGTATAACACCTAAACAATCAAAGGCATATCCACTATAATGTGACACCACATTACATTCCTGCAACTATATATATATATATATATATATATATATATAACGCAAGTGAAAGAACTACAAATTGACCAATAACAATCATAAGAAAATCACTATATTTAGTTCGAGAATTAAAAAGAGGAGAGGAGGAAATATATAGTACGGCTGCTCAAGACAATATTCTCGTGGCCTTGTGCGGCAGCAACAAATTGTTGTTTGCGTATAGGTGTGTGTGATTTTTAGGGTAAAATTCATTTATATAGGTGTATTAAAATTAGGTTTGGGCTTGGCTTAAAAATTATATAAATGTCATTAAATTTAATTTGGGCTTTTGGGCTTGAATGAGATAAAAAAAAAGAAGATTTAAATATTAAAACGACCCTTTTTTTATCACAAAATAATATAAATTATATATAACAATAAAATAAATTAAATCAAGTAATTAAATATGCCTATGAACTTAATGAGAAAAAAATATACGGTTTTACAAAATTATATCTCATGACATTACTTTTACCCACAAAAAGTCATATACTTTAATAATAAAGTAAAAATGACTACAATACCCTCAACTAAAAATTATTTTATCACTTTAAATACTTATAAACAACTCTCACATAAAAACTCGTGACAAAAGAAAAAGAGTAAATAACTTTGGGACGAATGGAGTAATAAAAATGTTGAGTGAATAATATTAAGAAATGAGTGGGAATATTAATAAAAATTGAGAATAAATAGTATTGAGAATTAAAAAAAATGAAAATTGAGAAGAAAAATGAAAAAAAAAAATCCCACGACCAAGCGCACCCTGAATCTTATTTATTTTCATTCTCATTTGTTGCTTTATACAGTCCCATCATATAAAACTAGATCAATTGTTTTTGTGGGGGAATCAGGACGACAAGTGCTTTTGAAATTTGGGAGATTACATTAACATCATTGTTTTTATATTTCTTCAGACGATATTTAGTTGCTAATTTCATATTCTATTTCGAGGAGACGCATACCCTTGGATGATTTGATTCTCAATTATTTAGGAACAAATTTCTAACTCTTTATTTATTTCTACATTATTTGGCTTATGCATTGCGTGGGATATTAATTGATTTTATGAGCCTGATCAATTGCATGATTAATTTATTATTCATAACTAGATTGCAATTTACAATCCATAATTATTATATTTGTGTAATTGAAGTGGCAAATAAGGTAAATCACCCGAGGGATAACGAAGTCTATATTATATGATTCGAGCGTTTCACTATCATATTCTAGATTGCTCTATTACTTTTGTTCGTTAATATGTTATGAATTTAATGTTGAATACATGTTTGACGGTTGTACGTTGGAATAGATTAATTAGGGGTTGCACTTTCCAATTAATTAAACATAAGATTCAATTTAAATTAGTTTGGTTGTACCACCGGTCTAGGGGCAAGATTCAAAAAAGACTTGAGATTTTTCCGTAAAAATCAATCGTGCATGAGAATCATTCAAGGGGAAGTAATTCTGAGAACTAGAACTTCACTTTTACGATTTTCGTATATTTTTTTTATTGATTTCTAGTAGTTATAAACAATTCACACTCCCCCCCGATGTTTAGTTTTGTTCATGAATTTATTCGATTAAATTTGCTACTTCTCTTGGGATTGATCTTTACTTATCTTACTACATATTAATTGATTATTTAAGATATTTTTATTTAATTTTGGGCACCCGCCGTCGAAAAAATCAAGGGCCTGTGATGCATCATGGCTTCAACCAAACACCCGAGATGGGCCGTTAATCACCCAATCGGTAGTTGATTGAGTCTATTAAATAAGACTTTATCATTTTTAATATCAATCAAACAATACAATTATAAAATTCATATCTTTTGTCATTCTTCATTTCTACAATTCTCATTTTCATGTACATTCCTTACAACAAACCAAACAACCCCAGACTGACTAATTAATTACACTATTCATGTCTCATTTATGGATAATTCGAGGAGATTGGCGTATCACAGGAGGGGCGGTAACAAATGGGAGAAAATATAATTATCCTTTTTCTATTTTTAAATTGACAAAATCTTTTGTGAAAATCTCCTTATTTGACTTGGCATTAAAAAATAGAATATCCTTATTTAACTTGGCATTAAAATATAGAATAAAGGCAATGCAACTTTTAGGGGAGAAAATATAATTATCCCTTTTCTGTTTTAAATTGACAAAATTTATGTGAAAATTTCCTTATTTGACTTGGCATTAAAAAATAGAATACCCTTATTTGACTTGACATTAAAATATAAAATAAGGGGAATGCAGCTTTCAAGGCTCAAAACTCGAGTCACGCTAGTAAGAGGAGTGAGTGCTTACCATTACGCCACAACCACATATTGTTCTACTTTTAATATCGGTTTGTATATAAATACTTTGATTTTTAGTCAATGTTATAGATATTTTTATAATATTGACACTTTTTAAATAATAAATTATATTTAATTATTTTAATTAGATATGTATATTTTTAATTATTTGTAGATTATTTTATTATAATATTTTTTTAAATATAAAAAGGACGTCATCTATATATATATATATTTTTTTTATCGAGCAAAGTTAGTTGTTAGTAGTTAGTACATCAAACACCCAAATACTCTACGAAATCGCCAATCCACCTTATAACTCCCAAAACTCAAATGAGGAACCGATTGGTAGAATGAAATTTAAGCCTTTGAGTTAGGATGTCACCTACATGGTCTGAACCCAAATCTCGAATGTGACAACGAGAGATCTTTGCCATTATATATACTACAACTACATGTTATTTTAAATTTAGACTTTCTAAATAATAAATCGTGTTTAACCATTTTAACTAGGTACAAATATTTAATCATTTGTAGATTACATTCTCAATTGATCGATGAATAAAAAACAAAGCTAATTCTATTTATCTAGTTAATTTAAATAAATAAAGATTTTTTTTATTAGTACCTCTATATTCATTCAAAATTGTATTTTTTTAAAATTGTAATACTGCTGAGTAATGTATGCATATTGTTTAGTTTTGATTAAATAGCATTCACAACTTACCTAGATTTTTTTTTATGTTTAGATTGTAATATTCTTATGTTTTTTCATGCAATACTGTTATGTTTAGCTTGTAATACTGCTCCAATTTTTTATTTGGAATCAAAATAGAAGACATTAATGATTGTTGATTATGAATTTTAATGTTATTTCAATTATTCATCTAATATACTTCATAGTTTTATTTTATTTTTCATATTTTAAATATAATACTTTTATATTTTTACATGTAATACTATTAAATACAAATAAGTAATACTGAAAAATTAAATAATATTAAAATTTTAAATATTTTCTTGTAATAATTGGACAGAAGAATTAATAAAAAAAGTAAAGAAGGCTTAATTAGAAAAATAAAATAAAAATTATAGAAGGCTTCACCACAAAATATATATATATATATATATATATATATATATATATATATATATATATATATATATATATATATATATAAAGAAGGTTCAAAATTTAAATAGAAATCAAGGATTGCATTGAGTGGGGTTTGATCCCATGATCTTGAACTAAAAAAGTAGGGCCTCTAACTAGACACAGAAGCTAATGTGACCTTATTTAACCATTACTCTATTAGTCGACGTCACCCGCGAATGTGTGTTAACCTGTTAGATGCAGGTCGACCCGCGAGATTACACCTCTTTTAAAATTTTTCGTGGGTGAAAATTTTCACACGAATGGAACAATGATTAAATTAACTTATACTCTTTTGTTAAATTAAAATCTTTTCTTTTACTTTTAACATAAGCAAAAACTAGTATAGACCTTGTTCATATTATGAATCCGGGTCAAACCTGATTCATACACTAAAAATGGGTCAGATATATATACTTGAGCACGCAGATGTGATCCCTCCCCTCTCCACCCGGAAACCCGTCGCGGCCACCTTCCCCCCCGCCGCCGCCGCCACCCCTCCCCTCCCTCCCCACACCACGCCGCCGTTACCCATCCTCTCCCCTCCCCACTCCGCCGTGCATTGATAAACGGTCGGCGTTTTCGACGACAATATGTATGGTAATTTTATAGTTATCGCTGTTACTCAGAAAAACTATCACTATTAATCATAAAAACTATCACTTTTACTCAGAAAAATTATCACTGTCACTATATGCTATAATAAGTTTCACTGTTACACATAAACTATCACTGTTACTAAAAAAAACTATCACTATTACTCAGAAAAACTATCACTGTTACTTAGAAAAACTATAACTGTTACTCAGAAAAATTATTACTGCTATATATATGAGCGTGGAATGACGACGAGATGGCGCGACGTGACGACGCATGGACTGGAATGAACGCGCGACGCGAGAGAGACGAAATTGTATGGGCTAAAATTAGCACATGACGGCGCGTCGCGAGAGAGACCGAATTGAAATAAGTCATATTCAATTAGGGTTCATATTGTAAACCTAGTTCACGGGCATGTAAATCTTAACATAAATATGTTCAAAACATTACTCACTTTTAATTTTTCTACTTGAATCAATTGTCCACTCGTTTCATCAAGGATTGAGAATGGCGGTGGCTGCTGCTTCAACCTTGCACATCACAGCTACAAACCCTTGTTATTTCTCAGGTACAAAAATTTTAAGAGGAGGCGTGCTAAATGTCGGCATTACTTTAAGAGAATCCTGGGCTAATTTATCTAGCGCTTCTCATATATCTTCTGGACGACATTTCCGCCGTACATTCACATCCTCTCATTCAAAATGTTGCAAAGCGGCAACGAAGGCAGTATCTCAAACTGGTGAAACCAAGCCTGAATCGGCAGGACTGTGTATCAATTTGAAAGGTTTATATTTCTTTTATCGTCTCAATACTAGCCAATTTTAATGAGCACATTTGAGAGGCAATCGTCTTGGAACGTTTTCATTTGTCTTTGGAGATTCGTTGATGGCCTTTTATATGTAAAATGTAAAAGGGCAAAAAGAATGCAACTAATTCTATGTCCCGAGTTCGGATGTTTTTTAAACCTAGCCTTGGGATAATTTAATTGAGTTTGAACTATTTTTGATTGAATTGTTTGCAATCACTACTCCACACCATAGAAGTGCTTTTTTTTTTTTTTAAGTTGGTGTGACCCAACTTTTCAAAAACAAAAGCACTTGTAATGTTGTAGTAGTGATTAAAAACACACACTAAGTATGCCTTGTAGTTCTTTTGGAAAGCTATTATTTTATCCTTGTTTTTCTAGAAAAATGAAATCATAAAGGCCACGTTTGTTTTCGAGCAAATCCGGATGGAGGAAAAAGGTAGATGTGGGAAATCAAATCATGTGAACATTAATTCTTGTTTGTTTTGAGTTGGATTTAGTAGGGGTGGATGAAGCTTTATGTCAAATCAATATTTTTTAATGATGATGATGTATTATTTTATTATTGTTAATAAGTGAGTTGTTGATTATATGAAAGAAAAGTGCAAGAAAAGTATGAGAGATAAAAAATTGTTTAAGAAAAATATGAAAGAGAATGAGTTGTGTAAGAAAAATAGTGATATGATAGTTTTAGGGGATAAAATATGTATTTGGATGAAAAGTGACCGGGAGGGGGGGAGACCTATCCCCTATCCGGATCTCCCAGACTGAAAACAAACACGGCCAGACAGAAGATACGTTTACGGTTTTGTTCTTGATGACAAAGAGATGTTGTTTATAGGTAAGAAGGCATTATTGCTGGTGTAGCGGATGACAATGGATATGGCTGGGCTATTGCAAAATCACTAGCTGCTGCAGGAGCTGAAATTCTGCTTGGCACATGGGTCCCTGTAAGTCTAATTAATTAATTAATTAATTATTTCTGTGATTCAGTGTACCTGTGTGAACTGATTGAGGAATTCATGGTGCAGGCATTGAACATTTTTGAAACAAGTCTACGGCGTGGGAAATTTGATGAATCTCGTGTGTATGATGTTAAGATTGTTTTCCATAATTTATTTATTATTCTCATATTTCAAAGGAAAGTATCAGTTGCTTACGAAGATTTTTGTTTTCAGGCTACCTGATGGCTCCCTAATGGAGATCACTAAAGTTTATGCATTAGATGCAGTTTTTGACACTCTAGAAGATGTTCCTGAAGATGTAATTTCATAAATATAAGCCCACTTTTGTATGCACATTTTCCCAAATGCCATAAGCTGTTAATTAATTTGTTTTGGTTATGCAGATAAAAGCAAACAAACGTTATGCTGGATCGAGTAATTGGACTGTTAAGGTACCATTACGATTCTACACATACAATATCTTCTTTATGCAGGGTGCATATTGGCTATTAAATAAAAATTATACAGTCCACCCATTATCTATAGTTTCATTATTGGCCTCGGTAATTTGCTCGGTTCTTAGAAGTTTGTTCCCTTTTTGTTAATTTATGTTATCATCTTCAGTTTTCACTTCTTTGGGATATGTTAGAATTTGGACTTAATAACAAACACTAGTCTTCATAGTGTTGGAGCATAGAAAGGCCAAGCAATTGAATACAGATGACTAAAATATTTTGGGTATTCTGATTACTTAGGTAGGGCATTTTACTTTTGGATTTCCCTATTATATCCACTTACAAACCACTCAAACTTAGCTTCCATACTCAATCTGGCTTATTAAATATTCAGATTTAGAGGAACTTCTCTTAATGTTTTGAAATATCTCACAGGAAGTTGCCGAATGTGTAAAACAAGATTTTGGCAGCATTGACATTCTTGTGCACTCGCTTGCTAATGCACCAGAGGTATGTTGTCTTCATTAATAATTCTTTAATGTGGCCCACTTGACATTTTGTGCTTTAACAAAACCATGTTATACCAGGTAACCAAACCTCTGCTCGAAACCTCAAGAAAGGGATATCTTGCAGCATTATCTGCATCTAGTTATTCCTATGTGTCCTTACTGAAGCATTTCCTTCCAATTATTAACCCAGGCACGTGTTATTCAACTATGTTTTCCCTTATCTTTTTATCTTTCTAATTGAGTAATCCGCAAGTTCAAAATTTCAGTTTGCTTCTTTTTCGTCAAAATTTCTTTGCTAAGGTTTAGTTATGGATTTTTCTTCAGGTGGTTCATCAATCTCTCTAACATATATTGCATCTGAGAGGATCATCCCAGGGTATGTCTGCTTTGACATATTTATGATGTTTGAAATTTAATATTCCTTAAGCTATTGGAGATAACTTTTAACTCGCGAACGAAACAGTTATGGAGGTGGCATGAGCTCAGCAAAGGCAGCTTTAGAGAGTGATACGAAGGTAACCTTATCAGATATCACTGAGGTTTTATTTATCTTTTTTTTCTTGTGGATTTGTTGTTTTCCTTTCTGGGTTCTTAATTTGTTGATTGAATCAGGTGCTTGCATTTGAAGCAGGAAGGAAGCATAAAGTCAGGGTGAACACCATTTCTGCTGGTATGTTGTTTCCTTTTTTAAAGCCTTCTTGTGCTTGAATTTAATTTATTGTGCATGGGCTCACACATAATATTATGATATAGTTGAGTAATATTTTATCTGAAACCTATGTTCATCTACTATACACTTGATGGAAGAATAGATGGACAATGTAAATTGCTGGATATTATTGTTGACTGTAGGAAATATTTGGTCTGAGAGTTCTCATAATCTTATCAGTATATGACTATACATTACGAAACTCTAGTTATGTGCAGTGGTGGGAGGATAACATAAGCTGATGATTTATTTTGACACATAGGTTGCATGTGGATTGAAGGATTTGGGGGATGAACTTTGATTTTTCTAATATCAATCGACTTGGGTTTTTTTGAAATCCATAGCTATATATTGAGTATTTTGGTAAATATTATATCCACTCAATTTGGAGACAGTGAAATCCCTCCTCCAAATCATACTGATCAATATCCAAATATGATTTTGGATCACTTGTCTTGAATGCTGCCTGCATAATATAATGCTAATACTGTTTGAAAAATATAATGTTAATACTGTTTGCAGAATAATTTTGTTTTCAATAGACATTCTTATTTATAGAATAGAAACTCGTATTGTTAGTCTGAGTACTCAGCCTCATCTAACTTTATTTTTCAAACACAATGATGCATCTAGGAATAAGAAATGATTCCAGAAAATAAAATGTTGGTTAGAATGAAGCAAGTTGAAAAATAATGTTGGAGAAGAGAGTTTCTAGTATTTGGAGTTGGTTATAAATGTTGATATGCAAGAATGGGTTTTCTAAATTCTCATGGCAATCTTTATGAGTTTCAGACTGTACTCATGATTTTTTTCTTGGAACATTTAATCAATTAAGTCTCTCTTTTTATGTCTGATAAATGAAGCATGTGTGCTTTCTTAATATCACCTTCCATTACCTCCACTTTTAATATTCTTCGCCATGCTCGGAGCATATTCGTTTAGTGGTATTTCAAGTTTCCAAGGATGTTGGTGATTAAAATTAAGCAGCCCAGTTAGCAGCCTTTTTCTGTGTTTATTACTCAGTATTGGCCTTTTCATTTGCAAACACTTAGGCCCATTAAGAAGCCGTGCTGCAAAAGCTATCGGATTCATTGATATGATGATCGATTACTCCCTGGAAAATGCTCCTCTTCAGAAAGAATTATCAGCAGGTAAACCATAAGAGTTGTTACTACTTGCAATTACTTTCATTTTCCTTTTATTTTTGGTCTCCTCTCAAATATATTTTTCACAGATGAGGTAGGAAACACTGCAGCCTTCCTAGCATCGCCGCTTGCTTCTGCCATTACCGGAGCTGTAATTTACGTAGACAACGGTCTGAATGCAATGGGCGTGGGAGTGGATAGCCCCATATTCAAGGACCTCAACATTCCGAAAGCCAACTAAATGACATCTTATTAATTAGGGTATATAACTGGAAACCTGGAATATAGAGGCTTTTTTGGTCATAACCAGGAATGGCTCGGCAATATCATGCTCTCTCTCTCTCCTCAGTAGGTACGCGTTTTTGTATTAAGCTGGACTTGCTAGTGGTGTAAGAGATGGAATGGACATGTTTAATGTTTTGAAATGTATTGTATGCACTTTTTAATGTACATTAGTTTTTAACATTGCTATTTCTTATTTTCCTAGGTTAGTTTGTATGTTGGTTCTTTATGTTTCTTTACTTCTCTGCTGATAAGTTGAGCAATATGTTTTGCTTATCAGTTTGTCTTGTTTCTGTCTGTATGTCATAATAGAGTGCAAATAATATATGTTGATTTGAGTTGCATAATAAACTCAGTTTTTAGTTTTTATATCATTACTATACATGTGCTTGTATATATTTGCATGCATTCTGTTGCGAGTGAGACGGTCTCACGGTGAGAAGGAGTCTAATTTGAGTATTAACGCTTTAACACTTTAGAAAAAATAAGTATTGATTTGTGCTAAGTTGTACCCTGTCTCATATGAATTCTTTAAAAATAAATAAGCTTAAATAACAAATACTCTCATGGTTTGCCAAAATTGTTAAACAAATTCAGTAAGCAATTTGTGTAAAGATGTAATAGATACTTTTAGGTTTGTCTAAATTACCAAATAAACTCCATGGTTTGGGTAAATTAGAGTAATAATGACAAAATGAAGTAACTCAAGCGGTTAGAATACCACTATCTACGTCATGAGGTCATAAGGTCAAGTCATCATTTATCTTATAAATAAGAAAATTAGAGTTTTCTTATATTATTTATATTTATATTATATATAGTATTATATATTGAAATTTGTTCAAATTACTAAATGAATCATATAGCTTGAGCCTTGAAATTTGTTCAACGTACTAAAGAAAACCTTAGAATTTGAGTAAATTGTTTCAAAATTACATTGTTCATCTAGTAATCTAAACAAACCTAGGGAGTAATTATAATTTGCTGACAACAAAAACTAGAAAAGGTTGAATGATTATGTTTAATTATTTATTGGGCCGTGATGAAATAAAAGATTGATATACATCACAATCCGAACTAAGACAACTTGAATAGGTTTTCTATAAACAATATTTTCACATGCCAACTTTTGTACTTTATGAAGTGATGGTGAAATTTGGTTGGAATTCAAGTGATTACAGATTTTCCAAGATTGTTGCAGCAACTTAAACCTACTCCTGTAACCATTTGATGTAAGCAATTTAAACACACACGCACCCAATCATATACGCTTCCACGATCTTTTCGGGAAAATTATTAATAAGTACAAAATTTGATCAACTTACTATAGATAAAATGAATTGTATATAATGTTAAAGTTGCACAAAAATACAAATGTATATACGTATGTGTAACTATTTTGTACCTATTAGTAAGTTGTAATCCTAAAATATATCTATCAGTAAGTCTTTGATCTTTTCAAACAACTCGTTTTTCCAATTCGATTTACCTTTATTGCATGCTCTAAATTTGAGATATGGATCTCGGTTGACATGTATGAAACAAAATATCGACATTTAATTCACTCACGGCTTGATTTCGTGTTTATCTCCATATATTTATCTTAATATCTAATTCTCTCTGTTTTTGTCCATTGTTTAAATATCAGGAAGCGTGTGGCTCTTCTCTTCATTACTTTTTAGCACATTTCCTGCGCTTGTGATCTAAAAACTTGGAGAAATTTCTAAAGGTGAAGTTTTTACTTTCAAATTGCTAATTTCCTTTTCGTTTATACTCAGAAATCATTGATGATTATACATCGTTTAAGAAACAGTTTTGATTGCAATGGTTATAAACTAACTACCGCGATCCGTATATTCTTCTCTTTAATAACCACCATCATCATATTCGATTCTTCTTTCATTTACAGGCAGAGTCTTTTTTAAACCAGTTTTACCGTGCAACTGGTTTCATTTTGTGTGTTTATCTCAAGAGTATTAGTTGTTTCATTAAAAGGTATTAGTTGTTATACTATAAAGTATTAGTTGCAAGCTAAACTAGTTTACACAATACCAACTCCTGTACAAAAAGCTAAATTTCAATAAGCTTTGCAACAAAACTAGAGTATCTTAGAGTTTTTCTTTTAATATCCTTGACAGATCAGAAACAAGAAACATGGAGAAGTTTGAAGAGTTTGCACTGAGGCAAACAGCTCCTAAAATAGCTGCAAGCGCAGGGGTGATCCCCTGGGGCGATAAGGTCAATGTTACCTATGACCTTGTCGAACAGATGGAATACTTCTACGTCCGCATCGTCAAAGCCAAAGAACTTCCCGGGAAAGACGTCACTGGTGGCTGCGATCCATACGTTGAAGTTAAGCTCGGAAACTACAAGGGAATAACAAAGCATTTCGAGAAGAAGGCCAATCCCGAATGGAATCTCGTATTCGCCTTTTCACACGAGCAGCTGCAGGCCTCCTTCTTGGAGATTGTGGTGAAGGATAAGGACGTGGTGAAGGATGATTTCATCGGTAGAACAGTGTTTGAAGTTGTCGATATCCCCAGACGGGTCCCACCCGATAGTCCCCTGGCCCCACAGTGGTACAGGCTGGAAGACAAAAGAGGGGAGAAGCTGAAAAAGGGGGAGATCATGCTTGCTCTCTGGAAAGGAACTCAAGCCGACGAGGCTTTCTCCGACGCTTGGCATTCCGATGCAGCCACCGTTGCTAGTGAGGGAGTGTCCAGGATTCGTGGGAAGGTGTACCTTTCGCCTAGGCTGTGGTACCTCAGAGTTAATGTCATCCAGTGCCAAGATTTGCTTCCTGGTGACAAGAGTAAACCCCCCGAGGTTTGCGTGAAGGTCATTTTCGGAAATCAGGCTTTGAGAACCAAGATTTCTTCGGTGAAGAGTGTGAATCCGATTTGGAACGAGGACTTGGTTTTCGTGGTTGCTGAGCCGTTTGATGAACAGTTGGTGATCAGTGTGGATAATAAAGACGAGATGTTAGGAAGGTGTTTGATTTTATTGAACTCGGTTCATAGGCGCCTCGATAATAAGGCTGTCCCGGCCAAGTGGCACAATCTCGAGAAGCATTCATTGGTCGAAGAAGGAACAAAGAAGGAGGCGAAATTTTCGAGCAAGATTCATCTTAGGCTGAGCTTGGACGGCGGTTATCATGTATTAGACGAGTCTACTTACTATAGTAGCGATTATAGACCGAGCTCGAAGCTTCTCTGGAAATCGAGCATTGGGCTTCTCGAGCTCGGGATTATAAGCGCCACGGGTTTGCCCCCAATGAAATCAAGAGACGGGCGAGGAACCACCGATGCCTATTGTGTAGCCAAGTACGGCCCCAAATGGGTCCGAACGAGGACCATCATCGACACTGGGTTTCCCAAGTGGAACGAGCAGTACACGTGGGAAGTTTTCGATCCTTGCACTGTTATCACTATCGGCGTCTTCGACAACGGCCATTTTCAAGGCGGGAAAGATGCCAACATCGGGAAGGTCCGTATCAGGCTGTCCACACTAGAGACTGAGCGCGTTTACACCCACTCGTATCCGCTCGTCATGCTGAAGCCCTCTGGCGTTAAAAAAATGGGAGAAGTCCATTTAGCCGTGAGATTCACCTGCACATCGTATCTCAACATGCTTCACAAATACTCTCATCCACTGCTGCCCAAAATGCACTACGTCCACCCGTTATCCGTTCTTCAGGTGGACGTGTTGAGGCATCAGGCGATTCAGATAGTGTCGGCGCGCTTGAGACGGGCGGAGCCCCCGTTGAACAGAGAAGTAGTTGAGTACATGCTAGACGTGGGTTCCCACATATGGAGCGTAAGGAAGGCCAAGGCTAACTTCGTAAGGATAATGAGTTTAATTAGCGGTATCATTGCGGTCGCAAAATGGTTCGACCAGATCTGCCACTGGAGGAATCCATTGATCACCATTCTTATCCACATACTCTTTCTGATACTGCTTCTGTATCCGGACCTCATATTCCCGACTCTGTTTCTCTACCTTTTCTTCATCGGCGTCTGGAACTACAGATGGAAGCCGAAACACCCTCCGCACATGGACATCCGTCTCTCTCACGCCGACGCGGTGGGGTTCGACGAGCTGGACGAGGAGTTCGACACATTCCCGACGTGCAAGGCGACGGACACGGTCAGGATGCGGTACGACCGGCTGAGGAGTATAGGGGGGAGGATACAGAGTGTGGTGGGTGACGTGGCGATGCAGGGGGAGAGGCTTGGGTGTGTAATGAGCTGGAGGGACCCCAGAGCGTCGGCTTTGTTCTTGGTTTTCTGCTTGTGTGCTGCGTTGGTGTTGTACATTACGCCTTTCCAGATTGTGGTGCTCGTCTTGGGGTTGTACGTTTTGAGGCATCCCAAGCTCCGAAATAAGACTCCGCACTTGTGTATTAATTTCTTCAAGAGGCTGCCTGCAAGATCGGACCTCATGCTCTAATTCATTCTATATATATATCACTAATTAACACACTAATTATCTCATCTTGCATCTATTCCTTGTCATCTCTCGGTAATTTACCAATTGTTTGTTCCTATTCATTTATGGATTTTTTTTTTTAGTAATTCATTAATTTTCTTGATTTCATCATGACACATGTAAATTGTTCGGTATCAAATTAATGAAAGAATCGAACAAGAAACTATCAGGATTCTAAAGATGTGAAAAAAATTCTAGAGAGAAGGAAGAGTGTCTCTACACTCCATCATGTACACTTGTTAATTCTAAATCACAACGTAGTTTTTCATGCGAATGTACTCAATGATGATAATCTTATTCATTAATATCCCAACTTATTTTAAGGGATCGACTGATACCAGCTAATGGCCCCTAATAGCAACTTTAAAAAAAGGGAGATGAAGAGAAAAACCCTTTTTGAATAAGACCCAAACATTTTTGCCCTCTTTTGGTAAATTTTTTTTTTGCCCTTTAGGGGTGTGTTATTACCGTTTGACCCTTACTACCATTTCATTAATTTTGAAGTCAACATTCACTAACCATTGTCCGACCCATTATCTAACCTACTGTCCAAACCAAAACCCAAACCTAATGTTGACTAAACTAAAAGTAAAAAAAAAATTGACATTCACATTATTGCTCTGTTTTATTTCCCGGAGAATGATTTTTTCGCCGTCGTCGTGTTCGCCGTCTCCAGTCACCTTAGCCGTCTTAGCAGTCGGTGTCTTAGCCATTTTTGGCTTCCCTATCTTAGCCGTCTTAGCCGTCTCAGTCGCCGTCATACTCTCATACTCTATAGGATTAGAGTATCGTGTGTTGTCTTAGCCGTTGCTTTTATAATATGTCATCAAGGTAAGTTACCGAAATATGACTCAATTTTTACTCAATTTTTGCAAATTTATTTGGGTACTAAATCAATCCGAACATAGAATAGAAATATTGTTACAGAAATATTGTTGGGTACTAAATCAATCCGAACATAGAATAGATTTCATTGTTCAATTTATGAAATTTGGTATTGAAGATGAAGTTGGAATTTGTTGTTTTTATTTATTTGATAATGACGTTGGATCTTGATGTAATTTTTCGTATTTGATGATTATTATAAGTTTGTTTGATGATTATTATAAGATGTGTTGTTGACTGTAATGTTGCATGTTGTTACTAATATACTAATAATTTCATTGTTCAATTATGCTATATTGAGTTGTAGTTGTTGAGTGGATCCTAGTTTATTGTTTAGATATCATACAATTGATTTTCCCCTTTGAATTTTTTTTATTAATATTCCAATACATAGTTCCACAGTTTGTAATTTGCAGGATATTGTGTTTAGATATGACATTTATCTCAGAAGTAGAAGAGTTTGATGGCGAAATCAATGTAGTATCTGACCTTAACTTATTAAAGCTAGTAAGTGAACATTTAAAGGGTGAAAACATTAAGAGGTTTGAATTATCATGCTTTGGTCAGTTTATGAAGTTGAGTAATATGATATTTCAAGTTCAACTATACCTCCATCTCCTTTTTAATCAAGATTCATCCGGGTCAAGAAAAGAAATTATGTTCAATGTGTATAACCGGGAGGCAGAATTTGGTCCTCGAGAGTTCGCCCTAGTTACTGGTTTGAAATTTGGGGGGATACCTGGATTACCATCGAATCACTTAAGGTTTCACAAAATGTCGGCACACATATACCTCAACACTCAAATTTTGCATGAAATTCATCATCAAAGTGTTGCATATTTTGAAATTTCTTTTAAACACATGTTCACATTGATCCACCTTTTCAAGAGAGAATATCGTAGTAGCGAGCTCCGTGCCCCATAATTACTCAGCGGATTGTGAACAAACATGGATGTATATTTAATCACCTTTTGAAAAGAGAACATCGTAGTAGCGAGCTCCGTGTCCCATAGTTACTCAGTGATTACACATCTAAGTTGTGCTTTATTTTTCAATGCATTTAAGAGATATATGTCCAGGACTCTGTATCTAAACCATGATTCAACAATAAGATCATAACACTATCATTTAAAGTACAAACATAAGCGAATCAGCAAACAAACTCATTATCAGAACTAGAATGTTGCTTCAAATGTTGGAAACACTTGTCACAATATCTAGTGTTTATTTTCAGATATAGCAAAGACCAAGAGATTTTCTAAGTGAAGAAAACCTCTCATTATCAAGGGCTTTTGTGAAAATATCAGCAAGTTATTTTTCAGTAGAAATGTACTCTAACTTCACAACTTCTTTCTCTACAAGATCTCTTATAAAGTGATGTCTTATACTTATATGCTTAGTCAAAGAATGTTGTACAGGATTCTTGGAAATATTGATAGCACTAGTATTATCACAATAAACAGTCAAAATACCACTTTCCAACCCATAATCATTAAACATCTTTTTAAGCCAAAGCAGTTGAGTGCAACAACTTCCAGTAGCAACGTATTCAGATTCAGCTGTAGATTGTGAAACACAATTATGTTTCTTACTATGCCAGGATATAATGTTGTTTCCAATGTAGAAACATCCTCCACTAGTACTTTTTCTGTCATCACAATCACCTGTCCAATCTGCATTACTATAGTCAACTAAAGAGCAATTAGTATCCTTTGAGTACCAAATACCTAGATCACATGTTCCAGCTACATATCTTATAATTCTTTTTTACAGAATTAAGATGTGATTCCTTAGGATTAACTTGATATCTAGCACAAAGACAGACACTATACATAATATCAAGCCTTCTAGAAGTTAAGTACAAAAGACTTCCAATCATTGATCTATACAAAATAGGATCAACATCTTTTCCAATCAAGTCTTTACTCAACTTTTGAGTTGAACCCATAGAGGTTTTCATAGTTTTAGCAGTTTCAAGACCAAACCTTTTCACCAAATTCTTAGCATATTTGTTTTGAGAAAAGAAAATACCATCTTTCATTTGTTTGATTTGAAGACCTAAAAAGAAATCCAGTTCTCCAACCATAGACATTTCAAAAGTACAGGTCATTTCTTTAACAAAACTCTCAAGCATATCATTGCATGTTGAACCAAATACAATATCATCAACATATATTTGAGCAACCATGATATCATTCTTAGAATTTTTAATGAATAAGGTTCTATCAGCTTCACCTCTCAAAAATCCAAACTCAAGTAAGAAATCAGTAAGTCTACCATACCAAGCTCTAGGTCCTTGTTTTAGACCATACAAAGCTTTCTTTAACTTGTAAACATGATCAGGAAATTCCAGATTTTCAAAACCTTTAAGTTGTTCAACATAAGCTTCATCATCCAGAATACCATTTAAGAAAGCAGTTTTAACATCCATTTGATGCAAGTTAATGTTAATGAAACATGCAATAGCAAGAAGTAATCTAATAGATTCAATTCTAGCATCAGGAGCAAATGTTTCATCAAAGTCTATTCCTTCAATCTGAGTATAACCTTGAGCAACCAATCTCGCCTTATTTCTCACAATATTACCAGATTCATCAGTTTTATTCTTGAAAATCCACTTTGTTCCTATGACATTAATATCAGAATTAGGTCTAGGTACAAGTGTCCAAACATCATTTCTTTCAAACTGATTAAGCTCTTCATGCATAAGATTTATCCAGTTTTCATCATCAAGAGCTTCTTTCACATTTTTAGGCTCAATTTCAGAATGGTAACACTCAAAAGTTACCTGATTGCATATGGATGACATGTAAACTGATCTTACAAGGTTATTGATATGAATACCCATTCTTCTTCTAGTTTGTACACCAGTGGTAGCTTCTCCAATGATCTGATGTGATGGATGAATTTTCATTATCTTTGTTGAGGGAACCAAATGTTTTGGATACTGTGAAGCTTGTGACAGATTGTTGGGAAATTTATTAAGTTTTGATAAAAGTTCCAAAACAGATGTAATAGGACCAGTCAGAATCTGTTAGCTGACTGACGTTTTATATTGAGAACTAGGTTGACCAGTTGAGAACTGTTGTATAGAGAAACTGATGTATAAATTAGATTAGAACACATTGAGGGGGAACTCACTGTGTATAGCTCTTAGTCTTGAAGATCAGTTATAAAGATCACTTATGTAGATCAGAAGAGAAGAACTGAAGATCTGAAGATAACAAGACTGAAGACAGATAAAGCACATCAAATGAAGTCAGTAAGTTGACCTAAGACAACTTACAACCAAAGACTTCAGATAGGGCAGATCAGTTCACCTTATCTGTGTTGTTCTAAGAAGTGTTCTAATAGTTCATTACACTTTCAGAAAGGTCGATCAGACAACAAGCATAAAACCTATCAAGACCAGTTTAAATGGTACTTGCTAGCCTATGAGAGATCGACACGACTGTACGGAACTGATAGGACTCAGGATTGGAGGCTCAATGTTCAACGGCTAGAAATGACAAAGTTACATACTTTCGACCATACCGCCTCTGAGAAGAATCATATCAACCCTGCAAACCTACCTTAAATAGACCGAAATTCGAATTGCTCTCCAACGGCTAGTTCGATTTCGTGCCTATAAATAAGGGATCAAACCTTCATAGTAAGGTTACGGAAATTATCTACAAGCAAAAGCTCTCAAGATTTCCGCACGAAGAACACAATCACAAGAATTATTCTTAAGTGTTCATCCCTTAGTTCTTAGCAGAATACTTATCCTCTAGCTCTTGGCTACTTAGAAGATAGGATAGTATTCCAGTTGGAACAAAACAAATCTTATACAAAAACATTGTTAGGTTAAGTTTGTTATAGCAAGATTTCTATCTAGGGTTTCTAGATTAGATTTCATGGATTGGTTGAGTGTGAACTCGTTAAATATCTGTTGGTCGTACTGTGTTGGACTAACACACTAAACTAAGTCCAGTTGGTTAAGTTGGTGCCCCTGCTGATAGGGAAGAGTGGAAGTAGGACAAGTTGTCCGAACCACTATAAATCTGTGTGCCTTTAATCTTGCTTTACACATCTGCACACAACTTGTTATTTGCATGCATATTCTGTACCTAAATCAGATTACCATCAAGCTACTGATCTGATCAGTTTGACATTTTAGTCACCCGATCTGAATTGATTGGTCAGAATCTCCTTTGTGTAAAACTGATTTTCTACACGGGTTAACTTATCTTCCGCACCATCAGTTAAGCTGATAGACGCCGAACTGATCTGTCTACCAGATCAGTAAGTCGGATATCAGTTCAAACTGATTCACATCGCACTCTGATCAGACATACGTGCAAACACATCTGATCCACGAATTTTTTTTGAAGTCTATTCACCCCTCCCCTCTAGACTTCAACCCTCACTGAAACCCGTTCGGGACCTACAAGTGGTATCAGAGCAGTGGTTCTACCGACCACTGGCTTTGAATATCATTGGTTCTTGAGGAAGAACCTTTGTGGTCACTTGAACTGATCTTTGAAAACCTTTTTAAAACTCATTTTCTTAAAAACAAAATCACCAAGCATGGATAACACTTCAGGTATGCATCATAATCTACCCATGTTTTCTGTTGATGAGTATGTAGATTGGTCCATAGACATGAGAGACCATCTGGGAGTGATTAGCAACATAATGGATGAGATTCTTGAGATTGGACCGATTATCATCTATCACTATAATCCAGCCGAAGCAGGAAAACGAGATCATACTCAACCAATTGGAGCAAGAATCAGAAAGAGCCCATCTCTGATGGATGCAGATGAGAGGAAACTGTCTAACCTGGATACTGTTGCCAGACATCTCATCATGAAAACCATGGATACTACTACAAGAGAGAAAGTGAAGTATCTGAAGACATCTAAGGAAGTCTGGGATACACTTGCTGAAATCTGCAGAGGAAATGAGCAGATCAAGGACAGCAGACTGCAAGCTGAGTTGGTTGTATTTGATAAACTCAAGATGCTACCAAACGAGACTGTTGATCAATTCGATGGGAGGATCACTCGAGGAGTCAATCGACTTCGAGATCTTGGACGTATCATGACAAACAAGGATATCAATTATAAGATCCTCAGATCACTAACTAAGAAATGGGACACAAAGGTAATTGTAATTAAGGATTGCCAAGATAATGCTAACATGAAACCCAATGACTTAATTTTCAGTTTAAAAGCCCACGAGTTCGATCTGATCGAGAGAGGACAAAAATTCGATGATGTCCCAGCTGAAGCTACTACCAATTCCAAATCTGTTGCATTCCAGGCAGCAAGTAGCAGTTCACGAATTGTTGAACCAGTTGGAAACATCATAAGTCAAGCTGAACAGATTGCACTACTGACAAGAAAGCTCGAAATAACTAATGTTCAAATGGGTAAGTATAGAAATTTTTTGGTGATTATCGCAGGAACAGGGGAAGAGATCGTCGCTCATCTGATAGATCGCAAGAAAGGTACCATTCATCTAAAAATTGAGATAACAGAAGAGAAGAAAGACAAGATGATCATACTGATGAAAAGAAAGATGAACGAAGAGATGACCGGAAAGAAAACAGACGAGATGATCAATCAGACAGGAAAGGTTCTGATTATCGACAAAAGGGGAAGTCACCTGACATATATTACAGAAGACACGATTCTCCAGGAAGAGGAAGCTCCAGAGACTCTAGAGTGTGCTACAACTGTCAGAAACTAGGCCACTACAGTGCTGACTGTCCTGACCTGACCCCCAAGGAAAGAGAGGAGAAAAGAAACATAAGAGAATAGAGATACAGGGACAGGAAAGCTATGGTTGCAGATACGTCTAGCATTGATGACTCCTACCTGCCCTCAGATGATTCTGGTTACTCATCTGTCGAAGACATCTGTTTGATAACAACTGATGATGTCGATGATCTGAGCTTCTTATTTGATGACGACATCTGTCTCATGGCCAGAGAATCAGATCAAACAGAGGTACTTTCTAACTCTTCTGTGCCTCTTTCTTCCACACATGTGCCGAGCACATCTGCAGGAGAGGTCAACTTGCAGGTCTACAATGACCAATTGCTTGATGATCTTTCCAATGCAATAGATACTTATACACGAGTGGAAGTTGAGAACGATAAACTAAGAGTTGAGAACATCAGGCTTGTTAAAGAAATTGAGGCAAGTAGAGCAGCTGAACTAAAATCAGCTGAAACTGTTTAGAAGATGACCACATAACTGGAGTCTCTGAAGGTCAGCTCTTCTGATCAGGGAAAGCTGGTTAAGGAACAGTTGGCTCTCAACCTGTAACAAGCCAGTGAACTCAAATCTCTTCAGGCTAAGTTTGATAAACTCTTCCGGATGCATGAGAATCTGAAAGTTCTTGAGGACGGTCTACGTAAGAAAATAGAGGTTTTCACGAAATCTTCTAAAACTGTTCAAGACTTGAATAACTATTTTCATACGTCAACTGACAAGAAGGGAGTTGGGTATGAAATCCCTTCTGGATCCTCAAAAGCCCTGTCTGGTTCACATAAGAAAAGTGTAACCAAATGAGTTTCTGACCAAGATACACGAAATGTCAAATCTGTATCTAGTAAGGGAAAAGGACTAGCTGGTCAGGCAAGACAAATGTCAGATCAGAAAGGGAACAAAAATGAACCCCAACTGATCAGACAACAGCCGAGGTATCGTCAGATGAATCCAGTTCTTCTGAAGAAACCTCAGCCCAATCAGCAGAGTAAGTTTCAGTCTGGACCATCTCGAAAGGGACAGTCTCAGCTGATACAGACTCAGTCCAAGCTGCCTAACAAGCAAGCTAAGAGTAAACTGCTAAGACCAATTATGCCAGAAAGATATGAATCTTTTAATGGTAGCAGTCGTACTTACCCTTACAATCAGAAACCCAGGGCTGCTGCACCTGAGCCCCACTGGATTAAAAGAAGGCAAGTCTCAATGAAAAATCCCAAGTCTTCTGATTTATCCAATGCTCACACTCATAATCATACGAACCAGATTGCATATGAAGAGACGTATGACTATGTAGATGTTTATGGGAGACAGATCAAGCCTTTATGTTTTAACAGAGGTGCCAGATATGTTTGGATCCCGAAAGGTACCTCTAACCCCCCATGACCCGATTCTACTGGGGTACCTAAAGTCTGAATTTTTTGCAGAATCATTTGGGACTGGTAAATAAGGGTGGAGAACAGGCAGCTATCTGGTACATAGATAGTGGATGCTCAAGACATATAACTGGAAGCCAGTTTCTCCTTAGCAGCTATGTTGAAAGACCAGGCCCAAGAGTTCTCTTTGGTGACGATAACTTTGGTTTTACCAGAGGAGTCAAAACCTTAGTGAACGATGACGTACATATCACAGGAGTTTCATATGTTGGTGGATTAAAGCACAACCTGTTATCTGTCTCACAATTCTGCTACAATGGATTTAGTGTTGAGTTCTCAACAGAAAAATGCATAGTCAGACATCGAGCTACTCAATAGATCTTGCTGATTGGTTCAATAAAAGGAACGATATACACTGTAGATTGGAACAGTTGTCCAAGAAATGCATGCCTGATTGTTAAGAGCTCTAAGAGCTCCAGTTAGCTCTGGCACAAGAGGATGAGCCATCTGAACTTTAAGACTCTTAACAAGATATCAAGGATGTCCTTGGTAGAAGGGCTCCCGAATGAAGTTTTCTCTAAGGATCAGACATGTTCAGCATGTCAGAAGGGAAAGCAAGTCAAGGCTTCATTCAAAGGGATACCTTCTCTTCCATCCAACAGAGTACTGCAACTGCTCCACATGGATTTGTTTGGACCAGTTACACCTCTAAGTTTCAGTGGACGCAAATACACTCTGGTGGTCGTGGATGATTATTCCAAGTTCACCTGGGTTATATTCTTGTATAAGAAGAGTGAAACTACAACCAAACTACCTGAACTGCTCAAGAAAATTCAGAATGAGAAGGGTCTCAGCATAGTGAAAATCAAATCAGACAAAGGTACTGAATTCCTTAACCAGTTTATATCTGATTTTTGCTCTGAGTTTGGTATACAACATGAGACATCAGCTGCAAGAACACCACAACAGAATGGCATAGCAGAAAGAAGGAACAAAACACTCAAAGAAGCTGCACGCACCATGTTAGCTGAACATGCCACTCAAAGTCATTTCTGGGCAGAAGCTATCAACACAGCATGCCACACGCAGAACAGATGTTTTCTGACTAAGATTCACTTTAAAACACCCTATGAACTGTGGAAGGGCAGAAAACCTCGTGTTTCTTACTTCCATGTTTTTGGGTGCAAGTGTTTCATACACAACAATGGGAAGAGTCAGTTGAAAACTTTTGATGCCAAAACAGATGAGGGTATATTCTTAGGATATTCCTCAACCAGCAAGGCATTTAGGGTCTTCAACGGACGACCTTAGTTGTGGAAGAAACACCTCATGTGGTCTTTGATGAGACATCTTCTGATCAGGAGAAATCTGCCTCAGAACAGACGACACCAGATGCAACTGCTATTCCAGATGCACAGAAAATGGATCAGCTAAGGCTCAAAGGAAAGGAACCAAAATATGTCACAGTATATGTTCCTAACTTTGACCTTGATGATTCACCAGGTCAGAAAGACCCTCAGGTACGCACAACTGTCAGTGAAGAAGTTGGTACAGCTGAGACAGTAACAACTGAACCATCTGGTTCAGGGGGAACAACTGATGTTCCGGCAGACAGACTTCAGCACATGATGAGTCCAACATCAGCTGAGACATGTCCATGTCAAGTGGATCCTACTCAAGTACCTCTCCCAGTCTCTAGTGATGAATCTTTATCAGAAGAGGATGATGTTCTCCAAACAGATGACAATCAGGACAGAAGGACCTGGATAACCAGTCATCCAACTGATCTGATCATCGGAGACCCATCTGATAGAGTTAGAACTAGACATCAGATTGGTGAAAGTGCAATGTATTGTTGTTATCTGTCTTTGAAGGAACCACTGATAGGCCAGGTGAAAAACCCATGAAATGCAGAATAATCATGAAATGCATATAAAAACAGGGGTGAAGGAATGGTGATTCCAGATTTTTGCGTTTTAATCTCATGTGTTGTGTTTTGCTTATAATCGAATGCATATGACAAGATAAGAACATAAAGCAATAAAGAACACAACAAAGTATAGTGGTTCGGAGACTCAAGCTCCTACATCCACTCTCCCTGTTCCTAGGGAAATTCCTTCAAGCTGGAATTATCACCCTCTCGGGTTCGCCTCTAGATATTTAACGAGCTCTCACTCCAACTGGACTTATCACCCTCTCGGGCTCGCCTCTGGACTTATCACCCTCTCGGGCTCGCCTCTAGATGTTTAACGAGTTCACACTCCACCGGGACTTATCACCCTCTCGGGATTGCCTACCAACTACCTCACTTTACCACTGGTTATCTCTTACGAGAATGGGGTTTGGGTTTGGTGTTGTCTCCAACTATGGTGAGATTTTCCCTTACATTTGTTTAGCCTCAATGCTAAGGTTGGGAAAATCTCTCTAAGCTTAGGATACATCGTGGGTTGCTTAGATTGGGTTCTAGAACACTCTTTGAATATATTTGTATATCTACAGACTTGTGTTCTATGGTGAGAATGCTTGAGTATATGCCCTCTTAGCTCTGTAGCATCGTTTGCTACATTCTCCACACTTAATTTGATGGAAGATCTTGTATTTATAGTGTGGATTTGAACGTTACCGTTGGAGAGAATCACATTCAAATCCATACTATTCTTGTATGTTCTGCAGCTTCTCCAGGCTGGTTGTCTTCCTCTCATTGGTCCACGTCAGCTGAATTCTAACGGCTATATTCCTCAGTTTCTTTGCCTCGGAACATTCAGGTTTATACTGAGTATTCAGTAATTACTGAGTCTTCAGTAATTATTGTGTCTTCAGGTTTCTCTGAGTCTCAGGTTACTCAGGGTTCTTGATTCAGCAGACTTCTCTTTAGCGGACCTTGTCTGATCAGGCATACTGACCCTCAGGCTGACTTAGTTCAGTTCTTCTGACTTCAGACATCCTGACCCTCAGGTCACTTTTACTTACTGAGTCTCAGATCAGTTTTCTTTACTGAGTCTCAGATCAGTTTTACTTACTGAGTCTCAGATCTTACCGAGTCTCAGATTACTTTTACTCAGGCTATCTGATTTCTTCTTTGCCTGATCTGATCAGCTCGACTGATCAGATCAACACATCTTCAGATCAACATATCAGGATAACATCAGGTAAGTACATCATATCAGGTTAGCATATCAGTTTATCATATCTAATCTCAATCACGTCTAATCTCGATCAGTCTCATTTGCTCATCTTCATATCTGATATCGATCACGTCTGATCTTGATCAGTCTCATCTGCTCATCTTCTGATTTGCAACCTTCTCTTCTGATTTGTTGTTTTTAGCTTTTCTTCTCATTCAGATTTGCACAGCTCATCAGTTACCTCTGAACTCATCTAACTCATCTGATCTCGACCAGTCTTGTCTGTAGCCTCGTCTGATCTCGATCCTCTACTTCTGATTTCGTGAGTTCCCCCTCAACTTGTTCTTTCGTTCCCCCTCAACTTGTTATCTGTAAATTAGCTTCAATAACAGAAGTTGATAATGTTTTGGCATAATTCATCAAAACTAAAATATCCCAACAACCACTCACAGTTGAAGAAGCTCTTCAAGATGCAAGCTGGATTCTAGCCATGCAAGAAGAACTAGAACAGTTTGAAAGGAATCAAGTTTGGGAACTTGTAGACAAACCAACTCACCAAGATGTGATTGGAACTAAGTGGGTATTCAAGAACATAAAGGATGAGCACAATGTAATAACCAGAAATAAGGCAAGACTTGTTGCTAAGGGATATTCACAATCAGAAGGGATTGATTATGATGAAACCTTTGCACCAGTCACTCGCTTGGAAGCCATTCGACTGTTTCTGGCATATGCAGCTCATAGGGGATTCATTGTGTATCAGATGGATGTAAAGAGTGCATTCTTAAACGGGGTACTAGCTGAGGAAGTTTATGTCGAACAACCTCCTGGCTTTGAAATAAGCAACCAAGTGTACCATTTAAGAAAAGCTCTTTATGGACTGAAACAGGCTCCTAGAGCTTGGTATGATACACTATCTCAGTTCTTGGTAGAGAATGGATTTACTAAGGGCTTGATTGATCGGACCTTGTTCAGAATAGAAGATGGAGAAGACATTCTCTTGGTTCAGATCTATGTGGACGACATTATATTTGGTTCTCCCAATCAGAAGCTATGTGAGAAATTCAGTAAGCTGATGCAAGGGAAATTTGAGATGTCCATGATGGGTCAGATGAGCTATTTTCTGGGTCTACAGGTCAAGCAAGCTCACACTGGGATCTTCATCTGTCAGGCAAAATATACAAGGAATTTGTTGGCTAAGTATGGAGTTCAGAATTGCAAGGAAGTCAGAATTCCAATGTTAACTGCATTCAAGATGGATCCAGATGAAGGTGGTAAGAAGACTAATCAGAAAGAGTATAGGGCCTTGATTGGATCTTTACTATACCTGACTGCAAGCAGACCAGATATAACATTTGCAGTAGGTGTATGTGCCAGATTTCAGGCAAATCCCAAACAAAGCCACCTAGAAGCAGCTAAGCAGATTCTTAAGTATCTGAAGGGTATTGTAAACTTAGGTTTATGGTATCCAGCAAATGATAATCTAGAGCTTAGTAGGTACTCTGATTCTGATTATGGAGGTTGCAGAATAGACAGAAAGTCAACCTCAGGTGTCAGTTCTTGGGAAGTAAGCTGATCTCGTGGTTCTCTAAGAAGCAAACTTCTGTTGCCACATCTACTACTGAAGCAGAATATATGGCTACATGTAGTTGTTGCTCCCAACTGCTCTGGCTTTGTCAGCAGCTGAGGGATTACAACATAACTGCTACCAATGTACCTATCTTCTATGACAGTAATAGTGTAATTGCTATCACGCAGAACCCCGTTCTGCATACAAGATGCAAGCACGTGGACATCAGACAACACTTCATAAGAGACCATGCAGAAAATAAGAACATCAGAATGGAAAACATCCATACTGATAAGCAAAGAGCTGATATCTTAACCAAGCCCCTAGCTGAAGTTAGATTTAGAGAATTATGCAACGAGTTAGGTCTACTAGATTTAGGAGATGCAGCCCCAGAGTATTTCGGTGGTCTGATCTCAAACACCAGTTGGTTAAGAGACTGATATGATAGAATCAGTTGAGTAAGGAAACTCAACTGATCAGAAAAGTCAGTTAGGCACCTTAGATTAATAGGATAATAGATTAAGGGGGAAATAAACAAACATCAGGTAATGAAATCAAGTCAACACAACAATGGAATTAAGAGAGAATTTCATTGATAAAGACCCGGAGGTCGAAACTTTTCATTACAAAAGACCCGAAGGTCGAAAGAAAAGTTGTAAACCCTAAACCTTAAAACCGGTGAGCATTCGCGCTTTAAATGAACACGAATGTCATACATATGGTGCAAAATATAAAAGGCGACTTGACTTGATCAAGTTCGCATATACTGTTGGGAGATGAATTTAATAAAGAAAGATTTTGATTAGATCCCAAAACCCCTGAGTATGACATGTTCAGGATAATCTTGATAGTTGAGTCAGGATTCAGTTTTAGAGTATTCAGGATGTTATCTGCAAAATGTATAGTCAGCAGATATAGATCAGGTTAGATTCTGAAGACTCAGTAAGTTTCTGAAGAAACTGAAGTTTCAGTATGAAACTAAAGTTTCAAGTTCAAAGGAGAAACTAAGAAATCAAGACTCAAAGGAGAAACCGAGAAATCAAGACTCATTGAGAAATCGAGAAATCAAGACTCAAAGGAGAAATCGAGAAATCAAGACTCAAAGATGAAGACTCAAGATATCACCAATATATCTGTGAAGACTCGGAAGACATTGAAGACTCAAAAGACTCAAGACTCGTAAGTAAGACTCAAGACGCAGAATACGTAAGATGTAAAAATCAAGATCAAGGATATCAAGGCATAGTAATTACTGAAGACTTAGTAATATACCGAATGCTCAGTATAAACCTGAATGTTCCGAGGCATCAAAAAAATATCTATCTGAAGGATACAATACTGAGAAAAATGCGATTGCTTAGAAAAATAGATATTGCCCAAAACATTCTCATGCAGACAAAAGGAACTAAGACAAAGTGTTGTTAAGGTTATATCACTCAGAGATATTGACCAAAAAAAGCCGTTGAGATTGTCTACATTTAACTGGAGACAAAAGTAAAAAAGAAGAAGACATCACTGTACTTTACTGACACTGACAGCGACAGGTCACTGAATCATGTCAGTAGTACTATGTTCCAGACTGCAAAAAGTGATGACCAGCTACATGAAAAGTTGTTTGCCTAAAAAGTGCTAGGGAGTTTCAAACCCTAAATATAGCCGTTCATCACACACCATAAGAGGAAACTCATGGAGCTATCTCTTCCAACGGATAGTTTTTTAAGAGTGACCTTGGTGTATGCCTATAAATACTTGTGGCCATCAACATTGAAGGTTACAGGAAATTTGTAAGCAACTCAAGAGCTCAAACTTATTATTGCAAGTTGAAGCACTCGAAAACCCAAGAATTTCCCAAGTGCTTTATATCGAAGAGAGCTCATTTCACTAAGCCTAGCTTGATAAGATATATCCAAAGCTTAGTCGAGATATCCTCGCCTTTGCATTGTTCTTAATTGTAAAGGATATCTCATCCTAGTTGGAAACCAACCAAGAAACCCCAAACCCTTTGTAAGGTAGTTTGAGTGTGATTGTTGGTGAGATTGGAGTTGTAAAGAGTTAGTAAACTACATTGAGGTAGTCAGAAAGCTCTAGAGAAGAAGTGAGTAAACTATCTTGGATAGTCATAAAGCTTGTGTGTGTTTTGAGTAAGTAAACTACAGGGGTAGTCAGAAAGCTCAAAATAGAAAGGTTAGTAAACTACAGAGGTAGTAAAAAAACCTTAGGAAGTGATTAGTGAATTTATCTGAAGAGATCAGAGAGAGTGGACGTAGGAGCTTGAGTCTCTGAACCACTATAACATGCTGTGTTATTTGCTTTCTGTATTGCTTTGATTAACTGTTGCATTACTTTGAATTGAAAGCATATTTTCACTGATATTCAGTTGGAATTAATCCACTGAAGTTGCATATAACTGAATCACAGCCTAATCACTATTCCATTAAAAGGAAGGTTTTCAGCAAAAGCTTAAAACGAGTATAAACTAAGGGCCAACCATTCCGCACATCTGAGTAGCTAGAACAGATAGTTACCAAACTGAACTTACTCTACTGAGGGTTCAGTAAGTTAGTTATCTGATCCAACCAGCTCAGGATCTCTGAAAACTCAGGATCATTTGGGATTATCTGAGGTATCTGAAAGCAGCTCAGGATCATTGTCTCAGGTAGACTTTGACTCAGAGCGATCTGTGCTTATCTGGACCAAATCATCAGGACAACCTGACCCAAGCTGATCTCAGTAAAGAAAAGTTTTAAAATCACTGAACACGTGTATTCCCCCCATACACGTGTAAGACTCGTTTGCACCGGGACCAACAAGTGGTATCAGAGCAGTGGTTCAACTTGACCACCTGCTTTGTTGACCATAGTCTTATTTGCTAAAAATACTTGTGGTCTATCTGAACAGATCTTATTTGCTGATATCTTAAAAGACTCAGATATAATCTCAGTAGAGAACTATGATTTATGGAGACTGAGAATGCAGGCTCACCTATATTCTAAACATGAACGTATGTGGAGAGTGGTCTCTGAAGGACCATTCCAATTCAGTGTGGTGAATCCCAGAGTTACAGAAAATGAGAGAAATGATCCCAGGACAGAATTTCCTAAGTCTGATGACCAACTGACTCCTGAGGAGAGGAAGTTAGTTAATCTAGACTATATTGCCAAAGACACACTATATAGCACAATCAATGATGGTGTGATGGGAATGATTTCTCATTGTAATACTGCAAAAGAAATTTGGGATACACTAGCTGTAATGTGCCAAGGCACAGATCATATCAAGGAGAACAAACTTTCAGTTGCCATTGGAAAGTTTGACAGTTTTGAAATGGAAGATGGTGAATCTATAGACAAATTAGAAGTCAGATTCACTAGTATAATGAATGATCTGAATGCACTTGGAAAAAGATATCCACAAAGAGAAGTTGCATTGAAAATTCTTAGAGGTCTTTCTAAGAAATGGGGTATTCATGCAGTGGTGATTGAAAACACCAAGAACATTAATTCAATGCCATACCAACAAGTCTTCTCTGAGCTGAAAGCTTATGAGTTCGTAATTGATAAGAAATCAAAAAAATCTGACAGCAAAGATGATTCATCATCTAGTAAAAATGTGGCTTTCAAAGCCAAGGATAAAACCTGTAAAACTAGAGAGTCTGAGAACTCCCTTGCTAAAAATCAGGATGAGCTTGAGGATAAGCTAGCACTGATGGCAAGGAGGTTTGAAAGACTTAATAGTAGATATGGAAAATATAAAAACTATTACAGGAATCACAGGTACCAGAAGAAAGCTGAGGACAAATCAACTGAGAAGAGAAAAGACCTGAAAAGCTGAACGATCTTCATCCAAAAAAGAAGGACTCAAAGTCTAAAGAAGAAAGTGATCAGGATGATGATGCCAACAGATGCTATAACTGCCAAAAGAAAGGTCATTTTCAGTATGATTGTCCAGACCTGAGTGCTAAGGAGAGAAGAGAAAGGAAAGCTAAAAGAGACAAGAAGTTCTCCAGCAAGAAAGCCATGGTTGCAGAAGAAGAACATTCTGAGGAAGGATCTAGCTCTTCAGATGAAATGTTCTCAGAAAGTGACAGTGATGACATCTGTCTAATGGCTGTGGAGGAGGTAAACTCTTCTTTCTCTGTTGTTGCTCCTACACCAGCACAAGAGTTGTCAAGTTCCACTGTAAACAGTCAATTTGACCTGATGAATTCTTTTGAGAGTCTGATGAAGGACTATGCTGTTTTACAAGAACTGCTAAATGAAACTCAAGAGCAGAAGAAAGAACTGAAGACTGAAAATCTTAAGTGGAAAGACTCTAGTAATGCTGAGATCACTTCTCAATTAATGGGAACTACTGATGAACTAGATGTTCTGAAAGTACAACTCTCAGAGAAAGAGAAGTTGATAGAGACCCTGAATGAAAAACTAGAGAAATCCACTGAGGAAATTCAGCTGATCAGAACTAAGTTCAATGACCTCTCTGAGAAGCATGAAACTCTACAAAAATGTGAGGATAGTGCGCAGAAGAAGCTAACTCTATTGAATACTGCATCTAAAGTAATAGATGAAATTCAGAGTTATCAGAGACCAGCCACTATAAAATCTGGATTTGGATACATTCCAGGGGGAACCTCACAAGGTCATCTTAATGCTGCATCAAGTAGCAAGAAGACAATCTTTGTTAAACCAGTGGCACCTACACTTCGAACTGAAGAAATGCCCAAGGTTTTAGAAAAGGGAAAAGGACCTATGGTTCCAGTAAAACTGAATTATCAGGTAAGAAAGCTCAAACCTCAGGTGAAGGCTAGAAAACCTGATCACTCAGTAGGAAAATTTCAGGCAAGTACTTCGAAGCCTCAGGCTAAGAATGCAAACCTGAAAGGATCTGCACTGAACCAGCAGAGGAATTTTCAGAAGAGAAACACTCAGCAGAGACATTCTCAACTGAAATGACCAAGTCCTCAGATTACTGAAAGACCCCAATTTCAATACAGGCAACCTAAACCCCACTTGCCTAAGGGTAAAGGTTACCTGAACCCAAGTCAACAAAGATTCGGACCAGCTGCACAGAAGCTAAAGTAATGGAACAAAATGCCTGTACCCAAGAAAAATTCTAAGGGTCATGTTCATGCCAAGGCTAGCACTCATACACAGGATACTACTAAGGCACCAAGAGTGGTAAATGTGTATGTAGATGTTTATGGAAGACAGATCAGCCACTCTAAAGTGATTAGAGTTGTCAGGCAGATTTGGATTCCGAAAGGTACAACTAACCTGGTAGGACCCTACACTAATTGGGTACCTAAGAATTGATCTGTTTTTTAGGAGAAAAACAAGGGCACCGAGCTGATTGAAGATCACATAGCACTGATGAGTGGAGATGAAATAGATTCAAGCAAATACTCAGTGACTATGTTGAACAAAGAGGCCCTCAGATCACATTTGGAGATAACTCCAAGGGACAGACTGAAGGATATGGAACTTTGGAAATCGATTCAGTTCATATCCATGGTGTTTCATATGTATCTGGATTGAAGCATAACTTGCTTTCAATAACTTATAAGGGATTTAATGTTGAGTTCTCAAAGAACTTATGTTTTGTGAAAGATGATATCTCACAGAAAATACTATTGACTGGTACTACAAAAGGAAATGTGTATCTTGCTGATTGGAGTTCAACTCCTAAAGATACATGTTTGGTTGCAAAAAGTTCCATAGATACCAGTTGGTTATGGCACAAAAGAATGAATCACCTGAATTTCAAAACCCTGAATAAACTTGCAAGATTAGCACTTGTGAGGGGGTTACCAAATGAAGTGTTCAGTAAGGAACATGTTTGTGATGCGTGCCAAAAAGGAAAACAAATTAGAGCATCATTTAAAAGCAAAGTAGATGTTTCTACTGAGAGAATACTTCAATTGTTGCATATGGATCGTTTTGGTCCAGTAACACCAGTAAGCACTAATGGCAGGAAATATACACTCGTAGTAGTTGATGACTACTCAAGATATACTTGGGTCATATTCTTACTCAGTAAGAAAGAGACTCAGATAAAGCTGCCTGAACTACTGAAAAGGCTCAGTATTGAAAAGAACCTGAGTGTGGTCAAAATCAGATCAGACAAGGGAACTGAATTTATAAACCATATTATATCTGATTATTGTGCAGCAAATGGAATTACTCATGAAACATCAGCTGCAAGGACCCCTCAACAAAATGGTGTTGCTGAAAGAAGGAACATGACTCTAAAAGAAGCTGCAAGGACCATGATAGCTGAAGCTGATATTCCTAAAAGATTTTGGGCTGAAGCTGTCAACACTGCATGCTATTCACAAAACAGATCCATGCTGACCAAGAGTCAAGGCAAAACACCATACGAGCTTTGGAATGAAAGGAAGCCTCTTGTTTCTTTCTTTCGTGTGTTTGGTTGCAAGTGTTTCATACACAATAATGGTGAAGATCAGTTGAAAACATTTGATAGCAAAGCTGATGAAGGAATATTCTTAGGATATTATGAAATTAGTAAAGCTTTTAGAGTTTACAACTGTAGGACTCTTATTGTGGAAGAAACACCTCATATTGTTTTTGATGAATCTACTTGTGTTAAGAAGAAACAGGAACACGATTCAGGAGAACTGACCAAGAGAATCACCAGACTAAGCCTGAAAAAGAATGACAAATCATCCTCTAAACCTAAAAAGAAGAAGTCAGTCACCTTCTATGAATGGAGTGACTCAGACTCAGACAAAGAAGTTCAGGATGGAACTCAGGATGGTGAGACTCAGGATGGAAAGTCTCCACTGAAGGAAAACCAACACACCGAAGCTGACCAATCTGAACAGACACCAGTTCAGACTCAGGTATGTGATGCCAATGAAGATGTGGTCACATCTGAGGCAATTTCTGAATTTATCAACCAAAGGGGAACAAATGTCACTGACAATGTTCTGAATGGAATTTCCCCTGAGGAAGATGATTCCCTTTCTCCTTTTCTGTTGTTCCCTGAGTTTAATGAACTAACTGAACCTAACATTTCAAATGTTGAGGATACTATTGAAGGGGGAACATCTAGAAGAAGATGGTTAGATAGTCATCCTACAAGTCAGATTGTGGGTGATCTAACTGAAGGTGTCAAAACAAGAAGGTTCCATGGTGAAAGTGCACTATTCTGCTGCTTCCTATCAGAGAAAGAGCCCACTGAGATTGAAGAAGCTCTACAAGACTCCTTTTGGATTACTGCTATGCAAGAAGAGCTGAATCAATTCTCAAGAAATGAAGTATGAGAGCTAGTGGATAGGCCTGAAAGGCACAATGTTATTGGAACCAAGTGGGTATTCAAGAATAAAAGAGATGAGAACAACAACATTGTAAGAAACAAGGCAAGGCTAGTTGCACAAGGTTATTCCCAAGAAGAAGGCTTGGATTATGATAAAAACTTTGCACCTGTTGCAAGACTAGAAGCTATCAGATTGTTTCTTCCATATGCTGCCCACATGAAGTTCACAGTCTATCAAATGGATGTGAAAAGTGCATTTCTGAACGGTGTGCTTAAAGAAGAGGTTTATGTGGAACAACCTCCTGGTTTCAGACAGAATGACCAAGTTTACAGGCTCAGAAAAGCCTTGTATGGTCTTAAGCAAGCACCCAGAGCATGGTATGATACTCTTTCTCAGTTTCTTACTGACCACGGTTTTGTCAAAGGAACTGTTGATAGAACTTTGTTCAGGATAGAAGATGGGGAAGATATCTTACTAGTTCAGATATATGTTGATGACATCATTTTTGGATCTCCAAATCATCAGTTGTGTGAAAAGTTTTCTACACTGATGAAAGGCAAGTTTGAGATGTCTATGATGGGGGAGATGAATTTCTTTCTAGGTCTTCAAGTGAAACAATCAAAGGAAGGAATCTTCATCAACCAAGCAAAGTACACCAGAGATCTGATTGCCAAGTATGGTGTACAGAATTGCAATGCAGTTAGAATTCCCATGAATACTAACTACAAGATGGATCCTGATCCTGAAGGCAAATCAGTAAGTCACACTGATTATAGAGGGATCATTGGATCATTGCTCTATCTCACAACAAGTAGGCCTAATATAATATTTGCTGTTGGGATATGTGCAAGATACCAAGCTAATCCTAAGGCTAGTCACATGGAGGCTGCCAAAAAGATACTGAAGTATCTTAAGGGCACAGTGAATAGAGGATTATGGTATCCAGCTGATGATAACCTTGAATTAACTGGTTATTCAGATGTTGATTATGAAGGCTGTAGAATTGACAGGAAGTCCACTACAGGAACTTGTCAATTTCTAGGAAGTAAGCTGATATCCTGGTTTTCGAAGAAACAGACCTCAGTAGCAACCAGTACTACTGAAGCTGAATACATGGCTGCAGGAAGCTGCTGTGCTCAGATTCTTTGGCTCAGACAACAATTAAGGGATTATAAGGTTGTAGCCAATGAAGTACCAATATTTTGTGACAATAATAGTGCTATTGCTATCTCACAAAATCCGGTATTGCACACCAGATGCAAGCATGTGGATATCAGACATCACTTCATCAGAGATCATGTAGAGAAAAAGGACATCAGGATGGAGAAAATTAATACTAATAAGCAGAGAGCAGATATCTTGACTAAAACCTTTGGCTGAATCAAGATTTCAGGAACTATCAGTTGAATTAGGGATGTTGGATCCAGGTGTATAGAGTAAATCAGAAAAATTGAAGGTTTTCAGATGCATGAAGTTTTCTCAGGATTCTACTGAGAAACTCAGGATAAAATTAGAATTACTGAACTGAGTCTCGGGAAACTCAGGTGTACTGAAGGTCAGTACTCAGTATCATACTGAACCCGTTCAGTACTCAGTATCATACTGATATTTTATCAAGGTCAATACTCAGTAAGACTAATAGAGGGAAATTAGTCTGAAGAAGTAATGACTCATGCAACTCATTTATTGCTTAAGTGAAACTCAGTAATCATTTGCAATAAATACAAAACACCTGAAGAATGTTTTTGGGCAGGATCTTTGAAATTCCAAGGAAGGTCAACAGTCATTAAATGCTCTGTTGCATTTAATCACCAATGAGGTTAAAATGGCGGCGTACTTTTCGGTGGATCGTCCTTTCGCATACCCGATTAGTCGGTGGATCAATCTTAACCGTTGATTTTAATTAATCACACGATTTACCCACGATCCCACTCTATATATTCCTTGAGAAGCCATTCAAGCCATTTTATTGAACCTTCGTCTTTCAAAATCACTCTGCAAATAAAAACCCCTTTTGCCCAGAAACCCTTGTCTTTTTCAAACCCTAACCTTCAAAATTCCCAAAATGACTTGCACCATATTCGACAAACTGGCTGAATCCAACAAGCCATGGTATGAGTACGTGGTTTCTCTGGAGAGTACATCCAACGCGGCTCATGAAGAAGAGGCGCTCCATTTGATCCGATTAGCAAAACTTAAAAATCTCGTCGCAAGCCAACCAGAGGGCGAATACTCTAAAGAGGTAATAAAGTTCGTTTCAAATCTAGAAATCGATGAGGAAGATCAGATTGAGTCCAAAATTTCTGTTTCCCATCTAGAGCATACCTCGAAATATGTAGATTTTGTACGGGAGTTGTATATAATTCCTAAAAATTTAAACGATGTTTTTGAGTTATGTGATAGAGGAGAGGATCCCACAACTTATATGTTGGGACGGGAGCAAGAATATCTTGATAGGATAACTGAGCATCCTATTAAGTTTGAGGCAACTCTGAATAAATGGCATTTGAAGCCGAAGTACAGAGTTTTGATGGATATAGTCAGTAAAAGTATTATGAGCAGATTGGGGAGCTTTGAGCAGATAAGCACTCCCAAACTCCGATTAATGGCGGCAATAGAGGATTCACCCACCAAGGATTTCAACTGGCTGAAATATCTGATCAAAGTGGTGAGTGACCAGGCCAAGTTAATAAAGAAGGAGGATGGATCAATTTCAATAAAAGGCAAGATACTCCATGCAACCAAAATATCTTTTATTTTAGAAATGTGTCGAGAAGAGGAGGATATCTTTGCCAACTCCACTCTGTTCCCTAAGTCTAAGGTGATGTTCAAGCCTGTTGCCACCAAGAAGACTATAAAAGGGAAGAAAGAGAAGAAGGTGGAATCACCTGCTGCTGCTGCTACTGAAGAAGCCCAAAAAGCCAGGGGGAAGGCTTTGTTGGAGATCAAGAGGGAGAAGGGTGAAACTTTGAAGAAGAAGACCCTTGCTCCAAAAAGCAAAAGAATGGTGATTCTCACTGATGAGGAGGAGAGTGAGACTGAGGAGATACAACCTGAGAGCCAAAAAGCTCAGAAATCGCCATTACATGTATTGGCTCAGGTTATATCCACGGCACAAGAGCAAACTGAGGAGCAAGTCTTCTCTGAGGTTCTTGAGACGTCACTAAGCTCTGACAAGTTCTCTCAAGAAATCTTCCAAGGACCTCAGACCTCAGAGCAAGTTCAGATTCCTGCTGAGGAAGCACCTGCTCAGACCTCAGAAACTGCTCAGATTCCTACTGAGGAAGCACCTGCTCAGACCTCAGAGGCTGCTCAGATTCCTGCTGGGGAAGTGCCAGCTCAGACCTCAGAGCCAATTCAGATTCAGACTGAGGAGCTGCCTGCACAATCCTCAGATATTGCTGAGACTCAGGAGATGCTGAACCTCGATGAACTCCTGAGTGATCCATTCCTAGATCCTTCAGCAGATTTTCCTACTGAACCTGAGAGCCCGAAGCTTAAGAATGGTGAAGCTGAAGAGACTGAGTGGCAAAGCAAGGGGGAACGGTTCATTCTAGACCGCTACCCTGAGCTAAGCTCATTCCCTGACCTCCAAGACATCTTCTTCAGATTGAGGTCAACAGTCTATATCCTCAACCAGACATTGCCTGAAATGCTCAACATCGCTTCATTCAGAGGTGAAGACTGGTGGAACGAGGAAACAACTCTGCTTACTGAATTCTCAGGATTCAGGAAAACCAAGCTCAGGATGAAAATTTCTGACTTTGATGAGCTGGTTAAGAAGAAAATTGCTGAGAGGAAGGATGCTGAAGTTGGTGCCCCGAGCTCCAAAGATAAATCTCAAGATGGGGACCAACAAGGGGATGATGAGAGTCAATCTCAGATGGAGAAAGACCCAACTGATGCTGAAGAGCCTGCTGTCAAACATCCTCAGACTGAAGTTAACCTTCAGGTAACTTTTGGCACTATTAAAAATTATGCCAGGATTACTGAAGTACCTATCTTTAAATCTGTAATGTCTAATATGCAGACTGAGGCTCAGGTGGATACCCAAGCTCAGGTAGACACCCAAGCTCAGGTGGCAACCCAGACTGAGTCTGAAGCTCAAATTCAGACTGAGGCTCAGGTTCAGACTGAGACTTAGGCTGATCAACCGGCTCAGGAGAAACAGCAGATCATATATGCTCCTGAGATTGATCTCACCCCAGTTATGGAGAAACTGGAGAAGGTTGAGCCAATCTTGAACAAAGTTGCTCAGATTGAGAAGATATTGGCCAACCAAGATCAGAAGATGGAAAGTATGAGTTCTTCTTCAGACCTGTTGCAACTTCAGAACACTCTGACTGAGAAGCTGACCTCCATAGAAGGAAAGATGGAAGAGAAGATGGATGGGGTCAAAGCTGAGATAATTGCAGAGCTGAAGCATAAACATCAGGAAAGGACTGAATATCTTGAAGCAAAATTGGTGGAGAAAAATGAGATGCTAGTCAAGAATGCTGTTGAGGAGATGAGCTCGATGCTCATGGCCAAGATGACAGACATGTTCAAAGCAGCTCTCTCCAGCCAATTTGCCCAGATGTCTGAAGAGTTCTCCGTAGCAAAGAACCACCTAAGAAGGCTCGAAGAAGAGCAAGATCAGTTGGCAGGGGAAGTGCGTAGTGTCAGCAAGGAGCAGTATCATATGGACACAACACTCTCCATACTTCTGCCAAAGTATAGTTCCAAGAAGGGGGAAAGACCCGGAGCTGATCTGAGAAAGTTATTGGAACATACTTTGAAAGGCAAGACTATCAAAGAAGCAGAAAAGAAAATCATTGCTGAAGCCATGAAAGAAGTCGAAGCCACTGAGAAACTGAAGTTCAAAAAGGTGGAGAAGCCCATCTACACTCAGGTTTCTGAAGAAACAATGCAAGAAGTAGCTGCAGAGAAACTGAGTGGTAGAAGAAGAGTTGGGACAAGCCAAGTTGGAGCTAAATTGCCCACTAAAAGAAAGGCTGTGGCGTTTGTGGAGCCTGAAGGCAAAAGAGCTAAGGCTTCTAAGCCAACTCAGAGAAATATTGAAGAATCTGAGGAAGTGCCACAAAAGAAGGTCTTCAATACAAGAAGTGCTCTGAAATCACTCCAAGTTGAGCAAGCCAAGAAAACTGCTGCTTCTGTCTCTGGAGTTCCAGTGATTAGAAAGAAGATGGAAGAAGAGTAGAAGAGAAGGAGTGGTTTCAAGAAGTTCGCAAGCAAGAGGAGAGGGAATACTAAAGCACAGAAATGGCCACATGTTGACAAGTGGATGTCAATCCAGTTCAACGATGCGTGGGAAGAAATCAAGAGAACATTTTGGTTCTACTATGATGTGCTAAGAGAATGGAGAGGGGAGAGCTCAGATTCTAATGAGGCTTTCATAGACTATCTCCTGACCTTTTATCCGAAGTATCTTCAAGGCTGGATCAATCTTGCGGATGAAGGAAAGGTTCGATAATAATTACGGTCCATACTGCACCCTCCTCCTAGGCTGGAGAATGGCTTGGTGAAAGAAAAAGCCATTTCTCAGGAGATTGCTCAGTACGCCATTCAGTTGGGCCTGACAGGGAACAATCCTGATATCATCAAAGAGAGAGATGCACTGAAGAGAAGATATTACGGAATGTTCAACCTTGTAGCTGATGAGGTGGAAGAAGAGAACTGAAGAGCCCGAGCTGACGAGCAAAAGAAGACTGAAGATCAAGACTCAGAAGACTCTTGTAATTTCCTTATCTTTTTGTCTTTTTGATTTTGTTTTTCAGATAAGTTCATTGTAAGTTGTAACTGTCTACCATTCATCAATGAAACTTTATCATTTATGCTCAAAGATAATACCTCATTATCTTACTTTACATGTCTTTACTTTTGATATGCCTGAATGTTGTTTGGTGATGAAATTGTTGGGAAATTCATTGTTGAAGAAATTGTTGAGATTGTTTGTTGGGAGATAAACCAATCTTGTAATAGGAAAAACTGAAACCTGAGTATAGGTTAAGTGTTTTGTAACAAGATGGTTTTGGCATCATCAAAAAGGGGGAAATTGTTGGGAGATGAATTTAATAAAGAAAGATTTTGATTAGATCCCAAAACCCCTGAGTATGACATGTTCAGGATAATCTTGATAGTTGAGTCAGGATTCAGTTTTTGTGTATTCAGGATGTTATCTGCAAAATGTATAGTCAGCAGATATAGATCAGGTTAGATTCTGAAGACTCAAGAAGTTTTCAAGAAACCGAAGTTTCAAAGATGAAACTAAAGTTTTCAAGTTCAAAGGAGAAACCGAGAAACCGAGAAATCAAGACTCAAAGGAGAAATCAAGACTCAAAGGAGAAATCGAGAAACCAAGACTCAAAGGAGAAAGCTTGTTGGTGAGATTGGAGTTGTAAAGAGTTAGTAAACTACATTGAGGTAGTCAGAAAGCTCTAGAGAAGAAGTGAGTAAACTATCTTGGATAGTCAGAAAGCTTGTGTGTGTTTTGAGTAAGTAAACCATGGGGGTAGTCGAAAAGCTCAAAATAGAAAGGTTAGTAAACTACAGAGGTAGTAAAAAACCTTAGGAAGTGATTAGTGAATTTCTCTGAAGAGATCAGAGAGAGTGGACGTAGGAGCTTGAGTCTCTGAACCACTATAACTTGCTGTGTTATTTGCATTCTGTATTGCTTTGATTAACTGTTCCATTACTTTGAATTGAAAGCATATTTTCACTGATATTCAGTTGGAATCAATCCACTGAAGTTGCATATAACTGAATCACAGCCTAATCACTATTCCATTAAAAGGAAGGTTTTCAGCAAAAGCTTAAAACGAGTATAAACTAAAGGCCAACCATTCCGCACATCTGAGTAGCTAGAGCAGAGATAGTTACCAAATGAACTTACTCTCATCGAGGGTTCAAGAAGTTAGTTATCCGATCCAACCACTCGGGATCTCGAAAACTTCGGGATCGGTTGGGATTATCCGAGGTATCCGAAAGCGGCTTCGAGGTCATTGTCTCGTGTAGACTTTGACTCGAGGCGATCCGCGGCTTATCTGGACCAAATCATCGTGACATGACGACCCAAGTCGACCTCAAGAAAGAAAAAGTTTTAAAATCACTGAACATGTGTATTCCCCCCCATACACGTGTAAGACTCGTTTGCACCGGGACCAACATATACAATACTAAATCCATATTGCATGTCAGAAATTGCTCAACGGTGTTAACCACGTCATCTCGATCGGAACACAAGGCATAGACAGCCACCTCCATGATAAAGACTAGATCAAGGGAAGCATAGGGATGGACTGGGGACCCGAAGGACTTGCCGGAAAAGAAGAAGCCTACTGTTGGGAGAAATCCTAGCAGTCTCCTGCCTTTAAGGTCAGTTGCGGCTCAAGACCCCTCGTTCGCTCGATTAAAGGCATAGTTGCGTGCCGCCCGTGGTGCCTGCTGCTAGGTATGGGTTAAGGGAATTAAAGTAGCACCTCACTACAAGTCCGGGCTTTTAGTCTAGTGGCAAGCGCTTGATCCTTCAATTGGTATCAGAGCACAGGTCACGGGTTCGAGTCCCCCATGACGCAAATAGTGGTATGTTTGGCGAAAGTCAAATTTCTTGCTAGGGGGATTGTTGGGAGAAATCTAGTGATCTCTGTCTTTAAGGTCGATTATGGCTCAAGACCCCTCGTTCGCTCGATTAAAAAGGCATAGTTGCGTGCCGCCCGTGGTGCCTGCTGCTAGGTATGGGTTAAGGGAATTAAAGTAGCACCTCACTACAAGTCCGGGCTTTTAGTCTAGTGGCAAGCGCTTGATCCTTCACCTACTGTCGGAGGAGTTGCCGGATTCAAGGACTTGCCTGAATTTTTCATGTGCAAATTTGAAACTTAAAATTGATGAATGATTGTCTAAATCTAGTTCTATTTATAGAAGAAGACCATCATTGCGGGCATGTCACATCACACCGACTTAGGGATTCGAGGCGATCGTTTGACTCCTCGAGATTTAGGCTTCGGCGGGAGCACATTCTAAGACCCGGATTGGATCAGATTGGCTCAACAGAAATCTGATCAGTTAAGTTGGACATTGTTGGGAAATGTTGGTAAGAGACAGGCAAAACTTCAGATCAACAGATCAGATACGCTTAAGAGATAGGCAGAACTTAAGGTCAACAGATCAACAGATCAGACAAACTGAGAACCGACATCATTTGGTATTGGCTAATTACAATATCAGTCAATCAGATACGTTTTTCTATCTCTTTCATCTGTTCTTATCTAGTTTACTGTACTCAAGTACATATGACGCACGTCCTGCAAGGCATTAAATGTGGACGTGGGGAACATGTATTAAATGGTTTTTAATGAGTTGTTTAAAATCCAAAAGCTGCTAGGATTAAAATCCTTAACCACACGATCTACTTTTAAAACTCACCGTTTAATCTTGACCATTCATCTCGATTAATCAATTGATTCTCCGAATCGTTTCTTGAAAAAACACTTTCCCTCCAAAATGCCTATATATATAGTAGGAACCTTTCTTCAAAACCTTTCTTCGCCCTAAATTTTTTTTTCTCAAGGCACTATTGCAAAAATCCTTTTCACTTCGGCAAAGCAAGTTCTTCACACTCTTTAAAAATTTTACCAGAAAACTTCTTCAAATTTCACTGGTAAATAAATCTTTACTTATTGAATTTACTTGTGTTTACTATGATCTACATCATACATGTTTGTGATTTTGTGTGTCTTTTGTAGTATGCATAGCATTTAACTCACAATTCACAATTTGTAGATGGCTACACACGGATTAGGTAAAATTATGTGTAACTATGCATCCCTCGCTAAGAAGGTAGTTGAAGATAGATACGTCACATTTGGAGTTACACAAGATCCTGAATCTTAGGAAGTGGAACAGATCTTAAGAGACAATCACCTCGACCAATTCTGCTCACGGTCCGAAAATCCGGTGATGTAGTACGAGGCTCTCGAATTTCTCCAGAATTTGGAAATCACTTCTCTAGGGGATGAATTCACATCTATAGTGAACGGAGAAGAGATTAGGGTTACCAATGCTGACCTGATACGCATTTTTAACCTACCAAGAGGGAAAATTTCTCTAGCTCATTATCGGGAGGATGAGGACGACAAAATTAGACGGGAACTGTTCCTGGATGCTGACAAGGGCCAAACATCTGGTTTCACCAAACCAATGTTAAAAAGAAAGTACAGATTGCTCTTTGATGTTCTGTCAAAGATAATTCTTGGAATCTCCTTCAGTCCAGACTGACTGACGTCTGTGAAGCTGCATTGCCTAACTGCCATGGTTGACAGAGCGTCAAATATAAACTGGCATGGGGCACTCAAAGCTGTTCTGGTGCAAGAACATCAGAAATTTGGAGTAAATGAGCGCAGGGAAGTTTACCTGAAGAAGAGAATAGGGAACCTCAATAAAGTGGCAGTTATTCTGAGGGACAAGCTACCTAAAAAAGAATGGGAAAGTGAAGGCATCAAGAGCTACAAGGCTCTCTTGAACGATTCTGCCAAGATTTTTGGCCCGCCTGATTCTGATCCTCAGATCACCATCAAGAGGAAAAGAAAAGGTGCTGAGGAAGAAGGAACTGAGCTACCTGCTGTCCCGAGCAAGAGAAAGAAGACCAAGGATGACACATCTGGTGTCAGCAGAACGAAGAAACACATGCGATCTCGAATGAATCTGTTCATAGAATCAGGAACAGAGGAGGAGGAATCTGATAGCGAGAAAAAGTCCTCCAAGAGCCGGACAGGCAGCAAGTCCACAGGCTCCCAAAAATAGGTCTTCATACCTGAAAAGCGGAAATCCTATGCTGAAAGCTCTCCTGATCTGCCACAGGAAGGAGATTTTGGGGCTGACCTGACACGATCTCCTTCTCCCCAATCTCGGGCTCCTTCTCCTACTCTCATGCATACAAGAGATCACAACCAGCTTGTACTTATGGAGGAAGAACAGATAGCAGAACCTGCTGCGGAACTAAATCAGCAGGAGGTTGAACAGGCAGTGACAGAGATCATGCAACAGATGCCAGAAGCTGCACCTGAAAGACTCCCATCACCAGCCAAGCTTATCTCCAGAGTGGACATGACTGTTTCTGGCCACATGATCAGACTGAGGATAGCACGCGAACTGGAACAAACATATCCAGAACTGTCTGATCATCAATTCGTATTGGATGAAGTTGTGGAAATCCTGGCCTGGAGAGATTTAAGGCTGAAAAACTTCACAGATCTGTTCATGATTGTAGAACAGTTGGGCGGGGCTGATGAATTTGCTGATTTCGATTTCGACATGCGCAAGGCTGCCGCAGTAAGCTCACCAACTGTCTTATTATCTGAAGTTGAGGTAAAGAAATTGATCTATCGCAAGCTGGGTAGAACAGTTGAGCAGGCTGAGGAAGACATTGAACTGCAGATGGAGGAGGCAACTGCCAATGAAGGTGATGTTGGTGTTTCGGCACGTGACCAACCACCGTAGGCGAGAGTGTCCACGACAACTGTTGGGACATCTCAAGGTCCAACAGGTCAGGCCATGCTGACAATTCCTGCGACACACATCACATCTGATCAACTTAAAGAGATCAGATCATGCTTCAAGGATTTGTTGCAGCAAGAAGTTGAATGTGTCCTGGCAAATTCCATCAGTTCAACAATTACAGATCATCGCCAGGCATCTGAGAAAGTTATGGAGGAACAGAGACTGTATATGTCTTCCCAGGTCGCTGAGCTAAAAGAAAATTTTGCCAAGGAAATGAAGTTGATTACTGAAAACTTCTCAAAGACTGTGGAAGAGAATCTGGCAAAAATTTCAAACCTGGAAGTCTCTCTGTTAGTGGCACTGGATAGACTAAAGCTGAATGAAGAAAAGTTTGATAAACTAATTCTTACCTTTTCAACAGCCATAGAGTCTGCTAAATCTGAGTTGGTGAACAAAATCAGTGAACTATCTGTTCAAGCTCAAGGTCTATCTGCTGCAGATCTCAACAAAACGATAGCCGTTAGTTTTGAATCCCTGACTTCCCATATCAATGCTCTTTTTGATCAAACCAAAAAGGGGGAAGGACAGGTTGAGAAACCAACTGGCCTGATCAGAATAACCGAAGATCTTATTCAGACTATTGCGTCACATGATCAGAGGCTTCAAAGTCTAGATGAGATGGCAGTTGAAGTCTGTGCCAGGCTAGAAAGGGCCAAGATGAAGGGCAAAGGAACTGGACCGTCGCATTCTGCACTTCTACCTCCTCAAACGCTTTCTACTCAAAGAATCACGAGGAGTGCATCTGCTGCACAGGTAGAAGCAGACAGACGACTGGCTGCTAGACTGACTAAAGAAGAACTAGCTGAGGAGGCCCGAATAAATGAGGAAGAAAGAAGGAAAGAAAGGCTGGCTGAAGCCGAAGGGTTAAAAAGAAGATATTCTGCAAGGCTGAGAAAGGGTCAAATCGGCAAAGATTTTGTTGAACCATTGATCCCTGCCAGGGTAAAAGACAGTATCAGAAATGATAGCAGAAAAGAAGCTAGATTGAAGACCTTGCGTGGAATTAGGGCAGAATGGTTGATGGATGCCTTTGTGCTAGACATTGTGCCTTTATAAGAGTTTCCAGATGAGGAATTCCTGAACTGGATGGAAAACAAACATCTTGACTTTCTGGAGGAGGTCCAGATAGATACCAAGAGCATCAATGCTAAGATCACACATCCTCCATATGATGTGTTGGACTAACAGAGAAAGGCAGATGGATCCTTCGACAGATTGGCCTTTGAAAGATTCTATTACAATCTGATTGGCAAAGCTGGCATCACTGATCCAGGCCAAGTTAATAGTGTCAAATGGAAGTTGTACCGAATTTTCAATGTACCTCAGAACATGAGGGAGATGCCAGAAGGGTACACTCCGAAGGATTGAAGATCAGAAGACATTGGGATCAGTTTATGTTTTTGTTTTCCAAATGTACTATGTAATGCTTCATCTTAATGAAAAACAAACTCCATTTCTGATCCTAAGACAATCTCTCAATGTCTTCTGATTATCTGTTTGTTACTGTTTTATACATATCAACTGATGGTTGGTTTCTCATATGTTTTGGTTTTATCAAAAAGGGGGAAATTGTTGGGAAATTTATTAAGTTTTGATAAAAGTTCCAAAACAGATGTAATAGGACCAGTCAGAATCTGTTAGCTGACTGACGTTTTATATTTAGAACTAGGCTGACCAGTTGAGAACTGTTGTATAGAGCAACTGATGTATAAATTAGATTCAAACACATTGAGGGGGAACTCACTCTGTATAGCTCTTAGTCTTGAAGATCAGTTATAAAGATCACTTATGTAGATCAGAAGAGAAGAACTGAAGATCTGAAGATAACAAGACTGAAGACAGATAAAGCACATCAGATGAAGTCACTAAGTTGAGCTAAGACAACTTACAACCAAAGACTTTAGATAGGGCAGATCAGTTCACCTTATCTGTTCAGTTCTAAGAAGTGTTCTAATAGTTCATTACACTTTCAGAAAGGTCGATCAGACAACAAGCATAAAACCTATCAAGACCAGTTTAAATGGTACTTGCTAGCCTATGAGAGATCGACACGACTGTACGGAACTGATAGGACTCAGGGTTGGAGGCTCAATGTTCAACGTCTAGAAAGGACAAAGTTACATACTTTCGATCATACCGTCTCTGAGGAGAATCATATCAACCCTGCAAACTTACCTTAAATAGAACAAAATTCTAATTGCTCTCCAATGGCTAGTTCGATTTTGTGCTTATAAATAAGGGATCAAACCTTCATAGTAAGGTTACGAAAATTATCTACAAGCAAAAGCTCTCAAGATTTCCGCACGAAGAACACAATCACAAGAATTATTCTTAAGTGTTCATCCCTTAGTTCTTAGCAGAATACTTATCCTCTAGCTCTTGGCTACTTAGAAGATAGGATAGTATTCCAGTTGGAACAAAACAAATCTTATACCAAAACACTATTAGGTTAAGTTTGTTATAGCAAGATTTCTATCTAGGGTTTCTAGATTAGATTTCTGGGATTGGTTGAGTGTGAACTCGTTAAATATTTGTTGGTTGTACTGTGTTGGACTAACACACTAAACTAAGTCCAGTTGGTTAAGTTGGTGCCCCTGCTGATAGGGGTGAGTGGACGCAGGACAAGTTGTCCGAACCACTATAAATCTGTGTGCCTTTAATCTTGCTTTACACATCTGCACACAACTTGTTATTTGCATGCATATTATGTACCTAAATCAGATTAACATCAAGCTACTGATCTGACCAGTTTGACATTTTAGTCACCTGATCTGAACTGATTGGTCAGAATCTCCTTTGTGTAAAACTGGTATTCTACACGGGTTAACTTATCTTCCGCACCATCAGTTAAGCTGATAGACGCCGAACTGATCTGTCTACCAGATCAGTAAGTCGGATATCAGTTCAAACTGATTCACATCGCACTCTGATCAGACATACGTGCAAACACATCTGATCCACGGAAAAGTTTTGAAGTCTATTCACCCCTCCCCTCCAGACTTCAACCCTCACTGAAACCCGTTCGGGACCTACACAGATTTTCAGTATTTGAACTTTTGGGTAATGTTGCATCAGATGTTGAAGGAACATTCTGATTCTGATCAACATTTTTACTATCTTAAGTGACATCAGTATTTCTGGATACTTCTATCAAATCTGATACATTATCTTCAGCATTTTTTCCTGCAAGACTTGGAAGTTCATCAAATACCACATTAACAGATTCTTACATTGTATCAGTTCTCAAGTTGTAGATTCTATATGCCTTGCATTCTTAGAACATCCTAAGAAAAATCCTTTATCACTTTTAGAATCAAACTTGTGCAACTGATCTCTATCATTCAAAAATGTAACAAACACAACCAAACACATGAAAGTATTTCAAATTTGGTTTCTTGTTATTCAGAATCTCATAGGGAGTACAATTACTACAAGAACGAATATAGACTCTATTCACAATGTGACAAGTAGTATTTAAATTTTCTGCCCAGAATTTCTTAGAAAGACTTTTTGAGGTTAGCATAAATCTTGCCATTTCTTGTAAAGTTCTATTCTTTCTTTCAGCAATTCCATTTTGTTGAGGAGTTTTAGATGAAGAAAACTCTTGTAAAATACCTTTCTTTTCACAAAAATTAGTAAAGAAACAGTTTTCAAACTCTCTTCCACGATCAGACCTTATCCTACTGATCTTTAAACACAAAACAATTTTAAACCTTTTGTAAAGAATTTTGAACTCAGAAAAGGTATCTGATTTTTCTTTTAGAAAAATAACCCAAGTATATCTAGAAAAATCATCTACAAGAACATATGAATATCTCTTTCCACCCAAACTTTCAGTTTCCATAGGACCCATTAGATCCATATGAATCAACTCACAACACCTGTTTGTTGTACATGCTGACAACATTTGATGTGTTTGTTGGTCCCGTTTGAAAACCCATGAAATGCGTAAAAAACCAATTGAATGCATATAAAACAGGGGTGAGGGAATGGTGGTTCTATTTTTTTCTTTTAAACCATGTGTTTTGCTTATAGTCGAATGCATATGACAAGTAAGAACATAAAGCAGTAAAGAACACACGATTTTTATAGTGGTTCGGACAACTCATCCTACATCCACTCTTCCCTTCATGGGGAACCAACTTAACCAACAGATGTTTACCGAGTTCTCACTCAAACGGGACTTATCTCCCTCTAAGGGATCGCCTACCCTCCCTTTCGGGATTGCTTAGATGTTTACTGAGTTCTCACTCAAACGGGACTTATCTCCCTCTAAGGGATTGCCTACCCTCCCTTTCGGGATTGCTTAGATGTTTACCGAGTTCTCACTCACCTACAAACTTAACCTATCAAACTGATTTGGGTAAGGTTTGTTTGGTTTCCAACTAGGTTGAGATTTTCCCTTACATTTGTTTAGCCTCAATGTTAAGGATGGGAAAATCACTCTAAGCTTAGGATATTACATTTGTGCTTAGATCTAGGGTAGAACACTCTTGAATATATGCATGTATTTCTTGCTCAGTGTTCTATGGTGGAAGTGCTAGATTATTTGGCTCTGTAGCTTGATGGATCACACATTTTCCACACTTAATTTGATGGAAGAACTTGTATTTATAGTTTGGATTTGAATGTTACCGTTGGATGGAGTCACATTCAAATCCATACTATTCTGTAGCTTTTTTGACTTTTTTCAGGCTGGTTGTCTTCCTCTCATTGGTCCCGTCAAATTTGAATCTAACGGCTCTATTCTTCGGGATCCTTCTAAGTCTCGAGTTTCTTCGAGTCTTGAGATTCTTAGAGTCTTGAGAATTCTTGATTAATGAGACTTCTCTTCAATGGACCTTGTCGATCGGTATCTTGACTTTCGGGTTAAGCGAGTTCAGCTCTTCTGACTTCAGACAATCTGACCCTCAAGTCACTAGCACTCAGGCTATCTGATCATCAGTAGCGTTCTGATTCTCAGTGAACATGACTTCATATGACTTGTCTTCTGATGACTTCTCTTTTGATTTCTTCAAATCGATCGATCGACTCTTTGATCAGATCAATATAGCATCAGGTCAGCATATTAGTTTATCTGCATCAGATTGGTACATCAGGTTACCATATCAGATTAGTTGCATCAGGTTATCTTATCTGATCTTGATCACGTCTGATCTCGATCAGTCTCATCTGCTCCTCTTCTGATCAGCAACCTCCTCTTCTGATCTGCACCTTTCTCTTCTGATCTGGTCATCTGATCTGATCTCTTCTGATCATCTGATATTCTGATCTCAGGTCCATCTGATCAGGTAACTTTTGATTCTTCTGATCAGCTGGCTTAGCTTTTCTTTTATTCTGATTTTGCTCAGCTCATCAGTTAACTCTGGAACTCATCTTACTCATCTGATCTCGATCAGTCTCGTCTACAGCCTCATTTGATCTCGATTCTGATTTCGTGAGTTCCCCCTCAACTTGTTCTCTCGTTCCCCCTCAACTTGTTATCTGTAGATTAGCTTCAACAACACAAGTTGATAATGTTTTGGCATAATTCATCAAAACTAAAATATCCCAACAATTTCCCCCTTTTTGATAATGACGCCAAAACATTAAAATATATGCATTTTTACAGAAAGCGGGTTTTTCAAAAAGATTAGTTCAGATGGTCACATAGAAAACAGTGAACTTTTGAACTCCTGCTCTGATACCAATTGTTGGTCCCGTGAAAAACCCATGAAATGCGTAAAAAACCAATTGAATGCATATAAAACAGGGGTGAGGGAATGGTGGTTCCAATTTTTTCTTTTAAACCATGTGTTTTGCTTATAGTCGAATGCATATGACAAGTAAGAACATAAAGCAGTAAAGAACACACGATTTTTATAGTGGTTCGGACAACTCGTCCTACATCCACTCTTCCTTTCATGGGGCACCAACTTAACCAACAGATGTTTACCGAGTTCTCACTCAAACGGGACTTATCTCCCTCTAAGGGATTGCCTACCCTCCCTTTCGGGATTGCTTAGATGTTTACCGAGTTCTCACTCAAACGGGACTTATCTCCCTCTAAGGGATCTCCTACCCTCCCTTTCGGGATTGCTTAGATGTTTACCGAGTTCTCACTCACCTACAAACTTAACCTATCAAACTGATTTGGGTAAGGTTTGTTTTGTTTCCAACTAGGTTGAGATTTTCCCTTACATTTGTTTAGCCTCAATGCTAAGGATGGGAAAATCTCTCTAAGCTTAGGATGTTACATTTGTGCTTAGATCTAGGGTAGAACACTCTTGAATATATGCGTGTATTTCTTGCTCAGTGTTCTATGGTGGAAGTGCTAGATAATTTGGCTACGTAGCTTGATCGATCACGCATTTTTCCACACTTAATTTGATGGAAGAACTTGTATTTATAGTGTGGATTTGAATGTTACCGTTGGATGGAGTCACATTCAAATCCATACTATTCTGTAGCTTTTTGTAGCTTTTCAGGCTGGTTGTCTTCCTCTCATTGGTCCACGTCAGTTGAATCTAATCAATTTATATTCTTGAGGATCCTTTACGAGTCTTGAGATTCTTTTGAGTCTTCAGAATTCTTGATTCAGCAGACTTCTCTTCACCGGACCTTATGCGATCGTATATCTTGACATTTTCGAGTTAAGCGAATTCACTCTTCCGACTTCGACAATCGACCCTCAAGTCACTAGCTTTTCGAGCTATCGATCATCGCTAAACGTTTCGATTCTCAAGGAACATGACTTCAGATGACTTGTCTTCTGATGACTTCTCTTCTGATTTCTTCTTACCTGATCTGATAAGCTCACCTGATCAGATCAGTATAGCATCAGGTCAGCATATTAGTTTATTTGCATCAGATTGGTACATCAGGTTAGCATATCAGATTAGTTGCATCAGATTATCTTATCTGATCTTGATCACGTCTGATCTCGATCAATCTCATCTGCTCCTCTTCTGATCAGCAACCTCCTCTTCTGATCTGCACCATTCTCTTCTGATCTGGTCATCTGATCTGATCTCTTCTGATCATCTGATATTCTGATCTCAGGTCCATCTGATCAGGTAACTTCTGATTCTTCTTATCAGCTGGCTTAACTTTTCTTTTCTTCTGATTTTGCTCAGCACATCAGTTAACTTCGGAACTCATCTTACTCATCTGATCTCGGTCAGTCTTGTCTACAACCTCGTCTGATCGCGATCATCTACTTCTGATTTCGTGAGTTCCCCCTCAACTTGTTCTCTCGTTCCCCCTCAACTTGTTATCTGTAGATTAGCTTCAACAACACAAGTTGATAATATTTTGGCATAATTCATTGAAACTAAAATATCCCAACAGTGTTGTCCTTATTTGCTTACCTTTCTGGCATGGTCCACAGATTTTTCCTTTTTCAAAGTTAAGATCTGGTAAACCAATAGCAGCACCTAGTCTATGCAATTTCTGAATACTTCTATGATTACCATGACCAAGTTTTACAAGCATGATTTGAACCAATCATATAGCAATTATCAGCAGATCTTTTGCCAGTCATTAAGCAATCATCATTTTTGTCAAACACATAGCATGAATTCTTGTCCAACTTTACATGTAAATCATCATCACATAACTGACTAATACTAATCAGATTAACAAGTAAACCTTTTACATGTAACACATTTGTCAACTTTGGAAAACCAGGAACATTCAATATTCATTTTCCAACAACTTTACCTTTTGAACCACCACCATATGTAACATGACCTCCATCACAAGATGTATAGTTAGACAAATAGTTAATTTGACCAGTCATATGTCTAGAACAACCACTATCAAAGTACCAAGATCCAGGAACACATGCTTTCAAAGATGTATACACAACATTACATGACATGTTCTTATGAATCAACTTTTTAGTGTTGTTAACCTGTTTTATAGGGTGTTCAATTTTATCAGGTAAAACAATTCCAGCTTTTAAGTATCTTCTTAACTTAGAACAATATGGATGAATATGACCTACTCCAGCACAATAAAAATAGACATACTCTTTAAACAAACCATCAGATTTCTTTTGTTTACATTTCAAAGGTTTTGGCACAGAAGTTCCAACTTTTACAAAAGAAATAGGTTCACAGGATAAAGGAGTATTCTCAGAAGTTTTCACAAATTCAAGTCCAGCATTATCAGATCTACCAATCATTAATGTCTCATTCAATTCAGTAGTGCTTGCAGAAAACTTTTTAAAACTTAGAGTAGTGCACTTGAGTTCATCTTTTAAAGAAGAAATTTTCACATCTTTTCCAGTTAAAAAGAACTTCAAGCTTCAAAAGATTTTCTTTCAAATCTGAATTTTCTAAAGATAAGGAACTCAACACCTATTTTTTGAGTTTCTAAATCAGTTTTAAACTTCAGATATTCAGAGTTACAATCAACAGATTTTGATGTTTCAGCATTCAGAATAGTTCCAGCAAAATAGTTAATCTCAGAGTTATATTGGCTGAATGTTGTTTCAGATGTTGTATGAACATCTGAATCTGCTTCAGACCAATAATCATCGAGATCATCATCAAATGTATCATCATAAACTATTCTAGTGGACATAGCACATAGCTCACATTTACCAAAATCAGTTTCATCACCAGAATCATCACTTAAGGTAGCATTAAAGTTCATTTTCTTCCTAAGCATAGTATTAGCACATTCATTAGCATAATGACCATATCCAGAACATGCATCACATTTAACCTTTTTTCTGTACTCAGGATCATATTTGAACTTATTATCCTTAATGAATTGTCTAGGTTGATTGAAACTTGAAGACTGACTTGGAACAAGCTTTTTATCAGAGGGAGAAGAGTTTTGGTTAAACTTATCCTTTGATTGAAATTTACCGTTGGGTCTTCTGAACTTTCCTTTTAGAAAAGATTTGAATTGCTTAGTCATAAGAGCAAATTGTTCAGAAACATTTTCATCACATAAATCAGAAACATCATCATCAGAATCAACTTCAGTCACATAAGGATGTTTACCAACATTATCAGAAGTTTCACCTCTAAAAGCAAGTACTTTCTTTTCTTTATCTTTCTCATGTTTTTCATCATCTAACATATTTGAGTTAATCTCATAAGTTTTCAAAATACTTATCAATTCATTTTGATTCAATAAATCAGTGTTCTTAGCCTCTTCTATTGCACATATTTTTGCATCAAATCGTTTAGGAACAGTTCTAAGTATTTTACTAACTAACCGAGTATTGTAAATTGGATCACCAAGTGAGTGTGACTCATTAGAAATCTCTCTTATCCTTTCATTGTATGATGAAATGTTCTCATCATCTTTCATCTTCAAGTTTTCAAACTTGGTTTCCAACATTCTGAGTCTAGTTCTTCGAACACTTTCTGATCCTTCACAATGTTCCTGCAATATATCCCATGCATCCTTAGAAGAAACACAGTTAGATATCAGTTTAAACATAGAAACATCAGTAGCAGTAAAAATCGCATTAAGGGCTTTAGAATTGAAATTGGCCGACGTGCATTCATCATTGGACCAATCAATCTCCCTTTTGACTTGTGAATCACCATCATTATCACCAACCGTCTTTGGTGGATTCCAACCAGACAACACACTACACCATGCTCTCTCATCTATAGACTTAATGTACATGCGAATTTTAGATTTCCAGTGTGGATAATTTGATCCATCTAAAATTGGAGGTTTTAAAGAAGGAGTCAGTGGATAATCCATTACAAAAACACAATTTAAAAACACAGGACCTTTAACTTAGTGTATCAAGTTTATGGCTCTGGCACCAACTGAAAGTGTGTGAACGTGTATTTTCAGAGTGTTGTTGAAAATGCTATGCAACATGTAAAACAACATATGACAGCGGAAGTATAAAAACGCAGTGCAAAGGATTTCCAAAATTGTGTATAGTCTATAATCAGACTATACAAACCTTATGGTTAAAAACATCACTATAACAAGTAGTGAGATACACACGAATCTCTTACAAGATTCTAAAAGGTGTAGTGAAAAACCACACTCCAAAAATCAATCTATTCAATCAAGTAACTAGTGATCTTATTCAACCTAAAACATGATCTAATAAGACAAAATCAATACTGATGGGAAATGTTGGGATACACTCGACCAGTACAAATAGACATAGCATCAACCCTCACACTCCACTCACGGTTGTGTCTCGGATGCTACTCTCTTAAGTTTGGAGTAGAGCAAATGGGATTTCACTTTAACTCAAACTTGAATGTCGACCAATGCAGTCTATTTATAGTCATTCTGACCAACCGCATTGTCTTATCTACTTGGTGTGGATAGCCTTGAAGATCTCCTCCACTATCTCCACGATCTTGGTGTAACCACCCATGATCTTTCTATTCTTACTCCATCAGTGCAACCGCTTGACAATAACCGAAATTGTCTTCAACCTGCAATGTAGGAAACATAGAAAAAAACATCTAATAAAAGGGAGTCAGTGTTAGGAGAAAGGGCAAATTTAAGATATTGTGCAGAATGTTGTCCAACATCTGGAACAACATCCGTGTAACATCAACAAACTTATCTGCAACCTCCGTCCACCCATGTTTCAGTCTACCTAATCCCTTGCCTGGCATGATTTCTTGATATTCATAAACACACGTACTACATAATGTACCAGAGTAAACATTTTTAATGTACAATGTCTCATTATCCATTTTCCAAACACATTTTATTGCAACCGACGGGATGTTCTTGAGTTAAAAAAAATGAGAAAACAAAGTATACAAAAATTGTTATTGATCTATTAAAAAATACGAAATTAATACAAAATATAACATACCAAATGATGGTGGAACTCGGCTGTTCTGCAAACAACCTTAAACGACGATTGGACGACATCGGATGAATCAGTTTCTTCACGATTGTTCCTAGATGCAGATCTAGTAATTGGCATATTACTGATAAAAAGGGGAAAATGTGATAGTGTGGATATGTAGTTGATAAAATGAAAATTAAATGTTAAATATAATATGATGTTGGAATTTGTGTTAAATAAGAAGTAGTGATGAGTATTAAGCAATAAAATTTTATATAAATGAAATTGAAAAACGGATAGGCACAATCAATGACACTTGTCACCAGTAGTTTACAAATTAAGGACACATGTAAGTGGTAGTGTTACCAAATTTTGATATTTATTATACATATTTTGAATATTTATTGCAAATTGAATATTGGAAATTGCATTCAAAGTTTTATTAATTAACTCTGGAATATGTATAATTAACATTGGAATGACGTATATGACACCATGATATTTAACTAGTTTATATATTATATTATTCTTATAAATTGGCTAATATATTTATTTTTAACAATTATGATCTAAACAGATCTACACAAGTATAAAGTTCCTTAACAAAAAAATATAAAAAAAAACATAATATAAAGAAGCAGGTAAATCGCTCTAGGTTTCTAGGTAAAAAACCTAGAGCCTCGGAAAATGACTTTCTAAAACAAATACAATGATCCCAAACATTGAGATTACCCTTCAGGAAAATAGATTTAATTGTTGGTCAAAATTACATAAATACAGATGAATAAAACTAAAGAACATGAAACAAATTACCTTCAAATAAGCATACTAATCGATCCTATTGAGAGCACACACAAATTACAAACTACTTGGAGCAAAATGCAAATGCCAAGAAAAAAATCCACGAACCAATTAGAGCAAACTTCATCATATTTATTTTTTTGACAAACTTCATTCTATCTTCATCAAACTCAAGCTTTTCCTTCATCATTGCTAAAATTACATATTTTGCTCTTGGAGTCATTGGGGGTATCTAGCCATACAAAATATTTGCATTCACCCCCACCTCGCTAAATTTGAAGACACAAATAAAAACTAAATTATCTGAACATATGTATATGAAAAACACAGAATGTAGAAATATAATTATTTCAAAACTAACCTTCCAGTTTTTGCAGCCATAAAATCGACGTCCTAGATTATGGGGGTCCAAGATATGCGCACACACGATTGATTTCCACAAAAACATAGTCTGTACTCAGATTCCGTTTTATCGTACGATCCGACTGTAGACATTTTGAAAAAAAAATCTGTGTCGTGGTGGTGCCGTTGGGTAATTTTGTTTTCCCCCTTTCTGACTGTCTACTTTTACAGAAACTTAGGTTTCACTCTTTAATATTTAATATTTACATTGGGCCATTGTAATTGGATCGGTTTAGGGTTGAAAAATAACAATACCCGACCCGAAAACGATTTAAGTTTTAACTAAAAAGACATAACAAATATATACACCCACATCAAATAACATTAATTAAAATACAACAACATATAGATAAAAGTACCTTCAAATGTTCATAAGAGGAGTCATATAATCACACAAAATGACAACACATTAAGTAAAATATTAAACTTAATAGAAATTAACATATTTTCGATCTAAAGATGAACGTGGGGTTTTATGAAATCAAGGATTTCTGAAATTGTGACCTGGAGATCATCTTCTTTTTGAGCAATATCATTCTTCACTTTCACAATATCTTGCGCAATCAATGTCTTCTCCACCATGGTTTTGTTTTCGTCCAACAATCCTTCGCTCAATGCTTCCAATTGACGTTCCAGATCGGTCTTCTCTTGACGCATTGACTTTAGTATGCACCTTGTATAGCCAATAATCCTCAGATATTTCTGCAAATTCATCCATTTAACTAAATAAATAAATCTTTAATAATAAACAAACAAAACTTTATATTTAAGAAGGGTTGAAGTAATACTTTAAAACATCGATCCATATCCGGATTGCTGAAATCGTATTCTTCTTTCATCAATTTTTTCACTTTCGCACGGTTAAACTTCACAGTCACCTATAAAAATAAAATCATTGTAAAATAAGTAATGATTTTAAAAAAACAAAAAACAAATAGAAGATAAAGAAGATAAAAACAGTAGATGGAAGAACCATGTTTTTTGTTCAACTCCAAGTCCAGGCAAATAACAAAAATACGTGTCCATTTGGTATTTATATACAATGTTTAATATTGAATTTAGTATTAAGTTCATTACTTTTAGTATTACATTATATTGTGTAATATCTAGTAATTTTTATGTACCGATTTTAGTAGTTCATTACCGACCAATATGTTTTTGAGAAACTACATTCTAGTAGTGATACCGATTATAATAGTCAACTAATACGTTTCAATGTGTTTATGAGAAACAACAATCTAGTAGTGATACCGTTTACAATAGTCAACTAATACGTTTCAATGTGTTTACGAGAAACTATATTTTATTAGTGATTCTGATTACAATAGTCAACTAATACCGACCAATGTGTTTACGCGAAACTACTTTCTAGTAGTGATACCGATTATAATATTCAACTAATACCGACCAATGTGTTTACGAGAAACTACATTTTATTAGTGATACCGATTAAAATAGTCAACTAATACTGACCAATGTGTTTACGAAAAACTACATTCTAGAAGTGATACCGATTACAATAGTCAACTAATACCGACCAATGTGTTTACGAGAAACTACATTCTAGTAGTGATACCGATTACAATAGTCAACTAATACGTTTCAATATGTTTACGAGAAACTAGATTCTAGTAGTGATACCGATTACAATAGTCAACTAATATGTTTTAATGCGTTTACAAGAAACTACATTCTAGTAGTGATACCGATTACAAATGGTCAACTAATACATTTCAATGTGTTTACTAGAAACTACATTCTTGAAGTGATACCGATTACAATAGTCAACTAATATCGACCAATGTGTTTACGAAAAACTACATTCTAGTAGTGATACCGATTACAATAGTCAACTACAACGTTTCAATGTTTTTACGAGAAACTACATTCTAATAGTGATACCGATTACAATACTCAACTAATACGTTTCAATGTGTTTACGAGAAACTGCATTCTAGTAGTGATATAGATTACAATAGTCAACTAATACCGACCAAAGTGTTTACGAGAAACTCATTCTAGTAGTGATACCGATTACAATACTCAACTAATACCGACCAATATACTTACGAGAAACTACATTCTAGAAGTGATATCGATTACAACAGTCAACTAATACCGACCAATGTGTTTACGAAAAACTACATTCTAGTAGTGATACTGATTACAATAGTCAAATAATACGTTTCAATGTGTTTATGAGAAACTACATTCTATTAGTGATACCGATTACAATAGTCAACTAATACCGGCCACTGTGTTTACGAGAAACTACATTCTAGAAGTGATACCGATTACAATAGTCATCTAATACTGACCAATGTGTTTACGAAGAAACTACATTCTAGTAGTGATATCGATTACAATAGTCAACTAATACGTTTTAATGTGTTTATGAGAAACTACATTCTAGTAGTGATACTGATTACAAATGGTCAACTAATATGTTTCAATGTGTTTACGAGAAACTACATTCTAGAAGTGATACCGATTACAATAGTCCACTTATATCGACTAATGTGTTTACGAGAAACTACATTCTAGTAGTGATACCGATTACAATAGTCAACTAATACTGACCAATGTGTTTACGAAAAACTACATTCTAGTAGTGATACCGATTACAATAGTCAACTAATACGTTTCAATGTACTTACGAGAAAATACATTCTAGTATTAACACCGATTACAAATGGTCAACTAATACGTTTCAATGTGTTTATGAGAAACTACATTCTAGAAGTGATACCGATTACAATGGTCAGCTAATACCGACCAATGTGTTTATGAGAAACTACATTCTAGTAGTAATACCAATTACAATAGTCAACTAATACCGACCAATGTGTTTACGAGAAACTACATTCTAGAAGTGATACTGTTGGGAAATTTGTAGTTTCGATGGGAGTTCCAAAACAGATAATGTAATAGGACGGTCGGACTGTTAAATGATCGATGATCTAGATAGCGAGATAGGATGACCAAATTGAAATGTTCAGGCAAATTTGAAGTAACAGATAGGTCACATATTGAGGGGGAACTCAATATGTATAGGTTAAGCTCAGAAGATCAATTTACTCGAAGATCAGATATGCTGAAGATCTGGTGAATGAAGCAGATAAGCCGATAATCAGACAAGCTGAAGAGTTCAAGTTAGAAGAGCATCCAGAAGACCTACATCAGATGACAACAAGAAAGGTCAGTAAGTTGTGCTAAGATAACTTACAAGTAGAAGACCTAAATCAGGTAGACATATCAGTGTTTGATCTGGTCTGTGTCAACTCCATCAGGTAACTACTTCATTGTTACCTAGTACGAGGAAAGTGTTCTGACAAGAAAAATTTCAACCTTGTTGCTTATTCGAGTACTGCGAATCGTACTTGATAGCCAATGAGGAGTCAACAATGCATATACGGAGTACTGACAGTCTGCAGAAAAGTGGTTCAGTGTCAAACGGCTAGAAAGGACAAGCTTGCATGCTTTCGGCCATGTCGCCCCTGAAGCACGTCAAATCAGCCTGCAAACCTACCCAAAATAGACCAAAATTCAAATTGCTCTCCAACGGCTAGTTCGATTTTGTGCCTATAAATATGGGATCAAACCTTCATAGTAAGGTTATGGAAATTATCATCAAGCTCAAGCACAAGCAAGTTTCCGCACGAAGAACACAATATCAAGATTTATTCTTAAGTGTTCATCCCATTGTTCTTAGCATAGAATACTTATCTTCAAGCCTTAGGCTACATAGAAGATAGGATAGTATTCCAGTTGGAACATCACAAATCTACCCAAACAAAATCTGTATGATCTGAACCAGATTGGTCAGAATCTTTGTTTGAGTAAAACTGGTTTTCACACGGGTTAACTGATCTTTTTCACCATCAGTTAAACTGATAGAGGCCGAACTGATCTGGTTGATAGATCAGTAAGTCAGATATTAGTCCATACTGATTCACTTCGCACTCTAATCGGTATTACTTGCTTACACACCTGATCCACAAAAAAGTTTTGGAAGTCTATTTACGAGAAACTACATTCTAGAAGTGCTACTGATTACAATAGTCAACTAATACCGATCAATGTGTTTACGAGAAACTATATTCTAGGAGTGATACCGATTACAATAGTCAACTAATATGTTACAATATGTTTACGAGAAGCATTCTAGTAGTGATACCGATTACAATAGTCAACTAATACGTTTCAATGTGTTTACGAGAAACTACATTCTAGTAGTGATACCAATTACAATAGTTAACTAATACCGACCAATATATTTATGAGAAACTCATTCTAATAGTGATACCAATTACAATAGTCAACTAATACCGACCAATGTGTTTATGAGAAACTACATTCTAGAAGTGATACCGATTATAATAGTCAACTAATACCGACCAATGCGTTTATGAGAAACTACATTCTAGTAGTGATACCGATTACAATAGTCAACTAATACCGACCAATGTGTTTATGAAAAACTCATTCTAGTAGTGATACCGATTACAATAGTCAACTAATACAAATCAATGTGTTTACGAGAAATTACATTCTAGAAGTGATACCGATTACAATAGTCAACTAATACCGACTAATGTGTTTACGAGAAACTACATTCTAGAAATGATACCGATTACAATAGTCAACTAATATCGACCAATGTGTTTACGAGAAATTACATTCTAGTAGTGATACGGATTACAATAGTCAACTAATACCGACCAATGTGTTTACGAGAAACCACATTCTAGTAGTGATACCGATTACAATAGTCAACTAATACCGATCAATGTGTTTACGAGAAACTACATTCTAGAAGTAATACTGATTACACTAGTCAACTAATACCAACCATAGTGTTTACGAGATACTACATTCTAGTAGTGATACTGATTACAATAGTCAACTAATACGTTTCAATGTGTTTACGAGAAACTACATTCTAGTAGTTATACCGATTACAATAGTAGAGTAATACGTTTCAATGTGTTTAAGAGAAACTACATTCTAGTAGTGATACCGATTACAATAGTCAACTAATACGTTTCAAAGTGTGTACGAGAAACTACATTCTAGTAGTGATACCGATTACAATAGTCAACTAATACCGACCAATGTGTTTACGAGAAACTCATTCTAATAGTGATACCGATTACAATAGTCAACTAATACCAACCAATGTGTTTACGAGAAACTACATTCTAGAAGTGATACCGATTACAATAGTCAACTAATACCGACCAATGTGTTTACGAGAAACTACATTCTAATAGTGATACCGATTATAATAGTCTACTAATACGTTTCAATGTGTTTACGAGAAACTACATTCTAGTATTGATACCGATTACAATAGTCAACTAATACGTTTCAATGTGTTTACGAGAAACTACATTCTAGTAGTGATACCGATTACAAAAGTCAACTAGTACCGACCAATGTGTTTACAAGAAACTACATTCTGGAAGTGATATCGATTACAATAGTCAACTAACACCGACCAATGTGTTTACGAGAAACTAAATTCAAGTAGCGATACCGATTACAATAGTTAACTAATATCGATCAATGTGTTTACCAGAAACTACATTCTAGTAGTGATACCGATTACAACAGACAACTAATACATTTCAATGTGTTTACGAGAAACTACATTCTAGAAGTGATACCGTTTACAATAGTCAACTAATACCTACCAATGTGTTTACGTGAAACTGCATTCTAGTAGTGATACTGATTACAATAGTTAACTAATACCAATCAATGTATTTACGAGAAACTACATTCTAGAAGTGATACCGATTACAATAGTCAACTAATACCAACCAATATGTTTACGAGAAACTACATTCTAGAAGTGATACGGATTACAATAGTCAACTAATACTGACCAATGTGTTTACGTGAAACTACATTCTAGTAGTGATACCGATTACAATACTCAACTAATACCGACCAATGTGTTTACGAGAAACTACATTCTAGTAGTGATACTGATTACAATAGTCAATTAATACGTTTCAATGTGTTTACGAGAAACTACATTCTAGTAGTGATACAGATTACAAATGGTCAACGAATACGTTTCAATGTGTTTACTAGAAACTACATTCTAGTAGTGATACCGATTACAAATCCGTCAACTAATACGTTTCAATGTGTTTACGAGAAACTACATTCTAGAAGTCATACCGATTACAAATGGTCAACTAATATATTTCAATGTATTTACTAGAAACTACATTCTAGAAGTGATACCGATTACAATAATCAACTAATACCGACCAATGTGTTTACGAGAAACTACATTCCAGTAGTGATACCGATTACAATAGTCAACTATTACCAACCAATGTGTTTACGAGAAAATACATTCTAGAAGTGATATCGATTACAATAGTCAACTAATACCGACCAATGTGTTTACGAGAAACTACATTCTAGAAGTGATACTGATTACAATAGTCAAATAATACCGACCAATGTGTTTACGAGAATCTACATTCTAGTAGTGATAACGATTACAATAGTCAACTAATACCAACCAATGTGTTTACAAGAAACTACATTCTAGTGGTGATACCGATTATAATAGTCAACTAATACCGACTAATGTGTTTACGAAACTACATTCTAGAAGTGATAACGGATTACAATAGTTAACTAATAACCGACCAATGTGTTTACGAGAAACTACATTCTAGTAGTTACACTGATTACAATAGTCAACTAATACCGACCAATGTGTTTACGAGAAACTACATTCTAGTATTGATACTGATTACAATAGTTAATTAATACGTATCAATGTGTTTATGTGAAACTACATTCTTGTAGTGATACCGGATTACAAATGATCAACTAATACGTTTCAAATTTCAATGTGTTTACGAGAAACTACATTCTAGAAGTGATACCGATTACAATAGTCAACTAATACCGCTTGATGTGTTTACGAGAAACTACAATCAAGAAGTGATACCGATTACATTAGTCAACTATTACCGACCAATGTGTTAACGAGAAACTACATTTCAGAAGTGATATCGATTACAATAGTCAACTAATACCGACCTATTTGTTTACGTGAAACTACATTCTAGTAGCGATACCAATTACAATAGTCAACTAATATAGATCAATGTATTAACGAGAAACTACATTCTAGAAGTAATACTGATTACAATAGTCAACTAATACCGACCAATGTGTTTACGAGAAACTACATTCTAGTAGTGATACCGATTACAATAGTCAACTAATACGTTTCAATGTGTTTACGAGAAACTACATTCTAGTAGTGATACCGATTACAAATGGTCAACTAATACGTTTCAATGTGTTTACGAGAAACTACATTCTAGAAGTGATACCGTTTACAATAGTCAACTAATACCGACCATTGTGTTTACGAGAAACTACATTCTTGTAGTGATATTGATTACAATAGTCAACTAATACCGACCAATGTGTTTATGAGAAACTACATTCTAGAAGTGATACCGATTATAATAGTCAACTAATACCGACCAATGCGTTTATGAGAAACTACATTCTAGTAGTGATACCGATTACAATAGTCAACTAATAATGACCAATGTGTTTATGAAAAACTCATTCTAGTAGTGATACCGATTACAATAGTCAACTAATACAAATCAATGTGTTTACGAGAAATTACATTCTAGAAGTGATACCGATTACAATAGTCAACTAATACCGACTAATGTGTTTACGAGAAACTACATTCTAGAAGTGATACCGATTACAATAGTCAACTAATATCGGCCAATGTGTTTACGAGAAATTACATTCTAGTAGTGATACCGATTACAATAGTCAACTAATACCGATCAATGTGTTTACGAGAAACTATTCTAGTAGTGATACCGATTACAATAGTCAACTAATACCGATCAATGTGTTTACGAGAAACTACATTCTAGAAGTAATACTGATTACACTAGTCAACTAATACCAACCAAAGTGTTTACGAGATACTACATTCTAGTAGTGATACTGATTACAATAGTCAACTAATACGTTTCAATGTGTTTACGAGAAACTACATTCTAGTAGTTATACCGATTACAATAGTAGAGTAATACGTTTCAATGTGTTTAAGAGAAACTACATTCTAGTAGTGATACCGATTACAATAGTCAACTAATACGTTTCAAAGTGTTTACGAGAAACTACATTCTAGTAGTGATACCGATTACAATAGTCAACTAATACCGACCAATGTGTTTACGAGAAACTCATTCTAATAGTGATACCGATTACAATAGTCAACTAATACCAACCAATGTGTTTACGAGAAACTACATTCTAGAAGTGATACCGATTACAATAGTCAACTAATACCGACCAATGTGTTTACGAGAAACTACATTCTAATAGTGATACCGATTATAATAGTCTACTAATACGTTTCAATGTGTTTACGAGAAACTACATTCTAGTATTGATACCGATTACAATAGTCAACTAATACGTTTCAATGTGTTTACGAGAAACTACATTCTAGTAGTGATACCGATTACAAAAGTCAACTAGTACCGACCAATGTGTTTACAAGAAACTACATTCTGGAAGTGATATCGATTACAATAGTCAACTAACACCGACCAATGTGTTTACAAGAAACTAAATTCAAGTAGCGATACCGATTACAATAGTTAACTAATATCGATCAATGTGTTTACCAGAAACTACATTCTAGTAGTGATACCGATTACAACAGACAACTAATACATTTCAATGTGTTTACGAGAAACTACATTCTAGAAGTGATACCGTTTACAATAGTAAACTAATACTTACCAATGTGTTTACGTGAAACTGCATTCTAGTAGTGATACTGATTACAATAGTTAACTAATACCAATCAATGTATTTACGAGAAACTACATTCTAGAAGTGATACCGATTACAATAGTCAACTAATACCGACCAATATGTTTACGAGAAACTACATTCTAGAAGTGATACGGATTACAATAGTCAACTAATACTGACCAATGTGTTTACGTGAAACTACATTCTAGTAGTGATACCGATTACAATACTCAACTAATACCGACCAATGTGTTTACGAGAAACTACATTCTAGTAGTGATACTGATTACAATAGTCAATTAATACGTTTCAATGTGTTTACGAGAAACTACATTCTAGTAGTGATACAGATTACAAATGGTCAACGAATACGTTTCAATGTGTTTACTAGAAACTACATTCTAGTAGTGATACCGATTACAAATTCGTCAACTAATACGTTTCAACGTGTTTACGAGAAACTACATTCTAGAAGTCATACCGATTACAAATGGTCAACTAATATATTTCAATGTATTTACTAGAAACTACATTCTAGAAGTGATACCGATTACAATAATCAACTAATACCGACCAATGTGTTTACGAGAAACTACATTCCAGTAGTGATACCGATTACAATAGTCAACTATTACCAACCAATGTGTTTACGAGAAAATACATTCTAGAAGTGATATCGATTACAATAGTCAACTAATACCGACCAATGTGTTTACGAGAAACTACATTCTAGAAGTGATACTGATTACAATAGTCAAATAATACCGACCAATGTGTTTACGAGAATCTACATTCTAGTAGTGATAACGATTACAATAGTCAACTAATACCAACCAATGTGTTTACAAGAAACTACATTCTAGTGGTGATACCGATTATAATAGTCAACTAATACCGACTAATGTGTTTACGAGAAACTACATTCTAGAAGTGATACGGATTACAATAGTTAACTAATACCGACCAATGTGTTTACGAGAAACTACATTCTAGTAGTTACACTGATTACAATAGTCAACTAATACCGACCAATGTGTTTACGAGAAACTACATTCTAGTATTGATACTGATTACAATAGTTAATTAATACGTATCAATGTGTTTATGTGAAACTACATTCTTGTAGTGATACCGATTACAAATGATCAACTAATACGTTTCAAATTTCAATGTGTTTACGAGAAACTACATTCTAGAAGTGATACCGATTACAATAGTCAACTAATACCGCTTGATGTGTTTACGAGAAACTACAATCAAGAAGTGATACCGATTACATTAGTCAACTATTACCGACCAATGTGTTAACGAGAAACTACATTTCAGAAGTGATATCGATTACAATAGTCAACTAATACCGACCTATTTGTTTACGTGAAACTACATTCTAGTAGCGATACCAATTACAATAGTCAACTAATATAGATCAATGTATTAACGAGAAACTACATTCTAGAAGTAATACTGATTACAATAGTCAACTAATACCGACCAATGTGTTTACGAGAAACTACATTCTAGTAGTGATACCGATTACAATAGTCAACTAATACGTTTCAATGTGTTTACGAGAAACTACATTCTAGTAGTGATACCGATTACAAATGGTCAACTAATACGTTTCAATGTGTTTACGAGAAACTACATTCTAGAAGTGATACCGTTTACAATAGTCAACTAATACCGACCATTGTGTTTACGAGAAACTACATTCTTGTAGTGATATTGATTACAATAGTCAACTAATACCGACCAATGTGTTTACGAGAAACTACATTCTAGTAGTGACACCGATTACAATAGTCAACTAATATGTTTCAACGTGTTTTCGAGAAACTACATTCTAGTAGTGATACCGATTACAATAGTCAACTAATACATTTCAATGTGTTTAAGAGAAACTACATTCTAGTAGTGACACCGATTATAAATGGTCAATTAATACGTTTCAATGTGTGTACGATAAACTACATTCTAAAAGTGATACCAATTACAATAGTCAACTAATACCGACCAATGTGTTTACGAGAAACTACATTCTAGTAGTGATACCGATTACAATAGTCAACTAATACATTTCAACTTGTTTACGAGAAACTACATTCTAGTAGTGACACCGATTATAAATGGTCAATTAATACGTTTCAATGTGTGTACGAGAAACTACATTCTAAAAGTGATACCGATTACAATAGTCAACTAATACCGACCAAGGTGTTTACGAGAAACTACACTCTAGTAGTGATACCGATTACAATAGTCAACTAATACCGATCAATTTGTTTACGAGAAACTACATTCTAGAAGTAATACCGATTACAATAGTCTACTAATACCGACCAATATGTTTACGAGAAACTACATTCTAGAAGTGATACGGATTACAATAGTCAAGTGTTGGGAGATGAATTTAATAAAAGAAGATTTTGATTAGATTCCAAAACCCCTAAGTATGGCATGTTCAGGATAATCTTGATAGTTGAGTCAAGATTCAGTTTTAGAGTGTTCTGGATGTTATCTGCAAAATGTATAGTCAGCAGATATAGATCAGGTTAGATTCTGAATACTCAGTAAGTTTTTGAAGAAACTGAAGTTTCTGAAGTTTCGAGATGAAATCGAGAAATCAAGACTAAAATGAGAAACCGAGAAATCAAGACTCAAAGAAGAAGACTTAGTATATCACCAAGATATCCGTGAAGACTCGTAAGACACGTAAGATGTAAGATCAAGATCGAAGACCAAGGATACTAAAGGCACACTAATTACTGAAGACTCAGTAATGTACTGAATGCTCAGTATAAACCTGAATGTTCCGAGGCACTGAAAATATCTACCTGAAGGATACAATACTGAGAAAAACGCGATTGCTTAGAAAAATAGATATTGTCCAAGACATTCTCATGCAGACAAAATGAACTAAGACAAAGTGTTGTTAAGGTTATATCACTCAGAGATATTGACCAAAAAGAGCCGTTGTGTTTGTCTACATTTAACTGGAGACAAAAGTCAAAAAGAAGAAGACAAAGATGTACTTTTTCATCGACCTCGAAAGTTGACAGTCATGAAGCATGTCAGTAGTACTATGTTCCAGACTGCAAAAAGTGATGACCAGCTATATGAAAAGTTGTTTGCCTAAAAAGTGCTAGGGAGTCAGAAACCCTAAATATAGCCGTTCATCACACACCATAAGAGGAAACTCGTGGAGTTATCTCTTCCAACGGATAGTTTTTCAAGAGTGACCTTGGTGAATGCCTATAAATACTTGTGACCATCTACATTGAAGGTTACGGGAAATTTGTAAGCAACTCAAGAGCTCAAACTTATTATTGCAAGTTGAAGCACTCGAAAACCCAAGAATTTCCCAAGTGCTATATATCGAAGAGAGCTCATTTCACTACGCCTAGCTTGATAAGATATATCCAAAGCTTAGTCGAGATATCCTAGCCTTTGCATTGTTCTTAATTGTAAAGGATATCTCATTATAGTTGGAAACCAACCAAGAAACCCCAAACCCTTTGTAAGGTAGTTTGAGTGTGATTGTTGGTGAGATTGGAGTTGTAAAGAGTTAGTAAACTACATTGAGGTAGTCAGAAATCTCTAGAGAAGAAGTGAGTAAACTATCTTTGATAGTCAGAAAGCTTGTGTGTGTTTTGAGTTAGTAAACTACAGAGGTAGTCAGAAATCTCAAAATAGAAAGGTTAGTAAACTACAGAGGTAGTCAGAAAACCTTAGGAAGTGAATAGTGAATTTATCTGAAGAGATCAGAGAGAGTGGACGTAGGAGCTTGAGTCTCTGAACCTTTATAACTTGCTGTGTTATTTGCCTTCTGTTTTGCTCTGATTAACTGTTGCATTACTTTAAATTGAAAGCATCTTTTCACTGATACTCAGTTGGAATCAATCCACTGAAGCTGCATATAACTGAATCACATCCTAATCACTATTCCATTAAAATGAAGGTTTTCAGCAAAGCATAAAACGAGTTTAAACTTAGGGCCAACCATTCCGCACATCTGAGTAGCTAGAACAGATAGTTACCAAACTGAACTTACTCTACCTAGGGTTCAGTAAGTTAGTTATCTGATCCAAGCAGCTCAGGATCTCTGAAAACTCAGGATCAGGTGGGATTATCTGAGGTATCGAAAAGCATTTTCGGGATCATTGTCTCGAGTAGACTTTGACTCGTAGGCGACTTTCAGGCTTTCAGACCAAATCATCAGGACAACCTTACCCAAGCTGACCTCAGTAAAGAAAAGTTTTAAAATCACTGAACACGTGTATTCCCCCCCCATACACGTGTAAGACTCGTTTGCACCGGGACCAACAAGTGGTATCAGAGCGGTGGTTCAACTTGACCACCTGCTTTGTTGACCATAGTCTTATTTGCTAAAAGATTCTTGTGGTCTATCTGAACAGATCTTATTTGCTGATATCTTAAAAGACTCAGTTATAATGTCTTCTAAGAAACTTCCCATGTTCTCAGTAGAGAACTATGATTTGTGGAGATTGAGAATGCAGGCTCACCTGTATTCTAAACCTGAACGTATGTGGAGAGTGGTCTCTGAAGGACCATTCCAATTCAAAGGTGGTGAATCCCAGAGTTACGTAAAAATGAGAGAAATGATCCCAGGACAGAATTTCCTAAGTCCGATGACCAACTTACTCCTGAGGAGAGGAGGTTAGTTAATCTAGACTATATTGCCAAAGACACACTATATAACACAATTGATGATGGTGTGATGGGAATGATTTCTCATTGTAATACTGCAAAAGAAATTTGGGATACACTAGCTGTAATGTGCCAAGGCACAGATCATATCAAGGAGAACAAATTTTCAGTTGCCATTGGAAAGTTTGATAGTTTTGAAATGGAAGATGGTGAATCTATAGACAAATTGGAAGTCAGATTCACTAGTATAATGAATGATCTGAATGCACTTGGAAAGAGATATCCACAAAGAGAAGTAGCATTGAAAATTCTTAGAGGTCTATCTAAGAAATGGGATATTCATGCAGTGGTGATTGAAAACACCAAGAACATTGATTCAATGTCGTACCAACAAGTCTTCTCTGAGCTGAAAGCTTATGAGTTCGTTATTGATAAGAAATCAAAGAAAGCTGACAGCAAAGATGAATCATCATCTAGTAAAAATGTGGCTTTCAAAGCCAAGGATAAAACCTGTAAAACTAGAGAGTCTGAGAACTCCCTTGCTAAAAATCAGGATGAGCTTGAGGATAAGCTAGCACAGATGGCAAGAAGGTTTGAAAGACATAATAGTAGATATGGAAAATATAAAAACTATTACAGGAATCACAGGTACCAGAAGAAAGCTGAGGACAGATCCACTGAGAAGAGAAAAGACCTGAAAGCTGAAGGATCTTCATCTAAAAAGAAGGACTCCAAGTCTAAAGAAGAAAGTGATCAGGATGATGATGCCAACAAATGCTATAACTGCCAAAAGAAAGGTCACTTCCAGTATGACTGTCCAGACCTGAGAAGAGAAAGGCAAGCTAAAAGAGACAAGAAGTTCTCCAGCAAGAAAGCCATGGTTGCAGAAGAACAACACTCTGAGGAAGGTTCTAGCTCTTCAAATGAAATGTTCTCAGACAGTGATAGTGATGACATTTGTCTGATGGCTGTGGAGGAGGTAAACTCTTCTTTCTCTGTTGTTGCTCCTACACTAGCACAAGAGTTATCAAGTTCCACTGTAAACAGTCAATTTGACCTGATGGATTCTTTTGAGAGTCTGATGAAGGACTATGCTGTTTTACAAGAACTGCTAAATGAAACTCAAGAGTAGAATAAAGAACTGAAGGCTAAAAATCTTAAGTGGAAAAACTCTAGTAATGCTGAGATCACTTCTCAATTAATGGGAACTACTGATGAACTAGATGTTCTGAAAGTACAACTATCAGAGAAAGAGAAGTTGATAGAGACCCTAAATGGAAAACTAGAGAAATCCACTGAAGAAATTCAGCTGATCAGAACTAAGTTCAATGACCTCTCTGAGAAGCATGAAACTCTACAAAAATGTGAGGATAGTGCGCAGAAGAAGCTAACTCTATTGAATACTGCATCTAAAGTAATAGATGAAATTCAGAGTAATCAGAGACCTGCCACTATAAAATCTGGATTGGGATATATTCCAGGGGGAACCTCACAAGGTCATCTGAATGCTGCATCAAGTAGCAAGAAGACAATCTTTGTTAAACCAGTGGCATCTATACTTCGAACTGAAGAAATGCCCAAGGTTTTAGACAAGGGAAAAGGACCTATGGTTCCAGAAAAACAGAATGTTCAGGTAAGAAAGCCCAAACCTCAGGTGAAGGCTAGAAAACCTGACCACTCAGTCGGAAAATTTCAGGCAAGTACTTCGAAGCCTCAGGCTAAGAATGCAAACCTGAAAGGATCTGCACTGAACCAGCAGAGGAATTTTCAGAAGAGAAACACTCAGTAGAGACATTCTCAACTGAAAAGACCAAGTCCTCAGATTACTGAAAGACCCTTATTTCAGTACAGGGAACCTAAACCCCACTTGCCTAAGGGTAAAGGATACCTGAACCCAAGTCAACAAAGATTCAGACCAGCTGCACAGAAGCCAAAGCAATGGAACAAAAGGCCTGTACCCAAGAAAAATTCTAAGGCTCATGTTCATGCCAAGGCTAGCACTCATACACAAGACACTGCTAAGACACCCAGAGTGGTAAATGTGTATGTAGATGTTTATGGAAGACAGATCAGCCACTCTAAAGTGATTAGAGTTGTCAGGCAGATTTGGATTCCGAAAGGTACAGCTAACATGGTAGGACCCTACACCAATTGGGTACCTAAGAATTGATCTGTGTATCAGGACAAAAACAAGGGCACTGGGCTGATTGAAGATCACATAACACTAATGAGTGGAGATGAAATGGCCCCTGCTATATGGTATCTTGACAGTGGATGCTCAAGACATATGCAGGATTCAAGCAAATACTCAGTGACTATGTAGAGCAAAGAGGCCCTCAGATCACATTTGGAGATAACTCCAAGGGACAGACTAAAGGATATGGAACTTTGGAAATCGATTCAGTTCATATCCATGGTGTTTCATATGTATCTGGATTGAAGCATAATTTGCTTTCAATAAGCCAATTCCGTGACAAGGGATTTAATGTTGAGTTCTCAAAGAACTTATGTTATGTGAAAGATGATATCTCACAGAATATTACTGACAGGTACTAGAAAAGGAAATGTGTATCTTGCTGATTGGAGTTCAACTCCTAAAGATACATGTTTGGTTGCAAAAAGTTCCACAGATACCAGTTGGTTATGGCATAAAAGAATGAATCACCTGAATTTCAAAACCCTGAATAAACTTGCAAGATTAGCACTTGTGAGAGGGTTGCCAAATGAAGTGTTCAGTAAGGAACATGTTTGTGATGCGTTCCAAAAAGGAAAATAAATTAGAGCATCATTTAAAAGCAAAGTAGATGTTTCCACTGAAAGAATACTTCAATTGTTGCATATGGATCTTTTTGGTCCAGTAACACCAGTGAGCACTAATGGCAGGAAATATACACTCGTAGTAGTTGATGACTACTCAAGATATACTTGGGTCATATTCTTACTCAGTAAGAAAGAGACTCAGATAAAACTGCCTGAACTACTAAAAAGGCTCGGTATTGAAAAGAACCTAAGTGTGGTCAAAATCAGATCAGACAAGGGAACTGAATTTATAAACCATATTATATCTGATTATTATGCAATAAATGGAATTACTCATGAAACATCAGCTGCAAGGACCCCTCAACAAAATGGTGTTGCTGAAAGAAGGAACAAGACTCTAAAAGAAGCTGCAAGGACTATGATAGCTGAAGCTGATATTCCTAAAAGATTTTGGGCTGAAGCTGTCAACACTGCATGCTATTCACAAAACAGATCCATGCTGACCAAGAGTCAAGGCAAAACACTATACGAGCTTTGGAATGAAAGGAAGCCTCTTGTTTCTTTCTTTCGTGTGTTTGGTTGTAAGTGTTTCATACACAATAATGGTAAAGATCAGTTGAAAACATTTGATAGCAAAGCTGATGAAGGAATATTCTTAGGATATTCTGAAGTCAGTAAAGCTTTCAGAGTTTACAATTGTAGGACTCTTATTGTGGAAGAAACACCTCATGTTGTTTTTTATGAATCTATTTGTGTTCAGAAGAAACAGGAACATGATTCAGAAGATTTGACCAAGAGAATCACCAGATTAAGCCTGAAAAAGAATGACAAATCATCCACTGAACCTGAAAAGAAGAAGTTAGTCACTTTCTACGAATGGAGTGACTCAGACTCAGACAAAGAAGTTCAGGATGGAACTCAGGATGGTGAGACTCAGGAAAACCAACACAACAAAGCTGACCAATCTGAACAGACACCAGTTCAGACTCAGGTATGTGATGCCAATGAAGTTGTGGTCACAGCTGAGGCAACTTCTGAATCTATCAACCAAAGGGGAACAAATGTTACTGACAATGTTCTGAATGGAATTTCCCCTGAGGAAGATGATTCCCTTTCTCCTTTTCTGTTGTTCCCTGAGTTTAATGAACTAACTGAACCTAACATTTCAAATGTTGAGGATACTATTGAAGGGGGGACATCTAGAAGAAGATGGTTAGATAGTCATCCTACAAGTCAGATTGTGGGTGATCTAACTGAAGGTGTTAAGACAAGAAGGTTCCATGGTGAAAGTGCACTATTCTGCTGCTTCCTATCAGAGAAAGAGCCTACTGAGATTGAAGAAGCTCTACAAGATTCTTGTTGGATTACTGCTGTGCAAGAAGAGCTGAATCAATTATCAAGAAATGAAGTATGGGAGCTGGTGGATAGGCCTGAAAGGCACAATATTATTGGAACCAAGTGGGTATTTAAGAATAAAAGAGATGAGAACAACAATATTGTAAGAAACAAGGCAAGGCTAGTTGCACAAGGTTATTCCCAAGAAGAAGGCTTGGATTATGATGAAACCTTTGCACCTGTTGCAAGACTAGAAGCCATCAGATTGTTTCTTGCATATGCTGCCCACATGAAGTTCACAGTCTATCAAATGGATGTGAAAAGTGCATTTCTGAACGGTGTGCTTAAAGAAGAGGTTTATGTGGAATAACCTCCTGGTTTCAGACAGAATGACCAAGTTTACAGGCTCAGAAAAGCCTTGTATGGTCTTAAGCAAGCAACCAGAGCATGGTATGATACCCTTTCTCAGTTTCTTACTGACCACGGTTTTATCAAAGGAACTATTGATAGAACTTTGTTCAGGATAGAAGATGGGGAAGATATCTTACTAGTTCAGATATATGTAGATGACATCATTTTTGGATCTCCAAATCATCAGTTGTGTGAAAAGTTTCTACACTGATGAAAGGCAAATTTGAGATGTCTATGATGGGGGAGATGAATTTATTTCTAGGTCTTCAAGTGAAACAATCAAAGGAAGGAATCTTCATCAACCAAGCAAAGTACACTAGAGATCTGATTGTCAAGTATGGTGTACAAAATTGCAATGCAGTTAGAATTCCCATGAATACTAACTACAAGATGGATCCTGATCCTGAAGGCAAATCAGTAAGTCATACTGATTATAGAGGGATCATTGGATCACTGCTCTCTCTCACAGCAAGTAGGCCTGATATAACATTTGCTGTTGGGATATGTGCAAGATACCAAGCTAATCGTAAGGCTAGTCACATGGAGGCTGCCAAAAAGATACTGAAGTATCTTAAGGGCACAGTGAATAGAGGATTATGGTATCCAGCTGATGATAACCATGAATTAACTGGTTATTTAGATGCTGATTATGGAGGTTGTAGAATTGACAGGAAGTCCACTACAGGAGCTTGTCAATTTCTTGGAAGTAAGCTGATATCCTGTTTTTCGAAGAAACAGATCTCAGTAGCAACCAGTACTACTGAAGCTGAATACATGGCTGCAGGAAGCTGTTGTGCACAGATTCTTTGGCTCAGACAACAATTAAGGGATTATAAGGTTGTAGCCAATGAAGTACCAATATTTTGTGACAATAATAGTGTTATTGCTATCTCAAAAAATCCGGTATTGCACACCAGATGCAAGCATGTGGATATCAGACATCACTTCATCAGAGATCATGTAGAGAAAAAGGACATCAGGATGGAGAAAATTCATACTGATAAGCAGAGAGTTGATATCTTGACTAAACCTTTGGCTTAATCAAGATTTCAGGAACTATCAGTTGAATTAGGGATGTTGGATCCAGGTGTATAGAGTAAAATCTGGAAAATTGAAGGTTTTCAGATGCATGAAGTTTTCTCAGGATTCTACTGATAAACTCAGGATAAAATTGGAAATACTGAACTGAGTCTCGGGAAACTCAGGTGTACTGAAGGTCAGTACTCAGTATCATACTGAATCCATTCAGTACTCAGTATCATACTGACATTTTATCAAGGTCAAAACTCAGTAAGACTGATAGAGAGAAATTAGTCTGAAGAAGTAATGACTCATGCAACTCATTTATTGCTTAAGTGAAACTCAGTAATCATTTGCAATAAATACAAAACACCTGAAGAATGTTTTTGAGCGGGATCTTTGAAATTCCAAGGAAGGTCAACAGTCATTAATTGCTCTGTTTCAATTAATCACCAATGAGGTTAAAATGGCGGTGTACTTTTCGTGAGATCGTCCTTTCGCATACCCGATTAGTCGGTGATCAATCTTAACCATTGATTTTTCATCAAATCGATACGACTTCCCATGAATCGATATATATATATATATATTCTTTTGAAAGCCATTCAAGCCCTATTTCATTACCTTCGTCTCTCAAAAACACTCTGAAAATAAAAACCCCTTTTGCCCAGAAACCCTTGTCATTTTCAAAACCCTAAACCTTCAAAAATTCCCAAAATGGCTTACTCAATATTCGACAAACTGGCTGAATCCAACAAGCCATGGTATGAGTTTGTGGTTTCACTGGAAAGCACATCCAACACGACTCATGAAGAAGAGGCGCTACACTTGATCCGATTAGCAAAACTGACAAATCTCGTCGCAAGCCAACCGGAGGCCGAATACTCTAGAGAGGTAATAGATTTTATTTCGAATCTGGAAATCAATGAGGAAGATCGTATTGAGTCCAAAATTTTTGTTTCCCATCTAGAGCATACCTCAAAATATGTAGATTTTGTACGGGAGCTGTATATAGTCCCTAGAAATTTAAATGATGTTTTTGAGTTATGTGATAGATGAGAGGATCCCACAACTTATATGTTGGGACGGGAGCAGGAATATCTTGATAGGATAACTGAGCATCCTATTAAGTTTGAGGCAACTCTGAATAAACGACATTTGAAGCCGAAGTACAGAGTTTTGATGGACATTGTTAGCAAGTGTATTATGAGCAGATCGGGGAGCTTTGAGCAGATAAGCACTCCAAAACTTCGATTGATGGCGGCAATAGAGGATTCACCCACCAAAGATTTCAACTGGCTGAAATATCTGATTAAAGTGGTTAGTGACCAGGCCAAGCTCATAAAGAAGGAGGATGGATCTATCTCAATAAAAGGCAAGATACTCCATGCAACCAAAATAGCTTTTATTTTGGAGATGTGTCGAGAAGAGGAGGATATCTTTGCCTATTCCACTCCATTCCCTAAGTCTAAGGTGATGTTCAAGCCTGTTGACACCAAGAAGACTATAAAAGGGAAGAAAAAGAAGAAAGTGGAATCACCAGCTGCTACTGAAGAAGCCCATAAAGCCAGGGGGAAGGCTTTATTGGAGATCAAGAAGGCGAAACATTGAAGAAGAAGACCCTTGCTCCAAAGCGCAAAAGAATGGTGATTATCACTGATGAGGAGGAGAGTGAGCCTGAGGAGATACAACTTGAGAGCCAAAAAGCTCAGAAATCGCCTTTGCAAGTGTTGGCTCAGATTATATCCACGGCACAGGAGCAAACTCAGGAGCAAGTCTTCTCTGAGGTTCTTGAGACGTCACTAAGCACTGATAAGTTCTCTCAAGAAATCTTCCAAGGACCTCAGACCTCAGAGACAACTCAGATTCCTGCTGAGGAAGTGCCTGCCCAGACCTCAGAGCAAGCTCAGATTCCTGCTGAGGAAGTGCCAGCTCAGACCTCAGAACCAATTCAGATTCAGACTGAGGAGCTGCCTGCCCAATCCTCAGATATTGCTGAGCCTCAGGAGATGTTAAACCTCGATGAACTCCTGAGTGATCCATTCCTAGATCCTTCAGCAGATTTTCCCACTGAACCTGAGAGCCCGAAGCTCAAGAAGGGTGAAGCTGAAGAGACTGAGTGGAGAAGCAAGGGGGAACGGTTCATTCTAGACCGCTACCCTGAGCTTAGCTCATTCCCTGACCTCCAAGACATCTTCTTCAGATTGAGGTCAACAGTCTATATCCTCAACCAGACTCTTCCCGAAATGCTCAACATCGCTTCATTCAGAGGTGAAGACTGGTGGAATGAGGAAACAACTGTGCTGACTGAATTCTCAAGATTCAGGAAAACCAAGCTCAGAATGAAAACTTCTGACTTTGATGAGCTGGTTAAGAAGAAAGTTGCTGAGAGGAAGGATGCTGAGGTTGGTGCCCGGAGCTCCAAAGACAAATCTCAAGATGGGGACCAACAAGGGGATGATGAGAGTCAATCTCAGATGGAGAAAGAGGGTACTGATGCTGAAGAGCCTGCTGTCAAACATCCTCAGACTGAAGTTAGCCTTCAGGTAACTTTTGGCACTATTAAAAATTATGCCAGGGCTACTGAAGAATCTATCTTTAATTCTGTAATGTCTGATATGCAGACTGAGGCTCAGATAGATACCCAAGCTCAGGTGGACACCCAAGATCAGGTGGAAACCCAGACTGAGTCTGAAGCTCAGGTTCAGACTGAAACTCAGGATCAGACTGAGACTCAGAATCAGACTGAGACTCAGGCTGAACAACCGGCTCAGGAAAAACAACAGATCATATATGCTCCTGAGATTGATCTCACCCCAGTAATGGAGAAACTAGAGAAGGTTGAGCCAATCTTGAACAAAGTTGCTCAGATTGAGGAGGTATTGGCCAACAAAGATCAGAAGATGGAAAGTATGAGTTCTTCTTCAGACCTGTTGCAACTTCAGAACACTTTGACTGAGAAGCTGACCTCCATAGAAGGAAAGATGGAAGAGAAGATGGATGGGGTCAAAGCTGAGATAAGTGCAGAGCTGAAGCAGAAGCATCAGGAAAGAACTGAATATCTTGAAGCCAAATTGGTGGAGAAGAATGAGATACTAGTCAAGAATGTTGTTGAGGAGATGAGCTCAATGCTCATGGCCAAGATGACAGACATGTTCAAAGAAGCTCTCTCCAGCCAATTTGCTCAAATGTCTAAAGAATTATCCGTAGCAAAGAACCACCTAAGAAGGCTCGAAGAAGAGCAAGATCAGTTGGCAGGGGAAGTGCGTAGTGTCAGCAAGGAGCAGTATCATATGGACACAACACTCTCCAGACTTCTGCCAAAGTATGGTTCCAAGAAGGGGGAAAGACCCGGAGCTGATCTGAGAAAGTTATTGGAACATACTATGGAAAGAAAGGCTGTCAAAGAAGCAGAGAAGAAAAAGATTGCTGAAGCCATGCAAGAAGTCGAAGCCACTGAGAAGCTGAAATTCAAAAAGGTGGAGAAGCCCATCTACACTCAGGTTTCTGAAGAAACAATGCAAGAAGTAGCTGCAGAGAAACTGAGTGATAGAAGAAGAGTTGGGACAAGCCAAGCTGGAGCTGAACTGCCCATCAAAAGAAAGGCTGTGGCTTTTGTTGAGCCTGAGGGCAAAAGAGCTAAGGCTTCTAAGCCAACTCAAAGGAAGTTGATTCTGGATATTGAAGAGTCTGAGGTTGAGCCTCAAAATAAAGTCTTCAATACAAGAAGTGCTCTAAGATCACTCCAAGTTGAGCAAGCCAAGAAAACTGCTGCTTCTGTTTCTGGAGTTCCCATGATCAGAAAGAAGATGGAAGAAGAGCAGAAGAGAAGGAGTGGTTTCAAGAAGCTCGCAAGCAAGAGGAGAGGGACTGCAAAAGCACAGAAATGGCCGCATGTTGACAAGTGGATGTCAATCCAGTTCAACGATGCATGGGAAGAGATCAAGAGAACTTTTTGGTTCTACTATGATGTGCTAAGAGAATGGAGAGGGGAGAGCTCAGATCTCAATGAGGCTTTCATAGACTATCTCCTGACCTTTTATCCAAAGTATCTTCAAGGCTGGATCAATCTTGCGGATGAAGGAAAGGTTCAGATAACAGCCCCTGGTCCATACTCGTACACTCCTCCTAGGCTGGAGAATGGCTTAGTGAATGAAACAGCCATTTCTCAGGAGATTGCTCAGTACGCCATTCAGTTGGGCCTGACAGGGAACAATCCCGATATCATCAAGGAGAGAGATGCACTGAAGAGAAGATATTATGGAATGTTCAACCTTGAAGTGCCTGCTGATGAGGTGGAAGAAGAGAACTGAAGAGCCCGAGCTGAAGAGCAAAAGAAGACTGAAGATCAAGACTCAGAAGACTCTTGTAATTTCCTTATCTTTTTATCTTTTGATTTTGTTTTTCAGATAAGTTCATTGTAAGTTGTAACTGTCTACCATTCATCAATGAAACTTTATCATTTATGCTAAAAAATAATACCTCATTATCTTACTTTACATGTCTTTACTTTTGATATGCCTGAATGTTGTTTGGTGATGAAATTATTGGGAAATTCATTGCTGAAGAAATTGTTGGGAAATTGTTTGTTAAGAGATATACCAATCTTGTAATAGGAAAAACTGAAACCTGAGTATAGGTTAAGTGTTTTGTAACAAGATGGTTTTGGCATCATCAAAAAGGGGGGAAATTGTTGGGAGATTAATTTAATAAAATAAGATTTTGATTAGATTCCAAAACCCCTGAGTATGACATGTTCAGGATAATCTTGATAGTTGAGTCAGGATTCAGTTTTACAGTGTTCAGGATGTTATCTGCAAAATGTATAGTCAGCAGATATAGATCAGGTTAGATTCTGAAGACTCAGTAAGTTTCTGAAGAAACTGAAGTTTCAGTATGAAACTGAAGTTTCTGAAGTTTCAGTATGAAACTGAGAAACTGAAGACTCAGCATGAAGACTCAGTATATCTGTGAAGACTCAGAAGACACAGAAGACAAAAGACTGAAGACTGAAGACCAAGGATACTGAAGGCACAGTAATTACTGAAGACTCAGTAATGTACTGAATGCTCAGTATAAACCTGAATGTTCCGAGGCACTGAAAATATCTATCTGAAGGATACAATACTGAGAAAAACGCGATTGCTTAGAAAAATAGATATTGCCCAAGACATTCTCATGCAGACAAAATGAACTAAGACAAAGTGTTGTTAAGGTTATATCACTCAGAGATATTGACCAAAAAGAGCCGTTGTGTTTGTCTACATTTAACTGGAGACAAAAGTCAAAAAGAAGAAGACAGCACTGTACTTTACTGACACTGAAAGTGACAGGTCACTGAAGCATGTCAGTAGTACTATGTTCCAGAGTGCAAAAAGTGATGACCAGCTACATTAAAAGTTGTTTGCCTAAAAAGTGTTAGGGAGTCTCAAACCCTAAATATAGTCGTTCATCACACACCATAAGAGGAAACTCATGGAGCTATCTCTTCCAACGGATAGTTTTTCAAGAGTGACCTTGGTGTATGCCTATAAATACTTGTGACCATCTACATTGAAGGTTACGGGAAATTTGTAAGCAACTCAAGAGCTCAAACTTATTATTGCAAGTTGAAGCACTCGAAAATCCAAGAATTTCCCAAGTGCTTTATATCGAAGAGAGCTCATTTCACTAAGCCTAGCTTGATAAGATATATCCAAATCTTAGTCGAGATATCCTAGCCTTTGCATTGTTCTTAATTTTAAAGGATATCTCATCCTAGTTGGAAACCAACCAAGAAACCCCAAACCCTTTGTAAGGTAGTTTGAGTGTGATTGTTGGTGAGATTGGAGTTGTAAAGAGTTAGTAAACTACATTGAGGTAATCAGAAAGCTCTAGAGAAGAAGTGAGTAAACTATCTTGGATAGTCAGAAAGCTTGTGTGTGTTTTTGAGTTAGTAAACTACAGAGGTAGTCAGAAAGCTCAAAATAGAAAGGTTAGTAAACTACAGAGGTAGTCAAAAAACCTTAGGAAGTGATTAATGAATTTCTCTGAAGAGATCAGAGAGAGTGGACGTAGGAGCTTGAGTCACTGAACCACTATAACTTGTTGTGTTATTTGCTTTCTGTTTTGCTCTGATTAACTGTTGTATTACTTTAAATTGAAAGCATCTTTTCACTGATACTCAGTTGGAATCAATCCACTGAAGCTGCATATAACTGAATCACAGCCTAATCACTATTCCATTAAAAGGAAGGTTTTCAGCAAAGCATAAAACGAGTATAAACTTAGGGCCAACCATTCCGCAGACATCCGAAAGTAGCTAGAACAGAGATAGTTACCAAATCGAACTTGCTCTCATCGAGGGTTCAAGAATAAGTTAGTTATCTGATCCAAGCAGCTCTGGATCTCTGAAAACTCAGGATCAGTTGGGATTATCTGAGGTATCTGAAAGCAGCTCCGGATCATTGTCTCAGGTAGACTTTGACTCAGGGCGACTTGTGCTTCTCAGGACCAAATCATCAGGACAACCTGACCCAAGCTGACCTCAGTAAAGAAAAGTTTTAAAATCAATGAACACGTGTAAGACTCGTTTGCACCGGGACCAACATCAAGTAATATGGACCAATGTGTTAAAGAGAAACTACATTCTAGTAGTGATACCAATTACAATAGTCAACTAATACCGATCAATGTGTTTACGAGAAACTACATTCTAGTAGTGATACCGATTATAATAGTCAACTAATACCGACCAATGTGCTTACGAGAAACTACATTCTAGTAGTGATACCGATTACAATAGTCAACTAATACCGACCAATGTGTTTACAAAAAACTCATTCTAGTAGTGATACCGATTACAATAGTCAACTAATACAGATCAATGTGTTTTTGAGAAACTACATTCTAGAAGTGATACCGATTACAATAGTCAACTAATATCGAGCAATGTGTTTACGAGAAACTACATTCTAGTAGTGATAAGGATTACAATAGTCAACTAATACCGACCAATGTGTTTACGAGAAACCACATTCTAGTAGTGATACCGATTACAATAGTCAACTAATACCGATCAATGTGTTTACGAGAAACTACATTCTAGAAGTGATACTGATTACACTAGTCAACTAATACTGACCAAAGTGTTTACGAGATACTACATTCTAGTAGTGATACCGATTACAATAGTAAACTAATACGTTTCAATGTGTTTACGAGAAACTACATTCTAGTAGTGATACCGATTACAATAGTCAACTAATATGTTTCAATGTGTTTAAGAGAAACTACATTCTAGTAGTGATACCGATTACAATAGTCAACTAATACGTTTCAAAGTGTTTACGAGAAACTACATTCTAGTAGTGATACCAATTACAATAGTCAACTAATACCGACCAATGTGTTTACGAGAAACTCATTCTAATAGTGATACCGATTACAATAGTCAACTACTACCAACCAATGTGTTTACGAGAAACTACACTCTAGAAGTGATACCGATTACAATAGTCAACTAATACCGACCAATGTGTTTACGAGAAACTACATTCTAACAGTGATATCGATTATAATAGTCTACTAATACGTTTCAATGTGTTTATGAGAAACTACATTCTAGTATTGATACCGATTACAATAGTCAACTAATACGTTTCAATGTGTTTACGAGAAACTACATTCTAGAAGTGATACTGATTACAATAGTAAACTAATATCGACCAATGTGTTTACGAGAAACTACATTCTAGAAGTGATATCGATTACAATAGTCAACTAACACCGACCAATGTGTTTACGAGAAACAAAATTCGAGTAGTGATACCGATTACAATAGTCAACTAACATCGATCAATGTGTTTACCAGAAACTACATTCTTGTAGTGATACCGATTACAATAGACAACTAATACGTTTCAATGTGTTTACGAGAAACTACATTCTAGAAGTGATACCGTTTACAATAGTGTGTTTACGAGAAACTACATTCTTGTAGTGATACTGATTATAATAGTTAACTAATACCGATCAATGTGTTTACGAGAAACTACATTCTAGAAGTGATACCGATTACAATAGTCAACTAATACAGACCAATATGTTTACAAGATACTAAATTCTCGAAGTGATACGGATTACAATAGTCAACTAATACCAACCAATGTGTTTACTAGAAACTACATTCTAGAAGTGATACCGATTACAATAGTCAAATAATACCGACCAATGTGTTTACGAGAAACTACATTCTAGTAGTGATACCGATTACAATAGTCAACTAATACCAACCAATGTGTTTACCAGAAACTACATTCTAGTGTTGATACCGATTACAATAGTCAACTAAAACCGAATAATGTGTTTACGAGAAACTACAGTCTAGAAGTGATACGGATTACAATAGTCAACTAATACCGACCAATGTGTTTACTAGAAGCTACATTCTAGTAGTTATACTGATTACAATAGTCAACTAATACCGACCAATGTGTTTACGAGAAACTACATTCTAGTAGTGATACTGATTACAATAGTCAATTAATACATTTCAATGTGTTTATGAGAAACTACATTCTTGTAGTGATACCGATTACAAATGGTCAACTAATACGTTTCAAATTTCAATGTGTTTACGAGAAACTACATTCTAGAAGTGATACCGATTACAATAGTCAACTAATACCGCTTGATGTATTTACGAGAAACTACATTCAAGAAGTGATACCGATTACAATAGTCAACTATTTCCGACCAATGTGTTTACGAGAAACTACATTTCAGAAGTGATATCGATTACAATAGTCAACTAATACCGACCAATGTGTTTACGAGAAACTACATTCTAGTAGTGATACCGATTACAATAGTCAACTAATACCGACCAATGTGTTTACGAGAGACTACATTCTAGTAGCGATACCGATTACAATAGTCAACTAATACCGATCAATGTGTTAATGAGAAACTACATTCTAGAAGTGATACTGATTACAATAGTCAACTAATACCGACCAATGTGTTTACGAGAAACTACAATCTAGTAGTGATACCGATTACATTAGTCAATTAATATGTTTCAATGTGTCTACGAGAAACTACATTCTAGTAGTGATACCGATTACAAATGGTCAACTAATACGTTTCAATGTGTTTACGAGAAACTACATTCTAGAAGTGATACCGTTTACAATAGACAACTAATACCGACCATTGTGTTTACGAGAAACTACATTCTAGTAGTGATATCGATTACAATAATCAACTAATATCGACCAATGTGTTTACGAGAAACTACATTCTAGTAGTGATACCGATTACAATAGTCAACTAATACGTTTCAATGTATTTACGAGAAACTACATTCTAGTAGTGATACCGATTACAAATGGTCAACTAATACGTTTCAATGTGTTTACGAGAAACTACATTCTAGAAGTAATACCGTTTACAATAGTCAACTAATACCGACCATTGTGTCTACGAGAAACTACATTCTTGTAGTGATATTGATTACAATAGTCAACTAATACCGACCAATGTGTTTACGAGAAACTACATTCTAGTAGTTATACCGATTACAATAGTCAACTATTATGTTTCAATGTGTTTACGAGAAACTACATTCTAGTAGTGATACCGATTACAATAGTCAACTAATACATTTCAACTTGTTTACGAGAAACTACATTCTAGTAGTGACGCCGATTACAAATGGTCAATTAATACGTTTCAATGTATGTACGAGAAACTACATTCTAAAAGTGATACCGATTACAATAGTCAACTAATACCGACCAATGTGTTTACGAGAAACTACATTCTAGAAGTGATACCGATTACAATAGTCAACTAATACCGATCAATGTGTTTACGAGAAACTACATTCTAGAAGTGATACCGATTACAATAGTCTACTAATACCGACCAATAAGTTTACTAGGAACTACATTTTAGAAGTGATACGGATTACAATAGTCAAGTAATATCGACCAATGTGTTAACGAGAAACTACATTCTAGTAGTTATACCGATTACAATAGTCAACTAATACCGACCAATGTGTTTACGAGAAACTACATTCTAGTAGTGATACTGATTACAATAGTCAATTAGTACGTTTCAATGTGTTTACGAGAAATTACATTCTAGTAGTGATACCGATTACAAATGGTCAACTAATACGTTTCAATGTGTTTACTAGAAACTACATTCTAGTAGTGATACCGATTACAAATTCGTCAACTAATACATTTCAATGTGTTTACGAGAAACTATATTCTAGAAGTCATACCGATTACAAATGGTCAACTAATATATTTCAATGTGTTTACGAGAAACTACATTCTAGAAGTGATACCGATTACAATAGTCAACTAATACTGACCAATGTGTTTACGAAAAACTACATTCCAGTAGTGATACCGATTATAATAGTCAACTAATACCAACCAATGTGTTTACGAGAAACTACATTCTAGAAGTGATACCGATTACAATAGTCAACTAATACCGACCAATGTGTTTACGAGAAACTACATTCTAGAAGTGATACCGATTACAATAGTCAACTAATACCGATCAATGTGTTTACGAGAAACTACATTCTAGTAGTGATACCGATTACAATAGTCAACTAATACCGACCAATGTGTTTACGAGAAACTACATTTTAGTAGTGATACCGATTACAATAGTCATCTAATACCGACCAATGTGTTTACGAGAAACTACATTCTAGTAGTGATACCGATTACAATGGTCAACTAATACGTTTCAATGTGTTTACGATATACTACCTTATATTATCTAGTTATTAGTGTATTTATATTACTAAATCATCTTCGTTTAGCGGTATCACTATTTGGAAAGTAATATCATTATAAAAAGGCTGCCTAAGTGTTTCATATTAACAATCTGGTAACCAAGGAATTCATTTTAAAAGTATTCTTCCAACAACGTTACAACGAACATAGTAAACATTTCATTTATGTTGTGTCCTTCTTAACTTTTGCTTGAGATTGTGTATTGTTAGTGTTCATTGAAATTCTATTCATGTTGTAGGACTATTTTGTCGACAAATTAATTAAGAAAACTGGAGGTAAAGATTTAGCATTGTCATATTTGACCTTGAATCAAAAGGTATTAACTGAAATTGTAAACCAATTTATATGTGAATTTGGTTTTTTTTTTTGGTTATTTCTCATATTAATGTTGAAATTCTTCGTCTTCAAGCAAGCCACCACGGTTCTAAAATTTCAGATTGAAAAGACGGGGATTTTGATGGAAAAAAGCAGATTAATGAGATAAAAGTACAGTTGATCAAAATGGAACTTCAAGATTGTTTGGAAGGTGAACATGTTCACTTTCTTCAACTCCTTCAGAATGCTGCAGAAGACCTCAAAGAAGCTGAAGAGGAATACAAACAACAGCTGAATAGTTTTTACAATACATAATTAATGGCAAATGAAATTTTTAGTTCAATATGTTTTTAACTATTGGAAATTAATCCGGTTATTTTCATGTAACTATTTTGGTATGACATAGTCAAAAATATGTTATAAGTTATCCAATTTCATATGGCTTATTATTGTTAAATTGTTTACAGTTTGAACCTTTAATAGTCTAAATAATATGTTTGTCCACTACAAATAGAATATTAAAGTCAATTAGTTAGCATAATATCTTGATAACTTGAATGGGAAAATATAAAAAAAAAACATTTTACAAATGTCCCGTTACTGGTACATACGAAAAGTGTTACACACTTTTAATAATTCATAACATAAATTAATTAAAATATAAATATAAATAAATAACATTTGGCCATGACTGAATTGATTGATATATAGTGTTGTCACTTCTTTACTTTTTGCAGTTGGTAGTTTGTCGGCGAAAGCATTGAATTTGTAATCAACAATTTAGCCGACTCTAATAATAATTTATTGGGATTAAATTTACAAAACTATTAAAAAACTTAATCCCTAGTTTATTCATATCAGAAGCATTTAAATTTTGATTATTTTTATTAGATATTTCTAAATTATAACAGTTGGCAAGATCGTGGGCATTTAGTCGGCCACGTGTAGTCATAGACTCATACGTGTTGGAAGAGGGCGAAGTTGATATATTTGGAAATATTATGTATTTATAAAATTAGTTCTAATAATTATATAAAAAATCAATCAATATATTTCGTTTATAACTTTATATATTACATAAATCGGAACCCACTCTATATAAATAAGTGTTGTCTTCATTTAAAACATTGATATCATCAACATCTCTAAAAATTTCAATGGTAATATTTCTTTACAACAATTACTCAATTAGATACTGTTAATACCTTCCAATATATCATTTTATTTAACCTATGTGTTTATACTTTAGGATTCAAGTTTTGACCAATTGATGGAGCTATCAGAGTCTCGTCGTGAAAATGCACTATCAGTGTTGTCCTCCTGGCAAGATGTATTGATTAATTTAATATTATGTTTGTGATTTGAAATATTTATTTAAATCCATGAATTTCATAGATTTTTTTTTTTTAATTATCCAAGCTAGAGAAGCTTCGCCTGAAGCTAAAAATGTCAAAGGCTACAATTTTGCTGGAGAAGGTTCATCTGCTTCAATTCAGGATCATAATGTTCAAGGGCGAAGTTGAGGATGCGGAGGATGCTGAAAAGGAAGCTATTGTTGGAAAATTGTCCAAAGCATTGAGGCTGAAACTGACTACAAGGGTCATTTGAAAATAATTTCTGAAATGTGATTTCTGAAATTTTAAATATCTATCTATCTATCTATATATCTATCTATCTTTTTGTGTTGTGATGATGAACACTCTTGCTTAATGCACGTTGTATTTTGCGCTCTATGTTTAAATATTATGCAATGTTAACTTTGGTTATTATAAATCTATATGTATATGTTTATATATGTTATTTAATCAATTACTATTACAACTTTATTTAATAGGAAAAATTACTCTCTAGTATCATTTTCCATCTACACTTACTCTAAGGTTCAAAATGTTACAATTTTACCCTTACTCACATCCCCACTAAATAATATCCCTGGACGGTTACCCCCATCCCCCAACAAATTAGAAACCCTCCCTAAACCTAGTAGTCACATTCTTTTCCTTCTTTCTCCGCTGCTGCGGCCGCCGCGCTCGCGACCACGCCCACCTCCCCCTCGCTGCTGTGCCGACCTCCCCCTCGCCGCCGTGCCCACCTCCCCCTCCCCGCTGTTGCCTGCCCAATCTTCGATCCGCCATGTTCGCCCACCCCTCCGTCCGTTTAGCTACGGAAAGGTTTTAGGTGCTTTGGGAATTCTAGTTCTTTTATTAGGTTTAGGTTTAATCCTGATTATAATTGTTCATATACATGTTCTCCATAAGGAAAAGGTGAAATCTCTGCTTTCAATTTCAAAATCTCTGATTGATTTTTATATGATTCGTTTTCATTTGAAGCTGAGTGTTGAATTTGATGATTTGATTTGCAGCTTCGATTGATTTGGGACTGGACTTCATTCTCCTTGAAGGATGTACTGCTATAGTGGCCAAATGCACCAACATTGTCTGAAATTCCTCTGAGAGAAGGTTGTAGGTGCTTTGGGAAATCTAGTTCTTTTATTAGGTTTAGGTTTAATCCTGATTATAATTGTTCATATACATGTTATGTTCATGGAATAAAAGTTCCGCATAGTGGGAAAGTTGGTGAGGGGTTTTTTCTTTCTTCTTTAATTTTGTTTCCCAATTGACACTATATATCCTTTGTGAAATCCAAGCTCATAATTCTTATTCCGAACTAATAGCAAAACTTGGTGGTTTTGTTCTATTGATTGGATTTGGACCATATTATTTTTCTGTGTTTGGTGCTGCACAGAAATGTGTTCATGGATGTTTAATATTGTTTCTTGTCCTGTCAATTTTGATTATTGTAGTTCTATTTCAACATTCTTAAACTTGATGAAATTGATTTTTGTGTTGTTTTGGGACATAGGTTGCTGATTATGATAGCAATTGGTAATTTTATGCCACACTCTCTGTTTGTGAAGCATGTGTAGCTTCATACTTCTTGTTTTGCTTAATTGATGGCATTTGCTAAGAAGATGAGTGTTCTTAAGCTCCCCAAATCTACAATGCTATTATAGTGACAAATTGGGTACCTGTTTTCTAATTTCTGCACAGAGATTAACTAGTTCTGCTAGCTTTTGCATTTGAATATTAGTTTTTCTGTAATTTTCAATAATGAAGGGATTTTTTGTATTTCTTTTTGCAGTTTTTCAGTAATTTTTTTTTTGGAAATGGCACTTTTTATGTAATTTGTTGTAGATGTATTTTAATATTTGAGCACGTTTAAGATGACATTATTTGGTTTTTGGGGGCCTGCAGTTGTAATGTCGGGTGTGCATAAATTTTTCTACGGGTTGCAGAATATTTTTTATGGGTGTACAAGTTTTTTTTTTTTTCTGGTGTGCATAATTATTTACGGGTGTGTAGATTTTTTTTTAATGATGTGCATAATGATTAAGAATATACAATTTAATATATATATGAATGCGTAATTTTTTATTGATTGAAAAAAACTAATTAAATAAAAGGACAACGGATTAAAAAAAATAGGGGTGTGCAGAATTTTTTTTACAAGTGTGCAGAATTTTTTTTGGTGTGCAATTTTTTTTATTGGTGTGCAGAATTTTTTTTACGGGTGTGCATAATTTTCTTTTACGGGTTTGCACAATTTTTTACTGGTGTGCATTTTTTTTTACCAGTGTGCAGAATTGTGGGGTGTGTAGAATTTTAAATAAAAGGTCAGATGATTTTTAAAAATATTAGGTGTGCATAATATTTTATGGGTGTGCAGAATTTTTAAATGAAATGGCAGATAATTAAAAAAAATTTGGGTGTACAGAATTTTTTGGCTAATATTAAATAAATTAATTAAATAAAATTACAGATAATTAAAAAAATTAGTAAATTTTAAATTTTGAAATATGCAAATTAAATAAAAGGACAAATATGCAAATTAAATTTGAAATATGCAATTTTAAAAAGTTCAGTAAAATTAAAACTTTAAAATCTATAATTTTTAAAATTTTAAAATATAAAATTATTAAAAATATTGGGTGCAGAAAAATAAGATTTTAAATCTACACATAGACCAATTTTGGTTGTTGGAGCACTTAAGGACATTTAAGTCTTTCCAACCTATTTTTTGGACCTATGAGTAAAAATTAAAAAGGATGATACTTAAGAATAAAAACACTCTATAAATGGCACCCCATTGTCATTGCCCCTATTTAATAACACTTTGATTAATGATTTTCTCGTAATATTAATGTTAATAATATTACAAACAACATTTGTCAGATATATTTACACATTTACAAATTACATTAATTTGTTTTGTTATTGATAATAATTTTTGGTGTGCGTGCATGTTATCAATTTTATTATGTTATGAAATTTTTTGGTTTTTTTTTTTTTATTTAATCAATGGATTTCAAAATAAGATTCAGATGTTTGCTGGACTTAATTAATAATATTATTTTTTTATAGAATGTACAACTAATATTGAAATATCATCATTATAATTATTTTGGAAGTTGTTTTGTTGACATACTTCATCAGATTGTGCGCTGCACCAAATTATACATATTACTATATATTAATATTAGTGTCCCGTGTTCGGCTGTAAACTGTGGACACTGACTGCACACATTTTTTTTTAATAATATAAAATACAGTAGTTATTCACAATTGTTGTGTAATGTGATTTGCTTTATTACTGTTCCCTTCTCAATTTGAATTTTAGTGTTTAGAATAAGATTCGAAATCAGAAGACTTTCAGGTAATTTTTTATTCTTTTAAAACATTACTATAATAAAGTTATACCAAAGAAAAAACATGGATACCTATAACTAGTCTTGGCTTATGGACGCCGGAAGTTGATTATGCGCTTGCTCGTTATTTGTTGCGTGAGAAATCAATTGGCAATTGGAAATTTGGAGTATTAGATAACAATGAAGCTATTATGAATGTTACTCAGAAATTGAATAAAAAAATTTACACAGAAAAATACGACACAAAAAATGTTGCACTTCGAGTTGCATCATTCAAATCTAGGCACGATTACTGGTCCATGATGATAAACACCAAGGGTCATTCGGTATGAGATAGAGACTTCACTACAATTGTAGCGACTACAGAGATATGAGAATTTTGGTTGGATGTAAGTTGTTTATTATTATTATTATTTTTATTTTAGTTTTTTATGAAAGTTATTTTAACATATGTGTTATATATATTATTGTTGTTGGTGTGTTTTTTAAACAATCAAATTCTTATAAAGACTCCGACGAACCATTGTGGGATATGTTAACATTATTGTTTCCAACTCCAACATTACAACCAACCATGTCAGATTGGCGTCGAAGACAAGATATTGATATGCAATATCTATTTGTGTGTATTTTGTTTTTTTTATTATTATATTGAAATTAAATAATTCTATATAGATTTTCGTGTGTGTGTTTTGTTAGTTAATTATGATTACAATAGCAAGAAAGATATCTTATTGGTATTTCTGAGAAGGCCCGTATAACTAAGAACTATAAACTGGACTTATTAAATAATTTTAAGTTCAAGGCCCAACGCATAAAGCCCAAAATGAAATTACTTGTTAATGTATTTTACGATTTTAGCCATACTCTGAAGTCTGAACATATCAGTTACCTCGTGTTTATCTTTCTGTCAAATGGAGTACATAAATTTGCCGACGGTCTACTATCGGCGTCAAACTAGAACAATTGTCAATTCCTTTTGATTCATTCTTTGCCCATACATTTTTCAAGGTAACCAACACTCAATTACTTGATTTTACAGTTGTACGGAAGGGTTTAACATATATTATTCAATGATGTTGGGAAATTTATAGTTTCGATGGAAGTTCCAAAATAGATAATGTAATAGGACCAGTCAAATCTGTTAGCTGACTGATGACATAGATAGCCGATAAGATGACCAGCTGAAGTGTATAGACAGCTGATGTAACAAATAGGTCACATATTGAGGGGGAACTCAATATGTATAGGTTAAGTTTGGTGAAGATCAGCTAACTTGAAGATCAAATGATGAAGATCTTATAATTGAAGCAGATAGTCCTGAAGATCAGATAAGTCATGAAGATCAGAGATTTCGAAGAGCTGATCAATACGAAGCAGACAAGTCAAGACTGAAGACATCAAGACCAGACGACCTACATTCTGAGACTTAAAGAAGAGGTCAGTAAGTTGTGCTAAGACAGCTTACAATCAGATGACCTAAGTCAGATAGGCAGATCAAGATTCTGACTGATCTGTGTCTACTCCATAAGGTGACTACTTCAATGTTACCTTGTACGAGTCAAGTGTTCAGACAAGAAGAATGTCAACCTTGTTGCTTATTCAAGTGCTGCGAATCGTACTTGATAGCCAATGAGAAGTCAACAACACACGTACGGAGTTCTGACAGCTGCAGAAAGGTGGTTCAACTTCAAAGGCTAGAAAGGACAAGCTTGCATGCTTTCGGCCATGCCGCCCCTGAAGCACGTCAAATCCGTGTGCAGACCTACCTTAAATAGATCAAAATTTGAATTTCTCTCCAACGGCTAGTTCGATTTCGTGCTTATAAATATGGGATCAAACCTTCATAGTAAGGTTACAGAAATTATCATCAAGCTCAACCACAAGCAATTTCCGCTCAAAGAACACCAAATCGAAGATTTATTCTTAAGTGTTCATCCCTTAGTTCTTAGCAAGAATACTTATCCTCTAGCTATAGGCTACTTAGAAGATAGGATAGTATTCCAGTTGGAACAAAACAAATCTTATACCCAATCACTGTTAGGTTAAGTTTGTTATAGCAGGATTTCTATATAGGGTATTTTAGACTAGATTTCTGGGATTGGTTGAGTGAGAACTCGTTAAATATGTGTTGGTTGTATTGTGTTGGAAAACATTAAACTAAGTTCAGTTGGTTAAGTTGGTGCCCCTGCTGATAGAGAAGAGTGGACGTAGGACAAGTTGTCCGAACCTCTATAAATCTGTGTGCCTTTAATCTACTTTACACTTACTTGCACACTACTCTTGTTATCTGCATGCATATTTTGTACCAGGATCAGACTAACATCAAGCTACTGATCTGATCAGCTTAACACTTTAGTTATCTGATTCAAACCAGATTGGTCGGAATCTTTAGTTGAGTAAAACTGGTTTTCACACGGGTTAACTAATCTTCCGCACCATCAGTTAAACTTAAAGACGCCGAACTGATCTGCTTTTTAGATCAGTTAAGTCGGATATCAGTCCAAACTTATCCACTTCGCACTCTGATCAGACATACGTGCAAATCACATCTGATTCACGAAAAGTTTTTGAAGTCTATTCACCCCTCCCCTCTAGACTTCAACCCTCACTGAAACCCATTCGGGACCTACAAGTGGTGTCAGAGCAGTGGTTCTTCCGACCACTGGCTTTGAATATCGTTGGTTCTTGAGGAAGAACCTTTATGGTCACTTGAACTGATCTTTGAAAACCTTTTTCAAAACTCATATTCTTCCAAAATCACTTCAAGCATGGATAACACTTCAGGTATGCACCATAATCTACCCATGTTTTCTGTTGATGAGTATGCAGATTGGTCCATCGACATGAGAGACTATCTGGGAGTGATCAGCAACAGAATGGATGAGATTCTTGAGATAGGATCGATTATCATCTATCACTTTAACCCAGCTGAAGCAGGACGAGATCCTACTCAACCAGTTGGAGCAAGAATCAGAAAGAGTCCCTCTCTGATGGATGCAGATGAGAGGAAATTGTCTAATCTGGATACTATTGCTAGACACCTCATCATGAAAACCATGGATGCTACTACAAGAGAGAAAGTGAAGTACCTGAAGACAGCTAAGGAAGTCTGGGATACACTTGCTGAAATCTACAGAGGAAATGAACTGATCAAAGACAACAGACTGCAAGCTGAGCTAGTTGTATTTGAGAAACTTAAGATGCTGCCGAATGAAAAAGTTGATCAATTTGATGGAAGGATCACATGAGGAGTCAATCGACTTCGTGATCTTGGACGAGTAATGTCAAAAAAGGATATCAACTACAAGATTCTCAGATCGTTGACTAAGAAATGGGATACCCCAGGTGACCGTGATTAAGGACTGTCAAGATATTGCTACCATGAAGCCAAATGATCTAATCCTCAGTTTGAAAGCCCAGGAGTTCGACCTGATAGAGAGAGGACAAGGATCAGATGATGTCCCTGCTGAAGCTGCTGCAAACTCAGCTAAATCTGTTGCATTCCAGGCAACTAGCAGCAGTTCACGAATCGTGGAACCTGTTGGAAACATCATCAGCCAGGCCGAACAGATTGCACTCCTAACAAGGAAACTTGAACGAACAAATGTTCAGATGGGCAAGTACAAAAAGTTCTATGATGACTATCGACGAAGCAGATGAAGAGATCGAAGATCTTCTGACAGATCACAAGAGACATATCGTTCTTCAGATGATAGGGACAACAAAATAGATGACCGAAAAGATGATCGGAGAGAGGATCGTAGAGAGAGCAGACGAGATGAAAGATCAGATAAGAGAGGTTCTGATTATAGACAAAATGGAAAGTCTCCTGACAGATCATACCGAAGAAATGATTCACCAAATAGAAGAAATTCTGGAGATTCAAGGGTTTGCTACAACTGTCAGAAACTGGGTCACTACAGTGCTGATTGCCCCGATCTGACTCCCAAAGAAGGAGAAGAGAAACGGAACAGAAGAGAACAAAGGTACCGAGACAAAAAAGCCATGGTTGTAAACACATCTGAAATTGACGATTCTTATCTGCCATCAGATGACTCTGGATACTCATCTGTTGAAGATTTCTGTCTGATTACCACAACTGACGATGTCGATGATTTGAACTTCTCATCTGATGACGACATCTGTCTGATGGCCAGAGAAACTGACCAGTCTGAGGTAATCTCTAAACCTTCTGTGGTTTCCTGTTCTACACCTGTTGTTCTTAGCACATCAATGGAGAGATTAACCTGCAAGTCTACAATGACCAATTGCTTGATGATCTCTCTAATGCAATAGATACTTATACACGAGTGGAAGTTGAGAACGATAACCTAAGGGCTGAGAATATTCGGCTTGTCAAGGATATTGAAGCTAGTAAAGCAGCTGAACTAAAATCAGCTGAAACTGTTCAGAAGATGACTAAAGAACTGGAGGTTCTGAAAGTCAGTACTACTGATCAGGAAAAGATGATTAAGGAACAGTTGGCTTTCAATGAACGACAAGCTGGAGAACTCAAAGTCCTTCAGGCTAAGTTTGATGAACTTTTCCGACTACATGAGAATCTGAAAATATCTGAGGACAATTTGCGTAAGAAAATAGAGGTTTTCACGAAATCTTCTAAGACTGTTCAAGATCTGAACAACTATTTTCGTACGCCAATTGAAAAGAAGGGAATTGGGTATGAGAACCCTTCTGGATCCTCAAAATCCCTATCTGGTTCACATTAGAAAAGTGTACCAAACGAGTTTCTGATCAAGATACACGAAAAGCCAAATCTGTATCAGATAAGGGAAAATGATCAGCTGACCAGGCAAGGCAAGTGCCGGATCAAAAAGGGAACATAAATGGACCCCAACTGATGAGACACCAGCCGAGGAATCAACAGAAGAATCTTGTTCTTCTGAAGAGACCTCAGCCAAATCAGCAGAGTAGGCCTCAGTCTGGACCATCTCGTAAGGGACCGTATCAGCTGAAGTCAACTCAATCCAAGCTGCCTGACAAGCAAGCTAATGGTAAACTGCTAAGACCATCTATGCCAAAAAGATATGAAACTTTTAATGGTAGCAGTCGTACCTACCCTTACAATCAAAAACCTAGGGCTGCTGCACCTGAGCCCCACTGGATTAAAAGAAGACAAGTTTCAATGAAAAATCCCAAGTCTTCTGATTCATCCAAGGCTCACACTAATAATCATACTGATCAGATTTCATATGAAGAAACGTATGATTATGTAGATGTTTATGGGAGACAAATCAAACATTTTGTATTCAACAAAGGTGCCAGATTTGTGTGGATCCCGAAAGGTACTTCTAACCCCCCAGGACCCAATTCTACTGGGGTACCTAAAATCTGATTTGCTCACAGGCTCGAGTGGGACTGGCTAATAAAGGAGGTGTACAAGCAACTATCTGCTACATAGATAGTGGATGTTCAAGGCACATGACTGGAAGTCAACATCTCCTCAGCAACTACATTGAGAAACCAGGCCCACAAGTTCTCTTTGGAGATGACAACTTTGGTTTCACCAGAGGAGTTGGAACCTTAGTGAACGATAATGTACAGGTTACAGGTGTTTCATACGTTGATGTCTTAAGACACAACCTGTTATCTGTATCACAGTTCTGCGACAACGGATTTAATGTTGAGTTCTCTTCAGATCAATGCACAATCAGAAATCGAGCGACTCAACAGATTTTGCTAACTGGCTCCAGAAAAGAAACGATTTATACAGCAGATTGGGATAGTTGTCCAAGAAATGCATGCTTGATTGTTAAGAGTTCAAAAAGCTCCAGTTGGCTCTGGCACAAGAGAATGAGCCATCTGAACTTTGAAACTCTTAACAAGATAGCAAGGATGTCCTTGGTTGAAGGTCTCCCGAATGAAGTATTCTCTAAGGATCAGACATGTGTCGCATGTTAGAAGGGAAAACAAGTAAAAGCTTCATTCAAAGGGATACCTTCTCCTCCATCCAGCAGAGTATTACAACTGCTCCATATGGATCTATTTGGACCAGTTACGCCTTTTAGTTTCAGTGGACGCAAATACACTCTAGTGGTCGTGGATGATTACTCCAAGTTCACCTGGGTTGTATTCTTATATAAGAAGAGTGAAACTAAAACAAAGTTACCTGAACTTCTCAAGAAGATTCAGAATGAGAAGGGTCTCAGCATAGTGAAAATTAGATCAGACAAAGGTACGGAATTCTTGAACCAGTTTATATCTGATTTTTGCTCTGAGTTTGGTATACAACATGAGATATCAGCTGCAAGAACACCACAACAGAATGGCGTAGAAGAAACAAGAAACAGAACACTTAAAGAAGCTGTACGCACCATGTTAGCTGAACGTGCAACTAAAAGTCGTTTCTGGGCAAAAGCTATCAATACAACATGTCAAATGTAGAACAGATGTTCTCTGACTAAGATTCACTTTAAGACACCTTATGAACTGTGGAAGGGCAGAAAACCTCGTGTTTCTTACTTCCATGTTTTTAGGTGCAAGTGTTTCATACACAACAATGGGAAGAGTTAGTTAAGAACCTTCGATGCCAAGTCAGATGATGGTATATTCTTAGGATATTCCTCAACTAGCAAAGCATTTAGTGTTTTCAACAAACAAACCCTAGTTGTGGAAGAAACACCTCATGTGGTCTTTGATGAGTCAACATCTGATCAAGAGAAATCTGCCGCAGAACAAGATGTACCAGGCAAACCAGATTCACTGAAAATGGATCAGTTAAGGCTCAAAGGAAAGGATCCAAAATACGTTACTGTATATGTTCCTAACTTTGACCTTGACGATTCACCAGGTCAGTCCGACCCCAAGGTAAGTACAACTGTCAGTGAAGAAGCTGGTACAACTGAGACAGTAACAACTGAACCATCTGGTTCAGGGGGAACACCTGATGTTCTGGCGGACAGACTTCATCACATGATGAATCTAACATCAGCTGAGACATGTCCATGCCAAGTGGATCCTACTCCAGTACCTCTCCCAGTCTCTAGTGATGAATCTTTATAAGAAGAGGATGATGTTCTCCAAACTGATGATAATCAGGACAGAAGGACTTGGATAACCAGTCATCCAACTGATCTGATCATCGGAGACCCATCTGATAGAGTCAGAACTAGACATCAGATTGGTGAAAGTGCAATGTATTGTTGTTATCTGTCTTTGAAGGAACCACTCACTGTTGAAGAAGCTCTATCTGATGCAGGTTGGATTTTGGCTATGCAAGAATAATTAGAGCAGTTTGAGAGGAATCAAGTTTGGGAACTTGTAGACAGACCAACTCACCAAGATGTGATTGGAACTAAGTGGGTATTCAAGAGCAAGAAGGATGAGCACAATGTAATAACCAGAAATAAGGCAAGACTTGTTGCTAAGGGATATTCGCAATCAGAAGGGATTGATTATGATGAAACCTTTGCACCAGTCGCTCGTCTGGAATCCATTCGGTTGTTTCTGGCCTATGCAGCTCATAGGGGATTTATTGTGTATCAGATGGATGTAAAGAGTGCATTCTTAAATGGGGTACGAGCTGAGGAAGTTTATGTTGAACAACCTCCTGGCTTTGAAATGAGCAACCAAGTGTACCGTTTAAGAAAAGCTCTTTATGGACTGAAACAGGCTCCAAGAGCTTGGTATGATACGCTATCCCAGTTCTTAATAGAGAATGAATTTACCAAGGGCTTGATTGATCGGACCTTGTTCAGAATAGAAGATGGAGTTGACATTCTCATGGTTCAGATCTATGTGGACGACATTATATTCGGTTCTCCCAATCAGAAGCTATGTGAGAAATTCAGTAAGCTGATGCAAGGGAAATTTGAGATGTCCATGATGGTTCAGATGAGCTACTTTCTAGGTCTTCAAATCAACCAAGATCACACCGGAATATTCATCTTCCAGGCAAAGTACACTAGGAATTTGTTGGCTAAGTATGGAGTTCAGAATTGTAAAGAAGCCAAAATTCCAATGATGACTGCATTTAAGATGGACCCAGATGAAGGTGGTAAGAAAACTAATCAGAAAGAGTATAGGGCTTTGATTGGATCTTTATTATACCTAACTGCAAGCAGACCAGATATAACCTTCGCAGTAGGTGTATGTGCCAGATTTCAGGCTAACCCCAAACAAAGCCACCTAGACGCAGCTAAGTGGATTCTTAAGTATCTGAAGGGTACTGTAAACTTAGGTTTATGGTATCCAGTAGATGATAATCTAGAGCTTAGTGGGTACTCTGATTCTGATTATGGAGGATGTAGGATAGATAGGAAATCTACATCAGGTACTTGTCAGTTTTTGGGAAGCAAGCTGGTCTCGTGGTTTTCTAAGAAGCAAACATCTGTTGCCACATCTACTACTAAGGCAGAATATATGGCTGCTGGTAGCTGTTGCTCCCAACTGCTCTGGCTTTGTCAGCAGCTGAGGGACTACAACATAATTGCTACCAATGTGCCTATCTTCTGTGACAGTAATAGTGCAATTGCTATCACTCAGAACCCAGTTCTGCACATAAGATGCAAGCATGTGGACATCAGACACCATTTTATCCGAGACCATGCAGAAAAGAAGAACATCAGAATGGAAAAGATCCATACTGATAAGTAAAGAGCTAATATCTTAACGAAGCCCCTAGCTGAAGTCAGATTCGGGGAATTATGTAATGAGCTGGGACTACTGGACTTAGGAGATGAAGCACCAGAGTATTTTGGTGGCTTGATCTCAAATATCAATTGGTTAAGAAACTGACAGAAGAAAGAAGGTCAGATGAAGGGGGAACTCCATCTTATCTGTAGGATCAGTTGGGTACTGATCAGATAAGATCAGTTACAAGGAACAGCTAAAGAAGGAACTTCAACTGATAAAGTTGATGCAGAAAGAGGGTTTATCTGATGAGGGTCTACCTGACAAAAACATTGTTGGGAAAATTTGCTAAGGTATAGGCTACACAGTAAGATCAACAAAATCAGAAGAGTTGGATCAGATACGAGTGGTAACTGGTTGATTACAACAATTACCAGTCACATACGTTCTCTGTTTACATTTATCTGATCTTATCTCCTTTCTGCAATAATTACTGTTCAAGCCGCTTTATGACGCAAGCACTGCAAACATTAAATGCGGACGTGGGGTTTGTGTATTTAATAGCATTTAATGCATATTTTTCACGTCCAAATATATTCCGTATTTATTCCCAACCGCACGGTTCTTTCACTTTACGGCCGCTTAATCTAAGCCGCTACTTTTGAAAACCGAATACTCAAGTATTTGTGGAAATGTGTGCAAAATATTTTCCCTCCTACTATTTAAACCCTAAACACTGTTATCGACCTTTCATTTTTTTTCTCTCGAAACTCTCTACAAATTCTCAAGAGCAAATTTACTTCAATCCTTTTAAAAATCATACGAATCGATTCACGAATTCAAAATCTACAAATCGATTTCTGGTAAATTTAAAAGTGTTTGCTATGTTATCTATATGTGTTTTCACTGTTCTAAGCTTATGCCGAATATGTTTATATGCAATGTGTTACACAATATGATTTTGAGAATACATTTTTTTTAACACATTCATGTTGATTTCTGAAATTAAATGCTCATACATGAATAAATGGTTTCTGTAATACTCTGTGCAATAGTTCAAAGTGATTGAGTTCTTGGATTGACTGATAGTATAATGTTCATAGTAAATATCCAAACTCATCTTCATATTCATAATATGCAGAAAATGGCACAATTATTGGCAAAATCTAGACAAGGAAAGAAGATGTGCAATTTCTTATCAATGAAGAAAGATATCATTGACGAGAAATATGTCATCTTCAATACTACAAATGATGTAAAATCCAAGGAGATACTGGAATGTCTCCGGGCTGTTGGTCTTGAAAAGCTGTGCTATCGTCATCTGGAGATAGTTCACACTTACGAAGCCCTGGAGTTCCTGTACAATCTTGAAGAAACTGATGAGGGTTTTCTAAAATCAACCGTCGGAGGTATTGACTTCACGATCATTGATGAAGATTTCTCAAGAATCTTTGGTCTCCAATCTGGAAGCGTAGATCCAACCACTTTCTCAACGGGGATAGAAGAGAAAGCTTATTTGCGAGATGCCCTCTTGAGACTGGCAAACAATGATCAACTATTTAATGTAAAAGCCCCTTATCTGAGGAGGAAGTACAAGCTATTGTTCGAAATCGTGTCCAAAGTGATTCTCTGCATCACTCACAGCTTAGATGCGTTAACTACTGCGAAGATGAACGTGATGACTACTATTATCAACAAGGCTGATAATCTGGACTGGCTAGGATTGATCAAGGGACGGATCGTCAAGGAGGCTAAGAAGTTCGGTCTGGATGACAGCAACAACGTAGTGCTGGCCTCCAAGTGCTCTTATATTCACAAGATCTCAATTCTGATTGCGGAAAAGCTTCTGTCGAACTTTGAATGGAAAGAGGAGTGAACGAAAATTTATCTGGCAAGATAGAAGGCCATCCTTCTAAAAGATGAAGCACTCCCAGGACAATCAGACGAGGATCCTACTCCTTATGCCCCCAAACCGAGAGGACAAGGCAAGATGGCTAAGGTTGCCACATCTTCCGTACAGTCAGACACGGCTGCTACAAAGAAACACAAGGTTCTGTCCAAGAAAATAGAAAAATCTGAGAAGAGGCAGAAGAAGATAACTTCAATTTTGCTCAAGGCAATTGTGGAACCTTCTGTGCCGGTGCTTGAAGAAGCTGAATCTGGTCGTGAGATTGTTGAAAAGACAAGGTGACTCATCTGGAATCAGAAGTGGAGGTCGCTCCCAGTTCAGAGAAGACTACAAGTGTGAGCAGGAAAGCTGTTCAAGAGGAGTTAATGGTTGAAGGAACTGGAGAAGGAGGAACTGAGAAGGTGGACGAGACCGTAGCTGAGTCATCTGGGTCAGAATCTCCATCTGATTCTGTACCACTCAGCTCGATATTCAGGAAAGAACGCTCACCAACACCCACCTCAAAATAACTCTCACCCCACCTCAGGCGACAGAGCCCACTTCTGCCTTACCTCCCTCTTCACATCTGGAACAGACACCTGCTTCTGAACCAGAACCAGTTGTTCCCACTATGGAGGAGCCGACAGCACCAGAGGCTGAATTGATCGAAGAACAGCTGATTGTGGAGACTGAGCCCGCAGATGAAAGATACGTCTCTGTCTCCCATAATCCATTCAATACAAAGACTCAGCTGGGAACACCTGAGGAGGAAGATCCCGTGGTTTACATTATGCAGCAGCGGGTTAAAGAGTATCTGGTTGAAATTTGTCCTGATCTTATAAACCATCCGGGTCCTAGGGAAAATATTGAGAAGATTGTGTTCTGGAGGGATATAAGGCTGAAGACTGTGGAAGAATTCTTGATTCTGATGAAGTCCCTTCCAGAAGATTACTTCGTTGATCTGGAGGCGAGATACTTAGCACAGGCTGGTGTGGAGAGTGTGGTCGAATTGGCCTCTGATGATGATATCAGATGGCTAATTCATGATCCCTCAGGAAGAAGATTGGGAAGAAAAAGAGTACCAATTTGTGCAAGCTGCCGATGAACTATGCATGGGTGAAGCAGATGGGACCCAACCTGGCGAGGCTTCAACATCTGGGAAGACGACTGTTCTTGATGACAGTTCACTCGAGCTAATTGCATCGAAAGTTCAGGAGGGAGTGAAGTCATCTATCGAAGAGAAGTTTACAATCCTTTCAACTTATCTGATGGCTAAATTCAGAGAGGAACAACAGACCCTTGTGGCTGCAGAGAGACAACTAACGATGGAAAGATCTTACATCTTCATGATTCAATCACCGAGTCAGTTTTGGCGCGCACAAATTTGGTAGCTGAGAAGACGAACTTGCAGGAGTCTATGCTCTCTGATATAGTGACACTGTTGGAAAGTGTCTGGTCGTCTCTGGAGATGAAAGACACTTCTGTTGGCTTAGGATGGAAGAGATTCGTGGCCTCAATCAAGAGTGCCAGGAAGCTAATAGAAGAAGGACTGAACAAGATCCTTGAGCCCACTCCCTCCACAGTGCAGATCACCCTTCTCGAGGTTGAAGAAGTCAGGCAAGAGATGAGGCAACATTTCAAAGATTTAAATGCCAGACTGACGACCCTTTTCGATGCAACCAAAAAAGGGGAAGAGAAAGAGAGAGAAAAACAGCTACAACTGATTCCTGTGCCTTCTGCTGGAACTTCCGATGAACCTGCTGGTCCTGCTCCTTCTGTTGCCATGCCAGAACAAGTCTTACCAACTGTGAGTATTCCTGACACCGAATTGGTGGAACTCTTTCAGAGAGTTGAACAACATGGAGAAGCCTTATCAGCTCAAGACAAGATCCTTTCCGAGCAGAAAGTCACTCTATCTGATGTTGTGCAAAGAGTTGACAGGATAGAAGATTTCTCTTCGTTTGTTCAAAAAAGGCTTGATGCTGAAGATCAGTCTAGGAGCCTTGAGTTGGTGAAGAAACTTGCTGAAGAAGAATCTGCCGAGGCTGAGGCACAACTAAGAACAAGAAAGAAAGGAAACAAGTTGTTGAGTCATCTCAACCTCCTAGGCAGACAAGGTCAAGGACGCAGCTGTCTACAGCTCAGGAGGAAGAAAGGAAAGAAAGAAGGGCAGTGGTTGAAGCAGCTGATAGAAAGAAGAAATTAGAAAAAAGCAAAGGCCTTCACACTCGATATATTCGAAGGTAGAAGAAGAAAGTTGCTGCAGAGAAGGATGTTTCTTGGGAGGAGAAAGCTTTGCCTGCCCCGATTAAAGGCATTCTTTGCCGAAGGAAGGATTTATTGCCGGAATGGGAAAGAGTCAGAGGTGAGTGGCTGATCGATGCTTATGTTCTGGAAAAGATCCCTATCTCATCTGATCAAGGGGAACTCAATGTTGAGTTCAGAAAATGGCTTGAACTGAAGTATCCCTAGATGTACGACATTGCTATGCTTGAAGGAGAGAAGATGGGACTGATCCCTGAGGCACCTCCATTCGAGACCATCATTCCACCTCTTCGGGCAGACAAGTCATTTGATCCAGTGAGATTTAGTTGGGGTTATACTGAAAAGTATGCTTTTACTTTGTATAACCAAACTTAAGTTTCTTATTTATTTACTGAAATAAATTATTTAATCACTGTTGCATTAAATATGAATGAATGTTATATATGTTTATTGCAAACCCGTTCAATAAGACAATACGTATTACGTTGTAGTTAATTTGGTGATACCCGATCACTGAAGATCAAATTAACAGCCCTCGTAATTAAGTACAAATTCACAACCCAGATGAAAATGAACGAACCATCATGAACGGTTGAAGTGTGAGACCCAGATTGACTTGTCTTGACCAAGGGATCACACTAGCGCATTTAGGTGCGTTGAATGAGGACCTACAGGAGGACAAATTCTTTGGTACTGAATATACAAGAATTAGACCTCAGTGGTGCATTATTTCTTAATCTCCGTCCCTTAAATAGGATCGTGTGAAATTAATAACTATTTCTTTGATTTATGATGGGAAGAGAGTCAATGCGGTTCGATACCTTATATATTGGGCAATATTATTAATTACATGACGATTGCTGACATTTAATACGGAGAATCGCGTGCAAGTACATCTTGCTTGATTTGTCCCCTTGGTGGGCTCATATCCTTTATCATACCAAATCTTGCAAGTGAAAATTTATTTCCGGTATGAATAATAATGTTGAGTTGTCTTTACTCCAATGACAAAGATGTTAATTAATATAAAGCTTTTTCAGTGGCTTAATTAATTAATTGACTAATATAATCTTAAACGCGGGAAATAATGATCGGGAGCCATGTTATATGTGAAATCGTAATATGGGTTAAGATGGATAGTTCAATATTAATTTTATAGTGGAGTAAATTAATATTAATGGACTTAAATAATATTTGGCCCAAATATTAAAGCTTCATAGTCCATTGAAGGTCCAATCTTAATTCTCCTAAAGGCCCCTCAAATAGCCCAAAATAAAGTCCAATTAATGAGAGAGAGAATAAAATATTCTTGCTATATTTCCAAGCAAGATTTTTGAAAATTTGTATATTAAAAGGAAGAAAAGATTGTCTTGATTTTCTTGTAGATATTTTATGGAAAGAGATAATTATTGTAGGAATACACAATTATCCCATAAATTCAAGAAGTCATAGCTTGACTCCTTTAATATTGTAGTTTTCGAAAATTATGAGGTAGAAGAGGGGAAGAGATTTTTATGGAAAATTTAATTAAAGAGAAAAGAATATAGAAGATATATTCAAGATTTCTTGGAGACCAAGAAAAGATTTTCTTCCTTATTTTCCTAGACCTAACTTTCGCCCCCCTCCTCCCTATTTATAGGGGATGAGCTCATCATTCCCAAGTGCAATTCCATGTGTTGGAAATATTAGAAATCCACAAAGGTGATAGCAAAATATTTAATTTCTCTCCCATTAAAATCGTTCGTGCAAATCCTCCCACCGGATAACGTTCGTGGACGCTGGGATATATTTGGGAAGGCTCTTGGGTTGATCCATCGTCTAAAAGGTTGTTTCTACAAGAGGTTAGTAATCCCGTAACTCCTAGTTCCGCATGTTTAGGATTTAGATGAATTACGTGTACGCATGTCGTTTAATTATTATGTTGAATTGATTTAGGATTAATTCATGTAATAATTAATTATTTAATCTAAATATGTATTTAAAAATCATATCGAATAGATCCGGACACCCTATTTTCCAACAGATTTAAGAAGCTATATTATGAGTTCGCCAAGATGGGTGGAATCATAGAAAATGATCGACTTGCCGCTCTGATGGAAAGGATGTATAAGGTTTTCCTCATCCCTACAGATCTTCAGAAATTCAAGCAGAGAGATTGAAGACAACCAGAAGACTGCTTTAGAATCATATAAGTTTTTGTTTAAGAGATGATGTATCTTGTAATCACTACTCTATATATAAAAGCTTTTCTTTTCCGATTCTAAGACAACTTCTCATTGTCTTCTATATTGCGTGTCGTTATTAGTTTATCTATTTTGGTTATCTATTTTTCTGATTAACTGTTTTGGTTCCATCGAAAAGGGGGAAATTGTTGGGAAATTTATAGTTTTGATGGAAGTTCCAAAACAGATAATGTAATAGGACCAGTAGGATCTGTTAGCTGACTGATGACATAGATAACCGATAAGATGACCAGCCGAAGTGCATAGACAGCTGATGTAACAGATAGGTCACATATTGAGGGGGAACTCAATATGTATAGGTTAAGTTTGGTGAAGATCAGCTAACTCAAAGATCAAATGATGAAGATCTTGTAATTGAAGCAGATAGTCCTGAAGATCAGATAAGTCATGAAGATCAGAGATTCCGAAGAGCTGATCAATACGAAGCAGACAAGTCAAGACTGAAGACATCAAGACCAGATGACCTACATTCTGAGACTTAAAGAAGAGACCAGTAAGTTGTGCTAAGACAACTTACAATCAGATGACCTAAGTTAGGTAGGCAGATTAGGATTCTGACTGATCTGTGTCAACTCCATCAGGTGACTACTTCAATGTTACCTTGTACGAGTCAAGTGTTCAGACAAGAAGAATGTGAACCTTGTTGCTTATTCAAGTGCTGCGAATCGTACTTGATAGCCAATGAGAAGTAGAAAGCACACGTACGGAGTTCTGACAGCTTCAGAAAGGTGGTTCAACGTCAACTGCTAGAAAGGACAAGCTTGCATGCTTTCGGCCATGCCGCCCCTGAAGCACGTCAAATCCGTCTGCAGACCTACCTTAAATAGACCGAAATTCGAATTTCTCTCCAACGGCTAGTTCGATTTCGTGCATATAAATATGGGATCAAACCTTCATAGTAAGGTTACGGAAATTATCATCAAGCTCAAGCACAATCAATTTCCGCTCAAAGAACACCAAATCGAAGATTTATTCTTAAGTGTTATCCCTTAGTTCTTAGCAAGAATACTTATCCTCTAGCTATAGGCTACTTAGAAGATAGGACAGTATTCCAGTTGGAACAAAACAAATCTTATACCCAAAATCTGTTAGGTTAAGTTTGTTATAGCAGGATTTCTATCTAGGGTTTCTAGATTAGATTTCTGGGATTGGTTGAGTGAGAACTCGTTAAATATCTGTTGGTTGTATTGTGTTGGACTAACACATTAAACTAAGTCCAGTTGGTTATGTTGGTGCCCCTGCTGATAGGGAAGAGTGGACGTAGGACAAGTTGTCCGAACCACTATAAATCTGTGTGCCTTTAATCTGCTTTACACTTACTTGCACACTACTCTTGTTATCTACATGCATATTCTGTACCAGGATCAGACTAGCATCAAGCTACTGATCTGATCAGCTTAACACTTTAGTTATCTGATTCAAACCAGATTGGTCAGAATCTTTAGTTGAGTAAAACTGGTTTTCACACGGGTTAACTAATCTTCCGCACCATCAGTTAAACTGATAGATGCCGAACTGATTTGCTTGTCAGATCAGTAAGTCGGATATCAGTCCAAACTGATCCACTTCGCACTATGATCAGACATACGTGCAAATCACATCTGATTCACGAAAAGTTTTTGAAGTCTATTCACCCCTCCCCTCTAGACTTCAACCCTCACTGAAACCCGTTCGGGACCTACAAATGATATCTGGATAATTTTTGAATTGTGGTAGGTTTTATGAACTCAATTTATTTATGTATGTATAACACACACTTCATTTTTTTTGTAGATATTCATGTTATTAGGGTATTGGATTTGATTTATTGTGGTTTATATTAATTCCTAATCATAACTGAAAAGTGTAAAATTTGATGACTTCGTATGATAACACTGTTACTTGAGCTCATATTATAACTCAATCGTTCCCTCAATCCACAAATTTTATGGGTCTGATTATATCCCAATAACAATTAAGTGTGTTGTTCTATTTTAAGAATATGGCATTTCTTAATTTTCATGAACAGTAAAGTAAATGAATGCATGAATTGGGGATTTGAATATTTTTAAATTAAATTCAATTGTTGTTGGTTTATATGTTTTGTAACATGTTGCAGTTAGTTAGAAATGACCATGTTTAATATAGAAGATTGTATTCCTGCAAGAGTTCACACATGTGCTCATATAGACGACATTATATCGACAATAAAGAATGGTTTGGGTGTAGAAAACATGAAAAATTTGGAGAAGTCGTGTTTCGGCCCATTTATGAAGTTGCCAAGGATACAATATAAAGGTCAATTGTACCTCTCTCTGCTGTACATACAAGACATGTCCGGATCCAGGTCTAATTTAGTTTTCAATGTAAACAATCGATTGGCAGGATTTGGCCCACAGGAATTTTCATTGATTACCGGTCTTAGTTTTGGTAACTTCATTTACATACCTAGTACTTCAAAATTCTACACTGATATATTTCGTGGCAAAAAGGAGGCTTTTTTTAGCAGATATTGAGAATGCATTCAGAAAGGTTGTTGATAAAGAATCGGAAAACAAACTGAAATTGGCCATGCTTCTAATTATATATGGACTGCTGCTTCCACGCCACCAGACACGTAAGACTATTGAAGAACAATACACCCACTTGGCCGATGATTTTGATTTATTGAATAACTTCCCATGGGGACGTTTAGCTTACGAGTTTCTTGTGAAGAATGTACGGGATATAATGGAAAGAGTCAAGGAGAAAAATGTAATTGAACAAAGCATCGATGATGGGAAGAGGCCGTATATTGACTGCTACGAATTTGTTCATGCAATCCAAACATGGGATGAAGCAATACCCACCATTGGCAATTTCTGTGCATCCAGGACTGCAGAAACAAACAAAGAATACCCAAGAATGTTGTGGTGGACATGCAAAGATAAAGTTTCATTGGGAGATATGAGGAGACATATATTCATAACGTCAACAGCAGGTGACCGTCTGTCAGATAATGTACGTGTAATATGTGTACGATTATACACGAATCTTTAATTTTATAATAATATATGTTATGATTTTGTATTATGGATTCATAATTATTTATTTATATGTATTTTTTTTGTACGAGATCAAGATACAAGTGAATCAGAAATTGGAATCGAAGGAATGCGAGAAGAATTTTCCATATTACTTAAGCTCTGTGCAGTGGGAGAATGATCATCCACCACCACCACCTCCACCTCAAACTAAAAATCATACTTCAGTAAACACTAGACGAAGTAGACGAACAAAAGGTAAGCGTCGGTTGACTATGAGTTCAAATGAGGAAAGTGAGTTGGAGGAGAATGAACAAGAAAATATGGCAGAATGTAGCAAAAACCAACAAAAATCTAAGAAAGGTATAAGAGCTGAAATTGATGAAATAAAAGTTCGATAGACTGATATTGCTGGAAGACAGGATGAAATTGTTGTCATGTTGAAAACAATCATGAATCATATTGGACTAACAATTCTTTTAAATACTCGAGAACGGAATGCAGCATCGTGGTCCCTGCGATGAACGAGTAATGTGTTAAACAATAGTCAATTAAAGTTTTAAATATATTCAGATATATATCTTGTCGAATTGATAATCTTGTAATATTTTTTTCTTATTAGGACGATGGAGAAAATCAGGCATCACCGCCTGTTTCGGATGAAGAAAAAAGTCAACACGAACCAGAGGTTATTTGTCAAATTTTTATTGAGTATTGAACTCATATGTAATGTACTATAAAATAATTTATAACGACCTAAGACATTTCAGAATCAACTTGAGGATTATGCAACTCCAGTTGAAGACGGTTTGTTTTCAGCATATGATGTTGAAGACGGAGAAATCGAAAACCAGGTTTTAAAATGTTAATTTTATTCCATTTCATTAAATGTAATCCATTTTTGTAACTTGAACTGTTAATCAAAAAGAACAAACGATAGGATGATCTACAAAAAGATTTACAAACTTCTCTGGGCGTTGGACATGAACATGGACAAGACCAAATCTAGGTTAGGGTGTTGAGTTGTTTAAATGCACATTCTACATTTAGTATATATTATTATTTATCGTTCCCTCTAGAAATTTCAGTCTCCGCGTGATGATAATACAACTACCGAGAGGGGATTATTTTCTGAACACAATGACATGGACTATACTGCAACGATATACAAAATAATTGTAAGTTAATTAATTATTTGATATAATATAATATAATATCAAACACTTCCGTGATTTTTTATTTAATTTAAATATTTTTATTATTAATCAGCATGATAGTCACAACAAGTCTGTACATTCCCCTGAGGTTGGCAATGAGATGTTGCATTTAAATTCTGAAAAATGTGAAGTGAATGTGTGCTTGGAGGAGGTTGGGATAAAAAAAAGTGGTGAGGAAGGGGAAGAAGAAAGATGAAAAAATAAAATCCCAAGTTGAACAGGAGGTAAAATACACCATCAGGCGTAGTAAGAGGTTGGGGCAAAAACTTCTTAGTCCATACACAGACCCTGCACAGCGTGTTGCAAAAAATCCAAAGAAGAACAAACGGACGAATACAATCTTGTCATCAATGTACGATCCCATGGAGCCATGCGATTATAAAAAAAATGCAGGATTTTGACATATGGTGATGATGGCAAAGGAAAAAGAAGAAATACTTGTTAACCTTACTTGTGGAAATCGTAAGGTGGTGTCCTCGTGGTTCAAATCTTTATGAAAAACAATGGGATGTCTAAACGAGGAAGTAAGTTATATATATATATATGTTGGTCCCGGGGTAAACGAGTTCCACACGTGTATGGGGGGATTACACGTGTATAGTGATTTTTTAACTTTTCAGAAAATACTATAATCAGAGAGTCATGTTGTCCTGAGTTTCAGTCCTGAGAAGCACAAAATGCCCTGAGTCAAAGTCTACTGAGACAATAACACTGAGCGGCTTTCAGAGACTTCAGATTAACTCAACTGATTCTGAGTTTCTACAACAGAGTCCAAATAAGCTTGTAGTAGATAATAATCTTACTGACTACTCAAGGGAGTTGATCAGTTTGACAACTATCTATACTAGCTTATCTAGAGTGCAGAATGTTTAGGCCCTAAGTTTATACTCGTTTTACTTTGCTGAAAATCTTTTCTTAATGAAACAGTGGTTAAGGCTGTGATCAAGTTAATGCAATTCAGTGGATTGTTTCCAACTGTATATCAGAAAACCTTCAAGATGCTTTCAGTGAAAATATGCAACAGGATAGAATGCAAAACAGAAAGCAAACAACACATCAATTATAGTGGTTCAGAGGCTCAAGCTCCTACGTCCACTCTCTCTGATCCTCAGAGAAATTCCTTAACACACTACTTCTACTACCTTAAGCTTTCAGACTGAACTCAGCAGCTTACTAACTTTCTACCATGAGTTTTCAGGCTGAACTACTGTAGCTTACTAACTTAACACACACAAGCTTTCAGACTGAACGCAAGAAGCTTACTTCTTCTCTAGAGCTTTTCAGACTGAACACATCAGCTTACTTCACTCTTTACAACTCTCACTTCTCCAACAACTACACACTCAAACTTCCTAATCAAAGGGTTTGGGTTTTGGTTGGTTTCCAACTAAGGTGAGATATCCTTGTACAATCAGACACAAGTAAAAGGCTAGGATATCTCTAACTAAGCTTTGGATATATCTTAGAACTAGGCTTAGTAAATGAGCTCTCTTCAAAGATGAAACACCTGAGAAATTCTTAGGGTTTCGAGTGCTTCACAAGATTACTTGAATACGAATGAGCTCTGGAGTTGCTTTGATTTCCCGTAACCTTGAAATGTCCAAGGACTCTGGTATTTATAGGCAACTCTTCAGAAGTCTACCTTTGAAAAACTATCCGTTGGAGAGATAACATCTAGGGTTTCTTCTTTGAGTAACTGATGAAAGGCTATATTAGGGTTTGAATGCACCCTTGCATGTTTTAGGAAGTATCCAAACAAGCAGCCAATCATCAATTTCTGTGAACAAGACAAATATCAGTGCTGACATTTTTCAGGGTCGTGTCGCTTTCAGTGTCAGTAAAGTACGCTGTTGTCGCCCCCTCATTGGTTGAAATCTTCCTTTGAACAGAGACAAACAAATGACTCTTTTAGTCAACCACACTGATCTGATATTTTTCCTTAGTGTTCACGAACTTATACCATTCTCTTTGTTTGTACTAAGAATGAACAAACACTATTGAACTGGAAGTGACTTGTTCAGGGTCTTTTGGTTCAGTACAAAACAATCTTCAGGATCTTCTGGTCTTCAGGATCTTCATTCTTCAGGATTTTCAGTCTTCAGGCTCTTCTGATCTTCAGTATGTTTTGGTCTTCAGGAATCTTCTGAGATCTTCAAACCAAATCTCTAACACCTATCCTTACCTGAACTATATCTGCTGACTATACATGATGCAGATACTCCCTGAATCCTAATAACAATTTGAAACCTGATCCTATACTACCAAGATTGTCCTAAAACATGTCATACTCAGGGGTTTTGGGATCTAATCAAAATCTTTATTAAATTCATCTTCCAACAATTTCTCCCTTTTTGATGATGCCAAAACCATCTTGTTACAAGCTTGCAAACAGAAATAAACCTATCATCTATTCAGGTTTCAATTCATAAAGCAAGTAAAAACATGTAAAAGCCAACCATCAAATAATCTGTAAGATAATGAGAAATTATCTTTTGATCAATAGAAAATCAGTAGAGTTTTTCATTAAGGCTCAAAAACCAAAAAGTACAAGTTACATTGGTTTTCTTTTTCAAAAAAAACTACTGAAACAAAAGGAACAAGATAATCAATCTTCATCCGATTCAATCTCATCTGCTGGTGGCTTCAGGTTGAACATGTCATAGTGTTGGTCCCGGTGAAAAACCAATGTAATGCGGAAAAATCATGTGTAGGTCCCGAACGGGTTTCGTGAGGGCAGAAGTCTAGAGGGGAGGGGTGAATAGACTTCTGAAAACTTTTTCGTGCAGATCAGGTGTGATTGCAGTTTGCCTGATCAGAGTGCAAGTGAATCAGTTTGGACTGATGTTCAATCTTACTGAGTGCCTGAGGGCAGATCAGTTTGATATCTATCAGTTTAACTGATAGTGCAGAAGCTAGTTAATACCCGTGTGAAAAACCAGTTTTATCAAATTAGATTCTCAAGTCAGTTTTCAATCGGCTGACTAAGTTGTCAACCTGATCAGATCAGTTGCTTGGTGCAGACTGATATTAACTCAGAATATGTATGCAATTTTAAGCTCAGTTGTATGTAATAGTGTAAATCAATAAAGAGCAAGTAAATGCACACAAGATTTTTATAGTGGTTCAGACAATCGGTCCTACGTCCACTCTTCCCTTATCACAAGGGGCACCAACTAAACCAACTTAACCGACTGGACTTAGTTTAATGTGTTAGTCCAACACCCAACATATGTTTATCGAGTTCACACTCAACCGATCCCAGAAATCAGAACTAGAATCCCTAGTCTGAAATCTTGCAAAAAAAACTTAACCTAACTTTGAATTTGGGTAAAGATTTGTTGTGGTTCCAACTGGAAATCTATCCTAGTGTTTATGTAGCCAAATTCTAGAGGATGAGATTTCTATGCTAAGAACAATGGGATGGACACTTAAGAATAATCTTCAAATTTAGTGTTCTTCGTGCAGAAGTTCTGCTATAATTTGAGCTTCTTGATAATTTTTGTTCTCCTGTACCTCTTCACTTTGAAGAGCAATCCCATTTTATAGACCACGAAATCAAAGAGCCGTTGGAGAGCAATTTGAATTTCGGGCTATATTTGGCAGGTTTGTAGGATTTTATGTGACGTGCTTCGAATATCGGCGTGGCCGAAGGCATGATTAGCGCCGTTTGTCTCCGCAGCATTGAATCCCGCATTATCAGCTCTTTTTGTGCACGTGTCGCTTTCTCTTTGGCTTTACGAGTACGACACTTCAATATTTGTTCATTTGTCGTTTGATATTCCTTTTGTAGAATATTCGTATTATCTGGTGTACCATTTTGGTTGACGCCAGGTGAGAGCTGACCTGATCAGATAACTGATCAGTCTACCTGATAGAGTCTTCTGATGCAGATTGTCTTAGCACAATTTGTAGGCTCGGCTGATGTAGGTCTTCTGGTCTTTTGGTAGTCTTCTGATCTTTAGGTTACTCTGACTCTCAGTGTTTTCAGTGTCATACTGAGTCTTCAGGTTTCTTTGAGTCTTCAAGCTTATCTGAGTCTTCATGTTTATCTGAGTCTTTAGGTTTATCCGAGTCTTCAGGTTTATCTGAGTCTTCAGGTTTATCTGAGTCTCAGTGTCTTCTTTCTTCACCTGATCATCTGACTTCTTCTTGTCTTCTGACTTGTCTTAGTCTTCTGATCATCTGACCTTATCTGGTCATCTGATAATTTGACCTGACCCATACATATTGAGTTCCCCCTCAATATGTGACCTATCTTTTACATCAGCTATCTATACATTTCAGCTGGTCATCTTAATCTGATTCTACGTCATCAGTCAGCTAACAGATCTGACTGGTCCTATTACAACCTATTTTGGAACTTCCATCAAAACTAAATACAAATTTCCCAACAATTTCCCCCTTTTTGATGGAACCAAAACACTTAATCAGAAAAACAGATAACATGAGTAGAAATGCAGATAATGTAAAAATAGTACTTTCTTTAGAAGACAATGAGATGTTGTCTTAGAATCAGAGGGATAGAATATTTCATTCAGATAGGTGTGTGCATTACAGAATACATAGAAACGTACCTATCATCTGATTCCAAGTAGTCTTCCTCAGGTGTACTTGAACCTTTGAAGTTCTTTGGGGATACCAAACATCTTGTATATCCTTTGCATTAGCTTGTCCAGATCTTCTCTTCTATGGATTCCTCCTTTGTCAGCAAATCCATAGTAGGCATGCTTGAATTTGACAGCATCTAACTTGTTATCTGGACTCAAAGGTGGAAGGAGTTGTTCAAAGGGAGGAGCTTCAGGTATCAGTGACATGATCTTCCCTTTCTTCATCACCGTCTGGTAGAAGTCCGGGTGCTTCGTTTCTAACCAGTTCCGAAATTCATCATCATTTTCTGTCTGGTCTTGATGAATCGGAATCATCTCCAGGATGTATACGTCACACAACCATTCTGCTCTGATCTGATCCCATTCTGGAAGCAGATCTAGCCGGGCACAGAGGATATCTTTTACTGCTGTCGGAAAGACTTTCTCTTCCCAAACAATCTCCTCTGCTGCAGCTTCATTCTTTCTCTTCCTTCGGATGTATGCAATGTTTAGTCCCTTAGCCTCTGCTAACTTCTGCTTCTTGATGGCAGCCTCTCTTATTCTCTGTCTGGTTTGCTCTTGAATTTGTTCAGGAGACATCTGACTTTTGGTAGAGAATAATTGCCCTTGTCTCTGAACTTCAGCAGTAACTTTCACCATCTTGCCTTTGCCTTTCTTTCTCTTCAGAGTCTGCTCAGGTTCAACTCGTTCGTCTTCTTCTGCTAATTTCTTAGCGAGTTCAAGGCTCTTGGCCTGATCATCAATTTCCATTCTTTTCTGTACAGACGAAGAGAAGTCTTCAATCTTATCGACTCTGGCAATAACATCTGAAAGAGCAATCTTCTGCTCAGTGATCTCTTTGCTATGTTGCTCCACAGTTTCTTTTAGTTCAGCAACAAGATCAGTAGATGGAGTGGCTTCAGGCAAGTCAGATACAGTGGTTTCTGGTAGAGATGCAATAGTTACCATTTGTGTCTGTTTTTCTTCTTTCTCTTGTCCTTCCCCCTTTTTGGTTTCATCAATACATGGCTATAATCCAGCTTGCGTCTTGTAGAGCTTCCTCTACTTCAGTTGGTTCCTTCAAAGACAGCTAACAACAATACATGGCACTTTCACCCATCTGATGTCTAGTTTTGACTCTATCAGATGGGTCTCCGATAATCAGATCAGTTGGATGACTGGTTATCCAGGTCCTTCTTTTCTGATTTGCATCTGTTTGGAGAACATCATCCACTTCTGATAGTAGTTCATTACTAGTGATTGGGAGTGGTGCAGAATTATGGTCCACTTGATAAGAACATGTCTCAGCTGATGTTGGACTCATCATGTGCTGATGTCTGTCCATAGGAACTTCAGGAGTTCCCCCTGAACCAGATGGTTCAGTTGATACTGTCTCAGCTGTACCAGCTTCTTCACTGACAGTTGTGCGTACCTTAGGGTCTGATTGACTTGGTGAATCAACAAGATCAAGTTCTGGGATATACACTGTTAAGTGTTCAGATTCTTTCTCCTTGATACTTAGCTGATCCAATTTCTGCGTATCAAGTACTGGTTGATCTGGTATTGCTTGTTCTGAGGCTGCTTTCTCTTGTTCAGAAGATGTCTCATCAAAGACCACATGGGGTGTTTCTTCCACAACTAGGGTTCGCCTGTTGTAAACCCTGAAAGCCTTGCTGGATGAGGAATATCCTAAGAATATACCCTCATCTGACTTGGCCTCAAAAGTCTTCGACTGACTTTTCCCATTGTTGTGTATGAAACACTTGCACCCAAAAACATGGAAATAAGAAACACGAGGTTTTCTGCCCTTCCACGGTTCATAGGGTGTTTTGTAGTGAGCCTTAGTCAGAGAACATCTGTTCTGAGTGTGGCATGCAGTATTGATGGCTTCTGCCCAGAAACGGCTTGGTGTCGCATGTTCAGCTAACATAGTGCGAGCATCTTCCTTGAGAGTTCTGTTTCTCCGCTCTGCTACTCCATTTTGTTGTGGCGTTCTTGCAGCTGATGTCTCATGTTGTATACCAAACTTAGTTTAAAAATCAGTAATAAAAGAGTTCAGAAATTCTGTACCTTTATCTGATCTGATTTTCACTATACTGACACCCTTTTCATTTTGTAGTTTCTTGAGCAGCTCAGGTATCTTTGTTGTTGTCTCATTCTTCTTATGTAAGAATACAACCCACGTAAACTTGGAATAATCATCCCCGATTACCAGAGTATATTTATGTCCGCTGAGACTGACTGGTGTAACTGGTCCAAATAAATCCATATGAAGTTAGGTTGCAATACTTTCATGGATCTTTGGTCCGTATTCCCTTGAATGAGGCTTTAACCTGTTTTTCCTTCTGACATGCGGCACATGTCTGATCCTTTGAGAATACCTCATTCAGAAGTCCCTCAACCAAAGACATCTTAGCTATCTTGTTAAGAGTCTTAAATTTCAGATGACTCATTCTTTTGTGCCAGAGCCAACTGCTACTTTTGGAACTCTTAACAATTAGGCATGCATTTCTTGGATAACTGTTCCAATCTGCTGTGTAGATCGTGCCTTTCCTTGAACCAGTTAGCAAGATTTGTTGAAGCCATCACTACTGCATGCCACACTCAGAATAGATGTTCTCTGACTAAGGCTCACTACAAAACACCCTATGAACTGTGGAAGGGCAGAAAACCTCGTGTTTCCTATTTCCATGTTTTTGGGTGCAAGTGTTTCATACACAACAATGGGAAAAGTCAGTTGAAGACTTTTGAGGCCAAGTCAGATGAGGGTATATTGTTAGGATATTCCCCATCTAGCAAGGCTTTCAGGGTTTACAATAGGCGAACCCTAGTTGTGGAAGAAATACCCCATGTGGTCTTTGATGAGACATCATCTGAACAAGAGAAAGCTACCTCAGAACAAGCAGTACCAGATCAACCGGTACCTGATACGCAGAAAATGGATCAGCTAAGTAACAAGGAGATAGAATCTGAACAAGTAACAGTGTATATCCTAGAACTTGATCTTGTTGATTCACCAGGTCAATCAGACCCTAAGGCTGCAGACGAGACTGATCGAGATCAGATGAGTTAGATGAGTTCTGAGTTAAACTGATGAGCTGTGCAAAATCAGAAGAGAAGAAAAGCTAAGCCAACTGATCAGAAAGAAACTGACCAGAAGATCAGAAGAGAAGATTGCAAATCAGAAGATGAGCAGATGAGACTGATCAAGATCAGACGTGATCGAGATCAGATATGAAGAGGAGCAGATGAGACTGATCGAGATCAGACGTGATCGAGATCATATATGATAATCTGATATGCTAACCTGATGCAGATGACCTGATGATATCCTGAGATGATCCTGAAGATATGTTGATCTGATCAGTCGAGCTGATCAGATCAGGCAAGAAGAAATCAGATAGCCTGAGTCAAGTGACCTGAGGGTCAGTGAGTAAAAGTGACCTGAGGGTCAGGATGTCTGCATTCAGAAGAGCTGAACTCAGTAAGCCTGAGTGTCAGTATGCCTAATCAGACAAGGTCCGCTGAAGAGAAGTCTGCTGAATCAAGAAACCTGAAGGCTCAGATAACCTGAAGGCTCAGATAACCTGAAGGTTCAGATAACCTGAAGGCTCAGATAACCTGAAGACTCAGATAACCTGAAGGCTCAGATAACCTGAAGGCTCAGATAACCTGAAGATCCTGAGACTCAGAAGAAACTGAAGAATATAGCCGTTAGATTCAGCTGACGTGGACCAATGAAAGGAAGACAACAAGCCTGAAAAAGCTGCAAAAAGCTACAGAATAGTATGGATTTGAATGTGATTCTCTCCATCGGTAACATTCAAATCCACACTATAAATACAAGTTCTTCCTTCATTATTAGGAGTGGAAGTGTGGAGAATGTGGCAAACGATGCTACAGAGCTAAGAAGATATATATTCAAGCATTCCCACCATAGAACACAGAGCAAGAAATACACGCATCTATTCAAGAGTGTTCTACCCTAGATCTAAGCACAAATGTAATATCCTAAGCTTAGAGAGATTTTCCCATCCTTAGCATTGAGGCTAAACAAATGTAAGGGAAAATCTCACCCTAGTTGGAAACCAAACAAACCTTTACCCAAATCAGTTTGATCGGTTAAGTTTGTAGGTGAGTGTGAACTCGGTAAACATCTAGCAATTGCGAAAGGGAGGGTAGGCAATCCCGCGAGGGAGATAAGTCCCGTTTGAGTGTGAACTCGGTAAACATCTGTTGGGTGTTGGACTAACACGTTAAACTAAGTCCAGTCGGTTAAGTTGGTTAAGTTGGTGCCCCATGAAGGGAAGAGTGGATGTAGGACGAGCTGTCTGAACCACTATAAAATTGTGTGTTCTTTACTGCTTTATGTTCTTACTTGCCATATGCATTCGATTACAAGCAACACAACACACGTCGTTCTTAAAAGCAAAAAATTGGAATCACTCTGCCCTCATCCCCTGTTTTATATGCATCACATGACATGTTTTCTTCCGCACGCGCAAATGGGTTATCCACAAATCGGGACCTACAATTGGTATTAGAGCAGGGAGTTCAAAATGTCACTTTTTTCAATGTGAACATTTGAACTGATACCAACAATTGGTATCAGAGCAGGAGTTCAAAAGATCACTGTTTTCAAAAGTGATCACCTGAACTGATCCATTTTTTTAAAACTCGTCTCTGATCTGATACCATCAATTGGTATCAGAGCGGGTTTTTCAAAGGTCACAATTTTCAAAGTGAACATCTGTACTGATACCATCAATTGGTATCAGAGCGAGAGTTCAAAAGATCACTATTTTTAATGTGACCATCTGAACTGATCTTTTAAAATAAAAACCCGATCTCTGTATAAATGCATATATTTTAAATGTTTTGGCGTCATTATCAAAAAGGGGGAAATTGTTGCGATATTTTAGTTTTAATGAATTATGTCAAAACATTATCAACTTGTGTTTTTGAAGTTAATCTACAGATAACAAGTTAAGGGGGAACGAAAGAACAAATTGAGGGGGAACTCACGAAATCAGAAGAAGATGATCGAGATCAGACGAGGAACTGATCAGTTTAAGATATATCAGATTAAGGGGGAACTGATCAGATTGGAAGGTTATACTTTATAAGTCGATTAAGCTACGGTCAACAAGCAAGTTGTATAAGTTTAAGGCTACAAATCGCATAAGTAAGTAGAGGCAACACTACAAATGAAATAATAGAACTTTTCATTTATAAGGACTGGGAGGTCAGATTTACATTACAAGTTACAAGTACAAGAAGACCCGGAGGTCAGTACATAAACCATAAACTATAAACCCTAAGCCTAACCCTAGGAAGGGGGGAGAGAGGCTTTAAAGATTTTAGAGCCTGATGCTCTCATTCTCCCCCGATCCTAAAAGGGGCGTGAGAGGCTTTAAGATAATCCTGAGCCACACTCAGAGCTTCGGAGTGAGGAGCGAGAGCGGCCTTGAAGGATGTCTAAGCCAGGAGCCCCTAGACCTGAAATCAATGGGCTCTCCAGCTGTTAAATGGGACACAAGTGCCAAAGGTTTGGTCAAAAGACCATAAGGCCACTAGTGTCGCATGCAAAAATTGAGTTTGATATACGAAGATCAGCTATTGTCTGATCCAGACCGTATACCAAACCCATGTTTTGTATCAGACTGAGTCTGTGGATGCTAATTTCATCTTCTCAATAGGCACACAAGGTGCATAGGGTTAGGAGAAGTGCCTTCTCATTTGCTATAGCAGATCCGCCGCCTCGGTGGTAGAGAAGCTTTGCAATAATTATATGTGAAATCTTCGATGACGACGAAAGCAGTGTTAAGGAACACACAGGATTGATTTGAGAAGCTGAAATCATTTGAGAAGGGTTAAAGGCTTTTGCCGGGGAGTTTCACCGGAAATAAGGGATTCATCGGAAAACATGGAGTATAAGCTAAAGAAGATGAATGGTTTATGTTGTGTTGTTTGCCTAAAACCCCAGGCCAATTCACCTAGGTTTATTAGTCGTGCTGCTATGGTTCTGTAATCTCTATCTGCATCGATCTATACGCTTACTTGCTTAATTGATGCTAAGATTGCTGGTTTGACTGAGATTATTGAAATATTTTACTCAAACTAACATCAATTTGCATATCATACAGAAATGACACATCTTGTTGCACGATAGGGCCAAGGGAAAAAGTTCTGCAACTTCGCATCATTGAAGAAAGATATCAATGATGAGAAATATGTAGTATTTTCAATCACCTCAGATCCTGAATCGCTGGAAATTCAGGAGTGCTTGAGAGCATGTGGTCTTGAACAATATTGCTCTAGACATCAGAACATAGTCCACACTCATTGTTGGTCCCCATAAGTGTGTATGTAAAAACCCATTTTGTGCGTGCGGAAGCAAACATGTCATGTGATGCATATTAAAATAGGGGTGAGGGCAGAGTGATTCCTAATTTTTCGCTTTTAAGAACGATGTGTGTTATTTTGCTTATAACTTAATGCATATGACAAGTATAGACATAAAACAGTAAAGAACACACAAGATTTTATAGTGGTTCGGACGAAACCTGCCCTACATCCACTCTTCCCTTTCGGGGCACAAACTTAACCGACTTAACCGGCTTAACCGACTTAACCGACTGGACTTAGTTTTATGTGTTAGTCCAACACCCAACAGATGTTTACCGAGTTCACACTCAAACGGGACTTATCACCCTCACGGGATTGCCTATAGATGTTTACCGAGTTCACACTCAACCGAACCCAGAAATCAGAAACTAGAATCCCTAGTCTGAAATCTTGCGGTAACAAACTTAACCTAACTTTGAGTTTGGGTAAAGGTTTGTTTGGTTTCCAACTAGGTTGATATTTTCCCTTACATTTGTTTAGCCTCAATGCTAAGGATGGGAAAATCTCTCTAAGCTTAGGATATAGCATTTGTGCTTAGATCTAGGGTAGAACACTCTTAAATATATGCGTGTATTTCTCGCTCTGTGTTCTATGGTGGGAATGCTTGAGTATATATCTTCTTAGCTCTGTAGCATCATTTGCTACATTCTCCACGCACTTCCACTCTGAATAATGAAGGAAGAACTTGTATTTATAGTGTGGATTTGAATGTTACCGTTGGAGAGAATCACATTCAAATCCATACTACTCTGTAGCTTTTTGTAGCTTTTTTCAGGGCTTGTCTTCTTCCTCTCATTGGTCCACGTCAAATTTGAATCTAACGGCTATATTCTTGATTTCTTCCGAGTCTCTAACGGCTATATTCTTGATTTCTTCCGAGTCTCGGGGATCTTGATTCTATCTCGAGCCTTGGTCTTATCCGAGCCTTCAGTTATCCGAGCCTTCAGTTATCCGAACCTTCAAAGTTATCCGAGCCTTCAGTTATCCGAGTCTCGGGTTACTCGAGGTTCTTGATTCAAAGACTTCTCCGACTTCGGACATCCCGACCCTCAGTCACATTGATTTCGAGCTATCCGATTTCTTCTTGCCGATCCGATCCTTTCGACCGATCGGATCAACATATCTTCGAGGATCATCTCGGGGATAACATCAGGTCATCCGCAGATCGCTAGCATATCGTTATCATATCTAATCTCGATCACGTCTGATCTCGATCAGTCTCATCTGCTCCTCTTCATATCTGATCTCGATCACGTTTGATCTTGATCGATCTCTTCGCTTTCATCTTCCGATCCGCAACCTTCTCTTACGATGATCGGGCTTTAGCTTCTCTTCACATCCGACGATTATTGGCTCATCAGTTGACTCAAAACTCATCTAACTCATTCGATCTCAATCGGTCTCGCTCATGACCTTTCGCCTCGATCTCGATCATCTTCTTTTGATTTCTTGAGTTCCCCCTCAATTTGTTCTCTCGTTCCCCCTTAACTTGTTATCTGTAGATTAACTTGAATAACACAAGTTAATAATGTTTTGGCATAAATTATCAAATCTAAAATATCCCAACAATTTCCCCCTTTTTGATAATGACGCCAAAACATTTAAAATATATGCATTTACAGAGATCGGGTTTTTGTTTTAAAAAAGATCAGTTCAGGTGGTCACATTAAAAACTTGTGAACTCTTGAACTCCTGCTCTGATACCAATTGTTGGTATCAGTACAGATGTTCACTTTGAAAATCGTGAACTTTTTGAACTCCCGCTCTAATACCACTCGAAGGTGTCAGTACAGATGTTCTCATTGAAAAATAGTGACCTTTTGAACTACCCGCTCTGATACCACTTGAGGTATCAGTACAGATGTTCTCATTGAAAAATAGTGACCTTTTGAACTACCCGCTCTGATACCACTTGATGGTATCAGTTCAGATGTTCTCATTGAAAAACAGTGACCTTTTGAACTACCCGCTCTGATACCAATTGTTGGTCCCGATAAGTGTGTATGTAAAAACCCATTTTGCGCGTGCGGCAGCAAACATGTCATGTGATGCATATTAAAACAGGGGTGAGGGCAGAGTGATTCCTAATTTTTAACTTTTAAGAACGATGTGTGTTGTTTTGCTTAAAACTGAATGCATATGACAAGTATAGACATAAAGCAGTAAAGAACACACAAGATTTTATAGTGGTTCGGACGAAACCCGCCCTACATCCACTCTTCCCTTTTGGGGCACCAACTTAACCGACTTAACCGACTGGATTTAGTTTTATGTGTTAGTCCAACACCCAACAAATGTTTACCGAGTTCACACTCAAACGGGACTTATCACCCTCACGGGATTGCCTATAGATGTTTACCGAGTTCACACTCAACCGAACCCAGAAATCAGAAACTAGAATCCCTAGTCTGAAATCTTGCGGTAACAAACTTAACCTAACTTTGAGTTTGGGTAAAGGTTTGTTTGGTTTCCAACTAGGTTGAGATTTTCCCTTACATTTGTTTAGCCTCAATGCAAAGGATGGGAAAATCTCTCTAAGCTTAGGATATAGCATTTGTGCTTAGATCTAGGGTAGAACACTCTTGAATATATGCGTGTATTTCTCGCTCTGTGTTCTATGGTGGGAATGCTTGAGTATATATCTTCTTAGCTCTGTAGCATCGTTTGCTACATTCTCCACGCACTTCCACTCTGAATAATGAAGGAAGAACTTGTATTTATAGTGTGGATTTGAATGTTACCGTTGGAGAGAATCAAATTCAAATCCATACTACTCTGTAGCTTTTTGCAGCTTTTTCAGGCTTGTCGTCTTCCTCTCATTGGTCCACGTCAGCTGAATCTAACGGCTATATTCTTCAGTTTCTTCTGAGTCTCTAACGACTATATTCTTCAGTTTCTTCTGAGTCTCAGGATCTTCAGTTCTATCTGAGCCTTCAGGTTATCTGAGCCTTCAGGTCTTATCTGAGCCTTCAGGTTATCTGAACCTTCAGGTTATCTGAGCCTTCAGGTTATCTGAGTCTCAGGTTACTCAGGGTTCTTGATTCAGCAGACTTCTCTTCAGCGGACCTTGTCTGATCAGGCATACTGACACTCAGGCTGACTGAGTTCAGTTCTTATAACTTCAGACATCCTAACCCTCAGGTCACATTGACTCAGGCTATCTGATTTCTTCTTGCCTGATCTGATCAGCTCGACTGATTAGATCAACATATCTTCAGGATCATCTCAGGACATATCAGATTATCATATCTGATCTCGATCACGTCTGATCTCGATCAGTCTCATCTGCTCCTCTTCATATCTGATCTCGATCACGTTTGATCTTGATCAGTCTCTTCTGCTCATCTTCTGATCTGCAACCTTCTCTTCTGATTTACTGGCTTTAGCTTCTCTTCACATCTGATTTGCACAGCTCATCAGTTGACTCCGAAACTCATCTAACTCATCTGATCTCGATCAGTCTCGTCTGCAGCCTCGTCTGATCTCGATCATCTTCTTTTGATTTCTTGAGTTCCCCCTCAATTTGTTCTCTCGTTCCCCCTTAACTTGTTATCTGTAGATTAGCTTGAATAACACAAGTTAATAATGTTTTGGCATAAATTATCAAAACTAAAATATCCCAACACTCATGAAGCCCTAGAGTTTCTATACAATCTACAGAAGGACGAGGACATTGATGCTGACCTGATTTCTTCCGTTGGAGGATTGGAAGTACGAGTGTCGAATGATGATCTTCAGAGGATCTTCGGTCTCACTCGAGGAAGCATCAACCCAGAAACCTACACGACTGATGTAGGAGAAAAGGACTTTCTTGAAGCCGAACTGTTGAGACCAGCAAACAAGGAGAATACAACGAATGTCAAAGCCTCCTACCTGAAGAGGAATTATTGCCTTCTCCTTGAGATCGTTCAGAAGATGATTATGTGCTCAACCTACAGTCTTGATGCTGTCACTTCTTATAAGATCAGTGTCATGACTGCAATCATCAAGAAAGCTTCCGATATGGATTGGTTGGGTATGGTCAAGGCACGACTGCAGAAAGACTCGGGGAAGTTCGATCTGACCCAGAGGAATGAAGTGTGCTTATCTTCCAAGTTCTCCTTCATGCACAAAATCTCAATCATTCTGTCCGACAAGCTGCCAAAGAATTACGAACGGAATGAGAATGGTCCGAAGGTGTATCAAGCAAAGCACAAAGCCATCTTGGGCAAAGATGAGCCTCTCCCTGGTCAATCTGATGAGGATCCTACTCCTTATGTGCCCAAACCAAAGGGAGAAAAGAAGGGAAAAGAAAAGGCAATTGCATCTTCAGAAGCGTAGGGAACGACCATTCCAGAGAAGAGATTGAAGAGGAAGGATCTGGCCAAGAAATTAGATGCTCAACGGAAACATAAGAAGAGAATTACTTCTCCTATGAAGACTGCTCCTAGTTCTGCTCAGCAAGTTCACAGAACGGAGGATCTGATTCAGGTTGAATCAGAAGTAAGGATAGCAGTCAGTTCTGAGCACACTGCCAGTGAAGTAAGGGACGAGCAGATGATCGAAGAAGAATGAGAGAAAGCTGACAGAGGAACTGAAGTGGAGCACTCTGAGGAAGAATCAGCATCTGATTCTCTGCCTCTCACCAAGATCTTCCAGAAAGAAAGATCGCCTATGCCCACTTCCAAATCGCCATCACCCTCTCCTCAAAAATCATCACCACCACCCTCTCCTCACAAAACATTCCCACCCTCACCCTCACCAGTCAGATCACCCAGATCTCCCACTCCCACTCCCTCAACCATTGAACCTGTTCAGGAAACTGAACCCCCTCAACAAGTGGAAAACGAACCTGAACCACAAATATCCCCATCTCACTCTCAATCTCCAATCAAGATATCAGAACCTGAGAGATCTGACAAGCGTGTGTCCGTCTCTCATAATCCCTTCAATGCCAGAACCATGCTTGCTTCACCTGATTCAGAAAGCCCCATCATAAGGATAATGAAGCAACAAATCAAGGAGTATCTGCTGGACCTGTGCCCAGAATTGGATCAACATCCTGGCATCCAGCATCAGATAGAAGAGATTGTGTTCTGGAGGGATATCAGATTGAAAAGCGTCGAGGAGTTTCTGATCCTCATGACAACTCTGGGATCTGATTTCTTTGTAGACTTGGAGATGAAGTGTCTGATCAATGCTGGGATTGATAGCGTTGTTGAATTGGCCTCTGAGGATGACATCAGATGGCTGATTCATGAACGGTTTGGGATTGCTGATAATAGAGAGGAGACTGTTCAATCTCCTACAGATCTTGAGGGAGCTGCCGATGAACCAAGAATGGGTGCTGCAGATGAGACCCAACTTGCCAAGGATTCAACATCTGACCTGACTGCTATGCTGAGCTCTGATACCCTAGATCTTTATACTGAGAAGATTCAGGATGGGGTAAAGGCTTCTATTGAAGACAAATTCACAGCTCTCACAGCAGATCTGATGAAACGGTTTGAAGAAGAGCAAACAAAATTGGTTGACTGAGAAAGGAGTCTCACAGTTGAGAAACTCTCACAGATGCACAATGCCATCCTTTCTGATGTAATGTAACTAGTAAATCCTCTTGCCGAGAAGCTCACTCTCCAGTCTGATAAACTCAAAGTTCAGACAGACATGCTCAATGAGACACAGGTGCTACTGGAAAGTGTCTGGGCATCCCTGGAGAAGACTGACAACCACATGGATAGGGGTTGGAAGCACTTTCCAGCTTCTACAGAACGAGCAAGAAAGGACATCGAATTTGCTCTCAGACGCTTTTTAACTCCTGCACCTTCTGCCACCGCTCAGATCACTCCTCTTGCTTTTGAGGAACTCAGAGAGGAGATCACACGGCAGTTTATTACTCTGAATCGCAGGCTGTCCAACATCTTTGATGAAACCAAAAAGGGGGAAGGACAAGAGAAAGAAGAAAAACAGACACAGTTGGTAACTATTGCATCTTTTCCAGAAACCACTGTATCTGACTTGCCTGAAACCACTCCATCTACTGATCTTGTTGCTGAACTAAAAGAAACTGTGGTGCAACATAGCAAAGAGATCACTGAGCAGAAGATTGCTCTTTCAGATGTTATTGCCAGAGTCGATAAGATTGAAGACTTCTCTTCGTCTGTATAGAAAAGAATGGAAATTGATGATCAGGCCAAGAGCCATGAACTCGCTAAGAAACTAGCTGAAGAAGACGAACGAGATGAACCAAAGTAGACTCTGAGGAGAAAGAAAGTCAAAGGCAAGATGGTGAAACCTACTGCTGAAGTTCAGAGACAAGGACAAGTATCCTCTACCAAAAGCCAGATGTCTCCTGAACAAATTCAAGAGCAAACCAGACAGAGAATAAGAGAGGCTGCCATCAAGAAGCAGAAATTAGCAGAGGCTAAGGGACTAAACATCGCATACATCCGAAGGAAGAGAAAGAATGAAGCTGCAGCAGAGGAGATTGCTTGGGAAGAGAAAGCCTTTCCGGCACCAGTAAAAGATATCCTCTGTGCCCAGCTAGATTTGCTTCCAGAATGGGATCAGATCAGAGCAGAATGGTTGTGTGACGTGTACATCCTGGAGATGATTCCGATTCATCAAGAACAGACAGAAAATGATGATGAATTTCAAAACTGGTTAGAAACGAAGTACTCAGACTTCTACCAGACGGTGATGAAGGAAGGAAAGATCATGTCACTGATACCTGAAGCTCCTCCCTTTGAACAACTCCTTCCACCTTTGCGTCCAGACAACAAGCTAGATGCTGTCTAATTCAAGGATGCCTACTATGGATTTGCTAACAAAGGAGGGATCCATAGAAGAGAAGATATGGACAAGCTAATGCAAAGGATGTACAAGATGTTTGGTATCCCCAAAGAACTTCAGAGGTTCAAGTACACCTGAGGAAGAGAAACTTGGAATCAGATGATAGGTACGTTTGTATTCTGTAATGCACACACCTATCTGAATGAAACATTCTATCTCTCTGATTCTAAGACAACATCTCATTGTCTTCTGAAGAAAGTACTGTTTTACATTATCTGCATTTCTCTCATGTTATCTGTTTTTCTGATTAAGCGTTTTGGTTCCATAAAAAAGTGGGAAATTGTTGGGAAATTTGTATTTAGTTTTGATGGAAGTTCCAAAACAGGTTGTAATAGGACCAGTCAGATCTGTTAGCTGACTGATGACTTAGAATCAGATTAAGATAACCAACTAAAATGTATAGATAGCTGATGTAAAAGATAAGTCACATATTGAGGGGGAAATCAATATGTATAGGTCAGATCAGATTATCAGATGACCAGATAAGGTCAGATGATCAGAAGAATAAGACAAGTCAGAAGACAAAAAGTCAGATGATCAGGTAAAGACAGAAGACACTGAGACTCAGATAAACCTGAAGACTCAGATAAACCTGAAGACTCAGATAAACCTGAAGACTCAGACAAACCTGAAGACTCAGATAAGCCTGAAGACTCAGAGTAACCTGAAGATCAGAAGACTACCAGAAGACCAGAAGACCTACATCAGCCGAGTCTGCAAATTGTTCTAAGACAATCTGCATTAGAAGACTCTATCAGGTAGACTGATCAGTTATCTGATCAGGTCAGCTCACACCTGGCGTCAACCAAAATGGTACACGGTCAGCTCACAAGACGAATATTCTACAAAAGGAATATCAATCGTCAAATGGACAAATATTGAAGTGTCGTCTCGTAAAGCCAAAGAGAAAGCGACACGTGCACAAAAAGAGCTGACAATGCGGGATTCAACTCTGCGGACACAAACGGCGCTAATCATGCCTTCGTCAACGCCGATATTTGGAGCACGTCACATCAAATCCTGCAAACCTACCAAACATAGCCCGAAATTCAAATTGCTCTCCAACGACTCTTTGATTTCGAGGTCTATAAAATGGGATTGCTCTTCAAAGTGAAGAAGGACGGAAGAACAAAAATTATCAAGAAGCTCAAAATTATAGCAGAACTTCCGCACGAAGAACACCGAATTTGAAGATTATTCTTAAGTGTTCATCCCATTGTTCTTAGCATAGAAATATCATCCTCTAGCATTTGACTACATAAACACTAGGATAGATTTCCAGTTGGAACCACAACAAATCTTTACCCAAACTCAAAGTTAGGTTAAGTTTGTTTTTGCAAGATTTCAGACTAGGGATTCTAGTTCTGATTTCTGGGATCGGTTGAGTGTGAACTCGATAAACATCTGTTGGGTGTTGGACTAACACATTAAACTAAGTCCAGTCGGTTAAGTTGGTTTAGTTGGTGCCCCTTGAGATAAGGGAAGAGTGGACGTAGGACCGATTGTCTGAACCACTATAAAAATCTTGTGTGCATTTACTTGCTCTTTATTGCTTTACACTACTACACACAACTGAGCTTAAAATTGCATTCATATTCTGAGTTAATATCAGTCTGCACCAAGCAACTGATCTGATCAGGTTGACACCTTAGTCAGCCGATTGAAAACTGACTTGAGAATCTGATTTGATAAAACTGGTTTTTCACACGGGTATTAACAAGCTTCCGCACTATCAGTTAAACTGACAGATATCAAACTGATCTACCCTCAGGCACTCAGTAAGATTGAACATCAGTCCAAACTCTGATCAGGCAAATTGCCATCACACCTGATCTGCACGAAAAAGTTTTCAGAAGTTTATTCACCCCTCCCCTCTAGACTTCTGCCCTCACGAAACTCTTTCGGGACCTACATGTATGTTTCACATTACAGGGTTTCAAGCAGACCCGACGACTAAGTGAGAGTGAGATCCTCATCATGCTGGGCGATGCTACGAGAGTGGCAGCTGAAGCAGTGGGAGAAGTGCACCTGTCCTTTGGCGACAAGACGTTAATTTTAAGAGATGTTCTTTATGTTCATGTTTTTCAAAAAAACCTTATTTCTATTTCTAAACTGTTTATCGATGGATATTCTATTCGTTTTAATAAAGATGTTACTGTTTTTCATAACGATGTGATTATCTGTCGTGGAACTTTGAGGAACAATCTCTATATTATTAACTATGCACATCACTCACAAAATGCATCCTATAACACATCAACTATTTCTTGTAAACAAAAGTGCTCGGCTGGCGTGAATGAGACACTTCTTTGGCACCTAAGATTAGGTCATATTAACCCAAAAAGGATTCAAAGGTTGGAGAAAGATGGTTCTTTGGGGTCTCTCCAAATTGAGCCATTTCCGACTTGCTAATCGTGCTTGGAAGGTAAAATGACCAAGAGAGCATTTGGAGCCAAGGGGCTTAGAGCTAAAGAAGTGTTAGAAATCGTTCACACCGATGTGTGTGGTCCAATGGAAATCAAAGCTAGAGGTGGCTACGAGTATTTCGTTACTTTTATCGATGATTACTCAAGCTACGGATACATTTTCCTAATGAAGCATAAATCTGAGACCTTTGATAAATTCAAAGAATTTAAGGCTCAAGCAGAGAATCATAAGGGAAAAAGTATCAAGTTTCTACGATCTGATCGTGGAGGCGAATACCTCAGCGATGAATTTCTGAACTACCTATCGAAAGTGGGGATTGCATCCCAGTTGACTGCATCCGGTACCCCTCAACAAAACAGGGTTGCAGAACGAAGGAATATAACGTTTTTAGAAATGGTAAGGTCGATGATGAGTTATGCGGATTTACCAAAATCGTTTTGAGGTTAAGCATTAGAAACAACAGCTTATATTCTGAACCTAGTGCCATCCAAATCGGTACCTAAAACCCCGAGAGAATTTTGGATGGGGCGCAAGCCCAGTTTCGGACACATCAGGATCTTGGGGTGTCCGGTATACGTGCTAGATAAGGAAGTCGGTAAATTGGATGCACGTTCGGAATTAAGGATGTTCATAGGGTACCCCGAAGGAACTAAAGGATTCATGTTCTATGGTCCCGAAGATCAAAAGGTGGTAATCAGTACCCACTTTAGATTTTTGGAAGAAGACTATATAAACAGCCGAAAGCCTAGAAGTGAAATTACCTTAGAAGAACTCAGGGGGCCAACTCCGTTGCCAACTGTACAAAATGATATACCAAACATCACGCCTACACAACCGGAACCTCATCGTAGTGGGAGGGTTATCAGACAACCCGAGAGATTCTTGGGGATCGGAGAGTCTTTGGACTTGATCTCCGCAGAAGAATCAGATCCATGGTCCTACAACGAAGCGATCCAAGACAAAGATGCTCAATCTTGGCAAACAACAATGGAAGCCGAGATGGGTTCAATGGATCACAACAAGGTGTGGGAGCTAGTCGAACCACTTGATGGGGTAAAACCCATCGGGTGGAAGTGGGTATACAAGAGAAAAATGGGACCGGATGGAAGGGTTGAAACCTTCAAAGCAAGACTTGTGGCGAAAGGGTACACTCAGAAAGAAGGGATCGATTATGAGGAAACCTTTTCGCCCGTAGCCATGCTCAAGTCCATCCACATTCTCTTGTCGATTGCTGTGCATCTAGATTTTGAGATTTGGCAAATGGACGTCAAGACAACTTTCCTAAATGGAAATCTTGACGAAGAAATCTATATGCAACAACCCGAAGGCTTCATTGCAAAAGGCCAAGAGCATCTGATTTGCAAGCTCAGGAAGTCCATTTATGGACTAAAGCAAGCATCCGGAGCTTGGAATTAGTGTTTTGATCAAGTTATAAAATCCTACGGATTCGATCAAAACGAATTTGAAAGTTGTGTCTATAAAAAGCGTGACGGAACTGCATTGCTATTTTTGGTACTATACGTGGATGACATTCTACCCATCGGAAATGATGTAAAGTTGTTATCAGACGTAAGGGCATGGCTGTCAAAATAGTTCGATATGAAGGACTTAGGGGAAGCCGGTTACATCCTAGGGATCAAGATCACTCGAGATCGCAGGAAAAGAATGATCGGGCTTTCGCAAGCCTCATACATAAATACTATTTTGAAGTGCTTCAGCATGCAGGATTCCAAGAAAGGCTTTGTGCCCTACAGACACGGAATCAATATATCCAAAGAGATGTGTCCCAAGACACAGAAAGAGATAGATGACATGAAGGGCATCCCTTATGCTTCGGCTGTGGGAAGCCTCATGTATTCAATGCTGTGTACGAGACCGGATATCTGCTTTGCCGTAGGCATGGTGGCAAGATATCAAAGTAACCCTGGGAAAGAGCATTGGACTGCAGTAAAGAACATTCTGAAATACCTGAAAAGGACGCGGGACAGAATGTTGGTTTACAAGTCAGACAGTCTGATCCCCATCAGTTACACGGACTCGGATTTCCAATCAGACATTGACTCCAGAAAGTCTACCTCGGGTAGTGTGTTCTGCATGGGGGGAAGAGCCATGACATGGAGAAGCGTAAAGCAGAAATACATCGCTGATTCTACCATGGAAGCCGATTACGTCGATGTTTGTGAAGCAGTGAAGGAAGCGGTTTGGCTCAAGAACTTCCTGGTGGACTTGGACATGGTCCCGAATTTTCCCGGCAAAATCACGGTCTACTGTGATAACGCCGGAGCAGTTGCAAATTCAAGAGAACCGAGAGCCCACAAAGCCAGCATGAAAATACCATCTCATACGAGAAATCATTACGAGAGGAGACATTGAGGTGGCTAAGATTGCATCGGAAGACAACCTAGCAGATCCACTCACAAAGGGTCTGCCTCAGAGTACATTCGAGAGACATGTGGAAGGAATGAGTGTCAAGGACGTTGTCAATCTGCTTTGAGTATAAGTGGGAGAAATACTATTAGGTTCGTGTAGGGTGACATTAGATGTCACATAGAACACGAGACATGCTGTAGTATACTTAAAATCAGACATTGAGTATAAGTGGGAGATTGTTGGGGTTATACCGAAAAATATGCTTTTACTTTGTATAACCAAACTGAAGTTTCTTATTTATTTACTGAAATAAATCATTTAATCACTGTTGCATTAAATATGAATGAATGTTATATATGTGTATTACAAACCCATTCAATAAGACAGTACGTATTACGTTGTAGTTAATTTGGTGATACCCGATCACTGAAGATCAAATTAATAGCCCTCGTAATTAAGTACAAAGTCACAACCCAAATGGAAATGAATAAACCATCATGAACGGTTGAAGTGTGAGACCCAGATTGGCCTGTCTTGAGCAATGGATCGCACTAGCGCATTTATGTGCGCTGAATGAGGACCTACAGGAGGACAAATTCTTCGGTACTGAATATACAAGAATTAGACCTCAGTGGTGCGTTGTTTCTTAATCTCCGTCCCTTAAATAGGATCGTGTGAAATTAAAAACTATTGCTTTGACTTATGATGGGAAGAGAGTCAATGCGATTCGATACCTTATATCTTGGGAAATATTATTAATTACATGACGATTGCTGACATTTAATACGGAGAATCGCGTGCAAGTACGTCATGCTTGATTTGTCCCCTTGGTGGGCTCATATCCTTTATCATGTCAAATCTTGCAAGTGGAAATTTATTTCCGGCATTGATAATAATGTTGAGTTGTCTTTATCCAAGGACAAAGATATTAATTAATATAAAGTTTGTTTAGTGGCTTAATTAATTAATAGACTAAGATAATTTTAAACGCGGAAAATAATGACCGGGAGCCATGTTATATGTGAAATCGTAATATGGGTTAAGATGGATAGCTCAATATTAATTTTATAGTGGAGTAAATTAATATTAATGGACTTGAATAATATTTGGCTCAAAATATTATAGCTCCATAGTCCATTGGAGGTCCAATCTTAATTCTCCTAAAGACCCCCCAAATAGCCCAAAATAAAGTCCAATTAATGAGAGAGAGAAGAAAATATTCTTGCTAAATTTCCAAGCTATAATTTTTGAAAATTTGTATAAATATAGGAAGGAAAGATTTTCTTGATTTTCTTGTATGTATTTTATGGAAAGAGATAATTATTGTAGGGATACATAATTATCCCATAAATTCAAAAAGTCAAATCTTGACTCCTTATTTATTGTAATTTTCGAAATATATAGGTAGAAGAGGGGAAAGAGATTTTTATGGAAAATTTAATTAAGGAGAAAAGAATATAGGAGATATATTCAAGATTTCTTGGAGATCAAGAAAAGATTTTCTCCCTTATTTTCCAACCCTAATTTTCATCTCCCCCTCCTCCCTATTTATAGGGGATGAGCTCTTCATTCCCAAGTGTAATTCCATGTGTTGGAAATATTAGAAATCCACAAAGGTGGTAGCAAAATATTTTATTTCTCTCCCATTAAAATCGTTCGTTGAAATCTTCCCACCAGATAACGTTCGTGGACTTTGGGGATATATTTGGGAAGGCTCTTGGGTTGATTCATCCGTTTGATTCTACAAAGGGGTTAGTTATTCCGTAACTCCTAGTTTCGCATGTTTAGGATTTACGTGAATTATGTGTTCGCATGTTGTTTATTATTATGCTGAATTGATTTAGGATTAATTCATGTTAGTAATTAACTGTTTAATTTAAATATGTATTTAAATAATCACCTCGAATAGATCCGGGCACCCCGATTTCCCCAACAAGCACTTAGCCACAATATCAATCAGAACTCTATACTTAGGTTTTAAGCATTTATTGTTTAAAGCCCCTTTCAATTCAACCTTAGAAATGGAAAATCTATCCAAAATTTCTTGCTCTTGCCCAAACATGTATACCGCAGGATCATCCCCTCTATTACTTAATTCAAAAGCATCATTAATGTTTTGAAGAGTTAAGCATACCTCTTTTGTACAAACTACTTCGTCTTTGGATTTCGCGTATGTGCCAAAACATAGTTGTGAGACCAGGGCCATCTTCACTGTTGGTCCCGGTGAGAACGAGTCTTACACGTGTATGGGGGGGGAATACACGTGTTCAGTGATTTTAAAACTTTTTTTTCATCGAGGTCACTTTGAGTCGAAAAAATCAAGATTAGGTTCGAGAAGACAGATTGCTCGAGTGAAAGTCTCATCGAGACGGTGATCCCGAAGCCGCTTTTCAGATACCTCGAGATAATCCCAACCGAAGTCCCGAGTGTCGAGAGATCCCGAGTTGCTTGGATCAGATAACTAACTTACTAAATCCTCAGATGAGAGTTCAGTTTGGTAACTATCTGTTCTAGCTACTCAGTCGTGCGGAATGGTTGGCCCTTAGATTATACTCGTTTTAAGCTTTGCTGAAAAACCTTCCCCTTATGAAATAGTGATTAGGTCGTGAATTACTTATGCAACTTTCGGTGGATTGATTCCAATGAATATCAATGAAAAGTATGCTTTCAAAATCAAGTTGATGCAACAATTAAAGCCGAGATAAGGAAAGCAATAAAGAACACAAAGAGCTTATAGTGGTTCGAGACTCAAGCTCCTACATCCACTCTCCCGACTCTTGAGGAGAAATTCACTATCAAACCGAGCTTTCGACTACCTCGTAGTTTTTTTACTCAACTTCGCCCTCGAAGTTTTTCGACTACTCCACGAGTTTACTTACTCAACCCGACCTTGAGTTTTTCGACTACCTCCGTAGTTTACTTACTCAATCACACACAAGCTTTCGGACTACCCTCAGAGCTTACTAACTTCTTCTCTAGAGTTTTTCGACTACTCCGCGTAGTTTACTAACTCTTTACAACTCTCTACTTACCAACAAACACACTCCAACTACCTTCTCAAGGGTTTGGGGTTTCTTGGTTGGTTTCAACTAGGATGAGATATCCTTTACAATAAAGCACAATGCAAAGGGTTAGGATATCTCGACTAAGCTTTGGATAAAACTTATCACGCTAGGCTTAGTAAAGTGAGCTCTCTTCAATATAAAAGCACTTGGGAAATTCAAGGTATTTCGAGTGCTTTAACTTTCATAAAGAATAAGTTTGAGCTCTTGTTGCGTATAAATTTCCGTAACCTTACTATGTAGAGGGTCACCAAGATTTATAGGCATACACCAAGGTCACTCTTGAAAACTATCCGTTGGAGAGATAGCTTCGTGAGTTCCCTCTTATGGTGTGTGAGAAACGGCTATATTTATAGTTTGAAACTCCCTAACACGTTTTAGGCAATAGCCTTTCATGTAGCCGGTCTTCACTTTTTGCAGTCTGGAACTTTCGTACATCTGACATCTTTTTTCAAATTCCTTGTCTTTGTCATTGTCAAGATTATGGTACATTGTCATCTTCCTCTTTTTGACTTTTGTCTTGATTAAGGGTAGACACCTTTGCGGCTCTTTTGATCACAAACTCGAGTTTGATATAACCTTAACAATACTTCGACTTAGTTCCTTTTATGCGCATTTGAATGTCTTGGCAATATCTAACTTTTTAAGGCATCGCGTTTCTCTCAAGATGTGCATCCTTCGGATAGTTATATTGATTGCCTCGGAACATTCAGTTCATATCGAGCATTCAATATATTCTTGAGTCTTGATAATTCTTTGTGCTCTTAGTTTTCTTGATCTTGGATACTCGGTCTTGATCTTGTGTCTTGAGTCCTCTCGAGTCTTGAGTCTTCCGAGTCTTGATTTATATTGATTGCCTTTTTTTGAGTCTTCATCTTTGAGTCTTGATCTCTCGGTTTCATCTCGAGTCTTTGAGACTATTTCGAAACTATATCTGGCGACTTATACATTTTGCGGATAACATCCCGAATACTCTAAAACCTGAATCGACTCAACTATCAAGATTATTCTTGAACATGTCATACTCGGGGGTTTTGGGATCTTAATCAAAATCATATAATCTTTTATTAAATTCATCTCCCAACAATTCCCTTTTTTTTGATGATGCAAAACCTATCTTGTTACAAGTATATAACCTATTCTCGGGTTTCAGGTTTTATCTATTACAAGATTGGTTATGTCCCAACAGATTTTTCTGAATCAGAGAATCTCCCAAAAAAAATTTCAGAGAGTCTCCCAAGCATTTCATCACCAAACAATCAGTAATCAGGCATATCAAAAGACATGTAAAATAAGATAATGAGGTATTATCTTTTGAGCATAATGATAAATCTTCATTAATGATAAGTGTTGCTTTACAGATTACAATGAATTTATCAAACAAAATCAAAAAGACAAACATTTGAAGAAACACAAAATCTTCTGAGTCTTCAGTTTTTAGTCTTGATTTGGCTCTTGATCTTACGCTTTCTTTTGCTTCATTTTCGATTTCATCGATTGGGCACTTCGGATCAAACATTAAAGTATCTCTTCTTGACTCATTTATTTCCTCGATGATGTCCGGATTTGTTTCGATTAGTCCCATCGACCAACAGATCTTGAGCAATTTCTTGCGTAATGGCCTTTTCATTTACCAAGTCATTACCAAGTTTCGGAGGAGGATAGGAATATGGACCGGGGGCTACTATCTGTACTCCACCTTCATCCGCAAGGTTAATCCAGCTTTGTAGATACTTTGGATAAAAGGTGAGAAGATGTTCAATGAAAGCTTCGTTCTGATCAGAGCCTTCCCTTCTCCATTCCCTGAGAACATCAAAATTGAACCAGAAGGTTCTCTTCACTTCTTCCCACATGTCATTGAGTTTAATGGGCATCCATTTATCAACATGGGGCCACTTCAGTGCTTTTGATGTTCCCTTCCTCTTGCTCGCAAACTTTCTGAAGTCACTCCTTCGTTTCTGCTCTTCGTCTATCTCTTTTCTGATCACAGAAGTTCCTGAGACTGAAGCAGTAGCTTTCTTAGCTTGTTCTTTTTGAAGTGTCATTAGAGCCTCTCTGGTGTTGAAGACTTTCTTCTGAGGTTGAGACTCAGATTCTTCTTCATTTTCCAGAATCAGTTTTCTCTGGGTTGGCTTAGAATCTTTCGTACGCTTGCTTACAGGTTGAACAACGCCCAAGGCTTTCCTCTTCATAGGCAGTTCAGCACCAGCCTGGCTTGTTCCAACCTTAGTTCTATCACTCAGTTTCTCTCTTGCAACCTCAAGCTTGGTTTGCTTAGAAACTCGAATGTAGATAGGCTTCTCTACTTGAGCAAATTTTAACTTCTCAGTAACATCGACTTCTTTAAAGGCTTGGGCTAAATTGTACATTTCAGCATCTTTCTGAGCCTTCTTTTCCAAAGTACGTGCCATGAACTTCCGAGGTCCGCAGACCTTCCCTTCCCCCTTCTTGGCACCGTAGTTTGGAAGAAGTCCGGAGAGAGTCTGGTCCATATGATATCGTTCTTTGCTCACACAATGGATCTCCCGCTAGCTGATCTTGCTCATCTTCCATTCTTCTAATGTGGTTCTTAGCCACGGCAGTTCTTCGAAATGTGGGCAACCGCCGAGAGTGCATCTTTAAGCATCTTGTCATCTTGGTCATGAAACCGAGCTCATTTCCTCAACAAGCAGATTTGATCCGCACCTCATATTTCTCTGTCGGTTTCACCTCTAGTAATTGATCGACTCTCGGTGCTTTTGTTTCATTTCATCACTTATCTCTCGCATTGATCGCCTCCAATTTTTTTTTTTAGCTTTTCTTCCATGGAGGTCATCCGAGTGGTCGAGTGTTTTGTATCCGCACCGATTTCAAGAATGGCTAAGTCCTTCCATTATCCGAGCTTGATTGGCCAATGTTTCTTCCATCGAGCAATTTTGATTGCCATTGGCTCAATCTTCTCAAGTTTCTCCATTACGGGAGTGAGATCAATCTCAGCGACCTTCGCACCTTCTGTCTTTGTTTGATCATCCCGAAGCCACGCTTCATCCCGAGCTCCATCCTCGGTTGAGCCTCGATCATTTTATCGGACATTTGAAATTAAAGATAGTACTTTTCAAGTAACTCGGCATCATTATCAATAGACGTTAAAAAGGTACTGAAGAGTGCTAACTTTCGATCTGAGTTGATCGACAAATGAAGTCTCTATTTTCGTTTTGAGGCCGATCCTCGGCTTCTCCTGTTGGTCCCCATCTCCGTCTTTGGATTTGTCTCATTTTGCTCGGGGCACTCAACCTCATTGCTTTCTTCTCGGCTAGCTTCCTCGAACCAAACTCATCAAAATCGGAATTTTTCAATCGAGCTTTGTCTTCGAACCACGAGAAGTCGGTCGGGAAGGTGTCTCCTCATTCCACAGTCTTCCCCCCTCTGAATCAAAGAATATCAAGCATCTCGGGAAGAGTCGATTGAGGATATACTTTGTCGTCCTTAATCAAGAATATATCTTACCCGGATCGGGGTATGAGTGAGCTCGAGTGTCGGTCAAGGATGAACCGTTCCCCTTGCTCCTCCATTCGCTTCTTCACCTCGCCTTTCTTCCATCTCGGGCTCTCTGGTTCAAGAGAGGCTTCGCTAAGGGATCAAGCGAAGAGGGTCACTCGGGAGTTCATCGAGTACATTTTGCTCTGAGCCTCGATAGTATCTGAAGCTTGTGCATTCAGTCCCTCGCCAGATCGAGTGTGTTCAAAAACTGGTGGCATTTCCTCGATATGAGTCACGAGTCATTTGACGGTGCGAGCTTTTGACATCTTCAGATTGACTCTCGGTGGCTCTTGATCCGAGCTTTGTTCATCTGAGGTAGGCATTTCGAGGTCTCGAGCTCCTTTTAAAAATTTCCGAGAAATTTTATCCGAATCGAAAGTGATGTCTCCAAGCACCTCGAGAAGACTCTATTTCCTTTCCCGATCCTGTGTCCTTGAGATAACTCCGAGGCAAAGACTTGTAATGGTGAACTTTGAGCGATTTGGCCCTCGGGTTGTCTCTCCTCGGAATCTTTGCTACCATCGTCGGTGAGAACCACCAATCTTCTGCGCTTTGGAGCGAGGTTCTTCTGCCTGCCTCAATGGTTTTGCTCCTTGCTCTTTTTTTTTGCCTTCAACAGAACCTTCCCCCTGGTTTGTTGAATCTCTTTCTCAGCAGCCGCAGAAGGTGATTCTACCTTCTTTTCTCTTTTCCCTCGAATAGCCTGCTTCTTCACAGCAGTGGGTTTGAAGAGAATTTTGGATTTAGGGAATGGGGTTGAGTTGGCGAAGATATCCTCTTCCTCTCTGCACATCTCCAAAATATAGGCAATTTTGGTGGCATGGTGGATCTTGCCTTTCATTGTGATTTCCCATTGACTCTTTTTATGATCTTGGCTTGCTCGACACCATCCGGACTAGGAATTTCAGCCCGGTTGAAGTCGGTGGTGGGAGATGCCTCGATCGCCGCCATCGATCGAGCTTGGGTACTAATCTGCTCAAAACTCCCCAAGAAGACTCATGACGCTCTTGCTCTAATATCCATCAAGACACGATATTGTGGCTTTAGGTGCTTCTTGTTCAAAGTTGCCTCAAACTTCACAGGATTCTCAGCAATCCTATCTAGGTACTCCTGCTCTCTTCCCGACATATACATCGCAGGATCCTCTCCTCTATCACATAGCTCAAACACATCATTCAGATTTTTCGGAATAATGCACACCTCCCTCTCAAAATCGACGTATTTTGATGAGTGATCTAGATGAGATACGGTAATCGAAGAGTGCATACAATCTTCTTCATCTGTTTTCAAATTGCAGATGAATTCGATTACCTCCTTTGCGAACTCCTGGTCTGGTCGACTTGCGACTAGATGGGTGAGTTTGGCCAGTCGGATCATATTGAGCCTCCTCTTCTGGCTTTGAGTTGGTTGAGCTCTCAAGTGGGACAATGAACTCGTACCATGGCTTATTGGTTATGACCAATCTCTCGTACATGGTTGGAGCCATTTTAGAATGTGATTGAAGAATTTGAAGCTTTAGGGTTTTGCGATTTCTGGGCAAAAGGGGATTTTAGTTACAGAGTATTTGGGAACGAAGGGTTTGATAAAATTTTGGCTTGAATGGCTTGAAGAGGTATAGATAGCCGAGATCGTGGGGAATCGTGTAGGTTAGGTGAAAAGTAATTGGTTGAGATTAATCTCGATTAATCGGGTATATGAACCGACGATCTCGAAAAAGTAAGCCGCCAAAATATCCTCTCGTGGTCAATAATGTGGCAGAGCATTAAATGTTGTCCTTCGAATTTAAAACGATCCCGCCTAAAAAACATTCCTCGGTGTTTTGTATTTATTGCAAATGATTCCGAAGTTTTATTTAAGCAATAAATGGCTCACATGAGTCATTACTTCTTCGAGACTAATTTCCTTCTATCGGTCTTTTATCGAAAATCGACCTTGATAAAATGTCAAGATAATCTTGAAATCTTGAAAAGAGTTCAAAGATGTTCTCCGAAAGTCTGACCCTATCAAGAATCTGAGTTTCTTGAGACTCGATTCAAGATTTCATTTTATCCCGAGTTTCAAGAGAATTCGAGAAAGTTTCATGTATCCGAAAAATCTTCAATTTTCGATTTACTCTATACACTGGTTCCAACATCCCTAATTCAACCGAAAGTTCGAAATCTTGATTCCAAAGGTTTAGTCAATATATCAGCTCTTTTGCCTATCAAGATGAATTTTCTCCATCCTTATGTCCTTTTTCTCGACAAGATCTCGATGAAGTGATGTCGATATCCACATGCTTGCAGATTCGGTGTGCAATATCGGATTTTTGTGAAATAGCAATGGCACTATTATTGTCACAAAATATTGGTACTTCATTGGCCACAACTTTATAATCCCTTAATTGTTGTGCGAGCCAAAGAATCGAGCACAATGAGCCTTCCGCCGACCATGTATTCAAACCCCGAGTAATCTTGGTTGCTCGAGGTCATTTTTTGAAAACCAAGATATCGGTTTGCTTCCTAGAAATTGACAAGTTCTGTTGTGGACTTCTGTCAATTACGCAACCTCCATAGTCGAGATCGAGTAACCGGTTAATTCAAGGTTATCATCGGTTTGGATACCATAATCCTCTATTCATCGTGTGCCTTAAGATATCTCAAGATCTTTTTAGCGACCTCCATGTGACTAGTCTTAGGATTAGCTTGGTATCTTGCACATATCCCAACAAAGAAATGTTATATCCGCCTACTTGGCGCGTGAGATAGAGCAATGATCCAATGATTCCTCTATAATCGATTATGATTTCTTGATTTGCCTTCCGAATCGGGATCCATCTTGTAGTTAGTATTCATAGGAATCCTAAGCGCATTGCGATTTTTGTACACCATATTTGGCAATCAGATCTCTGGTGTACTTTGCCTGGTTGATGAATATTCCTTCCTTTGATTGTTTCACTTGAAGACCTAGAAAGAAATTCATCTCTCCCATCATTGACATCTCAAACTTGCCTTTCATCAGTGTTGAAAACTTTTCACACAGCTGATGGTTTGGAGATCCAAAAATGATGTCATCAACATATATCTGAACCAGTAAGATATCTTTCCCATCCTCTATCCTGAACAGAGTTCTATCAACAGTTCCTTTGACAAAACCATGGTCAGTAAGAAACTGAGAAAGAGTATCATACCATGCTCTGGGTGCTTGCTTGAGACCATACAAGGCTTTTTCCGAGCCTTTAAACTTGGTCATTCTGTTTGAACCCAGGAGGTTGTTCCACATAAACCTCTTCTTTAAGCACACCGTTCAGAAATGCACTTTTCACATCCATTTGATAGACTGTGAACTTCATGTGGGCAGCATATGCAAGAAACAATCTGATGGCTTCTAGTCTTGCAACTGGTGCAAAGGTTTCATCATAATCCAAGCCTTCTTCTTGGGAATAACCTTGTGCAACTAGCCTTGCCTTGTTTCTTACAATGTTGTTGTTTTCATCTCTTTTATTCTTGAAAACCCACTTGGTTCCAATGACATTGTGCCTTTCAGGTCTATCTACCAACTCCCATACTTCATTCCTTGAGAATTGATTCAGCTCATCTTGCATAGCAGTAATCCAATACGAATCTTGTAGAGCTTCACCAATCTCTGCAGGTTCTTTCTCTGATAGGAAGCAGCAGAATAGTGCACTTTCACCATGGAACCTTCTTGTCTTAACACCTTCAGTTAGATCACCCACAATCTGACTTGTAGGATGACTATCTAACCATTTCCTTCTTGATGTTCCCCCTTCAATAGTATCCTCAACATTTGAAATGTTAGGTTCAGTTATATCAGTAAACTCAGGGAACAACAGAAAAGGAGAAAGTGAATCATCTTCCTCAGGGGAAATTCTATTCGAGAACATTGTCGAGACATTTGTTCCCCTTTGGTTGATAGATTCGAAATTTGCCTCGGTTTGTGACCACATCTTCATTGGCATCACATACCGAGTGCGAACTTGTGTGTCTGCTCAGATTGGTTACCTTTGGAGGCTTTGGTTTTCCCGAGTCTCACCATCCCGATTTCCATTACGAACTTCTTTATTCGAAGTCGAGTCACTCCAATCATAGATTGTGACCGACTTACGCTTTCGAGTTCAATAGATGATTTTTTTTTTTTGTTTCGGGCTTAACTGGTGATCCTCTCTTAGTCGGTTCATCATCGATCATGTTCTGTTTCTTCCGAACACAAATAGTTTCATCAAAAACAACATGAGGTGTTTCCTCCACAATAAGAGTCCTACGGTTGTAAACTCGAAAGCTTTTTCTTGACTTGAGAATATCCTAAGAATATTCCTTCATCGCCTTTTACTATCAAAAGTTTTCAACCGATCTTTTTACTATTATTGTGTATGAAACACTTGCAACCAAACACACGAAAAGAAAGAAACAAGAGGCTTCCTTTCATTCCAAAGCTCATAAGGTGTTTTGCCTTGACTCTTAGCAAGATGGATCTATTTGCGTGAGTAGCATGCGGTGTTGATGACTTTCAAATTTCAAAATCTTTTAGGAATATAAACCAAATTTATCATTGTCCTTGCAGAACTTCTTTCGAGTCCTGTTCCTTCTTTCAAAGAACACCATTTTGTTGAGGGGTCCTTGCGGTGATGTTTCATGAGAAATTCCATTTCTTTGCACAATAATCAAATATAATATGATTTATAAATTGGGTTCCTTTGTCGATCCGATTTTGACCACACTCGATTCTTCTCAATCATCGAGCCTTTTCAAGAGCTCTGGCGGTTTTATCTCGAGTCTCTTTCTTACTAAGTAAGAATATGACCCAAGTATATCTCGAGTAGTCATCAACTACTACCAATGTGTATTTCCGCCATTTGTGCTCACGGTGTTATAGGACCAAAAAGATCCATATGAAGTAATCAAGTATTCTTTCAAAGGTAGAAACCTCAACTTTACTTTTAAATGATGCTTTTATCTATTTGCCTTTCTGGCACGCATCACAAATATGTTCCTTACTGAACACTTTCGTTAGGTAACCCTCTCACAAGAGCTAATCTTGCAAGCTTGTTCAGGTTTTGAAATTTAGGTGATTCATTCTTTTATGCCATAACCAACGGGTATCTCGTGGAACTTTTAGCAACTAAACATGTATCTTTAGGAGTTGAACTCCAATCAAGAAGATACACATTCCCTTTTCTTGTACGGTCAAGAATACTTTTACGTGATGTATCATCTTTCACAAAACATAAGTTCTTAGAGAACTCAACATTAAAACCTTTATCACAGAATTGGCTAATTGAAAGCAGGTTATGCTTCAATCCAGATACATATGAAACACCATGGATATGAACTGAGTCGATTTCCAAAGTTCCATATCCTTCAGTCTGTCCCTTGGAGTTATCTCCAAAAGTGATCTGTGGGCCTCTATGTTCAACATAGTCACTGAGTAGCTTCTTGTATCCTGTCATATGTCTTGAACATCCACTGTCAAGATACCATATATCAGGAGTTTTTTCATCTCGGCTCATCAGTGCCATGTGATCTTTAGTCAGTTTAGTGCCCTTGTTTTCCTCCTGAAAAACAAATTAATTCTTAGGTACCCAATTTGTGTAGGGTCCTACAAGGTTAGATGTACCTTTCGGAATCCAAATCTGCCTGACAACTCTCATTACTTTAGAGTGGCTGATCTGTCTTCCGTAAACATCAACATATACATCCACTACTCTGGGTGCCTTAGCAGTTTTCTGTATATGTGTGCTAGCTTTAGCTTGAACATGTGCCTTTGAATTCTTCTTTGGTTCAGGCCTTCTGTTCAGATGCTTAGGCTTTTGTGCAGCCGGTCTAAATCTTTGTTGATTCGGGTTCAGATAACCTTTACCTTTAGACAAGTAAGGTTTAGGTTGTCTGTACTGAAATCTGGGCCTTTCAGTGTACTGAGGACTTGGTCTCTTCAGTTGAGAATATCTCTCCGAAAGTGTTTCTCTTCGAAGATTCCTCCGATGGTTCAAATGTAGATCCTTTCAAGTTTGCATTCTTAGCCTGAGGCTTTGAAGTACTGCACGAAATTTTCTAATCGGGTCTTTCGGGTTTTCTAGCCTTCACCGAGGTTTGGGCTTTCTAACCTCGATCATTGGTTTTCTTTGAAACCATAGGTCCTTTTCCTTATCTACAACCTTGGGCATTACTTGAGTTTGAAGTGTAGGTGCCATTGGGTTTTACAAAGATTGTCTTCTTGCTACATGATGCAAAGATTCAGATGACCTTGTGAGGTTCCCCCGGAATGTATCCCAATCCGCATTTTATAGTCACAGATCTTTGGTAACTCAATTTCATCTATTACTTTAGATGCATTATTCAATAGAGTTAACTTCTTACATGCACTATCCTCACAGATTCTGTAGAGTTTCATGCTTCTCGAGAGAGGTCATTGAACTTAGTTCCGATTATTTGAGTTTCTTCAAATGGATTTCTCTAGCTTTTTTCGATTAGGGTCTCTATCAACTTCTCTTTTTCTCGAGAGTTGTACTTTCGTAACATCTAGTTCATCAGTAGCTCCCATAAATTGAGAAGATTTGATTTTTGCTAGAGTCTTTCCATTTTAGATTTTCAAAGATTGATTCCTTATTCTCGCTCTTGAGTTTTATTTAGCGATCCTTGCAAAAACAAAGATAGTCCTTCATCGATTCTCAAAAGAATCCATCAGTCAAAATGATTTGTTTTCGGTGGAACTTGAAAACTCTTGTGCTAATGTAGGAGCAATAACAGAGACAGAAGAGTTTACCTCCTCAATGGCCATCGATGGATGTCATCACTATCAATTTATCGAGAATATCTCATCTGAAGAGCTAGATTCCTCCTCGTAATGTTCTTTTTTTTTTCGCAACCATGGCCTTTGAGAACTTCCGGTCTCTTATAGCTTGTCTTTTCTCTTCTCTCCATAGCACTCAACTCGACAATCATCTTTGGAAGTGACCTTTCTTCCGACAATTATAGCATCTGTTGGCATCATCATCCTGATCATTTTCTTCTTTGGACTTGGAGTCCTTCTTTCTGGATGAAGATCCTTCAGCTTTCAGGTCCTTCTTCTTCTCAGTTGATCTGTCCTCAGGTTTCTTTTGGTACTGTTGTTTCTGTAAAAGCTTTTGTATTTTCCAAATCTACTATTAAGTCTGTCAAACCTCCTTGCCATCAGTGCTAGCTTTTCCTCAAGCTCATCCTGATGTTTGGCATGGGGGTTCTCGAATTTTTAGTTTTGAGTGTTTTATCTTTTGCTTTTAAAGCCACATTTTTACTTGATGAAGAATCATCTTTGCTGTCAGCCTTTTTGGATTTCTTATCAATTACAAATTCATAGGCTTTCAGTTCAGAGAAGACTTGTTGGTATGGCATTGAGCTAATGTTCTTGGTGTTTTCAATCACCACTGCATGAATATCCCATTTCTTAGAAAGACCTCTAAGAATTTTTAATGCCACTTCTCTTTGTGGATATTTCTTTCCAAGTGCATTTAGATCATTCATGATGCTAGTGAATCTGACTTCCAATTTGTCTATTGATTCACCATCATCCATTTCAAAACCTTTCAAACTTTCCAATTGCCACTGAAAGTTTGTTTTCTTTTATATGATCTGTGCCTTGGCACATAACAGCTAGTGTATCCCATATCTCTTTAGCAGTATTACAGTGAGAGATCATTCCCATCACACCATCATCAATTGTACTATATAGTGTGTCTTTTGCCATGTAGTCTAGATTGACTAACTTCCTCCTCAGAGTTAGTTGGTCATCGGACTTAGGAAATTCTTCTCTAGGGTCAATTCTCTCCTCTTCGTAATGCAGGATTCACCACAAGAAATTTGAATGGTCCTTGAGAGACCACTCTCCACATACGCTCATGTTTGGAATCTGGATGTGCTGCATTCTCGGTCTCCATAGATCATAGTTCTCTCATCGAGAACATGGGAAGTTTTTAGAAGACATTTTTCCGATCTTTTGAAAAGAAACGAATTTCAGCAAATAAGATCAGTTCAGATAGACCACAAGTATTTTTGAAAATAAACCTTTGGTCAACACAGAAGGTGGTCAAGTTGAACCACTGCTCTGATACCACTTGTTGGTCCCGGTGAGAACGAGTCTTACACGTGTATGGGGGAATACACGTGTTCAGTGATTTTAAAACTTTTTTCTTCGAGGTCACTTTTGAGTCGAAAATCCTCAAGATTAGGTTTCGAGAAGCACAGATTGCTCGAGTCAAAGTCTCATCGAGGCAGTGATCCCGAAGCCGCTTTCAGATACCTCGAGATAATCCTAACCGAGTCCCGAGTGTCAGAGATCCCGAGTTGCTTGGATCGATAACTAACTTATGAATCCTCGGATGAGAGTTCAGGTTTGGTAACTATCTCTGTTCTAGCTACTCACCGTCAAATGGAATGGTTGGCCCTTAGATTATACTCGTTTTAAGCTTTTTTAAAAAAAAACTTCCCCCTTATGAAATAGTGATTAGGCTGTGAATTACTTATGCAACTTTCAGTGGATTGATTCCAACTGAATATCAATGAAAAGTATGCTTTCAAAATCAAGTTGATGCAACAATTAAGCACAGATAAGGAAAGCGATAAAGAGAACAAAGCGAGTTATAGTGGTTTGAGACTCAAGCTCCTACATCCACTCTCCCTGACTCTTCAGAGAAATTCACTATCAAACTGAGCTTTCTGACTACCTCGTAGTTTACTTACTCAACTCGGCCCTGAGTTTTCTGACTACTCCACGTAGTTTACTTACTCAACCCGACCTTGAGTTTTCTGACTACCTCCGTAGTTTACTTACTCAATCACACACAAGCTTTCAGACTACCCCTGTAGCTTACTAACTTCTTCTCTAGAGTTTTCTGACTACTCCGCGTAGTTTACTAACTCTTTACAACTCTACTTACCAACAAACACACTCCAACTACCTTCTCAAGGGTTTGGGGTTTCTTGGTTGGTTTCCAACTAGGATGAGATATCCTTTACAATAAAGCACAATGCAAAGGGTTAGGATATCTCGACTAAGCTTTGGATAAAACTTATCACGCTAGGCTTAGTAAAGTGAGCTCTCTTCAATAAAAAGCACTTGGGAAATTCAAGGTATTTCGAGTGCTTTAACTTTCGCAAGAATAAGTTTGAGCTCTTGTTGCGTATAAATTTCTCGTAACCTTACTATGTAGAGGGTCACCAGTAATTATAGGCATACACCAAGGTCACTCTTGAAAACTATCCGTTGGAGAGATAGCTTCGTGAGTTCCCTCTTATGGTGTGTGAGAAACGGCTATATTTAGAGTTTGAAACTCCCTAACACGTTTTAGGCAATAGCCTTTCATGTAGCCGGTCTTCACTTTTTGCAGTCTGGAACTTTCGTACATCTGACATCTTTTTCAGCGGCTTGTCACTGTCATTGTCAGTATGGTACAGTGTCATCTTCCTCTTTTTGACTTTTGTCTTCAGTTAAGGGTAGACACCTTTAACGGCTCTTTTGATCACAAACTCTGAGTTTGATATAACCTTAACAATACTTCTGACTTAGTTCCTTTTGTCTGCATTTGAATGTCTTGGCAATATCTAACTTTTTAAGGCATCGCGTTTCTCTCAGTATTGCATCCTCCAGATAGATATATTCAGTGCCTCGGATCATTCAGGTTCATACTGAGCATTCAGTATATTACTGAGTCTTCAGTAATTACTGTGCTTTTAGTATTCTTGATCTTCAGATACTCAGTCTTCAGTCTTGTGTCTTCAGAGTCTTCTGAGTCTTCAGAGTCTTCTGAGTCTTCAGATTTATACTGACTGTTTATACTGAGTCTTCATGCTGAGTCTTCAGTCTCTCAGTTTCATACTGAGTCTTCAGAGACTATTCTGAAACTATATCTGCTGACTTATACATTTTGCAGATAACATCCTGAATACTCTAAAACTGAATCCTGACTCAACTATCAAGATTATTACTGAACATGTCATACTCAGGGGTTTTGGGATCTTAATCAAAATCATATAATCTTTTATTAAATTCATCTCCCAACATTCACCTTCTTGAAGATTGACCACGATCTGCAAGACTTCTTGGGGCAATTCTGATTCTGGCGTATTGCTAACAAATTTATCCAATCGTGCCAACCGAAGCATGTTCAAGGCTTCTTCTTCAATAATGGTTGTCTTGTTGTCAATCATCGTAACAACATGCTCAAAGTATGGTTTTTCCGTTTCTGCGAGGTTCTTGATCATGGCATAACTGGGAAAATCCATTTTAGTAGATTTTTGGAGTTTGAAGATGCGAAAGGTTTTTGATAATCTGGAGGGTTTAGAAAACAGAGTGTAAATGTGTTTGATTTTGGAATATTTGGGGTATATATATGATCTGAAGAAAACGATCAGGGGTTAAGATTAATTCAGAATAAACGGTTGGGATTTAATCTGTGGTTGAAATAATCTCAATGTTTATTTGCTAATAATAGCAAATAATCAGATATACAGAATAAATGACAACAATTAGGGTGACAAAATGATGTTTCACTCTAATCGAGGCAATCCTTTGGTTTTCTGCCAAAATATTAACCAATAGAAATCCTTCAAACATTCCCGCTTAAAGTTCAGGTCTTTTATCATTTATTTCAAATGATTACTGACTGAAATAAATGTTTGTGAGTAAATGCATGTGTCTAGTGTGCTTCAGGATTAATTGAGTACTTAATCCTTACTGAATACTGACCGTGACAAAAAAAATCATCCTAAATCTCAGTTTTCATCCTGAGTGATTTTTGTCCTGAGTTATTCCTTCCTGAACAACTTCATGCAACTGAAGAATTTCTCTCTTCAGTACATTTTACTCACCAGGGTCCAACATCCCTAATTCTACTAATAGTTCCTGAAATCTTGACTCAGCCAAAGGCTTAGTAAGAATATCAACTCTTTGTTTATCAGTATGAATTTTCTCCATCCTGATGTCTTTCTTCTCTACATTGTCTCTAATGAAATGATGTCTGATATCCACATGTTTGCATCTGGTGTGCAATACCAGATTTTGTGAAATAGCAATAGCACTCTTATTATCACAAAATATAGGTACTTCATTGGCTATGATCTTATAATCCCTCAATTGTTGCCTTAGCCAAAGAATCTGTGCACAGCAGCTTCCTCCAGCCATGTATTTTGCTTCAGTAGTACTAGTTGCAACTGAAGTTTTTTTCTTAGAGAACCAAGATATCAGTTTGCTTCCAAGAAATTGACAAGTTCCTGAAGTGGACTTCCTGTCAATTCTGCAGCCACCATAATCAACATCTGAATAACCTGTTAACTCAAGGTTATCATCAGCTGGATACCACAATTCTCTATTCATTGTGCCTTTTAGATATCTCAGTATCTTTTTGGCAGCTTCCAAGTGACAGCCTTAGGATTAGCTTGGTATCTTGCACATATCCCAACAACAAAAGTAATATCATGCCTACTTGCTGTGAGATAGAGCAATGATCCAATGATCCCTCTATTATCAATATTGTTAACTGACTTGCCTTCAGGATCAGGATCCATCTTGTAGTTAGTATTCATAGGAATTCTAATTGCATTGCAATTCTAAATACCATACTTGGCAATCAGATCTCTGGTGTATTTTGCTTGATTGATGAAAATTCTTTCTTTTGACTGTTTCACCTAAAGTCCTAGAAAGAAATTCATCTCCCCCATCATTGACATTTCAAACTTTCCTTTCATCAATGTAGAGAATTTTTCACACAACTGATGATTAGGGGATCCAAAAATAATGTCATCCACATAGATCTGAACTGGTAAAATATCTTTCCCATCTTCTATCCTGAACAAGGTTCTATCAACGGTTCCTTTGATAAAACCATGGTCAGTAATAAATTGAGATAGAGTATCATACCATGCTCTGGGTGCTTGCTTCAGACCATACAAGGCTTTCCTGAGCCTGTAAACTTGGTCATTCTGACAAAAGCCAGGAGGTTGTTCCACATAAACCTCTTCTTTAAGCACACCATTCAGAAATGCACTTTTCACATCCATTTGATATACCTTAAATTTCATGTGAGTAACATATGCAAGAAACAATCTAATGGCTTCTAGTCTTACAACTGGTGCAAAGGTTTCATCATAATCCAAGCCTTCTTCTTGGGAATAACCTTGTGCAACTAGCCTTGCCTTGTTTCTTACAATGACATTGTTCTCATCTCTTTTATTCTTGAATACCCATTTAGTTCCAATCACACTGTGCCTTTCAGGTCTATCTACTAGCTCCCATACTTCATTCCTTGCAAACTGATTCAGCTCCTCTTGCATAGAAATGATCCAAAAAGAATCTTGAAGAGCTTCTTCAATATCAGTAGGTTCTTTCTCAGATAGGAAGAAACAGAACAAGGCACTTCTCCATGAAACCTTCTGGACTTAACTCCTTCAGATGGATCTCCTACAATCTGAGTTGTAGGATGGATATATAACCATGTTCTTCTGGATGTTCCCCCTTCAGTAGTGTCCTCAACATCAGAAATGTTAGGTTCATGTAATTCATTGAATTCAGGGAACAAGAAAGGAAAAAGGGAATCATCTTCCTCGGGGGAAATTTCATTCAGAACATTGTTAGTGACATTTGTTCCCCCTTGGTTGATAGATTCAGAGTTTGTCTCAGCTGTGACCACATCTTCATCGGCATTACATACCTGAGTCTGAACTGGGGTTTGTTCAGATTGGTCAGCTTCAGTGTGTTGACTTTCCTTTAGTGGAGAACTATCATCCTGAGTACCACCAGCCTGAGTATTTTCATCCTGAGTTTCTTCTTTTTCTGAGTCAGTGTCACTCCATTCATAGTAAGTGATTGACTTTTTCTTTTTAGGCTCAGACGATGGTTTAACATTCTTCTTCAGGCTAAGTCTGGTGATCCTCTTTGTCAAGTCTCCTGAATCATCTTCATGTTTCTTATGAACACAAGTAGATTCATCAAAAAACAACATGAGGCGTTTCTTCCTCAATAAGGGTCCTACAGTTTTAAACCTTGAATGCTTTACTAATTTCAGAATATCCCAAGAATATTCCTTCATCAGCTTTGCTATCAAATGTTTTCAACTGATCTTTACCAGTATTGTGTATGAAACACTTACAACCAAACACACGAAAGAAATAAACAAGAGGCTTCCTTTCATTCCACAGTTCATATGGAGTTTTTCCTTGATCCTTTGTCAGCATGGATCTGTTCTGAGCGTAGCATGCAGTGTTGACTGCCTCAGCCCAAAATCTCTTAGGAACGTCAGCTTCAACAATCATTGTTCTTACAGCTTCTTTCAGTGTCCTATTTCTTCTTTCAGCAACACCATTTTGTTGAGGGGTCCTTGCAGCTGATGTTTCATGAGTTATTCCATTTGCTGCACAATAATCAGATATAATATGGTTGATAAACTCTAGGCCTTTATCAGATCTGATTCTAACCACACTCAGATTCTTTTTAGTACTGAGTCTTTTCAGTAACTCTGGCAGTTTGGTCTGAGTTTCTTTCTTACTGAGTAAGAAAATGACCCATGTATATCTAGAGTAGTCATCAACTACTACAAGTGTATATTTTCTGTCATTAGTGCTCACAGGTGTTACTGGACCAAAAAGATCCATATGTAACAGTTGAAGTATTCTATCAGTAGACACTTCTACTTTGCTTTTAAATGATGCTCTAATTTTTTTTCCTTTCTGACAAGCATCACAAACATGATCTTTACTGAACACTTCATTAGGTAACCCCCTCACAAGTGCTAATCTTGCAAGTTTATTTAGGGTTTTGAAGTTCAAGTGATTCAGTCTTTTGTGCCATAACCCACTGGTTTCAGTAGCCTTTTTGGCCATTAAACATGTATCCATAGGAGTAAGTCTCCAATCAGCAAGATACACATTTCCTTTTCTAGTATCAGTTAGTAATACTTGTTGTGAAACGTTATCTTTTACATAACACAAGTTCCTTGAGAATTCAACGCTGAATCCTTTATCAGAGAATTGACTGATACAAAGCAAGTTATACTTTAAACCAGACACATATGATACACCATGGATATGAACAATATCAATTTCAAGTGTTCCATATCCTTCTGTCTGTCCTTTGGAATTATCTCCAAAAGTTATTTGAGGGCCTTTCTGTTCAACATAGTCAGTGAGCAAGTGCATATATCCTATCATGTGTCTTGAGCATCCACTGTCCAAGTACCATGCAACAGGTGCAACTTCAGTTCCACTCATCAGGGCTATGTTGTCTTCATTCAGCTCAGTGCCCTTTTCCTTCACCTGAAAAACAAATCAGGCCTTAGGTACCCATTTGGTGTAGGGTCGTACCAGGTTAGCTGTACCTTTTGGAACCCAAATCTACCTGACAACTCTAATTACTTTAGAGTGGCTGATTTGTCTTCCATAAACATCTACATATACATTCACCACCCTAGGTGCCTTAGAAGTATCCTGTGTATGAGTGTCAGCCTTAGCATGAACATGAGCCTTAGAGTTCTTCTTGGGTTCAGGCTTTTTGTTCCATTGCTTTGGCCTTGGTGCAGCAGGTTAATGTCTTTGCTGACTTGGGTTCAGGAAACCTTTACCCTTAGGCAAGTTGGGTTTAGGTTGCCTGTACTGAAATTGTGGTCTTTCAGTATCCTGAGAACTTGGTTTCTTCAGATGAGAATTTCTCGGCTGAGTGTTTCTCTTCTGAGGATTCCTCTGATGGTTCAGGGCAAATTTCTTCAGGTTGGTATTCTTAGTCTAAGGCTTTGAAGTACTAGCCTGAGGATTTCCTACTGATTGTTTAGGTTTTCTAGCCTTTTCCTGAGGTTTTGGCTTTCTTTCCTGAACTTTCAGGTTCTCTGAAACCATAGGTCTTTTACCCTTCTCCAAAACACGGGGTTGTTCTTCAATAAGAAGATCAGTACGAACCGCCGTTTTAACAAAGACAGTCTTAGTGCCACTAGTAGAAGCAGCATTAAGTTGACCATGTGAAGTTCCCCCTGGATCATATCCTAATCCAGTTTTTATAGTTACAGGTCTTTGATAGCTCTGAATTTCATCTATTGCTTTAGATGCAGAATTCAATAGAGCTAGCTTTTACCGCAAGCTATCTTCACTTTTCTTTAGAGTTTCATGTTTCTCAAAGAGGTCAGTGAACTCAGTTTTGATCAACTGATTTTCCTCAGTGGATTTCTCTAATTTTCCTTTTAGGGCCTCTATAATCTTCTCTTTTTCTGAGAATTGTACTTTCAGAACATCTAGTTCATCAGTAGCTCCCATTAATTGAGAAGTGATCTCAGCAACTTTAGAGTTTTCCACTTCAAATTCTCAGCAGTCAATTCCTCATTCTGCTCTTGAGATTCAATAAGCAGTTCTTGTAACACAGAATCAGATTCTCAAAAGAATCCATCAGGTCAAAATTACTGGTTACAGATGAACTTGAGAACTCAGGTAATTGTGTAGGAGCAGTAACAGAGATAGAAGAATTTACCTCCTCAATAGCAACAAGGCAGACATCTTCACTATCTCTATCTGAGAACATATCTTCTGAAGAGCTAGATCCTTCCTCAAAATGTTCTTCTTCAGCAACCATTGCCTTCTTGCTGGAATACTTCTTGTCTCTTTTGGCTTGCCTATCCTTTATTTCCTTGGGACTCAACTCAGGACAATCATACTGGAAGTGTCCTTTCTTCTTGCAGTTGTAGCATTTGTTGGTGTCATCATCCTGATCATTGTCTTCTTTGGATTTGTAGTCCTTCTTTCTGGATGAAGATCCTTCAGCTTTGTAGTCCTTCTTCTTCTCAGTAGATTTGTCTTCAGCTTCTGAGTTATTCCTGTTCCTGTACCTGGTATCCTTATAGTACCTTTTGTATTTTCCAAATCTGTGGTTCATTTTCTCAAACCTTCTTGCCATCAGGGCAATTGTCTCATCTTTTTCATCCTGAATTTTGTTAGATGAGATCTCAGGTTCTTTAGAGCTACAGATTTTTCCTTGTGCTTTGAAAGCCACATTTTTGTTAGATGAAGTATCATCTTTGCTATTAGATTTCTTAGTTTTCTTATCAATGACAAACTCATATGCTTTCAACTCAGAGAAAACCTGCTGATATGGCATAGAAGTAATATCTTTGGTATTCTCAATCACTACAACATGAATATCCCATTTCTTAGACAGTCCTCTAAGTATTTTCAGAGCAATTTCTCTTTTGGGATATCTTTTCCCAAGAGCAGTTAGATCATTCATAATGCTAGTGAATCTGACTTCAAGTCTCTCAATAGATTCACCATCTTCCATTTCAAAACCATCAAATTTGGCAATAACCACAGATAGTTTGTTTTCTTTGATATGATCAGTGCCCTGACACATTATAGCAAGTGTGTCCCAAATTTCTTTGGCAGTTTCACAGTGAAAAAAAATTCCCATAACACCATCATCAATAGTGTTATACAGTGCGTCTTTAGCAATATAATCCAAGTTAACCAACTTCCTCTCTTCAGGAGTAAGCTGATCATCAGTTTTGGGAAATTCAACCCTTGGATCATCTTTTTCAGCATCAATGGATCTAGGATTAACAACCTTATATTCAAAAGGTCCTTGAGACACAACTCTCCACATTCTCTCATGTTTAGAGTACAGCTGTGCCTGCATTCTCAATCTCCATAGATCATAGTTCTCAGAAGGCAAGATGAAAGAGACTTATAAGATATCAGCAGTAAGATCTATTCAGTATACCATCAAAGTCTCTCAGTAAATAAGACTATGGCTACCAAATCTAGTGGTCAGTTAGAACCACTGCTCTGATACCACTTGTTGATCCCGGGGTAAATGAGTTCCACACGTGTATGGGGGGGAATACACGTGTATAGTGATTTTTTAACTTTTCAGAAAATACTATAATCAGAGAGTTAGGTTGTCCTGAGTTTCAGTCCTGAGAAGCACAAAATGCCCTGAGTCAAAGTCTACTGAGATAATAACACTGAGCGGCTTTCAGAGACTTCAGATTAGCTCAACTGATTCTGAGTTTCTACAACAGAGTCCAAATAAGCTTGGAGTAGATATAATCTTACTGACTACTCAAGGGAGTTGATCAGTTTGACAACTATCTATACTAGCTTATCTAGAGTGCGGAATGTGTAAGCCCTAAGTTTATACTCATTTTACTTTGCTGAAAATCTTTTCTTAATGAAACAGTGGTTAAGGCTGTGATCAAGTTAATGCAATTTCAGTGGATTGTTTCCAGCTGAATATAAAAAAACCTTCAGGATGCTTTCAGTGAAAATATGCAACAGGATAGAATGCAAAACAGAAAGCAAACAACACAACAATTATAGTGGTTCAGAGGCTCAAGCTCCTACGTCTACTCTCTCTGATCCTCAGAGAAATTCCTTAACATACTACTTCTACTACCTTAAGCTTTCAGACTAGACTCAGCAGCTTACTAACTTTCTACCACGAGTTTTCAGGCTGAACTACTGCAGCTTACTAACTTAACACACACAAGCTTTCAGACTGAACACAAGCAACTTACTAACTTCTTCTAGAGCTTTTCAGACTGAACACAGAAGCTTACTTCACTCTGTACAACTCTCACTTCTCCAACAACTACGCACTCAAGATGATAACTTCCTTCAAAATGGATCCAGATGAAGGTGGTAAGAAAACTAATCAGAAAAAGTATAGAGTTTTGATTGGATCACTACTATATCTGACTACCAGCAGGCTTGATATAACCTTCGCAGTAGGTGTATGTGCTAGATTTCAGGCAAATCCGAAGCAAAGCCACCTGGAAGCAGCTAAGCGGATTATTAAGTATCTGAAGGGTACTGTAAACCTCAGTTTATGGTATCCAGCAGATGATAATCTAGAGCTTAGTGGGTACTCTAATTCTGATTATGGAGGTTGTAGGATAGACCGAAAATCAACCTCGGGTACCTGTCAGTTTTTGGGAAGTAAGCCGGTCTCTTGGTTCTCTAAGAAGCAGACATCTGTTGCCACATCTACTACTGGAAGCAGAATATATGGCCACAGGAAGCTGTTGCTCCCAACTGCTCTGGCTATGTCAGCAGCTGGGGGATTATAACATTGTAGCTACGAATGTGCTTATTTTCTGTGACAGTAATAGTGCAATTGCTATCACTCAGAACCCAGTTCTACACACAAGATGCAAGCATGTGGACATCAGACATCACTTTATCCGAGACCATGCAGAAAAGAAGAACATCAGAATGGAAAAGATTCATACTGATAAGCAAAGAGCTGATATCTTAACCAAACCGCTAGCTAAAGTCAGATTTAGAGAGCTATGCAATGAGCTAGGTTTACTGGACTTAGGAGAAGATGCACCAGATTACTTTGGTGGATTAATCTCAAACACCAGTTGGTTAAGAGACTGACCAGGTAAGATGAAGAGAGAACTTCATATGATCAGAAGAGATCAATTGGAAACTGATCAGAAAGGATTGTCAGGTGAAGGGGGAACTTCAACTAACTAAGGGTTTTTGGGTCAGAAAGAACCTGATCTGAGGGATAAAAACATTGTTGGGAAAATTTGCTAAGGTATAGGCTACACAGTAAGATCAACAAGCCAGAAGAGGTGGATCAGATACAAGTGGTAACTGGTTGATTACAACATCAACTAGTCAGATACGATTTCTGTTTACATTATCTGAACTTATCTACTTTTCTGTAATGATTACTGTTCACCCTACTTTATGACGCAAGCCCTGCAAGCATTAAATTCGTACGTGGGGTTTTTGTATTTATTAGCTTTTAATGCGTATTTTTGCATCCAAAATACTTTCAGAAAATTTTCTTGACCGCACGATTATTTAACTTTACGACCGCTTAATCTAAGTCGTTCATTTCAAAACACGAATACTCAAGTATTTGTGGGAATATGTGTAAAATGTTTTCCCTTGCACTATTTAAAACCCTAAAGTTCTTTCATCTTCTCACTTTCGAAACTTTACCAAAATTCTCCACAATTACTCTGCACAAAACACGATTCAATTGAGAGATTATAAATCGATTATTTCAGAACACTCCAACTTTCGAATCGATTTCTGGTAATTTCTAAGTGATTGCTATGTGATATTATGTGGATCTCATTGTTCTACATTGCTTATGATATATTTCGTATGAACTGTGATTTCTCACTGATATATTTTCTGGGATTAAAGCTTTATCTAAGTCAATGTTTGATTTACACATTTGCGAATATGCGTATATGCTTATCTTGATATCCATGTGCAAAATTGTGACTTAGTTGATGTTTTGGGTTGCCTTGTTGTTGTTTTTGTTATAAAATTTACTCAAACTCCCACTAAATTGTGTTTATGATGTAGAAATGGCGCAATTATCAGCTATTCCAGGGCAGGGTAAAAAGATGTGCAACTTTCTGTCGATGAAGAAATACATCATCGATGAAAAATATGTTATATTCAACACGACGACGGATGCTGAATCAAGGGAAATCTTGGATTGTCTCCGTGCTGTAGGAGTTGAACAATTCTGCTACAGACACCTAGATATTGTACATACGTATGAAGCCCTTGAGTTCCTGTACAATCTCGAGATGGATGACAAAGGCAAGTTGAAGTCATCCGTAGGTGGTTTCAACATTCTTGTTACTGATGAAGACCTATTCAGAATCTTCGGTCTTCAATCTGGAACCATTGATCCAACCACATTCACAACATGAGTTGATGATAAAACTTATCTGAAGGATGTCTTGTTAAGACCGGCCAACATAGACCAAGTATTCAATGTCAAAGTACCACATCTCAGACAAAAATATCATCTTCTGTTTGAGATCGTGTCCAAGGTGATTCTGTGTATCACACACAGTCTAGACGCTCTTACTGCTGTGAAGCAGAATGTAGTGACAACCATAATCAGCAAGGCCGAAAATCTGAATTGGGTTGGACTGTTCAAGTCAAGGTTGCTGAAGAAAACAGCCAAGTTCAAGTTGAACGAGAGGAACAAAGTTTATCTGACTCTGAGCTCGTATATCCACAAGGTGTCGATTATACTAGAGATCCCGTTTGAATTAAATAATTAACTTTGGAATGAGGAAGGAAACAAAGTCTATTTGGTAAAGTTTAAGGCCATATTGGGGAAGGATGAACTGTTATCTGGGCAATCTGATGATGACGCGACACCATATGTGCCCAGACCGAGAGGAGAAGGTAAGGGCTCCAAGGCTACCGAGTCGTCTCAGACACAGACTGCTCCTAAGAAGTTGAAGAGAAAAACTCTGGCTAAGAAGCCAGAAGGAGCAGAGAAGAAGCAGAAGAAGATTACTTCAATTCTGCAGAAGGCAGTGGCGGATCCATCTGAGCCGATTCCGGAGACAGGCGAGCCTGAACAGATTGGACGAGAGACTGAGATGATTCATCTGGAATCAGATGTGGAAGCTGCTGAGAGTCCAGAATGTACCGTCAGCATGGAAAGAGAAGTTGTTCAAGAGGAGCAGATGCAGGAGGGAACTGTTAAAAGTACAGGTGAGAGGGAAGCTGAGGCTGCACCATCTGGGGAGGAATCACCTTCTGATTCCATACCTCTTAGTACTGTGTTCCAAAAAGAGAGGTCCCCAACTCCCACATCCAAGTCACCCTCACCCCCTCCTCAGCCAGTTGAACCCTTATCTGACTTACTTCCCACCTCCCCACAGCTAGAACAAATTCCTGTCCCAGAACCAACAACTGCACCAGAGCCAGTTGTTCCAGTTCCGGAGATACCGACAGAAGCTAAAGCAGAAACGGTTGAGGAAGAGCCGCTTATGGAGATTGAAGCAACAGATGACAGATATGTCTCTGTCTCCCACAATCCATTTAACACAAGGATTCAGCTGGGAACTCCTGAGGAAGAAGATCCGGTGGTTTATATTCTGAAGCAGCTGGTAAAAGCTTATCTTCTTGACATTTGCCCCGATCTCATAAACCATCCGGGTCCTCTGGAAAAGATAGAGGAGATTGTGTTCTGGAGGGACATAAGGCTAAAGACTGTGGAGGAGTTTCTGATTCTGATGAAGTCTCTCCCAGAAGATTATTTCGTCGATCTGGAGGCGAAATGCTTGGCGACTGCTGGAGTAGAAAGTGTGGTCGAATTGGCCTCTAATGACAATATCAGATGGTTAATTCATGACAGATTCCAGATTCCAAGGATGGGGGAATGGATGGATCAAGAATACCAGTATGTCGAGCAAGCTGTCGATGAACCAAGAGTGGGTGCTACAGATGAGACCCAGCTTGACGAGGCATCAACATCTGGTCAGACTGCTACTTTGAGTGCTGATGCCCTAGATCACATCTCTTCAAATATCCAGGATGGAGTAAAGGCTTCAATTGATGCTCAATTCACATCTCTAACAACAGCTCTGATGAAACGATTCGAGGAGGAGCAGAGTGGTCTGCTCGAGAAGGAAAGGAAGCTGACCGTTGATAAGATCACGCTCATGCACGATCAAATTCTCAAATCAGTGATGAAGCGGGTTGATCCATTTTTGGAGAAGCTAAGTCTCCATACCTCCAAGTTGGACGACACGCAAATTTTGCTGGAAAGTGTCTGGGGGTCCTTGGAGCATACAGAAACTTGCCTGGACCTAGGGTGGAAACGATTTGAGGGTTCTATTAATCAATCCAAGAAGGCCATTGAATTTGTTCTTAATAGGCTTCTGAGCCTTGAACCTTCGTTTGCCACGCCTCAGGATATTGCAAGTCTTAAGGAGGAGATTTCCACTCAGCTGGTAAATCTGACGAAAAGGCTGTCACCACTTTTTGCTGAAACCAAAAAGGGGGGAGGACAAGAGCCAGAAAAACAGATGCAGTTGATACTTGCTGAAGCCTCATCTGCATAGCCCAAACCATCTGCTGAACCATCTGCCATGCCAGAACCTTCATTACTAACTGTGAACATTCCTGACACCGAGCTGGTGGAACTTTTTCAAACAGTTGAATAGCATGGAGAAGCCATAGTAGCTCAAGGAAAAGAACTTTCTTAACAGAAGTCTATGATATCTGAAGTGGTTCTGAGGTTTGATAAGATTGAAGACTTCTCTTCCTCAGTTCAGAAAAGGCTTGAAGCAGAAGATCAAGCCAAAAGTCTTGAGTTGATAAAAAAATTATCTGAAGAAGAGAAGGCCGAGGAGGAGACCCAGCTGAAAACAAGGAAAAGAGGGAAGCAAGTTGTGGAATCTGTCCAACCTCCGAAGCAGACCAGAGCAAGGGTGCAATTATTTGCCGCACAAAGCCAGAAGGGCATTGATTGAGGCAGCAGAGAGAAAGAAGAAACTTGCTGAGAGCAAAGGGTTGGCGACCAAGTATGTAAGAAGGAAGAGAAAGAAGGCCGCTTCAGCAAAGGACGTTTCATGGGAAGAGAAAGCCTTACCTGCTCCTGTCAAGGACATTCTGGTCTCAAAGAAGAACTGGCTGCCAGAATGGGACAAGGTCAGAGGAGAATGGCTGATTGATGTCTATGTTCTGGGAAGATCCCGACGTCAGATGATCAGGGCGAATTCAATGAAGAATTCAGAAGCTGGCTCGAGACAAAACACCCACATTTCTATGACTTGGTGATGTCTGAAGGTGAAGAAATGGGCCTAATTCCAGAAGCACCTCCATTTGAGACCATTCTTCCACCTCTTCGATCAGACAAATCTCTTGATCTAGTGCGCTTTAAGCAGATGTATTATGAGTTTGCTAAGATGGGTGGGATCATCGAGAAAGATCGGCTAGCAGCTCTGATGGATAGAATGTACAAGGTATTTAACATTCCTCCAGAACTCCAGAAGTTTCACTATCGGACGTGATCAAAATCAGAAGACATTTAGAATCAGATGATAGGCATATATTTTGTAAGCGTACATCGTTGATAATAAAATATCCTATCTTTTTCTGATTCTAAGACAACCTCTCATTGTCTTCTGAACTGTGTGTTGTTATCTGTTTGTTTACTTTTGATTATCTGTTTTTCTGATTAACTATTTTGGTTCCATCAAAAAGGGGGAAATTGTTGGGAAATTTGTAGTTTCGAATGGAAGTTCAAAAATAGATAATGTAATAGGACCAGTCAGACCTGTTAGCTGACTGATGATCTAGATAGCAGATAGGATGACCAACTGAAATGTATAGACAACTGAAGTAAGAGATAGGTCACATATTGAGGGGGAACTCAATATGTTTAGGTTAAGTCTTGAAGATCAGAAGATCAGTTTACTCGAAAGATCAGATATGCTGAAGATCTGGTGATTGAAGCAGATAAGCCGAGAATCAGATAAGCAGAAGAGTTCAAGACAGAAGACCATCCAGAAGACCTACATCAGATGACAGCAAGAAAAGGTCAGTAAGTTGTGCTAAGACAACTTACGAGCAGAAGACCTAAATCAGGTAGACAGATCAGTGTTCGATCCGGTCTGTGTCAAATCCATCAGGTAACTACTTCATTGTTACCTAATACGAGGAAAGTGTTCAGACAAGAAGAGTGTCAACCTTGTTGCTTATTCAAGTACTGCGAATCGTACTTGATAGCCAATGAGGAGTCGACAACGCACGTACGGAGTACTGACAGTCTGTAGAAAAGTGGTTCAGTGTCAAACGGCTAAAAAGGACAAGCTTGCATGCTTTCGGCCATGCCGCCCCTGAAGCACGTCAAATCAGCCTGTAGACCTACCTAAAATAGACCAAAATTCGAATTACTCTCCAACGGCTAGTTCGATTTTGTGCCTATAAATATGGGATCAAACCTTCATAGTAAGGTTACATAAATTATCATCAAGCTCAAGCACTAGCATATTTCCGCACGAAGAACACAAACTCAAGATTTATTCTTAAGTGTTCATCCCATTGTTCTTAGCATAGAATACTTATCCTCAAGCCTTAGGCTACATAGAAGATAGGATAGTATTCCAGTTGGAACATCAAAAATCTTATACCCAAACAAAAGTTAGGTTAAGTTTGTTATAGCAAGATTTCAGTCTAGGGTTTCTAGAACTGATTTCTGGGATTGGTTGAGTGAGAACTCGTGAAACATCTGTTGGTTGTACTGTGTTGGACTAACACATTAAACTAAGTCCAGTTGGTTAAGTTGGTGCCCCTGCTGATAGGGAAGAGTGGACGTAGGACAAGTTGTCTGAACCACTATAAATCTGTGTGCCATTACTTTGCTTTACACTTATCTGTACACTACTCTTTGTTATTCATCATAATGAATTCCCAAGGACTCATATATATAGGGGAAGTCTAGCTTAAATCTTAAGCTTTCTTTATTAAGAAATAAAATTCATAATCTTGCAAATCAAATCCCATAGATTTGATTTCCCTATATATATTATCCTACATATTTGATTCCATATATATCAAATCCTATGGAAATCAAATCCTACAATAATATTCCATATATTATTATTGGGAATCCTATTTAATTAAATAATAATAATAATTAATTCTAAATATAATTATTATTATATTCTCTATAAATTAAATATTAATATCTATTATAATATTTAATCAACCAACTATAATCGGTAAATAACTGTTACTTGTTTTGTGACCCATAGGCCCTCGCATATGGAGCGATTAGTAAAACTAATGGTCTTAATTGAACCCTAGACAATAAATCAGACATTCTCAATATATGAGGTACGTTGCGAGGAATTTTGCAACTACCTGTAACATGTAGGCTATTGTGATATCTTCCCTTCATTCGCGAATACTCGATTAAGTCTTGAACATGATGAAGTGTCTATTCAAATAACTTAATCATATTATCGCTAATCACTAATTGATCACGTATGTCACACTTGGACACAAAGTTCAAGTTGACATGCATCGGTCAATGACTTTGATCTAATTATGATGAGAAGATGAGTATTCTCTCTAAATCCACGTTGAGGAATGAATCCTATTCTTGGCTCAACTACCACACACATGCATTTCGTGATGAACCTAATCCAAGCCATATCTACCCATGGAAGAGTGCAAGCGACTGTCATGGTCAAAGTTCATCACTCCACACATGTCGTGCGTATTGACCTCAAGTCAAAGGAGTATCACATCGCTCCCACTAAACGAGACACCGGTAGACACATATTGTGGAATTACATCAAACGGTTTCTCGGATGGGTATACCAATACCCTCTAAGGTATCTGTGCATCCATCCTAAGATACCCAGTATCTCGTAGTAAGTGAGATCTTACTACACTCTCTAAGAGTATGATGCAGATCGCACTCCAATCTCAATTGCATCATCAATATCCCATTCTTGATGATCCTTGATCGAAGCTATTTGAGAATCATGCTTAAGTCATCTGAGGTCTTACATCCTCAATGACAACATTTGTTCATGGAAACAATTACATGAATAAATGCAAACAATCAAACAAGTGTATTGCCATACATTAATATCAAATGAACTATAATATTAAAAAAAATTAAATATCATCGAGTATTATTTACAAATGATTGTCTCTGGGACACTAATACTAACAATCTCCCACTTGAACTAGAGTCAATCACGTACATGTCTAACCCCTAGACCATCAAATGTCTAGTGTGTACATAAACACTCAGTATTTTGGTGAAAGGATCTGCCAAATTATCTTATGTGGGAACATGTTCTATCGTTATGATCTCTCGGATCAAATAATAAGCCTGGGTACATGCTTGCTTCTGCTTGTTGATCTCGGTTCCTTTGCTTGCGCAATCGCACCAGTGTTGTCTCAATACAACTTTATTAGACAAATGACACCGAAACTACCCCTAGTTCTCTCAAGAACTATAAAATCCAAATAGCCTCCTTGAGGCTTCTGATACAACAATGTACTCAACTTCAGTTGTTGAATCTGCGGTCGACTTTTGTTTAGAACTATTCCAACTGACCGCCCCATCCTGACCGTGATTCGTAATCATCACAGTCGGTTTGGAAACTTGCGTCAGCATAACTAGTTACTACTAGTTCTGACTGTCCACCGTAGACAAGGAAACATTCTTTAGTTCATCTAAGATACTTCAAAATTGTCATGACAGCAATCTAGTGAGGCTCACCCGGATTCTGTTGATATCTACCAGTGATGCGGACAACGTAGGCCACATCGGGCCTAGTGCAAGTCATAGCGTACATGATTAACCAAAATTGCAGATGCATATGGGACATCATTCATGTGCTTGATATCGGCTTCACTAGAAGGACAATCCTTCTTTGACAGGTTTATCTCTTGATTTGTCAGTAGAGACCCTCTCTTAGAGTTCTTCATCGCAAAACGCTTCAACACCTTGTCTACATAGGTGGACCATGACAGTCCCAACATCATCTTGGATCTATCCCTATGAATCTTGATCCCTAGGATGTAGCAGACTTCACCAAGACCCTTCATCATGAAGGTCTTTAACAACCAATCTTTAACGGACTGCATTAACTGGATATTATTTCTCAAATCAACATGTCATCGACATATACGATTATGAAAACCATGTTCTTCTCACTGCGTTCACGATAAATGCTAGGATATTCTGAGTTTCTGATGAAGTCAAAAGACTTGATAGCTTCATCAAATCGGATATTCCAACCCCTGGAAGCTTGCTTCAATCCATAAATGGATCTCTTTAGCTTGCATGCTAAATTAGAATTTGACTTAGATATGAAACCTTTCGTTTGAGTCATAAACACTTACTTATCAATGTTTCCATTGAGGAAAGTTGTTTTGATGTCCATTTACCAAATTTCATAATCATGGCGTGCTGCTATCGCAAGTAAAATTCGGATGGACTTGATCTTTGCAACTGGTGAGAAGGTCTCATCATAGTCAATGCCTTCGCATTGACTATAAACCCTTTGCCACCAACCTAGCTTTGTAGGTTTGTACTTTGTCATTTGTATCGGTCTCTCGCTTGAAGACCCATTTGCAACATATGGGTCTAACCCCTTTTGGCAACTCAACCAAGTCCCAGACTTTATTGGTGTACATCGAATCCATCTCGGATTTCATGGCTTCATGCCACTTCCGAATCAATATCTGATATTGCTTCAGAGTAAGTATTAGGATCGTCCTTATCCGGTATATCCACACTATCGAGTTCCTCCAAGAGGTAACCGTATCTAATCGGCGGATTATGATTCCTAACTGACTTACGGAGTCGTGGTCGTGCAGGCTGTAAATTCTGATCGTGAGTGGTGCATCGATTTCATCAATGTCTTAAGTGTCCTCAAGAGCTACACTTTTGGATGCCTCTTGGGCGGGAGTTTGAAATATGTTGTTCTCATTCAGCCCACTTGGAGGTTCTTGCATAGGCAAGCCAACTCCAATTATGCTCCCACTGGTTGAAAGACGATCACCTAGTGAAAGACTCCCACCGTGAAAGTCACTAAATGCTCCCACTGATTCTTTGTCATGTTGCTTTGACAAATCATCAGTCCCTGTTTTAATCTGTGGTTCTTGAATTTCTTCAAGTTCTATCTTCTTACGACCTTGTTCCTTAAAGACATAGTCTTCTTCGAGGAACTTGGCCTGCCTAGAAATAATCACTGTTTGTTTCTCAGGAAGATAGAAAAAATATCCTCTAGTTTCCTTAGGATATCCCACAAAGAAACCCTTTTCACCTTTTGATTCCAACTTATTAGTGAGCATTTTCTGCATAAACGCGGGGTAACCCTTATGTGTCAGAAAGTTGGCTTCTTGCCATGCCATAGCTCGTATGGCGTATGCTCAACCTATTTGGATGGAATCATATTCAGATTGCAGATTGAGGTTTGGATCACATATCCCCATAAGAATCTTGGAAGAGAGGAAAAGCTCATCATGGACCTCACCATGTCTAATAGGGTTCGGTTTCTCCTTTTGAAAATTCTGGGGTGTTCTGGGAGGAGTCCATTGTGATCGGATTTCATGCAACTTCAGATAATTAGTGAACTTATGGCTAAGGTATTCTCCTCCTCGATTTAATCGAAGATTCTTAATACTTTTACCAAAGTGCTTCTCTACTTCAACTTTATACTCTTTGAATTTCTCAAAAGACTCGGATTTGTGTTTCATAAGATACACGTACACGTATCTCGAAAAATCATCAGTAAAAGTGATGAAGTAGCCGAAGTGACCCTTAGCTAGAGTGGGCAATGGTCCACATACGTCACTATGGATCAACTCTATAACTTCTTTGGCACGTACCCCTTTCCCAGAAAAAGGTTTGTTGATCATTTTTCCCTTGAGACAAGATTCGCAATCTCCATAAGACTCAAAGTCGAATAGGGTTAAGTAGTCTAACTTTTTTAACCTTGCAATTCTTTTCTCATTTGCACGACCAAGTCTACAATGCCACAAGTAAGTCGAGTTTTCATGATTACTAAGTTTGAGTCTTTTATTTTGTATATTAAGAACATTATATCCGCAATGCAACAATTATAAACCATTCAATAAAGGGGCATTCCCATAAACCACACTATTAAGCGTAAATAACAATTATTATTTACAAAATGGAAGGAAAATCCCTCAATGTCTAATGTAGGAACGTAAATAATGTTCGGGTAATAGAAGGAACAAAATAACAATTATTCAGTTCTAATCTAAAACCAGAGGGTAATTCTAAAACATAAGTCCCCACACATTCAGTAGCAACTCTTGCTCAAATTCCCATGTGTGAGGCGACTTCACCCACCCTAACTGCCCTAAGACACATGAGGCCCCTCATATTTGTACAAATGTGTGAGCCACATCCGGTATTTAATACCCAGTAGTTAGTGCTATTAGTGAATATGTTTATCTAAATAACAAACATACATGTTCTAGAGTTAGAAGCACCCAGTGCTCTCTTTTCAGCAACCAGAACCTTACAATCCTTCTTCCAGTGCCCTCTTCTGCTTACAGTAGAGGCACGCATCCTTGTCTACACGCTCCTTCTTTTGAACTTCATCTTTAGTGATAGTGAACTCAAAAGTATGGAGCATGTAATGAAGTTCATGCATAGTCACATCCGTCTTATTCATATTGTAGTTCACAATGAAGCTAGAATATGAATTTGGGAGCGACTGTAGGATAGCATAAATGAAAACATTGGTCTCTTAGCTCAATGCCTAAATTACTAAGTTTCTCAATTAGGCCTATAATTTTTAGCACATGATGTGAAATCTTCCCTCCTTTAGCTAACCGACATCTGAATAGTTCTCTCATCACTTCATAAATCTAAGAACGAGATTCAAAATTAAAGAGATCCTTCAGATGCTTGCGCATCTTGAAGGGACCTATTTTCTCATGTTGCTTATGCAATTCGGGAGTCATGCCGAGCAACATCACACTCTGAGCTTGGGAAGTATCCTCTTGATGCTTCTTCTAAGCTGCTACGTCAAACGCAGCTACCTTAGGGAACCAGCTACAGGGGAAACCGGGATTGGTATGTCCAACACGTTCTCAATCCTTTCTTGCCTAAGCACCAAACACACGTTTCAGTGTCAGTCCAGAAACTTGGGCCAGGTAATTTGTTTTGTTTCCAAAACGCTTCTCAATAACAGTTATACATTTCAACTAACCAAGAGAAATAAAATAAAAAAGGAATTAAACACATAATTCCTATGATCAATATTCAGCAATCAAAATAAACATGGCCTTTAAAATTTATTTTGTCTCCATTATTTTCACATACTCAAAGACCTCATCGGAATAGTACAAATTTATATCTAATATAAATTGTAATGGACTAATATTCACATTCCTACTATTACAAACTCTGCAAGGGCTGATTACTGTAATAGCATAACTAGTAGGTCTCCAAACCAATTGTCAAACTGAATTCCTAGTTTATCGAACGTAGTTCGATTGATGTCCCTTAACTTTTGTTCCCTGCGAGGGCTAGTGAAACAAAATTAAGTTGGTTTACAACCATCAAACGACGACATTACATGTCCCTATAAAAGTTCTGTTAGATGTAGATTAGAGCAAAAGACGAAGGCCTTAAATACTCATTGGAACGAAATCTCCGGTTTACTTTTAATTTTGATGGAAGACATCTTTTTAATTTAATGAAAAACCATATTTTAGTGAGGAACGTTTTTAAAGCTGAGGTATTAATTGCTTAAACGAGATCCAATAAGTTTACTATATAATATTCGAGCAATAACATGGCCGCCGCCTACCCAAACATGACATATACAGACTAACAAATATTGAGCGCCTTCTACCCAAGCATTAAATATGGTCCGACAAGAATTGGGCGTCGCCTACCCAAACAGTTATATGCGAACTATAACTAATAATGTAAATATCGATTCACATAAACAGTTATACAAGTGGGGAACAACTAATCAAGTTCTCTTCAAAATAATTAGCACGCGTAAAATTTAATGAATATTTAGCACATGCAAAACAATTTATTCTAAATACACACGTAAATCAAATAAACGTGTATTTAATTAATTATCCGTAGTAAATAGTGCTAAAATTAGAAATACCAACAAGTTCTAAACTTCCGGTCATTTCTAAAAGCCAATCAAAATTGTTTGCCTAGATTTTTATGAAATTTTGGTCCAACAAAAATTCCTTTTAATTTTTTTTTAATAATAGAGAATTTTGTTAAAAAATCCAGTTGGTCAAACACAACCTTAAGAAAAATAAATAAATTATATTCTTAATTTAACTCTGCAGGGGGTATTTAAGCAATTTTAAGGATTTTGCTAGGAGAATCCATTTCTCAAACCAGGCCCTTGGCCAATTTTTGCTGGACAGAACCAGGCTTGCATCGGGCCTTACATCGCCCGCCACCCCTAAGCGTTTCAGTGTGTCGCCGCCGCCTCGAGGTGATTGCAATGTCTCGCCGACCTATCTTAGGCGTTGCTGTAACGATCGCGACCGGTGCCCAGCACCACCAAGAGTGACGGTCGCTGCCGCCTGGGTTGATTCAAGGCATATCGTTGCCGTTGCGACGCTCCTTTTGAACCGCCGCGAATCCCCGCTCTACTCGCAGCGTATCGCCACCTGGAACACCCTCTGACCACATCGGGATTTCTTTTCTCTCGCCCAGCGAGACTGTAACCCCGCCGGCTTGTTTATGCCGATTCAATTTGACCTAGTCAAAAGAGGTTGGCCGAGAGTAAAAACAATTAAGTTTTCTTAATCAGAGAAATATTGAATACAACAATAATTTATCCTTCGAAATTAATTAGTTATGGATAACAATTAATTATGTTATACATCAAAAAATTCGAGTCGAGCTCCTTTTTAAATTACACAATCAAATCAAGAGCCTGAACTGTGATACCATTGTTGGAATTTAGAGGCACATAAACACGTAAAACATGTGCAGCGAAATTAAATAGTTTACCAACAACGAACACATGATTGCATAATTAAATTACGGGTAAACGTAAACAGAATCCTTATAGTGATTCGTACACGGATTCCTCCACTATGGTATCCACGTAACAATCGTTTACCAATTTGCACTGATTCGCCAGTGTTGAATCCCGAGATGAATTTGCTAGGAAAATTATAACTAGAGATTTTATGGAGAAAATAAATTTCTTATCATCTTAAGTTATATTTATTAGGAAATAAAATTCATAATCTTGCAAATCGAATCCCATATATTTGATTTCCCTATATATAAAATCCTACGGATTTAATTTCCCTTTATATAAAATCATACGGATTTGAATTCCATATATATCAAATCCTACAATAATATTCCATATGTTTAATTAAATCTAATTTAATTAAATAATAATAATTAATAATTTTAAATATAATTATTATTATATTCTCCATAAATTAAATATTAATATCTAATATAATATTTAATCTACCAACTATAATCGGTAAACAACTGTTACTTGTTGTGTGACCCATAGACCCCCGTATATCGAGCGATTAGTCAAACTAACGGCCTTAATTGAACCCTAGACAATAAATCAGACATTCTCAATATACGAGGTACGTTGCGAGGAATTCTGCAACTACCTATAACATGTAGGCTATTGTGATATCTTCCCTTCATTCGCGAATACTCGATTAAGTCTTGAACATGATGAAGTGTCTATTCAAATAACTTAATCGTATTGTCTCTAATCACTAATTGATCACGTATGTCACACTTGGCCACAAAGTCCAAGCTGACATGCATCGGCATATGACTTTGATCCAATTATGATGAGAATATCAATATTCTCTCTAAATCCACATTGAGGAATGACTCATATTCTTGGCTCAACTATCACGCACATGCATTTCGTGGTGAACCCAATCCAAGTCATATCTACCCATCGAAAGTACAAGTGTAGGTAATGGTCAAAGTTCATCACTCCACACATGTCGTGCGTATTGACCTCAAGTCAAAGGAGTATCACATCGTTCCCACTAACCGAGACACTGGTAGACACATATTGTGGAATTACATCAAACGGTTTCACGGATGGGTATACCAATACCCTGTAAGGTATCTGTGCATCCATCATGAGATCTTACTACACTATCTAAGAATATAATGCAGATCGCACACCAATCTCAATTGCATCATCAATATCACATTCTTGATGATCCTTGATCGGGACTATTTGAGAACCATGCTTAAGTCATCTGAGGTCTCACATCCTCAATGACAACATTGGTTCATGGGAACACTTACATGAATAAATGCAAACAATCAAACATAAATTTTAAACAAGTGTATTGCTATACATTAGTATCAAATGAACTATAATATTAAATCAATCTGAATATAATCGAGTATTATGTCCTTACAAATTATTGTCTCTAGGACACTAATACTAAATTAAATTAATTTTTTTTTCATGATTACTAAGTTTGAATATTTTATTTTGTATATTAAGCACATTATATCCACAATTCAACAAATATAATCCATTCAATAAAAGGGGAATTTCCATAAACATCGCCATTAAGCAAAAATAACAATTATTGTTTGCAAAATGGAAGGAAAAACCTCAATGTCTAACATCGGATTGGAAATAATGTTGCGAATAATAGAAAGAACGAAATGACAATCATTAAGTTCTAATCTAATGAGGCTTTTCACATTCGTACGAATGTGTGAGCCACATCCGGTATCTAATTCCCAGCATTTAGCGCTATTAGTAGACTTGTTTATCTCAATAACAAACATACTTGTTCTAGTGCCAGAAGCACCCAGTGCCTTCCTTTCAGCAATAAGAACCTTAAAGTCCTTCTTCCAGTGTCCTATTCTGATTACAGTAGAGGCACACATCCTTGTCTACTCGCTCCTACTTTTGAACATCATCTTAGTGATAGTGAACTCAAAAGTATGGAACATGTAATGAAGTTCAGGCATGATCGCATCCGTCTTATTCATGTTGTAGTTTTCAATAAAGCTAGAAAATGAATCCGGGAGTGACTGTAGGATAGCATAAATGGAAACGTTGGTCTTTTAGCTCAATTTCTAAATTACCAAGTTTTTCAATTAGGCCTACCATCTTTAGCACATGAGGTGAAATATTTCCTCCTTTAGCTAACCGACATCTGAACAGATCTCTCATCACTTCATAAATCTCAGATTCAGAATCAAAGAGACCCTCCAGATGCTTGAGCATCTCGAAGGGACCCATTTTCTCATGTTGCCTATTCATTTCAGGAGTCATGCCGAGTAACATCACAGACTGAGCCTGGGAAGCATCCTCTTGATGCTTCTTCTGAGCTGCTATTTCAAACGTGGCTGCCTCAAGGAACCAGTTGCAGGGGTAACTGGGATTGGCGTGTCCAACACGTACTCAATATTTTCTTGCCTTAGCACCAAACACACGTTTCGGTGCTAGTCCAGAAAATTTGGCCTAGCCAATTTTTTTGTTTCCAAAACACATCTCAATAACAGTTATACATTTCAACTAACCGAGAGAAATAAAATAAAATGGAAATTAAAACACATAATTCCTATGATCAATATTCAGCAATTAAAATAAACATGGTCTTTTAAATTTATTTTTTCTACATTATTTTCACATATTCGACGACCTCATCGGAAGAATACGAATTTATATCTAACATACATCATAATTGACTGAGATCCACATTCCTATTATTACAATATCTGCTTGGGCTGATTACTACAATAAGAGAACTGGTAGGTTCCAAACCAATTGCAAAACTGCAACTCCTAGTTGATTGAACCCAGTTCAGTCAGATGCCCCTTGACTTTCGTTTTCCTGCTTGGACTGGTGAAACAAAGTCAAGTTGATTTACAACCATCAAGCGGCGACACTACATGTCCGTACAAAAGTCCCGTTAGATGTAGATCCGAGCTCTTAAATACTCATTGGAATAAAATCTCCGGTTTACTTTTAACTTTGATGGAAGACATCGTTCAATTTAATAAAAATCATATTTTAGTGAGGAACGCTTTAAAGGCGAGGTACTAATTGCTTAATCGAGAACCAACATGTTATCTACGTCACATTTGATCAATTATTGGGCGGCGCCTACCCAAACATGACACACACTGACTAACATATACAGGACGTCGTTTACCCAGACATATAATACGGTCCGACAGCATTGGGCGCCGTCTACCCAAGAATTTTTATTGCAGGTTATAAATGCGTTAACAGATTTAAACAAACAAGTTAAAAATGGGATTTAATAACCTTTTAAGATCAATTTTACGATTATTAAATTTTAATAATTAATCTAATTAATTATTCGGTCCAACCAAAATCTAATTTTAAAATTAAACTTCATTAATAAAAAAAAAATAGATTTAATTTTATTTGTCAAGGGCTCATGTGCAAATTTCTAAAATTGCACGGAAGGGCCTGTCCAATAATCCAATTCTGGCACAGTCCTTCCCCTCATCATCGCCCGGTTTTCAAAACGTTTCCAATCTGGTCAACCAACATTAACCAAACCGTCCAATAATTCATCACAGTTCATCAGAATTATTTCAAACAATTCATAGAACATGCTAAATCATTAGGGTTCAATTAATCACAGTTTCATTAGTTCCAAACATCCCAATCGAAATTAATAGGCAATTAATTAGAAACAAGAACCCAGAACAAACGAAAAGAAAAATGCAAGGTCGACTGGTGCAGCAAGCGTGCGCGAGTCGCCACTACCGCTAGGCGCGTGTGGGCGACTCAACACAGCGAGTGACAAAGAGGGACGCGCACGGAGCCGCAACCCTTCAAACTGGGTCAGAGTAGAGGTAGCCAAGCGAGAGATCGATCGATTCGGTGGTGAGACACCTTGAATCGAGTCGAAATAGGAAAGGGCCACCGTAAATCAAAGGAAATCGAGGAGCATCGCCCTGAGACGATACAAAATTGTGGCGCTCTGCTATGAATCAAGTCGAATCAGAGTGCATCATCACGAGACGTGAGTGATCGCGACCAAGACAAGATGAAACAGGGAAGGTACCGTAGCGAGTCGCGACGAAGGGGAGCACGCAAGCGCGGATCTAATCTGTCGATGCGGCGGTGTGGGCTTGCACGACCGACGCGAGTTGCGGGCACAAGGCCGCCTACTCGAGCGTCGTCGTGGGTCGCCCGCTGAGCCAGGATGCATGCATCAGGGAGGCGGAGGGGCATCGGATTTTACCCAGAAAACATGCCCCAACAATTAAGGGGGTGTGTTTATATAATAAACATGCCCCAACAATTAGCCATGTTATATGGTGCGGTCAAAGCAAAATGACCGTACCATCAATTTATAAAAATAAATTAATTTTATAAATCAATCAATTCATGCAATTAATCAAGATCTTGGAGCTCTGATACCACCGTTGGAATATAGAGGCACGTAAACACGTAATACATGCGCAACAGAATTAAACAATTCACCAATAACAAACATATAATTTCATAATTAAATACGAGTACACGTAAATAGAATTCTTACAGTCATTCGTACATGGATTCCTTAACTAGGGTATCCACATAACAGTTGTTTACTATTTCTCACAGATCTGCCAGCTTTGAATCCCCGAGATGAATTTGCTAGGAAAAATCTAACTTAAAGATTTTATGGAGAAAATATCAAGTCTTGTATTATGAATTCCCAAGAGCTCATATATATAGGGGAGGTCCAACTTAAATCTTAAGCTAACATGATTAGGAAATAAAATCCATAATCTTGTAAATTAAATCCCATAGATTTAATTCCTATATACATAAATCTCTAAGGATTTGATAACCATGTATATCAAATATCTACGGATTTGATTTCTATATATATCAAATCCCATATATTATTATTGGGAATCCTATTTAATTAAATAGTAATAATAATTAACTCTAAATATAATAATTATTATATTCTCCATAAATTAAATATAATATTTAATCAACCAACTATAATTAGTAAACAACCGTTACTTGTTGGGAAGACAGGGAGACCCCCTCTCCCCCCTCTTGTTCTGCATGGCTTAGGAGGTTTTGGGCCTCTGGATCATGAAGTCTATGTTGGGAAATACTGTTGGAATTTAGAGGCATGTAAACTGTTGGGATTATACTGAAAAGTATGCTTTTACTTTGTATAATGGAAGCTGAATTTTCAGACTTATTTACTGAAATAAATTGTTTATCATTGATGCTTTAAATATGATTGAATGTTATATATATTTACTGCATAACTGTTCAATAATTCGTACGTGTTACACTGTAGTTAATTTAGTGATACCCGATCACAGAAGATTAAATTAACAGTCCCTTGTAACTATAAGTACGCCCATTCACTTACCTAGATGGAAATGAACAACCATCGCGAAAAGGTTGAGGTGTAAGGCTCAGATTGGTTTGTCTTGACCAAGAGATTACACTAGTGCATGACTGATGCGCTGAATAGGACCTACAGGAGGATAAATTCTTCAGAACTGAACAAGGAAGAATTAGACCTCAGTGGTTCGTTGTTTCTTAACCTTCGTCCCTTAAATAGGATCACGTGGGATTGGTAACTATTGCTTTGACTTATCATGGGTAGCGAATCAGAGAGAGATTCAATACTTTTTATCTTGGGCAATATTATTGGTCACATGTGATTGCTAAGATTTAATACGAAGAATCGTGTGCAAGTACGCTTGCTTGATTTGCCCCCTTGGGAGGTTCATAAGTTTTATCATACCAAATCTTGCAAGTGGAATTAGTTTCCGGTATGGATAATAATGTTGAACCGTTCCTCGACCAAGGACAAAAGATATTAATTAACGGAAAGCTATTTCAGTGGCTTGAATTAATTAATGGGCTAGATAATCTTAAACACGGGAAATAATGACCGGGAGCCATATTGACTGTAATATGGGTTAAGATGGATGGTGCAATATTAATTATGTAGTGGGATTAATTAATATTTATGGGCTTGAATTATATTGTGGCTCAATATTAGATATTCAAGATCCATTAGAAGGTCCAATCTTAATTCTCCTAAAGGCCCCCTGAGTAGCCCAACAAATAGTCCAATAACTGAAAAGGTGATTAAAATAAAATAAATATTGTTGCTTGATATTTCCTCTATTTTTTTCGAAATTTATGGATAAAAGAGGGAGAAAGATTTTCTTTGAATTTTGTTATGGAATGAAGATATGTATTCTTGGAATACAAGATTATCTCATTAAATTCAAGAAATCTCCCACTTGATTATCTATATGCATATTTCGAAATTTTTGAATATTATGGGCAAGAAAGATTTTCTTGATTTTCTTGAAAAGATATTATGGAAGATATGTATTTCTTGAAATACAAGAATATCTCATAAATTCAAGAAGATCCAAATCTTGGATTCTTGTGCCAAAATTTTCGAAAATTATATCCATATATGAGGAAGTGGGATTTTTGTGAAGTATTTTAATTATGGGAAAGAGAATATATGGGATATATTCAAGATTTCTTGGTGACCAAGAAAAGTCTTATCCCACATTGAAAAATAACACAAATTTCGACCACCCTCTCTCCTATAAATAGGGGATGATTAGTTCATTCCCAAGTACAATTCCATGTGCTGGAAATATTAGCAAATCCACATAAGTGGTGCAACAAAGTTTATTTTTTTCCTTTTGTTAATTGTTCATGAGTATCCTTCCACCGGATTGTCGAGCAAGGGCTAAGGAATACTTGGGAAGTCCTTTTGGTTAGTCCGTCCGACCAAAGCCCTTTTGCCATCCCGAGAGAATGCGTTCACGTAAAACCCGTAGATTAAGCATCGTAGTAGGTTTTACGTGGCTTTTCATATGCATGATATGTTGTTGCAATTATTATTTGAATTAATATAGGATTAATTCATGCTAGTAATAATTAATGAATTAAATTTGTATTTAAATATTCACCCGAATAGATCATGCAACTCATTCCCCAACAATCGTATCGAGCCCTTTGTTTGAGCTCAATTTTTTTTAAATTGTAATTTAATTCGTGGACATTAAATTTGAAATTGGATAGTAGAACTGTTAGATGTTTTTGCGGTATCCAATTTTCATGGATTTTAATGTTTTATTTTGCATGCATATAAACCGTTTTTTTTTTTTAATTCGATTCGTTTGGATTTATTTTGCCTCGTGAGAAAAATCCACGCAGTATGCTATAGATTTTTTGATTTGATCAATGTAATGTACTGCTCCAGATCTAGGTTTATTTATATTTTGTAAATAAATTGTAACCGATCGAACTAAGAGATGAAGAATTAAAGGATCTAAATCCGTAATCGTAGCGGGCGCGGCGCCAAGGCTGGCACGCATGGGCGCAGGTATAGGCCAAGGCCGAGCGCAAGGAGGATGACGAGGCCGCGAGACAAAGCGCGTGCGCTCCAAGCCGAAGCGGACGGGCAGCCGCGACGCGATACAAGACGGGCGGCGCTGAGACGCCATCGTCACGAGGACGCCAGACGCGGCGAGGCTGGCGAAGCGCTACAAGACGGATGCGCTGCCGCTGCCGGGATCGCCAACTCTCGCCGAGGCGTAAGCGAGGCGCCAAGTGGCGTGGCTCGCCAGCGGTGCCGAGAAACAGTCTCAAAGAAGGGGCTGCCGGATGCGGCGGCATCCCGTCGCGAAGCCGCTGGGCATGGCGTTCGAGATTTAAGTATTTTTTTCGAGACGAACGAGGGAGAAAATTGAGACGTGTTTCTTCAAGATCAAGCCAAGAAAAAATCAAACCATGACAATTGGATAATTTGTGCCCAATATGTTTATTTTTTTTTTTACTTGATTTTATTTGTGATATCTTATGCTTTATTTAATTTGTTTAAATGTGTTTGGATGAGGGTTGCCAAATTGAAAAATCTCAACTTCAAAATTACTAAGTATGTTTTAAATAATTAATTGACAATTTTATTCCGGATAATAAAATTGAATTAATTTTGACCTCCATGATTTATTTATTTGTGAATTCTTTTGGAGAAATTCCCCCAACGGGACGGTCAAAAGATAGGTTTCACATGAATGAATTCCAAACGGATGATTGTGGGTTATTACTAGTGGCGACGATGACCCTCCCAACGAGGCTCGATCAAAGCGAAATAGTAATCCTGTATTTAATCATGGTTATTACTTAGGTATAAAATTGATATGCATATACTTCTCCGAAGTCCCTGTCAATTTTATATTGGTCAAGTGGGAGCCAACTAAATCAGATTAATTTAGTGTTAGATCTGTTTTGCAGGTATCCAATTGTCATGGATTTTAATGTTTTATTTTGCATGCATATAAACTGTGGTTTTTTTTAATTCGATTCGTTCGGATTTGTTTTACCACGTGAGAAAATCCACGAGTAGACTAGGATTTGTTTGATTTGATCAATGTAATAGACTAGTCTAGATCTAGGTTTATTTATTTTTTGTAAATAAATTGTAACCGGATCGGGAACGAAGAGATGAAGAATTAAAGGACTAAATCCGTAACCAGCGAGGGCGGCGCTGGGCGCGATCGGCACGCATGGGCATGGGCGAGACAAGGCGGCCGAAGCGCAAGAAGGATGAGGGGGGCGCCAAGACAGCGGTGTTTCGCTTCCAAAGCCGAAGGACGGGCACAGACGCTGGGTTAGCGGAGACACGACCGTGCCGAGGACGCGGGCGAGAGGCGGCGGTGGCGGGCGAAAAGACTTACAAGACGGATCGCGCAGGCAGATCTTGTGCTTGTCGCTTTGTCGAGGATGCCAAACCGACTCGCCGAGGCGCTGGCGGGCGTGGCTGCCAGCGGTGGCGAGGTCGCTTAGGCCGCCCCGCAAAGGGCGGCCGGATGTGGGTGTGCATCCCCGGCCATGTTTGCCGTGGCGGGCGTTCGAGCGTAAGTATTTTTTTCGAGACGAACGAGTGGGAGAAATTGAGACGTGTTTCTTCAAGATCAAGCCAAGAAAAATCAAACCATGACAATTGGATAATTTGTGCCCAATATGTTTATTTTTTCTTTTTTGCTTGATTTTATTTGTCTTTATCTTATGCTTTATTTAATTTGTTTAAATGTGTTTGCATGAGGGTTGCCAAATTGAAAAATCTCAACTTCAAAATTACTAAGTATGTTTTAAATAATTAATTGACAATTTTATTAGGATAATAAAATTGAATTAATTTTGACCTCCATGATTTATTTATTTGTGAATTCTTTTGGAGAAATTCCCCAACGGGACGGTCAAAAGATAGGTTTCACATGAATGAATTCCAAACGGATGATTGTGGGTTATTACTAGTGGCGACGATGACCCTCCCAACGAGGCTCGATCAAAGCGAAATAGTAATCATGTATTTAATCATGGTTATTACTTAGGTATAAAATTAATATGCATATACTTCTCAAGTCCTGTCGCTAATTTTATATTGGTCAAGTGGGAGCCAACTATTAACTGGATATTAAGGGTTTGTAATCGTTTTGTTTGTAACCCGCTTGAATGTGTTTAAATAATGATCCACCCAACGTGGCTTATTTAAACTGTTTTGAGATGTTGGCTGATGCATTGTTCATATTTTTTTGAGATTTTAAATATGATGAATGTGATCGAACCTTGTGATATACTTGTCTTTATTGCATATAGTTGTTTATTTCGATTCAAAGATGTCGTTACCTTTTAATCCCTTTGTTATTATACTTAAAGTCAATACAATATGTATGGAAACTATATTGATTGAAAAAATATAATTGTCCTAATCGCACAAAAAAAGCACAAGTGGATTTTGACACACAAAAATCGAGATGAGCCAACCGACGAGTCAAAACATGCGGGACTCGTCGGATCACCTCATGAGAGATGTGTTCATTTGAAAATGGTGGAGGAAAAACCCGTAAGGGATTACGTCCTCAAAATAGATGGCCCATCCGAACAAACTGGAGATTCGAGTCGCAGATTATGATTTGGAGACTCGAGATGAATTTGGTACTTCATTTCTCTTGAGAAAGTTTTTTGAGCATTTTGGCCTCGCTAGCTAATTTGTTGCAAACTTTTGGACTCGGCAGAAATGATGATAAGGCACCAAACTCAAGCTTTGACGGCAAGTGGTCCGTCTTCATCTTCTAGGCCAAGGGTAGGCAAGATAAAGAATAGGACCAAAGGCCATAAGCAATAAAACTCAATTGTTGCCAAGGGCAATGGTAAGATGAGGAATGCTTGTTGTGTCAAGGAAAATCCAAAGATGAAGTGCTTAAGCTGCGGTGAGAGAGGACAATCGAGGTTTTGCCTGTTCCAACCCCAAAAGGGACGGAAAGAAAGGTAATTCTCACACACTAGTTGTTGAAACTTGTTTAGCGGCGTATACTTCTCATTCGTGGGTGGTTGATACGAGATCCACTAATCATGTTGGCTTCACGGGTTCTAAATGATCCGGCAACTTAGTGGGAGTGAGGTCCTCATCACACTGGGCGATGCTACGAGAGTGGCAGGAGAAGCAGTGGGATAAGTGCACCTGTCTTTTGAAGATAGTGCTTTATTTTTTGAGATATTCTTTACGTTCCGGATTTTTAGAAAGAATTCATTTTCAGTTTCTAAACTTTTATGATGGATATTTTGGTTACTTTTTAATAAAGTTGTTACCAATTTTATTTTTGATAAATTTATCTATCATGGAACGTTGTTGAATGATCTCTATACAATTAACTGTGCACACCACTCACGAAATGTATCGTATAACACATCAACTGTTTCCGAGAAAAGAAAACATTCATCAGACGTGAACGAGACACTTCTTTGGCATCTAAGATTAGGTCATATAAATCCAAAGAGGATCCAAAGGTTGGTGAAAGATGGTTCACTGGAGCGTCTCCAAGTTGAACCGATTCCAACCTGTGAATCATGTTTGGAGAGTAATATGACAGAGAGGGCATTTGGAGCCAAGGGGAATAGGGCCAAAGAAGTGTTAGAGATCGTTTACACAGATGTGCGTAGTTCAATGTCAACCAAAGCAAGGGGAGGTTATGAGTAATTTTATTTGTAGGTCCCGAACGGGTTTAGTGAGGGCAGAAGTCTAGAGGGGAGGGGTGAATAGACTTCTGAAAACATTTTGTGCAGATCAGGTGTGAGGGAAGTTAGCCTGATCAGAGTGCGAGTGAATCAGTTTGGGCTGATAACCAACTTACTAATCGCCTGAAGGCAGATTAGTTCGGTAACTATCAGTTTAACTGATGTGTGCGGAAGCTTAAGTTTTACCCGTGAAAAACCAGTTTTTATAAATCAGATTCCAAAGTTAGTGTTTTAACCAGTTGACTGAAGTGTCACGCTTGATCAGATCAGAAGCTTGGTGCTAGCTGATCTCAACTTAGAATATGTATGCGCTTTAAAGGTTGTGTGCAATTGTGTAGACAGTTAATCAAAGCGGTAAAGGCACACAAACCAGTCCTACGTCCACACTTCCCTATCACAAGGGGCACCAACTTAACCAACTGAACTTAGTTTTATGTGTTAGTTCAACACAGTACACCGACAGATATTTAAGGAGTTCTCACTCAACCGATCCCAGAAATCAGAACTAGAAACCCTAGTCTGAAATCTTGCTAAACAACTTAACCTAACTTGGGTTTGGATAAGATTATTTTGGTTCCAACTATGAAATCTTTTCTAGTGTTTAAGGTAGCCTATCAGCTAGATGAAAAGATTTCTATGCTAAGAACTTATGGGATGAACACTTAATAAAATAATCTTCTTGATCGTGTTCTTCGTGCGGAAATCTGATAATTGCTTGAGCTTCTTGATTGTTCAGTGTTTCCCTGTTTCACTCTAAAGTGTGATCCCATATTTATAGACCTTGAAATCAAAGAGCCGTTGGAGAGCAATTTGAATTTCAGGCTATATTAGATAGGTTTCTTGAGGATTGATGTGGCGTCTTGAGAGCGGCATGGCGAAAAGCGTGAACTTGTATTTTATAGCCGTTAGAGAGAAAAGATCAAATCCCTTAATTGTCGACTCGATCATACGTGTCTTGTTCTTATTGGTTAATGACGCGACTTTTCGGTGTTTGTTCTTCCAACTAAGGTTGACATTCTTCTTGTTCAAATCATAGGCGTATGATTAGGTGAAACATCGATTTTTTCACGAGAGTTGACGTCGATCAACCGAATCGATCTACCGATGGAGTCTTCGGTGCGGTTGACTTATCTTCAACTAGCAGACTCTACCGATGTAGGTCTTCCGGTCCGATCTTCCGGAAGTCATCGATCTTCAAGTATTACGAGTTTGAGCTTTATGACTTCAAATTTGAGATATCGACTAGATCGGATCGATCCGATCTTCGTTCTTCTCTAGCATTCGGCTCGTGGGATATCAATTTGTTCTTTGGATTTTCAGATTCGACTTATACATATTGAGGTTCCCCTCAATATGTGACCTATCTATTACATCGGTTTGTTCTATACAAGAATTATCAACCGGTATTCTATAAACGGTAATATAAACATCGGTACCTTCTGTGTGTCCGATTGGTCCTATTACATGTGTTTTCGAACTTTTATCAAAACTATAAATTTCCCAACAATTTCCCCCTTTTGATAAAAACCAAAACACCGAGAAACCAAAACACAGTTGATAAATATAGAATAAATAAAAGAGCACATAATCGGAAGACAATGAGATTTTGTCTTAGGATCAGAAAATAAACTTTTCTCATTAGATATGTCGATTACATGTTACATCAGAAAAGTTTGAATTTAAAAACAGCTGATCCTGAGAAGTCTTCTGATTCTTCACTCTTTAGGCTTGTATCCTTCTAGCATCTCTCTTTGATCTTGAGGTACGTTGAAGATCTGATATAGTTTCCATTTGACATCATTGGTCTGCCGAGGATCGATTATATGCGTTTTGCTCGGGATGTCAAAGTAGAATCTCGAAATGCGGTCTGTCAAATGAGCCATCCGCCTTCTTCGAGTAATCCAACAGATCATACTCTTGGCGAGATATTTTTACATTGATAAGTTTGGCCTCATTTTCCGGATACTTGAAAAAATCGGATATTTATTTTCTAACCGGTTGAGGAATTCATCATCTGGAGATTCTTCTAGTGGAACAAGATTAAGGACAAAAGCATCCAGAAGCCATTCACTTCTGATCTTGTTCCATTCCTCAAACCTCTTAGCATGTGCAGCAGTTTTTGGAATGATCTCATCAACTCTTTCTTTGGCGGTGAGGTTCCGCATGATTTTCGGCCTTTCCTTTCTTCGCTCTCGATCTGAATTTTTTTCTTGATTTTACGCCTCTGTCAATTTTTACGCCCTTCTTTCTTCTCTTTTTTCGGGCCTCTTGAAAGAACTTTGCTCTTTTCGATTTCTCGGCGATTCTTTATCGGCTTCATATCTCGGCTATTTGGCTTCTTGTGACTATTTTAATCCGAGTTGTAATACAGTTGTGATGTCCCAAGCACCGCAGCTGACTACCTTTTGTAATGTCCCAAAGACCAAGCAGCAGCCTACCTTTCTTGCCTTTTGATTTTTCAATCTTTTGAGAGACTTCATTAGCAAAGAGATCCAGATGGTCTAGTCTTTGTCCATAGGCTTCTTGATCGAATTAGATCTTCGTTGTTACGATCATGTCGATTGGTTTCTCGATCCGTCCTTCCCCTTTTTGGTTTGATCAAAAAGCGCCGTGAGAGTGGGAAGTTAGGGAACCAAACCCGACCGATATTGCTCTGTTGAGATCAAGAACAGATAAGCCTAGAACTGGAGCGATTAGAAGTTGAACCTTCAAGATCATTTCGATCTTGGCAGATTCGATGGCGAAGAAAATGTAAAGATCGGTTTGTCAAGTTTTTCTTTCGTCCAAATCGAGCTTTTCGGTGAGCATCGTAAAAGAAACTTGTTGTTGATCCCACGAATCGACTTGTCATCCACGGATTTTATAAGATCGGCAGATACGGTGGTCACAGATTTGGGTAAACCGATCTTTGATCGCCGCAATATGGGGAAATAGCCAATTCCCTTTGATACATTATTTCGTTGAGGCCAATCTACCTCGATCGCCTATCACTCCCTCAATTTCTTCTTTTTCGGAGATCTTTGAAACATGATCCGATCTCCCGAAGTTGATCAACGGTTATATGTGATGTTGGAATGTTTTGCGTCACTTGATCGGCCTCGATTGTTTGTGCCTCCGGTGGTTGGTCATGAAGCTGCAAACACCGATTCCACTATCATCCAAGTAGACTCTCAGATCCTTCATTGTAGCATCCGCTTGAAGCTTCTTGAGCGATCTCGGTTCATTTTGTTCGATCAATCCCGGCTTCGTGGATCGAGAACTTTGATAGATTCAAGAGTTATCACTCATTTGGTGATCCTACGTTAGCAGATTTCCTCATATCGAAATCAAAATCTGCAAACTCATCAAGACCGCCCATTTGCTCAATAATCATTATAAAATCGAGAAGCTTTTTAAACGAGATCTCTCCGGTGAGGATCTCCATAACTTGTTCTCTAATAGCGGGATGGGCTTACCCGATTCCGGATACATCTCATCAATTTCTCGTTCGATTTGCATTTCGACTATTTTTCCTGTGATGGTCTTTGATGATCTAGACTCGGAATTGTCCATCCGATTCCGGTTGATGAGATGTGGAGGGTTCCGTGGTGCTTGAGTAGGTGGAAGTTGTCCGATAGGCTCGACTGCGCAGAGGTTCTCGCTGTGGAGGCGATTGAGCCCGGGTTCCACAGCGAGTAAGGTTTAGGGTTCGCGAATTGCGATTTGTGTTCGCGAACTAATGTAGTTTCAGTTAGGTGGGTGATGTAGTTTCGTGTTCGCAAGGCGGTGGAAGAGTAGGAGAGACATGCTTTCTCGTGACCATTAGTCCGAGTGGTGAATCATTTCGATTTGGAGGAGAGGGAGATCGTTCGTCTAGTGCTTCTTCCTCGAGAATGGTCGGGCGAGCTCTTTTGAGAAGTTCCCGCTGTCGATTTTTTCACCGATTTTTTGTGGTGCAATGGTGATCTGGCGCTCTTTCTTCATCGACTCATCTTCTAAGCATCGAGTCATGGAGGCTTGCCGCCTTCTTGGCCTCTTTTCTGGACCTTCACCGATTTTCTTTTTTCTTCTTGGGGGCTTCGGTGTAGACGAAGTTGCTTCCTTGCTTTTTTCCCTTCTTAGTCTTTGGGGGAGTTGGCCACATATCATCGTCCGGTGGCCCAAATATGGCTAAAGTGGTGGAGAGGAATGCCTTGTAGGGCTCAAATCCATTCTGTTCCCATCCGGCATTTGGCATTTTGTCTTGTAGGATAACCGCAACCTTGTTGAGATTGTTGATCCCTTCTTCGATAGACCGCCTCCACTCATCAACTCCAAATTTATCATGTTCTTGGAGTAGAATGGCCTTTAGGAACCCATGCCAATTGATGTTCTTGGCTTCATCAATTATTGCGACCATCTTTGTCTGATTTGACCGATGTAAGAGCATTCATTTGAATGAAATACCCATAATTGTTTTTTGACAAAATATCAAACAACAATCGGTATTTCCTCTTGAGCATTGGGCCCGACAAAGCCTGGCGTATGATGTTTGTCACCTCTCCGATGAGCTCGTTTCGATCATTTCATCTTGATTCTCCTCAGAGTGAGCAAAAAGAGATTAAATCCTTTTGGTAGGTTGAATGCAGACGAAGTTATATCCTCATTCATCACCGATCTCTTCTCCGTGGATTGCCGAAAGTAGTTCTTCTCCGAGCATCTCAGATCCACCCTTAAATTCCTTATTTAATTCGAGGGCTTCATCTTTGCATCTTTGGATTGCGTTGAGCAAAGACAATATTTCTCAAGTCCCCTTTCTTGAGAATTTCCTCTACTTCCATTGATTAGGATCCTTTGTCACCCCAAATTATGCGAACTTGTCCTCGACAATCCTTAATATCGATTCCGCAAGATAGTTGCACATTATTTTACCCATACCGTGAGTGATCATCTACAGATAAGATAGATTCGGTTAAAATTGTGCATAAATACTAAGAATATCACATATGCGGAAATCAAGAAACAATAAAACACAATACAGGATATCAGCGATTGACAAGATCTTTAAGATCAATGGTTTTAAAAGAATGATTCATCAAATTATCAGAAATTACCAGATTCTGTTTTTCGGATTTGAGACTTAAGAAAAACACTTTGAATCGCAAAGAAGTAATCTGGAGAGTTTTCAGAAAATAAAACGCAGGTTTGTGATTTGGAAAACTCTGGTAGGGTTTTTGATGAACCTTATAAAGATGAGGAGGGAAAAAGACAAGATTTGGAAGATCAACCGTTTGAAAAGATTAGACGAACTAGATTAAGCGGTTTTGATCGAATGGTTGGGAAAAGCACGTACGAAAACCTTTTGGATTTAAAAGCTCATTTTGTAGCAATTAATACATGTACCCCACGTCCGCATTAAATGATTTGCAGGGGATACGTCACACAGGTAATGCGTACAGTAAGGCAAATAAAAACAGATAAAATCCGATGAATAAGCAAATAACAAGGGAAAAGAAAGGCGTATATGATTGACTGATATAGTAATCAGTCAATACCACTTGAAGTTGATTCCACTTGTTGATCTTAGTTTTCTGCCTAAACCTTATAATTTCCCAATTGTTCTTTTCAACTGATCTGTTTCATTTTGTGTGTGATTTCCCTTCTGATCCTGCTCAATCAGTTGAAGTTCCCCCTTCAATTGATATTTCCGTTTTCTCATAGACTGATATATCTGATTTGTAGAGGTTTCAAGTTCAACTGATCTTCCTTATCTGATCAGTTTCGTATGTAATCAGATTTTGGTTGACCTAATCTGATTCTTCTCAGATCAAGCCAATTCTTGGGATAAGTGTTACCGCCAAAACTTAGTCTAGAATAGTAGTCTCTATTCCCTAAGTTGGCGCGATTTGACATGCGTAATTATCGTCTGTATATCTTGATATGTCAATCCGCCGTAAATTTATCCAATTATCAGTCACGTGATTTCTACACGCTGTCCTTGTGATGCAAATTTCTCTAAAAGGCTTTTTGAAATCAAATTTGCATTTGCACCCTTGCTTGGCCTCTATAAATTGGACCAATGTTTTACACAACATAACCCATTCACCATACTTATCTTTCTTTGTAAAAACATGCATTCTGGTGAACCCTTATTTCCGGTGAAACTTCCGGCAAACCCCTTTACCCCTTTTTCAATGATTTCAGCTTCTCAAATCAACCATGTGTGTCCCTTATCACTGTTTTCGTCGTCATCAAAGATTTCACATACAATTGTTGCCAAGCTTCTTTACCACCACGGCGGCGGATCTACTATCGCAACTGAGAAGACACTTCTCCTAACCGTATGCACCTTGTGTGTCTATCGTTATGACGTAATCAGCATCAACAGACTCAGTCTGATATAAAACATGAGTTTGATATACGGTCTTGATCAGACAACAGCTGATCTTCGTATATCAACTCAATTTTTTCATGCGACACATGTGCCCATAAGGTCTTTGAACCAATTTCTTGGCACATGTGCTCCATTTAACAGCTGGAGAGTCCATTGACTTCAGGTCTAAGGGCTCCTGGCTTAGAAATCCTATCAACGCTGCTCTTGCTCCACTGGTTTTAGCTTCAGCTAGCGGCTTTAGGATTTCTTTAAAGCCTCTCTAACCCTTGTTAAGTGGGGAAAAATGAGAGCATCAGATTTAAAATCTCTCTCTCCCCTGCTCTTCTTGGGTTAGGATGAGGGTTTAGGGTTATAGGTTTAGGGTTTTTGGTTATGACTTATGTATCGACCTCCGGGTCCTTTGTACTTGTAACTTGTAATGTAATCGACCTTTGGTCTTTATCAATGAAAAGTTCTATTATTCCATTGTTGTGTAAATTCTCTCCGCTTTCTTATGCGATTGTAGGCTTTAATGTGAATCTTGCTTGTTGAATATCGCCTAAATCGACTTACAAAGATGTAAAATAACCCAACCGATTTAATCGATATTCCTTTTAAATTGTGCGTTTCCTTTAACTGATAAACCTTAAATCGATCGATTCCTTTAATCGATAACTCAGAATCGATCGATTTCTCACATCGGTTCCTTGATAGTCTTCGATCGGGTTGAGATACCAAACTCAATCGATTCCTTTCGGCTGGTTAGTCTCTTAACCGGTGGTTCTCGAGAACAATCCATCAATCATTTTAGGTGCTTTTTCTCCAAGATCCAAGCCCTAGCTCATTACACAATTCTCTCGAATCTAATCTCAAATTTAGTGGCTTGGTTAGAATATCGACTTTTCAGAATCGGTGTGAATCTTTTCCATTCTGATATTCTTCTTTTCAACATGATCTCTTATAAAATGGTGTCTGACATCCACATGCTTGCATCTTGTATGTAGAACAGGATTCTGAGTGATTGCAATAGCACTATTCCGTCACGTAATATTGGTACATTCTTAGATACGATGTTATAATCCTCACCGGCCGACTAAGCCAGAAAGGTTGGGAGCAATGCGACTTCATGCGACCATATATTCTCGCTTCAATAGTAGATGTCGCCAACTAATATCCGCTTTTGAAAACCACGAGATCGGCTTTTACTTCCTAAAACCCGACATGTTCCCGAGGTTGACTTCCTATCAATCTTGCAACCTCCATAATCAGAATCAGAATACCCACTAAGCTCTAGATTATCATCTGATGGGTAAAATAAACCAAGGTTTACTGTCCCCTTCAGATACTTAAGAATCCGCTTAGCTTCTTCTAGGTGGCTTTGCATTGGATTTGCTCGAAATCGCACATACACCCTCTTGCAAAGGTGATATCCGTCCTTGCAATCAGTAGTGCGATGAGAGATCCAATGAGAGCCCTATATTCTTTCTCGATTTGTTTTTCGACCATCCTCATCTGGATCCATCTTGAATCCAGTCATCATAGGAATTTTGGCTTCCTTACAATTTTGAACTCCAAACTTAGCCAATAAATTCCTAGTGTACTTCGCTTAGCGAGATGAATATTCCTTCAGACTTTGCTTCACCCGAGACCCGTAAAGTAATTCATCCGTCCCCATCATGGACATCTCGAACTTCCCTTGCATCGATTTCTTTGAATCTTTCACATAGACTCTTGTTAGGAGATCCGAAGATGATGTCGCCCACGAGATCTGAACCATCGAGAATATCTTCTCCATCTTCTATTCGAATAAGGTTACGCCCATTGTTCCTTTAGTGAACCCTTTGTCGATCAAGAATCGAGAGAGTGTATCATACCAAGCTCGAGGAGCTTGTTTCGTGCCATAAAGAGCTTTTTTCGTGAAAGCGGTACACTTGGTTGTTCTTTTCGAAGCCTGGAGGTTGTTCGACATAAACTTCCTCTGCTAGTACCCCGTTTAAAAATGCACTATTTACGTCCATCTGATACACAGTGAACCCTCTATGGGAAGCATATGCGTAAATGACCGAATGGCTTTTAGGCGGCGGATGGGTGCAAAAGGTCTCGTCATAATCAATTCCTTCTGATTGTGAATACCCCTTAGCAACAAGTCTTGCCTTATTTTTGGTGATGACATTTTTCTCTTCTCTCTTGTTCTTGAAAACCCACTTCGTGCCAATTACGTCTTGATGATTTGGTCTGTCTACCAGTTCCCAAACTTGATTTCTGTCGAACTGTTCAAGCTCTTCCTGCATGGCTAGAATCCAGCTTGCGTCTTGTAGAGCTTCCTCTATTGTTGTTGGTTCCTTCATAGACAAATAACAAACAATACATGACACTTTCACCAATCGATGTCTAGTTTTAACTTTTTATCGATGGGTCTCCGATGATCGATCGGTTGGATATTTGGTTATCCGTGTCCTTCTGCGTTCGATTTGCGTCGGTTTGGAGAACATCATCCATTTCTGATAAAGGTTCATTACTAGTGAGTGGTAGTGGTGCGGAATTATGATCCACTTGATAAGAACATGTCTCAGCTGATGTTGGACTCATCATGTGCTGATGTCTGTTCGTGGGAACTTCAGGTGTTCCCCCTGAACCGGATGGTTCGATTGATCTTTATCTCATTTGATCGCCTTCTTCACCGGCAGTTTTTTCGTACCTTAGGATTTGAATGATCCGGTGAATCAGCTAGATCTGGAATGTATCTTTATTTACGGTTTCGATTTTTTTTCCTTGATCATTAGGTGACCCATTTTTACGAGCATCGGTACTTGTTGATCAGGTACATCTTGTTCTGAGGCAGATTTCTCTTGTTCAGAAGATGCTTCATCAAAGACTACATGGGGTGTTTCTTCCACAAGTAGGGTTCGTCTGTTGTAAACCCTGAAAGCCTTGCTAGATGAGGAATATCCTAAGAATATACCCATCATCGACTTGGCCTCAAACGTCTTCAAATCGACTCTTCCCATTGTTGTGTATGAAACACTTACACCCAAAAACATGGAAGTAAGAGACACGAGGTTTTCTGTCCTTCCACAGTTCATAGGGTGTTTTGTAGTGAGCCTTAGTCAGAAGACATCTGTTCTGAGTATGGCATGCAGTGTTGATTGCTTCTGCCCAGAAATGGCTTGGTATTGCATGTTCAGCTAACATTGTGCGAGCAGCTTCTTTGAGAGTTCTGTTCCTCCGTTCTGCTACTCCATTTTGTTGTATGCCGTCCTTACGGTGATGTTTCATGTCAGATACCAAACTTAGAGCAAAAAATCAAGTAATAAAAGAGTTCGTAAATTTCGTACCTTTTTATCTCGATCGATTTTTACTACTAATCGACACCCTTCTCATTTTGTAATCTTTTTTAGCGGCTTTCGGGTATCTTCGTTGTCGTCTCATTCTTCTTATGTAAGAATATAAACCTGTAAACTTGGAATAGTCATCCACGATTACGAGTATATTTCGTCGATTGAGACCGATGGTGTAATCGGGTCCAAATAGATCCATATGAAGCGATTTGCGAAGACTCTGCTTTGGATGCCGGTCCAGAATTCCCTTGAATGAAGCTTTGACTGCTTTTTCCTTCCGACATGCAAAGACATGTTTGATCCTTTGAAAATACTTCATTCGGAAGTCCTTCCACTAGAGACATCCTTGTTATCTTATTAAGAGTTTTAAAGTTCGGGATGGCTCATTCTTTTTGTGCGAGCCAATCGCTACTTTTGGAACTCTTAACAATTAGGCATGTATTTCTTGGGCAACTGTTCCAATCACCGTTGTGTAGATCGTCCCTTTCCTTGAACCGATTAGCAAAATCATTTGAGTGGCTCGATTCTTGATAGTGCATTGGTCATCGAGAACTCAACACCTTTGAATCTTTGTCGCAGAATTGTGAAACCGATAATAGGTTGTGCTTGGACCTTCGACATATGAGACTCGATTATTTGTACATCATCATTCTCTAAGGTTCAATCCTTTGGTATAACCAAAGTTATCATCACCAAGAGTACACGCTGGCCTTTCATTTCTATGTAAGAGCCGAGGAGATGTTTGCTTCGACCATGTGCCTTGAGCATCCACTATCGATGTACCGGATAGTTGCTTGCACACCTCCTTTGTTGGCGGACCACGCGATCCTGCAAGCAGCCAAATCAGATTTAGGTACCCCTTTTGGATTAGGTCCCGAGGGGTTAGGATTAGTTTTGGGGATCCATACAAACGAGCACTTCTATTGTGATCGGTTAGATCGGAAGGCTGATTTGTCTCCCATACCTATCAACATAATCATACGTCTCTTTATATGCTTTTTGATTAGTATGATTATTAGTGTGAACCTTGGGTGACTTAGAAGACTTGGGATTTATCTTTTCTGTTTGTCTTCTTTTCATCCATTGTGGTTACGGTGCGTGACCCTAGATTTTCGATTATAGGGTAGGTACGATTTGCTACCATCAAAAGATTCATATCTTTTCGGCATAGGTGGTTTTTGCAGTTTACCTGAAGCATGCTTATTAGGCAGCTGACCTTGATTGGGTCTCAGATTGGACTTCCCTTTTACAGGTTGTCTTTTCTGATTCCTGATCTGTTGATCGAGTTGAGGTCTCTTCTTAAGAATGGGTTCTTCGTTGATTCCTCGATCGATGCTTTACCGGTTGGGGTCCATTTATGTTCCCTTCCGGTTGGCACCGCCTTTACCCGCTCAACCTGGTCTTTTTCCCTTATTAGATACATGTTTGGCTTTTGGTGTATCTTTGTTTAAACTCGTCTCGATTACACCTTTTTGAGATGAATCGGTAGGGGCTTTTGAGGATGTGGAAGGGTTCTCATACCCAAGTCCCTTCTTGTTAATCGTTGTTGAAAATAGGTGTTCATGTCTTGAAGCGGTTTTAGATGATTTTGTAAAAACCTCTATTTTCACGCAGATTATCCTCGATGATTTTAGACTTTCATGCTTTCGGAAAAATTTCATCGAATTTTGCTTGCGAGGATTTTGAAGTCATCGAACTTCTTTGTTTGTTAATTGCCGGTGATCTTTGATCTCGCTTGTCCTGATCAGAAGCTTTAACTTTCAGAATTTTAAATTCCTCAGTTGCCTTCTGAGCAGTTTCAACCGATTTAAGTTCAGAGGCTTTACCGAGATCATTCTCTTTAGCAAGCTGATTATTTCGGTCCTCGACTTATCATTTTCGATTTCCACTATAGCATAAGTGTTCATCTTTGATTGAAGAGATCCTCAAGCAATTGCTCGAGTAGAGCTGCAGTCAATCTCCAAAAAGTGTGCTAATGATAGCAGGTGTAGAAGTGAACAAAGCAGGTTTGGAGGTTACCTCAGATTGGTCCTCCTTGGCCATCAGGCAGATCTCATCATCATCCAAGAGAATATCGATCTTCATTTCCATAGAAGTCAACAAAGATCTGCCGGTCGATGTAAATCTTCTACAGAGGAGTATCCAGAGTCCTCGAGGGAGAATCGAATCGTCAATTCTGACGGTCGTGAGCCATGGCTTTTTTCGTCCTCAGTGGCGTTGCTCTCTTACATTCCTCTTTTCTTCCCTTTTTTCTTGGCGTCCGAATGCAGGCGTCTACCATTTGTAGTGACCTGGCTTCTCACAATTGAAGCACGCTCCTTGATCCACAGAACCTTTTCTTCCAGGTGAATCACTCTGTTTGTATGATCTATCAGGTGATTTTCCTTTCTGATAGTAGTTTGAGCTTCTTCTGTCTGATTGGTTATCTCTTCTCTCATCATTTCGATTATCTCTTTTCCTTTCATCTCTCGTGATCTCTCCGATCATCGATTCGGTTCTTCGGAGATCTGTTGTCCGATCTCCTATCTCTTCCTCGGCTATGTTGATAATCTTTATAGAATCTTGATACTTACCCAGGTTGAGTATTTGATTTCTCTAGTTTTCACAGTAGCAGAGCGCGTCTATTTCTTCGACTTATGATGTTTCCAATGGGCTCATTGGTCTTCAATCTCTTCTTTGGTTGCCTTAAAAGCAAATCGATTTGGAAGTTGAGGCTTCGCCGGGCACCTCATCTTCATCTGCTTGTCCTCTCTCAATTAAATCGAACTCGTGAGCTTTAAGGCTCAAGAACAAGCTACTTGGCTTCATTTTTTAAATGTCTTGGCAATCCTTGATTACCGTGACCTTCATGTCCCATTTCTTGGTGAGAGACCTTAAAATTTTGTAGTTGATATCTTTATCGGACATCTCTACCAAGTTCTCGAAGCTTGTTTATTGACATAGTAATCCTTCCATCGAGTTTGTTGATGGTTTTCGTTGGGCAACATCTTCAATTTTTTGAACTTTACCGGTTAAACTGCAGACGATTTGTCTTTTATCCGGTCATTTCCCTCGCGATATTTTCAACGAGTATCCCGATTGCTTTTCGCAGATTTGAGATACTTAATCTTTTCCTTGGTGACCTTATCCATTGTTTTCATGATAATATGCCTTGCGATAGTATCTAGAGTATGCAGTTTCCTTTCCTCTGCATCCATCAAGGCTGGGCTTTTTCGTACAAGACTTCCCGGGGCAAAGTCTGGATCTCCTCCAACTGCAGGGTTGTCGTAATATATGATGATGGGTCCTCTTTCGATGACTTCCATCATTACGCCACCGATCGAACCTAGATGGTTGGACATATATATGGCCCAAATCGCATACTCATCGATTGAGAACTTGGCAGATCATGATACATACCGAGGTGTTATCCATCTTTGAGTGTTTTTGTAAAATGAATGAGTTTTAAGAAGGTTTTTCAAGATCAGTTGAGTCGACCACAAAGATTCTTCCTTAAGAATCGATGATACACAAAGTCAGTGGTGCTGTAGAACCAACCGCTCTGATACCACTTGTAGGTCCCGAACGGGTTTAGTGAGGGCAGAAGTCTAGAGGGGAGGGGTGAATAGACTTCTGAAAACTTTTTGTGCAGATCAGGTGTGAGGGCAGTTAGCCTGATCAGAGTGCGAGTGAATCAGTTTGGGCTGATAACCAACTTACTAATCGCTCAAGGCAGATTAGTTCAGAATATCGGTTTAAGCGTGTGTGCGGAAGCTTAAGTTTTACCCGTGAAAAACCAGTTTTTATAAATCAGATTCCAAAGTTAGTGTTTTAACCAGTTGACTGAAGTGTCAAGCTTGATCAGATCAGAAGCTTGGTGCTAGCTGATCTCAACTTAGAATATGTATGCGCTTTAAAGGTTGTGTGCAATTGTGTAGACAGTTAATCAAAGCGGTAAAGGCACACAAGATTTATAGTGGTTCGACAAACCGATCCTACGTCCACTCTTCCCTATCACAAAGGGCACCAACTTAACCAACCGAACTTAGTTTTATGTGTTAGTTCAACACAAGACAATCGACAAATATTTAAGGAGTTCTCACTCAACCGATCCCGTAAATCGTAACTAGAAACCCTAGTCCGAATCTTGCTAAACAACTTAACCTAACTTGGGTTTGGATAAGATTGTTTTGGTTCCAACAATGAAATCTTTTCTAGTGTTTAAGGTAGCCTATCAATTTAGATGAAAAGATTTCTATGCTAAGAACTTATGGGATGAACACTTAATAAAATAATCTTCTTGATCGTATTCTTCGTATGAAATCGATAATTGCTTGAGCTTCTTGATTGTTCGGTGTTTCCTGTTTCACTCAAGTGTGATCCCATATTTATAGACCTTGAAATCAAAGAGCCGTTGGAGAGCAATTTGAATTTCGTGCTATATTAGGTAGGAGTTTGCGAGGATTGATGTGGCGTGATTCAGAACGGCATGGAAAAGCGTGAACTTGTATTTTATAGCCGTTAGAGAGAACAAAGATCAAATCCCTTAATTGTCGGCTCCGATCATACGTGTCTAGTTCTTATTGGTTAATAGACGCACTTTTCAATGTTTGTCCTTCCAACTAAGGTTGACATTCTTCTTGTTCAAATCATAGACGTATGATTAGGTGAAACATCAATTTTCACCGGAGGTGACTGATCGATCGGTCGAATCGATCGGTCTACACCGATGGAGTCTTCGTGGTGCGGTTGACTTAGCTTCAAGTAGCGGACTCGGTGATGTAGGTCTTTCGGTCCGATCTTCCGAAGTCATCCGATCTTCAAGTATTTCGAGTTTGAGCTTTATGACTTCAAATTTGAGATATCGACTAGATCAGATCGATCCGATCTTCGTTCTTCTCTAAAGATTCGCCTGTCGGGATATCATTTTGTTCTTTGGATTTTTAGATCGACTTATACATATTGAGGTTCCCCTCAATATGTGACCTATCTATTACATCGGTTGTTCTATATAAATAATTATCAATCGGTATTCTATAAACGGTAATATAAACATCGATACCAATGTGTGTCCGATTGGTCCTATTACATGTGTTTCGAACTTTTATCAAAACTATAAATTTCCCAACATTATTGATGATTACTCAAGGTACATTTTCCTTATGAAGCATGAATCGAGACCTTTGAGAAATTCTAAAGAATTTAAGGCTCAAGCAGAGAATCATATGGAAAAAACGATCAAGTCTCTACGATCCGATCGTGGAGGCGAATACCTCAAAGAATGAGTTTTTGAACTACTTATCGATGAAGGATTGTATCCCACCTCAAGACCCGGAACCCCTCAACAAAACGGGGGTTTTGCAGAGAAAGCAATGAAATTCTTTTGGAAATGGTTAGATCAATGATGAGTTATGCGGATCTTCCCAAGTCGTTCTGGGGTTATGCCTTGGAAACAGCGGCTTACATTCTGAACTTGGTGCTATCCAAATCGGTTCCCAAAACTCCCAAAGAATTGTGGACCTGGCTCAAGCCTAGTATGAGACACATGAGAACTTTGGGGTGTCCGGCCTACGAGTTGGACAAGGAAACCAGTAAATTGGATCCTTGATCAGAATTAAGGTTGTTTTGTAGGATACCCCGAGGGAACAAAAGGGTGTATGTTCTATAGTTCCGAAGATCAAAAGGTGGACATCCGCACCCACTTTAGATTTTGGAAGAAAACTATATGAACGAAAGAAAAACCCAGAAGTGAGATTACCTTAAATGAGCTTAGAAGGCAAACCTCAATGCCAACTGTACTAGATGATATACCAAACGATATGCTTTCACAACCGAAGCCTCGTTATAGTGGGAGGGTTGTTAGACAGCCCGAGAGATTCATGGGAATAGGAGAGTCCTCGGACTTGATTCCCGGAATCAGACCCATGGACATATGACGAGGCACTCCAAGATAAGGATGCAGATTCTTGGCAAACAGCAATGAAAGCCGAAGTGGGTTCTATATTTCATAATAGAGTGTAGGAGCTAGTCGAACCACTTAATGGGGTCAAACCCATTAGATGCAAGTGGGTATATAAGAGGAAAAGAGGATCGGACGGGAATGTTGAAACCTTTTAAAGCAAGACTAATGGCGAAAGGTTATACTCAGAAAGAAAGGGATCGATTATGAGGAAACTTTTTTGCCCGTAGCCATGCTTAAGTCCATCCGTATTCTGGCAGATAGATGTCAAGACAGCTTTCCTTAACGGAAGTCTTGATAAAGAGATCTATGTGCAACAACACCAAGGTTTCATTGAAACATGCCAAGAACACCTAGTTTGTAAGCTCAAGAGGTCCATTTATGGACTCAAACAGGCATCCAAAGCTTGGAACCAAAGTTTTGATCATGTAATAAAGTCTTATGGGTTTGATCAAAACGAGTTTGAAAGTTGTGTGTATAAAAAGCGTGTCGGAACTGCATTGGTATTCTTAGTACTATACGTAGATGACATTGTGATCATCGGGAACGATGTGAAGGTGTGGTCAGACGTAAGGGCATGACGTTTCAAAACAATTTTATATAAAAGACTTAGGGAAAGCCGGACACATCCTTGGGATCAAGATTACTCGAGATCGCAAGAAAAGGATGATCGGGTTATCGCAAGTATTCATACATTGACACTGGTTTTAAAACGATTCAGCATGCAAGATTCCAAGAAAGGATTCGTACCTTTCAGGCTTGGAATCCATCTATCCAAGAAAATGTCCCCTAAGACGCAAAAGGAGATAGATGACATGAAAGGCATTCCTTGTGCTTCGGCTGTCGGAAACCTTATGTAAGCAATGCTGTGGACGAGACCGAATATCTGCTTTGCCGTAGGCATGGTGACAAGATATCAGAGTAACCCAGGGAAAGCGTATTGGACGACAGTTAAAAACATTCTGAAGTGTCTGAAAAGAACTCGGGATAGAATGTTGATTTATCAGTCAGATACTCCAATCCCCATCGGCTACATGGACTCGGATTTCCAATCAGATATAGATTCCAGAAATTATCTGCCTCAGTTAATGTGTTTTCATTTGGGAAGTGTAGCCATCAAATGGACGAGTGTGAAGCAGAAATGCATCACTGACTCAACCATGGGACTCGGGTAAGTAGCTGCTTGTGAAGCAGTGAAAGAACCGATTGGGCTCTAGATCTTCTTAGTGGACTTGGATGGTGTTCTGAATTTGTCTAGCAATATCTGCTAGGGGCAGTTACAAATTCAAGAGAAGCAAGAGTCCACGAGTCAAACAAACACATTAAAGGAAAGACATCTTATACGAGAAATCGTTAAGAGAGGAGATATAGATATGGCAAAGATAGCGTCTGAGGACAGCCTAGCAGATCCATTCACAAAGCGTCTGCTCTGAATACATTCGAGAGACGTGTGAGTGGAATGGGTGTCAAGACCGTTGCCAATCTGCTTTGAGTATAAGTGGGAGAAATTATTAGGTTCGTGTAGGTGACATTAGATGTCACGGACTACTCGAGACGTGTTGTAGTATACTTAAAAGCAGACTTTGAGTATAAGTGGGAGATTGTTGGGATTATACTGAAAAGTATGCTTTTACTTTGTATAATCGAAACTGAATTTTCGGACTTATTCTTTGAAATAAATTGTTTATCATCGATGCTTTAAATATGATTGAATGTTATATATATTTACTGCATAACTATTCAATAATTCGTACGTGTTACACTGTAGTTAATTTAGTGATACCCGATCACAGAAGATTAAATTAACAGTCCCTTGTAACTATAAGTACGCCATTCTCGACCTAGATGGAAATGAACAACCATCGCGAAAGGTTGAGGTGTAAGGCTCAGATTGGTTTGTCTTGACCAAGAGATTACACTAGTGCATGGTGATCTTGTTGAATAGGACCTCTGAGGAGGATAAATTCTTGAACCGAACAAGGAAGAATTAGACCTCAGTGGTTCGTTGTTTCTTAACCTTCGTCCCTTAAATAGGATCACGTGGGATTGGTAACTATTGCTTTGACTTATCATGGGTAGCGAATGAGAGAGAGATTCAATACTTTTTATCTTGGGCAATATTATTGGTCACATGTGATTGCTAAGATTTAATACGAAGAATCGTGTGCAAGTACGCTTGCTTGATTTGCCCCCTTGGGAGGTTCATAAGTTTTATCATACCAAATCTTGCAAGTGGAATTAGTTTCTGGTATGGATAATAATGTTGAACCGTTCATCGACCAAGGACAAAAGATATTAATTAACGGAAAGCTATTTCAGTGGCTTGAATTAATTAATGGGCTAGATAATCTTAAACACGGGAAATAATGACCGGGAGCCATATTGACTGTAATATGGGTTAAGATGGATAGTGCAATATTAATTATGTAGTGGGATTAATTAATATTTATGGGCTTGAATTATATTGTGGCTCAATATTAGATATTCAAGATCCATTAGAAGGTCCAATCTTAATTCTCCTAAAGGCCCCCTGAGTAGCCCAACAAATAGTCCAATAACTGAAAATGTGATTAAAATAAAATAAATATTGTTGCTTGATATTTCCTCTATTTTTTTTCGAAATTTATGGATAAAAGAGGGAGAAAGATTTTCTTTGAATTTTGTTATGGAATGAAGATATGTATTCTTGGAATACAAGATTATCTCATTAAATTCAAGAAATCTCCCACTTGATTATCTATATGCATATTTCGAAATTTTTGAATATTATGGGCAAGAAAGATTTTCTTGATTTTCTTGAAAAGATATTATGGAAGATATGTATTTCTTGAAATACAAGAATATCTCATAAATTCAAGAAGATCCAAATCTTGGATTCTTGTGCCAAAAATTTCGAAAATTATATCCATATATGAGGAAGTGGGATTTTTGTGAAATATTTTAATTATGGGAAAGAGAATATATGGGATATATTCAAGATTTCTTGGTGACCAAGAAAAGTCTTATCCCACATTGAAAAATAACACAAATTTCGACCACCCTCTCTCCTATAAATAGGGGATGATTAGTTCATTCCCAAGTACAATTCGATGTGCTGGAAATATTAGCAAATCCACATAAGTGGTGCAACAAAGTTTATTTTTTCCTTTTGTTAATTGTTCGCGAGTATCCTTCCACCGGATTGTCGAGCAAGGGCTAAGGGAATACTTGGGAAGTCCTTTTGGTTAGTCCGTCCGACCAAAGCCACTGCCATCCCGAGAGGTACGTTCACGTAAACCCGTAGATTCCACATGCGTAGGTTTTACGTGGCTTTTCATATGCATGATATGTTGTTGCAATTATTATTTGAATTAATATATGATTAATTCATGCTAGTAATAATTAATGAATTAAATTTGTATTTAAATATTCACCCCGAATAGATCTGTGCAACTCATTCCCCAACATAAACATGTTATACATGTGCAACGGAATTAAACAGCTCACCAACAACGAACATATAATTGCATAATTAAATATATGTAAACATTAAGAGAAACCTTACAGTAAATCGTACGCATATTTCTCTACTATGGTATCCACGTAATTCCCAATCACGGATTTGCATGGATTGCCAGCGTTGAATCCCGAGATGAATTTGCTAGGAAAATTCTAACTCTAGATCTTATGGAGAGAATAATTAATTAACGTTATTTGTGAATTCTCAAGAGCTCATATATATAGGGAAGGCTCAACTTAAATCTTAAGATAACCTGATTAGGAAATAAAATCCCTAATCATATAATTTAATCTCTTAGATTTATTTCCCACTTATAAAATCTCTACGGATTTAATTCCCATGTATACAGATTTTTTTCCATATATATTAAATCTTATAATAATACTCTATATATTATTATTGGGAATCCTATTTAATAAAATTCAATTTAATTAAACATTAATAATAATGAATTCCAAATTAATCTATTATTAATTGATTCTCCATAAATTAAATACTAAATCCAATTTAATATTTAATCAACCAACTATAATCCGTGAAAGGAAACTACTTGTTGTGTGACCCATAGGCCCTCATAAATCGAGCGATTAGTCAAACTAACGGTCTTAATTTAACCCTAGACAATAAATTAGACATTCTAAATATATGAGGTACGTTGCGAGAAATGTGCAACTACCTGTAACTAAAACATGGGCTATTACAATTTCCTCCTTTCATTCACGAATACTCGATTAAGTCATGAACATGATGAAGTGTCTATTCAAATAACTTAATCATATTATCTCTAATCACTAATTGATCATGTATGTCACACTTAGCCACAAAGTCTAAGTTGACGTGCATCGGCCGATGACTTAGATCCAATTATGACGAGAAGATGAGTATTCTCTCTAAATCCACTTTGAGGAATGAATCCTATTCTTGGCTCAACTACCACATACATGCACTTCGTGATGAACCAAATCCAAGTCATATCTACCCATGGAAGGGTGCAAGCGTCGGTCATGGTCAAAGTTCATCACTCCTGTTGTAACTGGTTGTAATTTACCCAGCTGAACAATAATTGTTTGTGAGTTATGAGATTATGTCGATCAAAACAAATGAAATAACAAGTAATTGATGAATCGATTCGTCTTATGAACAAGACTACGTCCGGGGGTGTCCAAGCCAGGTATTTGTGTGTAATATAAATGTGTAAGAGTCTAAGAGTTTTGACCTCTTAAAGTGTGGCTATATAGGCCTATTTATACTATGATTCCCGCCTCTTGGGCGGGAATTTACATAAGGAATGGTGCCCTAAAGAGGGGCTTCAATCCCCGAACCCGTCGATTCTGCCCTGATGGACCGGAGGTCACGCGTCTTTAATAAGTGCCAATCGCGGGACAGACTTTGGGGGCAGATCCCGTGGCTTCCCGGGTGCTTCCTATAGGTCCCGAACGAGTTTTGTGAGGGTAGAAGTCTAGATAGGAGGAGTGAATAACTTCAAAAAAATTTGTGAGATCAGGTGTGGATATGCATGTATGCCTGATCAGAGTGCGAGTGAAGCAGTACAGACTGATATCCAACTTACTGACAACTTGGAAGCAGATCAGTTATGTGTCTATCAGTTCAACTATTTGTGCGGAAGATAAGTTAACCCGTGTGATAAACCAGTTTGCTCAAACCAGATTCTGAGTAATCTGTTTTAGATCAGATGACAAAGGGGTTAAGCTGATCAGATCAGTTGCTTGGTGCAAATCTGATCCAGACTCAGAACATGCATGAAATATAAAGCAGGTAGTGTGCTTAGTGTGTAAAGCAGATAAATCACACAAGATTTATAGTGGTTCGGACAACTTGTCCTACGTCCACTCTTCCCTTTCAGCAGGGGCACTCACTAAACCAATCTGAACTTAGATTAACGTGTTAGTCCAACACAATACATCAGATGTTTCAAGAGTTCTCACTCAATAATCCCAGAGATCAGAAACTAGAAACCCTAGTATGAAATCTTGCTAAACAAACTTAACCTAACTTTGTGGGTTTGGGTATAAGATTTGTATGTTCCAATTGGAATTCTATCCTAGTATTTGAGTAGCCTAATGCTAGAGGATAAGAATTCTATACTAAGAACTTTATGGGATGAACACTTAGAATAAATCTTGAATTGTGTTCTTCGTGCGGAAATCTTGCTTGAGCTTGAGCTTGTATAATTTCCGTAACCTTACTATGAAGGTTGATCCCATATTTATAGGCACGAAATCGAACTAGCCGTTGGAGAGAAATTCGAATTTCGGTCTATATAAGGTAGGTTTGCAGTCTTAATTTGACGTGCTCAGAGACGGCGTGGCCGAAAGCATGTAAGCTTGTCCTTTGTAGCCGTTGAACTTTGAAGCGCTAGTCCTGTAAGTGTCAGTTTCGTACGTGCTTGTCTTCTTCTCATTGGTTCACAAGTACACAAACTCGGCACTTGATTCTTCTTGTCTGGTTGACTTGGCTCGTACTAGGTAACTTGATGTAGTCACCTGATGGATCTGACCAGATCAGTTAAGATTGATCTGTCTACCTGGTTTGAATTTTTTGATGTAGGTTGTCTTGGCCAACTTACAGATTCTTCTTTGTGTTATCTGATGTAGGTCTTCTGGTCTTGATGTCTTCCGATCTTCAACTCTTCTGATCTTCTGATCTTCAGCTTATCTGATCATCAAGACTTAACCTATACATATTGAGTTCCCCCTCAATATGTGACCTATCTGTTACATCAGCTGTCTATACAGCTCAACTGTTCATCCTATCTGATATCTAAGTCATCAGTCAGCTCACAGGTCTGACTGGTCCTATTACAATCTGTTTTGGAACTTCCATCGAAAAACTACAAATTTTCCAACAATTTCCCCCTTTTTGATGGAACCAAAACAGTTAATCAAAAAAACAAATAACTAGAATGTAAATAACAGAAATAACACATAGTTCAGAAGACAATGAGAAATTGCCTTAGGATCAAAAAGATAGAATATTTCATTAAGGATATAAGTGTTTGCAAGTACAGAAATACCTATCAGCTGGTCCTAAGCTAGTCTTCTGATCTGTTGTCTTCAATAATTGAACTTCTGGAGCTCTTCAGGAATATCAAACACTTTGTACATCCTCTGCATCAGAGTACCCAGTCGATCCTTCTCAATGATCCCTCCTTTCTTGGCAAAATCATAATACAGCTTCTTAAAGGCAATAGGATCAAGAATCTTGTTCGGTCTGAGAGGTGGCAAGAGAATTTCAAAGGGGGGAGCCTCAGGAATTAAGTTCATCGTCTTGCCCTCTTTCATTATGATCTCGGAGAATTCTGGATATTTGATTTCCAGCCAGCTTCTGAATTCATCATCAAATTCTCCTTGATCAGCAGCAATGGGAATCTTCTCCAGAATGTACACATCACATAACCAGTCTCCTCGAATCTTGTTCCATTCTGGTATCAGATCTTCCCGGGCAACCAAGATGTCTTTCACCGATGCAGGTAAGGCCCTTTCTTCCCAGACAATGTCCTCAACAACAGCAGCCTTCTTCCTCTGTCTTCTGACATAACTTATGTGAAGACCTTTAGCTTCAGCCATTTTCTTCTTCTTGATGGCAGTATCGATTACTCTCTGCCTAGCCTTCTGCTCTTCTGACTATGCTGAAATTATCTGAGACCTGGATCGTGCCTCAATCTGCTTCTGGGTCTAAGTAGGTATCTTGACCTGCTTGCCCTTGACTTTTTCCCTCTTCTTGACTTCTGCCTCAGTTGCTTTCTCTTCCTCAAGTAACTGCTTTGCCAGCTCAAGGCTCTTGGCCTGATCTTCAGATTCGTATCGTTTCTGAACATTGGATGAGAAGTATTTTATCTTATCTACTCTGGCAACAATGTCAGATAAGACATATTTTTGTTTAGAAATAGCCTTCCCTTGAGCTTGAATATCTTCCCCATGCTTTTCAACTATCTGATAAATTTTCACCAAGACGGTGTCGAGCACAACAATAGTTGAGATAATTTCTGGCATAGCAGCAGTTTGTGCAGATTGTACAGATGGAGTCGGCACAGATGTTCCAGCAGTTGGCAAAGTGCCCCCAACAATTAATTGCATATGTTTTTCTGCCTCCACTTCCCCCTTTTTGGTTGCATCAAAAAGGTTTGTCAGCCCGAGGTTTAGTGCTCTGAATTGATTCAGCATTTCATACTTGAGCTCCTCAACAGCTAACGTGGTAATCTGCACTGTGGAAGATGAGGGTTCAGGGCCCAACAATCTGTTCAGACCAGCTTTTAGTGATTTCTTGGCCCTGAGAAGTGATCTCTCAAATCTCTTCCACCCAGCATCAAGACAAGTATCTGTCCTCTCCAAAGAAGACCAGACACTTTCCAACAAGATTCCCAAATCAGAGAGCATTGAAACCTGTAGAGATATCTTCTCTGTCACTGGATCAACTATCTTCATCACAGAGGCAGTAATATTGTCGTGCATGCTCATCAACTTGGCTACAGTCAGTTTCCTCTCTGCATCAACCAGAGCTTCCTGCTCTTCTCTGAATCTTTTCATCAGGTCAGTTGCCAAGGTGTTGAATTGAGTTTCAACGGTTGCCTTTACCCCATCTTGAATATTCTTCCAAAGGCGATCTAGGGTATCAGCATCTAAGGCAACATCCCTGCCAGATGTTGAAGCCTCACCAGATAGGGTCACATCTGCAGCACCCAATCGTAGTTCATCGACAGCTTGCTCATCATCATGAGCCCAGTAAGCATCCTCCTCCACCGCAGCAATGCCAAACTTCTCGTGAATCAACCATCTAATGTCATCATCAGAGGCTAATTCAGTTGCACTGCTCACCACGGCATTCTCCATACATCTCGTCTCCAGATCTATAAAGTAATCAGATCTGAGTGCTTCCATCAGAATCAAAAACTCCTCAATACCCTTCAGACGAATATCCCTCCAGAAAACAATCTCTTCAATCTTCGGCTGGAGGCCTGGATGGTTAATCAGATTTGGGCAGATCTTGTTCAGATAAGCTTTGACCTGTTGCTTCAGTATGAACAGAGTGGGATCCTCGGTGTTCGACTCTAAGGACTCCAGAACAATTATGGTGTTGAACAAATTGTGGTTAAGAGAGACATAGAGGTCATCTCTTGGAACAAATTCTTCAGCAGCCTGTTCCTCAACCCATTCTGGTTCATGTGCAGTCGGTTCTGATGGCTGGAGGGTGGGAATTTGTGGTTCACTAGGTGGGGTAGGTTCTGGTTGAGTATTTGGCTCAGATTGGGGTTGAATCTGGGGTTCAGGGGCAGTTTGGGGTTGGGGTTCAACTGGTGCAGAGGGGGTTAGAGATGGTGGTTTGGCTTGTGATGGAGATTTGGTTGGTGATCGTGAGGGTGATTTGGATGTAGGTGTAGGTGATCTTTCCCTTCTGAATACTGTAGTGAGGGGCACTGAATCTGAGGGTGACTGCTCCCCAGTTGGTTCCTCCTCTACTCCTTCTCCTTCTCCTTCACCTTCTGTCATCTGCTCTAACTGCTCCTCCTCTGATTCAATGTGAATCATCTCCTCAACTCTCTCTGCCTCAGCTGGTTCAGATCCAGCTTCTTCCATTACCAACTCAGAAGGTTGTCCAAGTGCCTTCTTCAGAAGAGTGGTAATCTTCTTTTGGCGCTTCTCAGCCTCATCTGGTTTCTTGGCCAGTGCCTTTCTCTTCAACTTCTTCTTGGGGGCGGCCTGTTCCTGTGTTTCTGACTGGACAGAAGACACAGTTACCTTAGCATCCTTTCCTTTCCCTTCTCCTCTTTGTCTAGGCACATAAGGAGCTGGGTCATCATCGGATTGGCCTGGTAGGGGTTCATTCTTTCCCAGAATGGCCTTGAACTTCGCCATATAAACTTTCTTCCCATCTTCATTCCACTCAAAATTATTAGGTAATTTATCCGCAAGGATAATAGACACCTTGTGAACAAAAGAGCACTTTGACGTCCTTAAGACTTCATTCCTCTCATTAAGTGCAAACTTTCCATTCTCCTTCATCAATCTGGCCTTGAACATCCCTAGCCAATCAACATCCTTGGCTTTCTTGATAATAGCAGTCATGACACCCTGCTTGTGACAAGTGACGACATCAAGACTGTAAGTTAGGCACGTAATCACCTTGGACACAATCTCAAACAGAAGTCTATATTTCCTTTTGAGATGAGGGGCACAGATGTTCAAAAGCTGGTCACGATTTGCCGGTCTTAACAATTTAGCCTGAAGAAACCCTTTCTCTCCCAGTTCAATAGTGAATGTCTCCAGAGCAATACTTCCCTATCGAAGACCAAATATTCTCCACAAATCATTATCAGTCATTACTATCTTCATTCCTCCAACAGATGAAATCAGCTTCTCATCATCATCCTCTTTTCTCTTCAGATTGTATAGAAGTTCCAGAGCTTCATATGTGCACACAATGTCCTGGTGCCGATAGCAGAATTGCTCAAGTTTGCATGCTCGAAGGTAATCCAGAATTTCAAGTGACTCAGGGTCAGAGGTGACTGAGAAAGGGACAAATTTCTCAACAATGATGTCTTTCTTCATTGATGCGAAATTGCACATTTTCTTGCCTTGTCCAGCACGTGCAATGAGTTATGTCATTTCTGTGAAAACAAACAGTTTTAGGGATGAGTTTGAATAAGTTGTTTCAATAAGCATAGTAAAAAACACAACCCTAATCCACTAAATATATATCTTGAGCACAGACTCATATTAAGACAAGTATGCATTTAGGACAAATCAAGAACAATACATTATCGCAACAAGATCTATTTTCAGAATTTGAGTAACACAACTTGTAAGCATATGCAATCATTTTGACAAACAGTGATACCAAAAAGACATTTAAGTAAAAACATATTCAGAAATTTACCAGATATCGATTCAGAGATTTGAAAGATGAAAGATGAATCGATTTGAGAGTTCGAAGTGAAATCATTCGCAAAGTTTTATCACAAGAGTTTGGTAAATTTAGAAGTGTAAAAGTTTTCTAGAAACTGAGTTAGGGTTTTATATAATGCGAGGGAAAATATTTTGCACAACTCCCTGTAAATACTCAAGTATCCGTGTTTTGAAATAAACGGCTGAGATTAGGCGGTCGTACAAGTATTTTAATCGTGCGGTTGAGAAAATTTACCAGCTCGTATTTTGGACGCAAAAAGTGTAATAAATACAATTAAATACATATTTCCTACGTCCGCATTTAATATTTTGTAGTGCGTGCGTCATAAAGTAAAGCCAACAGTAATAATAACATTTAAATAAATAAGCTCAGATAATATAAATCAGATAAGGCAAAGCAGATAACGTAAATTAGAAAACGTATCTAACTGATTGATATCTTAATAAGTTAGTTACCACTCGATCTGATCTGACTTCTCTAATTTTTGTCGATCTTACTGTGTAGCCTAAACCTTAGCAAATTTCTCAACAATGTTTTATCCCTCAGATCAGGTTCCTTCTGATCTAAAAACCCTTGGTCAGTTGAAGTTCCTCCTTCAACGTATATTCCTTTCTGATCAGTACTCAACTGATCCTATCTGATCAGTTGAAGTTCCTTTCTTCAACTGACCTACTTACCTGGTCAGATACGTAACCAACTGGTATTGGAGATTAAGCCACTGAAGTATTATGGTGCATCTTCTCCAAGATCCAAAAGCCCTAGCTCATTGCATAGTACTCTGAATTTGACTTCAGCTAAAGTCTTGGTTAAGATATCAGCTTTCTGTTTATCAGTATGAATCTTTTCCATTCTGATGTTCTTCTTTTCAACATGGTCTCTGATAAAGTGATGTCTGATTTCAACATGCTTGCATCTTGTATGCAGAGCTGGGTTCTATGTGATTGCAACCGCACTATTACTATCACAGAAGATAGGCACATTCGTAGCTATAACGTTATAATCCCGCAGCTGCTGACAAAGCCAAAGCAGTTGGGAGCAACAGCTTCCTGCGGCCATATATTCTGCTTCAGTAGTAAATGTGGCAACAAATGTCTGTTTTTTTGAAAACCAAGAGATCAGTTTACTTCCCAAAAACTGACATGTACCTGAGGTTGATTTTCTGTCTATCCTACAACCTCCATAATCAGAATCAGAGTACCTAGTAAGCTCTAGATTATCATCTGCAGGGTACCATAAACCAAGGTTTATAGTTCCCTTCAGATACTTAAGAATCTGCTTAGCTGCTATCAGGTGGCTCTGTTTTGGATTTGCCTGAAATCTGGCACATACACCTACTACGAAGGTTATATCTGGTCTACTGGCAGTAAGGTATAATAAGGATCCAATCAAAGCCCTATACTCCTTCTGATTAGTTTTTTGACCACTCTCATCTGGATCCATCTTGAAGGCTGTCATCATTGGAATCTTTGCAGCTTTGCAATTCTGGATTCCATACTAAGAAAAAATATTCCTTGTATAGTTGGCCTGACTGATGAAGATCCCAGTATGAGCTTGCTTAACTTGAAGACCTAGAAAGTAGTTCATCTGACCCATCATGGACATCTCGAATTTCCCTTGCATCAGTTTGCTAAACTTATCACATAAGTTCTTGTTGGGAGATCCGAAGATAATATCGTCCACATAGATCTGAACTATCAGAATATCATCACCATCTTCTATTCTGAATAAAGTCCTATCAATCAGTCCCTTAGTGAAACCATTTTCTTCCAAGAACTGGGACAGTGTATCATACCAAGCTCAGGGAGCCTGTTTCAGGCCATAAAGAGTCTTTAAACGGTATACCTAATTATTCATTTCAAAGCCAGGAGGTTGTTCAACATACACCTCTTCAGCCAGTATTCCGTTTAAAAATTCACTTTTACGTCCATTTGATACACAGTGAATCCCAATTGAGCAACATAAGCCAGAACTAGCCGAATGGCTTCTAAGCGAGCAATAGGTGCGTAGGTCTCATCATAATCAATCCCTTCTGATTGTGAATACCCCTTTGCAACCAGTCTTGCCTTAATTCTGGTTATCACATTGTGCTCATCTTTCTTGTTCTTGAAGACCCATCTGGTTCCAATAACACTTTGGAGAGTTGGTCTTTCTACAAGTTCCCAAACTTGATTCCTCTCAAACTGTTCTAGTTCTTCTTGCATGGCTAGAATCCAGCTTGCATCTTGAAGTGCTTCTTCAATGGTTAAAGGTTCCTTGAGAGACAGATAATAGCAGTACATTGCACTCTCACCAATCTGATGTCTAGTCTGAACCCTATTGCTTGGATCTCCTATAATCTGATCAGTTGGATGATCTCTTAACCAGATTTTCTTTGCTTGAGTAGTTTCATCTTGGAGATCTTCTTCATTATCATTATCTGCAATAGAATCACTAGAAACTTGTATAGGGACATTAGTTGGGCCTACTTGACAGGGACAGATTTCAGCAGACATTTGAATCATCTCAGGTTGCTGCATATCTGCCTGATTATCAGGTGTTCCCCCTGAACTGGATGGTTCAGTTCTTACTGTCTCAGTTGTACCAGCTTCTTAGGGTCTGGCTGACCTGGTGAATCATCAAAGTCAAAGTTGGGAATATACACAGATCAGTGTTTTGAATCCTTTCCTTTGAGACTCAAATTGATCCATTTTCAGTGTTTCTGGTTCATCAGGTATGGTTTGTTCTGCGGCAGATTTCTCCTGATCAGATGTTGACTCATCAAAGACCACATGAGGTGTTTCTTCCACAACTAGGGTTATTTTGTTAAAAACCCTAAATTCTTTGTTGGTTAAGGAATATCCTAAGAATATACCCTCATCTGACTTAGCATCGAAAGTTCTCAACTGACTCTTCTCATTGTTGTGAATGAAACACTTGCACCGGAACACTTGAAAGTAGGAAACTCGAGGTTTTCTGTCCTTCCACAGTTCATAAGGTGTTTTGAAGTGAATCTTAGTCAAAGAACATCTGTTCTTGGTATGACATGCAATGTTGATTGCTTCTGCCCAGAAACGATTTGGTGTTGCATGTTCAGCTAACATGGTGCGAGCAGCTTCTTTGAGTGTTTTGTTTCTCCTTTCTGCTACGCCATTTTGTTGTGGTGTTCTGGCAGCTGATGTTTCATGTTGTACACCAAACTCAGAGCAAAAATCAGATATAAACTAGTTCAAGAATTATGTACCTTTATCTGATCTGATTTTCACTATGTTGAGACCCTTTTCATTGTGAATCTTCTTGAGAAGTTTAGGTAGCTTTGTTCTAGTTTCATTCTTCTTATACATGAATACAACCCAGGTGAATTTGGAGTAATCATCCACGACCACCGGAGTGTATTTGCGACCGTTGAAACTAAAAGGCATAACTAGTCCAAATAAATCCATATGGAGCAGTTGCAATACTCTGTTGGATGGAGGAGAAGGAATCCCCTTGAATGAAGCCTTGACTTGCTTTCCCTTCTGACATGCGGCACATGTCTGATCCTTAGAGAAAACTTCATTCGGGAGACCTTCAACCAAGGACATCCTTGCTATCTTGTTAAGAGTCTTAAAGTTCAGATAACTCATTCTCTTGTGCCAGAGCCAATTGGCGCTTTTGGTACTCTTAATAATCAAGAATGCATTTCTTGGACAATTGTCTCAATCTGCAGTCTAGATGGTTCCTTTTCTGGAGCCAGTTAGCAGGATCTGCTGAGTAACTCGATTTCTGATTGTGCATTTATCTGTTGAGAACTCAACACTAAAACCGTTGTCGCAGAATTGTGATACAGATAACAGGTTGTGCCTTAAGCCATCAACATACAAAACACCTGTAACCTGTACATCATCATTCACTAAGGTTACAACTCCTCTGGTAAAACCAAAGTTGTCGTCACTAAAGAGAACTCGTGGGCCTGGTTTCTCAATGTAATTGCTGAGGAGATGTTGACTTCCAGTCATGTGCCTCGAGCATCCACTATCTATGTACCAGATAGTTGCTTGTACACCTCCTTTATTGGCCAATTCCACACGAACCTGCAAACAAATCAGATTTTAGGTACCCCAGTAGAATTGGATCCTGGGGGGTTAGCTGTACCTTTCGGGATCCAGACAAACAAGGTATTTCTAATATAATCATCAAGATCAGAAGGCCTTATTTGCCTCCCATATGCATGTACATAATCATACATCTCATCATGTGCGTTTTGATCAGTATGATTATTAGTGTGAGCCTTGGATGAATCAGAAGACTTTGGATTTTTCTTGTTAACTGGTCTTCTTTTAATCCAGTGGGGCTCAGGTGCAGCAGTCCTAGGTTTCTGATTGTAAGGGTAGGTACGACTGCTACCATCAAAAGATTCGTATCTTTTCTGCACAGATGGATTGATTAGTTTACCCTTATCTTGCTGGTTAGGCAGCTTGGACTGAGTCGACTTCAGCTGGGACTGTCTCTTGCGAGATGGTCCAGGCTGAGGCCTATTCTGCTGATTAGGCTGAGGTCTCTTTCAGAAGAACATGATTCTTCTGTTGATTCCTCGGCTGGTGTCTGATCAGTTGGGGTCCATTTTTTGTTCCCTTTCTGATCCGACACTCGCCTTGCCTGATCAGCTGGTCCTTTTCCCTTATCTGATACAGATTTGGCATAGTTTGTATCTTTATCAGAAACTCATTTGGTTACACTTTTCTGATGTGAACTAGACGGGACTTTTGAGGATCCATAAGGGTTCTCATACCCAATTCCCTTCTTGTCAGTTGGCGCACAAAAATAGTTGTTCAAATTCTGAACAGTTTTAGATGATTTCGTGAAAACCTATATTTTCTTACGCAAACTGTCCTCAATGGCTTTTAAATTCTCATGCATTTTGAAGAGTTCATCAAATTTAGCCTGAAGGACTTTGAGATCTCCTGCTTGTTTTAGATTGGTAGCTTGCTGTTCAATAATCGATCTTCCCTGATCAGAAGAGCCAACTTTTAGAACATCCAGTTCTATGGTCATCTTCTGAACAATTTCAATCAATTTCTATTTATCAGTTCTACTTTCCTTGCATTCTTTTACAAGCCAGACAGTCTCTGCCCTTATGTTATCATTCTCAACTTCCACTCTTGTATAAGTATCTATTGCATTAGAGAGATCATCAAGCAATTGGTCATTATAGACCTGCAGGTTAATCTCTCCAGCATATGTGCTCAGCACAACAGGTGTGGGACAAGAAACCACAGACGGTTTAGAGATTACCTCAGATTGGCCAGCTTCTCTGGCCATCAGACAGATGTCATCATCAGATGAGAAGTTCAAATCGTTGACATCATCAGTGTTGGTTATCAGACAGAAATCTTCAACAGATGAGTATCCAGAGTCATCTGTTGGCAGGTAAGAGTCATCAATACCAGTTGTGTCTACTATCATAGCTTTTCTGTCTCTGTATCGTTGATCTCTTCTGTTTTGCTTCTCTTCTCTTTCTTTAGGAGTTAGTTCGGGGCAATCTATTTTGTAGTGACCTGGTTTGGGGCAGTTGAAACAGGTTCCAGATTCTCTAGATCCTCTTCTGTTAGGTGAATCATTTCTTCGATAATTTCTGTCAGGTGACTTTCCACCTTGCTTGAAATCAGAACTCCTTCTTTCTAATTTGTCACCACGTCTATCTCCTTTGCGATCATCCCTTCGATCATACTTTCTATCATCTCTTCGGTTATCTCTCTGATCTTCTCTTTGATTGTCTCTTCTATCATCAGAATGATCTCGTTCTGGTGATCTGTCAATAGATCTTCTATCTCTTCCTCTGCTTTGTCTATAGTCTTTATAGAACTTTCTGTACTTTCCCATTTGAATGTTTGATCATTCAAACTTTCTAGCCAGCAGAGCAATCTGATCATCTTTGTTGATGATGTTTCCGACTGGTTCAATAGATCTTGAACTGCTACTGGTTGCCTGAAATGCAACATTTTTTGTAGAGTTTGTGGTAGCTTTAGAAGGAAAATCATCTGATTCTCTGCTTCTTTCAATCAGATCAAATTCATGCACTTTCAAACTGAAAAATAGATCGTTTGGTTTCATGGTTCCAATATCTTGACAATCTTTGATCACTGTTACTTTAGTATCACATTTCTTTGTCAGTGATCTCAGAATCTTGCAGTGATATCCATATTTGACATTACTCGGCCTAAATCACGCAGTCTGTTGACTCCTCAAGTAATTCTTCCATCAAGCTGATCAATCATCTCCTTTGGTAACATCTTCAATTTCTCGAAGTTTACCAGTTTAGCTTGTAATCTGCTATCCTTAATCAGATCATTACCTTTGCAGATTTCAGCAAGGGTATCCCATACTTCCTTAGTAGTCTTCAAATACTTGACCTTCTCACGTGTGGTAGAGTCCACAGTCTTCATGATCAGATGCCTGGCCACCGTATCCAGGTTGGACAATTTCCTCTCTTCTGCGTCCATCAGCGAAGGACTCTTTCTGATTCTTGCTCCAACTGGTTGCGTAGGATCTCCCCCTTCATGTAGATTATAATGATGGATGATGATGGGTCATATCTCAATAATCTCCCTCATTCTGTTGCTGATGACTCCCAGATGGTCACTCATGTCGAGAGACCAGTCGGCGTACTTGTCGACAGAGAACTTGGGTAGATCATGATTCATCCCAGACGTATTATCCATGCTTACGTGAATTTGAAGATTATGAGTTTTAAAAAAATGGATTTTTCAAGATCAGTTTAAGTGACCACAAAGATTCTTCCTCAAGAATCGATAATATTCAAAGCCAATGGTCGGAAGTGTTGGGGTTATATGTGAAAGTATGCTTTTATTTTGTATAACCTATGTATTATACACTTATTTACTAAAATAAATTATTTATCACCGTTGCTTTAAATATGATTGAATGTTATATATATTTATTGTAAATCGTTCATATAATATCACATGTTACATTGTAGTTAACATGGTGATACCAGATCACAGAAGATCACGTTAACAGTCCCTTGTAAACTAGTGTGTGCTTCACCACTTAGATAGACCCAAACAGTCTATTGGTAGAAGTTGATGTGTAAGGCTCAAATTGGCTTGTCTTGACCAATAGATTACACTAGTGCATTCGATGTGCTGAAGCGGACCTGCAGAGAGGATAAACTAATTCGCACTGACTTAAGGGATAAAGAGTTAGACCTCAATGGTTGTTGATTTCTTAATCTCTGTCACTTAATAAGGACTGTGTGCGATTAGTAGTTATTGCTTTGACTTATAAATGAGAAGAGAATCATTGCGACTTCGATACCCTATATCTTGGGCAATAATATTAATTGCACGACAGTTGCTAAATTAATACAAAGAATCGTGTGCTTGCAAAGTCTTGCGTGATTGGTCCCCTTGGTGGGCTCGGAACCTTTATCATACCAAATCTTGCAAGTGGAATTAATTTTCCGGTATGGATAATAAAGTTGAGTTGTCCTTACTCCAAGGATAAAGATACTAATTAATATAAAGCTTTTCAATGGCTTAATTAATTAGCGGACTAAATAATCTTAAACACGAAAAATAATAACCAGGAGCAATATTACCGTAATATGGATTAAGGTTGGATAGTGCAATATTAATTATATAGTGGTATTAATTAATATTAATGGGCTTAATTATATTGTGGCTCAATATTCGAATTCAGAAGCCCATTGGAAGGTTCATCTTAATTCTCCTGTAGCCCAATTATAGTCCAATAAATAAAAGGTGCTTAAAATAAAATAAATGATTGTTGCCTAATATTTTTATTTTTTAAAAAAATTAAAGAAAAGAGGGAGAAGAAATTTTCTTGAAAAGATTTTATAGAAAGGAGATAAGTATTCTCGGAATACAAGATTATCCCATAAATTCAAGAAATCTCCCACTTGTTTCCTTTAATGGAATTTTCGAAAATAATGTGAAGAAAGGGAAGAAAGATTTTCTTGATTTTCTTGAAAAGATTTTATGGAGAAAGATATGTATTCTTGGAATACAAGAATATCTCATAAATTCAAGAAAGATCCAATCTTGCAAATCTTCTTGTAATTTTCAAAATTTTAGGCCAAAAAGGGGTGTGAGATTTTTGTGGAAAAATACACATGGAAAGAAGAATATATTGGATATATTCAAGATTTCTTGGAGATCAAGAAAAGATCTTTCCTAACCCTAATTGCCCTCAAATATTCGTCCCCCCCTCACTTATGAATAGGGGATGAATGGTTCATCCCCAAGACACAGGAATTGATCTTTTTTCGGAAAAATATCAACGTCGATAAAATATCAAATATTTTGAAACATCGACAATTTGTGTTTTTTCGAAAAATTTCAATTGCGTGCAAGAAATTCCATGTGTTGGAAATATTAGAAATCCACAAAGGTGGTGCAACAATTATTTATTTTCCTTTGTTTTATAAATCGTTCATTGGAGAACCTTCCACCAGGGTTATTGAGCGAGGACTTGGGAATACTTGAGAAGGACTTTTGGTTGGTAGCCAGTTACTTGATCCTGTCTGTCTCAGATTGTCTCTCCAACGGGTACGTTTACGTAAACTCCTAGATATTCCGCATGCTAGGATCTTTTACGTGAATATTATTTGCATGTTGTTGTTGGATTAATTATTATTTGAATTCACTTAGGTAAATTCAAGCTAGTAATAATTGTTAATTTAAATTTGTGTTTATGAGGTCATCCCGATAGATCCTGGCATATGTTATCCCAACAACTGGTATTAGAGCCCTGGTTCGGGCTCTGATCTTTTAAACTGTAATTTAAATTGTTGTTCATTAAAATTTGAAATTGGATAGTAAAACTGTTAGATCTGTTTTGCAGATATCCAATTGTCATGGTATTTTAATGTGCTTATTTACATGCAAATAAATTATTGGTTTTTAACTCGATTCGTTCGAATTCGTTTTGCCTCGTGAGAAAATCCACGAGTAGATTAGAATTTGTTTGATTTGTTCAATGTAATAGACTAGTCTAGATCTAGGTTTATTTATTTTGTGTAAGTAAATTGTAATCGGATCACGAACGAAGACGGAGACGATGAATTAAAAATGGACATCCGAGTTCCCGGACGTACGCGAGCCAAGGCGGAGCACGCGGGCTAGGCGGAATGCCTACCGACCGTGCGCACCAAACGGGCGATCACGGACGGGGCATGGCGAATGCGTACTAGGCGCGCAAGGCAGACGAGGGCAACTGGCCTTGTGAAATAGGCATAAGCGGGGCGAAAGTAGTCTTGCCCGGCGGGCTGCTTACCGGGCGATAGAACGCGGACCTCGGGCCTTACGTGCGTTCGGGCGACGCCTCCCGCAGGCGGAGGCCGAGGGCGACGGGGCAGGATGGCCAACTCGAACTGGGGCGTACGCATAGGCGCACGCGACTCGCGTTCTGGGTCGTGAGCTACTCATTTTCCGAATGTTTTCCAAACCCGAAACGGAGGACAATCCTTAAAGAATTGTTGCGGATTCAGTGGGAGCTTTTCGAGACGAACGATGAAGGTAAAAGAAGAGACGATTTCTCAAGATCAAGATTTGAAATTTAAACCATGACAGTCGGATATATGTGCCCAACTTGATTTATTTTATCTTGATGCTTGTTTTAAATTCGTGCAATTTTATTTGTTAAATGTGTTTGCATGATTTAAAATTATCTAAAGAAAATCTCACTTTCAAAAATTACTATGTTTATAATTGACAAATTTTATTCCGGATAATAAAATTACGTCAATATTGACCTCCATGATTTATTTATTTGTGAATTCTTTTGGAGAAATTTCCCCAACGGAACGGCCAAAATATGGTTTTCACATGAATAAATTCCCAAAAGGATGATTGTGAATTATTATTACTGGCGACGATGACCCTCCCAATTAGGCTCGTTCAAAGCGAAGTAATAATTCTGTATTTAATCATGGTTATTACTTAGGTATAAAATTTATATACATATACTTCTCCGAAGTCCCTGTCAATTTTATATTGGTCAAGTGGCAGCCAACTATTAATTTTGAATTAAAGGTTTGTAACTGTTCCTGTTTGTAACCTGCTTGGATGTGTTTAAATAGACAGATCACCCAACGTGACCTATTTAAACTATTTTGAGATGTCGGTTGATGCATGTTCATATTGTTTTGAGATTTTGATATGAATAATGTGATCGAATTGTGTGATAAATTTGTGCTTGTACAAATTGCTATTTATTTCACTTCAGCATGTCGCAACCTTTTAATCCACTGTTAATATACTTAAAGTCAATAGAATTGTATAGGAAACTATGTTGATTGGAAACGAAAAATTATGATTGTCCTAACTACACAAAAGCACAAGTGGATTCTTGACATACCAAAAATCAGATGAGCCAATTGACGAGTAAAAAACGTGAGGCTCGTCAGATCACCTTGCGAAAGATGTTGTCGCTGAAAATAGTGGAGGGCAACCCCGTAAGGGATTACTTCCTCAAAATTGATGGCTCATCTGAACAAACTTGAGGTTCTGGGTGCAGATTATAATTTGGAGACCCAGATCGATTTGGTACTCCACTTTCTGCCGAGAAGTTTTGAGCACTTTGGCCTCGCTAGCTGATTTGTTGTAAACTTTGGTCTCGGCAAAGACGTTGATGGGGCACACAAACTCAAGTTTTGACGGCAAGTGGTATGTCTTCATCTTCTAGGCCAAGGGAAGTAAAGAAGAAGAAGAGGATCAAAAGCCATAAGCAATCAAACTCAGCTATTGCCAATAGCAATGGTAAGATGAGGGATGCTGGTGGTGTCAAGGAAAATCCAAAGGGGAAGTGCTTCAACTGCAGTGAAGAAGGACAATGGAGGTTTGCCTGTTCCAAAAAGGGCTGGAAAGAAAGGTAATTCTCACGCACTAGTTGTTGAAACTTGTTTAGCGGCGTATACTTCTCATTCCTGGGTAGTTGATACGGGATCCACTGATCATGTTTGCTTCACGGGTTCAAGTTGACCCAGCAACTTAGTGGAAGTGAGATCCTCATCACACTAGGCAATGCTACGAGAGTTGTAGCTGAAGCAGTGGATAACGTGCACCTGTCTTTTGAAGATAAGATTTTAGTTTTGAGAGATGTTCTTTACGTTCTAGTTTTTCAAAAAAACCTTATTTCAGTTTCAAAACTATTTAATGATGGATATTTTGTTCGTTTTTCTAAACAAGTTACTGCTTTTTATAACAATGTGTTTATCTGTCATGGAACTTTGCGGAACAATCTCTATACTATTAACTGTGCACACCACTCACAAAATGCATCTTTTAACACATCGACTGTTCAAGCAATAAGAGAAAACATTTAGAAAAGGTGAACGAGACACTTCTTTGGCATCTAAGATTGGGTCATATTAATCTAAATAGGATCCAAAGGTTGGTGAAAGATGGTTCATTGTCGGACCTACAGATGGAACCATTTCCAATCTGCGAATCATGTTTGGAGGGTAAAATGACCAAGAGGTCATTTGGAGCCAAGGGGAATAGAGCCACATAAGTGTTGCAAATCGTTCACACTGACGTGTGTGGTCCAATGTTAACCAAAGCTAGAGGTGGCTATGAGTATTTCGTGACGTTCACTGATGATTACTCAAGGTTCCTGAACATTTTCCTGATGAAACACAAATCTGAAACCTTTGATAAATTCAAAGAGTTCAAAGCCAAAGTGGAGAATCATATGGAAAAGAGTATCAAGTTTCTGCAATCTGATCGTGGAGGCGAATACCTCAGCGATGAGTTTTTGAACTACCTGTCAGACGAGGGCATTGTTTCCCAGTTAACTGCACCCGAAACCCCTCAACAAAACAGGGTTGCAGAACGAAGAAACAGAACACTCTTAGAAATGGCCAGATCCATGATGAGTTATTCAGATCTACCCAAGTCGTTTTGGGGTCATGCCTTGAAAACAGTGACTTATGTTCTAAATTTGGTGCCATCCAAATCGATTCCCAAAACCCCTAAAGAGTTGTGGACTGGGCACAAGCCCAGTCTGAGACATCATAGAATTTGGGGGTGTTTGGCATACGTGCTAGATAAGGAAGCCGATAAGTTGGATGCACGTTCGAAACTAAGGCTGTTTATAGGATATCCCATGGGAACGAAAGAGTGTATGTTCTATGGTCTCGAAGATCAAAAGGTGGTAATAAGTACGCACTTTGGATTTTTGGAAGAAGACTTTATGAACAATAGAAAGCCCAAAAGTGAGATTACCTTAGACAAAATATGAGGGCAAACTCCTATACAACCTGTACAAGTTGATATACCAAGTGTCACACCTACACAACCGGAACCTTGTCATAGCGGGAGGGTTGTTCCACAACCTGAGAGATTCATGGGGATAGGAGAATCTTCGGATTTGGTCCCCGGGGATAATGAATCAAACCCCTGGTCCTACAAGGAGGCGGTCCAAGATAAGGATTCTGAATCCTGGCAAACTGTGATGGAAGCCGAGATGGGCTAAATGGAACATAATCAAGTGTGGGAGCTAGTGGAACCACCCAGTGGGGTAAAACCCATTGGATGCAAGTGGGTCTACTAGAGAAAAAAGGACCGGACGGGAAGGTCGAGACCTTTAAAGTTAGGCCTCTGGCAAAGGGATACATTCAGAAAGAGGGTATCGATTATGAAGAAACCTTTTCGCCCGTAGCCATGCTTAAGTCCATCTGTATTCTCTTGGCAATAGCTGCGCATCTAGATTTTGAGATCTGGCAAATGGATGTCAAGACAGCTTTCCTTAACGGGAGTCTTGACGAGGAAATCTACATGCAACAGCCCGAAGGTTTCATCGTGAAAGGCCAAGAACACCTTGTTTGCAAGATGAGGAAGTCTATTTATGGACTAATGCAAGCATCTCAGGCTTGAAACCAATGTTTTGATCATGTAATCAAGTCTTATGGGTTTGATCAAAACAAGTTTGAAAGTTGTGTGCATAAGAAGTGTGACGGAACTGCCTTGGTATTCTTAGTACTATACGTAGACGATATTCTGCTCATCGGAAACGATGTAAAGGTTTTGTCAGACGTAAGGGTATGGCTGTCAAAACAGTTTGATATGAAGGACTTAGGGGAAGCCGGTCATATTCTTGGGATCAAGATCACTCGAGATTGAAAGAAAAGAATGATTGGTTTATCGCAAGCTTCATACATAGACACTGTTTTGAAGCGATTCAGCATGCAAGATTCCAAGAAAGGTTTTGTACCCTTCAGGCACTGAATCCATCTATCGAAAGACATGTGTCCCGAGACACAAGGGGAGATAGATGACATGAAAGACATTCCTTATGCCTCGGCAGTAGGGAACCTTATGTATGCAATGTTGTGCACGAGACTGGATATTTGCTACGTCATTGGCATGGTGGCAAGATATCAAAGTAATCTCAGAAATCAACACTGGACTGCCGTAAAGAACATTCTAAAGTATCTGAAAAGAACTCAGGATAGAATGTTGGTTTACCAGTAGGAAAGTTTATTTCCAGTGGGATACACGGACTCGGATTTCCAATCGGACATAGATTCCAAAAAATCTACCTCGGGTAGTGTGTTTTGTCTAGGGAGAGGAGCTGTAACATGGAGAAGCGTTAAGCAGAAATGCATAGATTCCACCATTGAAGCCGAATATGTAGCTGCTTGTGAAGCAGCGAAAGAAGCGGTGTGGCTCAAGAACTTCCTAGTGGGCTTGGACGTTGTTCCGAATTTGCCCAGCACCATCATGGTTTTCTGTGATAATGCCGGAGCAATTGCAAATTTAAGGGAATCGAGAGCCCAAAAGGCCAGCAAACACATTGAAAGGAAATACCATCTTATACGAGAAATCGTTAAGAGAGGAGATATAGAGGTGGCAAAGATCACGTCGGAAGACAACCTAGCTAATCCATTCACAAAGGGTCTGCCTCTATTAACATTCGAGAGACATGTGGAAGGAATTGGTGTCAAGAGTGTTGCCAATCTACTTTGAGTATAAGTGGGACATATATTATTAGGTTGATGTAGGTGACATTAGATGTCACTGTATAATTCATTAGACGTGTTGTGGTATACTTAAAAGCAGACTTTGAGTATAAGTGGGAGATTGTTGGGGTTATACATGAAAGTATGCTTTTACTTTGTATAACCTATGTATTATACACTTATTTACTGAAATAAATTATTTATCAATGTTGCTTTAAATATGATTGAATGTTATATATATATTTATTGCAAACCGTTCATATAATAGCACATGTTACATTGTAGTTAACGTGGTGATACCAGATCAAAGAAGATCACGTTAACAGTCCCTTGTAAACTAGTGCGTGTTTCACAACTTAGATAGACCTAAACAGTCTATTGGTAGAAGTTGATGTGTAAGGCTCAGATTGGCTTGTCTTGACCAAGAGATTACACTAGTGCATTCGATGTGCTGAAGCGGACCTGCAGAGAGGATAAACTCATTCGCACTGACATAAGGGATAAAGAGTTAGACCTCAATGGTTGTTGATTTCTTAATCTCTGTCACTTAATAAGGACCGTGTGCGATTAGTAGTTATTGCTTTGACTTATAAATGGGAAGAGAATCATTGCGACTTCGATACCCTATATCTTGGGCAATAATATTAATTGTACGACAGTTCCTAAATTAATACAAAGAATCGTGTGCTTGCAAAGTCTTGCGTGATTGGTCTCCTTGGTGGGCTCGGAACCTTTATCATACCAAATCTTGCAAGTGGAATTAATTTTCCGGTATGGATAATAAAGTTGAGATGTCCTTACTCCAAGGATAAAGATATTAATTAATATAAAGCTTTTCAGTGGCTTAATTAATTAGTGGGCTAAATAATCTTAAACACGGGAAATAATAATCGGGGGCCATATAACCGTAATATGGGTTAAGGTTGGATAGTGCAATATTAATTATATAGTGGTATTAATTAAAATTAATGGGCTGAATTATATTGTGGCTCAATATTGGAATTCAGAAGCCCATTGGAAGATCCATCTTAATTCTCCTAAAGGCCCCTAAAGTAGCCCAATTATAGTCCAATAAATAAAAGGTGCTTAAAATAAAATAAATGATTGTTGCCTACTATTTCTTAATTTTTTTCGAAAATTTTAAAGAAAAGAAGGAGAAGAAATTTTCTTGAAAAGATTTTATGGAAAGGAGATAAGTATTCTCGGAATACAAGATTATCCCATAAATTCAAGAAATCTCCCACTCTTTTTCTTTAGTGGAATTTTCGAAAATAATGTGAAGAAAAGGAAGAAAGATTTTCTTGATTTTCTTGAAAAGATTTTCTGGAGAAAGATATGTATTCTTGGAATACAAGAATATCTCATAAATTCAAGAAAGATCCAATCTTGCAAATCTTCTTGTAATTTTCGAAATTTTAGGCCAAAAAGGGGTGTGAGATTTTTGTGGAAAAATACACATGGAAAGAAGAATATATTTGATATATTCAAGATTTATTGGAGATCAAGAAAAGATCTTTCGTAACCCTAATTTCCCTCAAATATTTGTCCCTCCCTCACTTATAAATAGGGAATAAATGTTTCATCCACAAGACACAGGAATTGATCTTTTTTCGAAAAAATATCAGCGTCGATAAAATATCAAATATTTTAAAACATCGACAATTTGTGTTTTTTTGAAAAATTTCAATTGCGTGCAAGAAATTCCATGTGTTGGAAATATTAGAAATCCACAATGGTGGTGCAACAATTATTTATTTTCCTTTATTTTATAAATTGTTCATTGGAGAACCTTCCACCGGGGTTGTTGAGCGAGGACTTGAGAATACTTGAGAAGGACTTTTGGTTGGTAGCCAGTTACTTGATCCTGTCTGTCTCAGATTGTCTCTCCAACGGGTACGTTTACGTAAACTCCTAGAACTTCCGCATGCTAAGACCTTTTACGTGAATATTATTTGCATGTTGTTGTTGGATTAATTATTCTTTGAATTCTCTTAGGTAAATTCATGCTAGTAATAATTGTTAATTTAAATTTGTGTTTATGAGGTCATCCCCATAGATCCTGGCATATGTAATCCCAACAGGAAGAACCACTGCTCTGATACCACTTGTAGGTCCCGAACGGGTTATATGAGGGTAGAAGTCTAGAGAGGAGGGGTTATGCCCTTTTTCAATGAAGTCTTCGGGTTGTTGCATATAGATTTCCTCGTCAAGACTTCCGTTAAGGAAAGTTGTCTTGACATCCATTTGTCAGATCTCAAAGTCTAGATGTGCAACAATCGACAAGAGAATACGGATGGACTTGAGCATGGCTACGGGCGAAAAGGTTTCCTCATAATCGATCCCTTCTTTCTGAGTGTACCTTTTCGCCACGAGTCTTGCTTTGAAGGTTTCCACCTTCCCGTTCGGTCCTCTTTTTCTCATGTATACCCACTTGCATCCAATGGGTTTTACCCCCATTAAGTGGTTCGACTAGCTCCCACACTTTATTGTGATCCATTGAACCCATTTTGGCTTCCATTGCAGTTTGCTAATAATCTGCATCCTTGTCTTAGATCGCCTCATTGTACGATCATGGGTCTAATTCTTCTCCGGATACTAAGTCTGAAGACTCTTCTATCCCCAAGAATCACTCGGGTTATCTAACAACCCTCCCACTTCGATGAGGTTCTGGTTGTGTAGGTGTGACGCTTGGTATGTCGACTTGTTCAGTCGGCATAGGAGTTGGCCCTCTTAGTTCTTCTAAGGTAATCTCACTTCTAGGCTTTCAATCGTTCATATAGTCTTCCTCCAAAAATCTAAAGTGTGTACTGATTACGACCTTTTGATCTTCGGGACCATAGAATATGCATCCATTTGTTCCCTCGGGGTATGCTATGAACAACCTTTGTTGGGAAATTTGTATTTTGTTTTGATGGAAGTTCCAAAACAGGTTGTAATAGGACCAGTCAGATCTGTTAGCTGACTGATGACTTAGAATCAGATTAAGATGACCAGCTGAAATGTATAGATAGCTGATGTAAAAGATAGGTCACATATTGAGGGGGAACTCAATATGTATAGGTCAGGTCAAATTATCAGATGACCAGATAAGGTCAGATGATCAGAAGACTAATCAAGTCAGAAGACAAGAAGAAGTCAGATGATCAGGTAAAGACTGAAGACACTGAGACTCAGAGAAACCTAAAGACTCAGTATGAAACCTGAAGACTCAGAGAAACCTGAAGACTCAGCAAGAAACCTGAAGACTCAGTATGACTGAAGACACTGAGACGCAGAGAAACCTGAAGATCAGAAGACTACCAGAAGACCAGAAGACCTACATCAGTCGAGTCTGCAAATTGTGCTAAGACAATCTGCATCAGAAGACTCTATCAGGTAGACTGATCAGTTATCTGATCAGGTCAGCTCACACCTGGTGTCAACCAAAATGGTACACCAAACCATACGAATCTTCTACAAAAAGAATATGAAACGTTAATTGGACAAATACTGAAGTGTCGTACTAGTGAAGCCAATGAGAGAGTGACACGTGCACAAAAAGGGCTGACAATGCAGGATTCGATTCTGCGGAGACAAACGGCGCTAATCATGCTTACGGCCACGCCGATATTGGAAGCACGTCACATCAAATCCTACAAACCTACCAAATATAGCCAGAAATTCAAATTGCTCTCCAACGGCTCTTTGATTTCGTGGTCTATAAAATGGGATTGCTCTTCAAAGTGAAGTAGGACGGAAAATTATCAAGAAGCAAAAACTATAGCAGAATTTCCGCACGAAGAACACAAAATTTGAAGATTATTTTTAAGTGTTCATCCCATTGTTCTTAGCATAGAAATCTCATCCTCTAGCTTTTGGCTACATAAACACTAGGATAGATTTCCAGTTGGAACCACAACAAATCTTTACCCAAACTCAAAAGTTAGGTTAAATTTGTTTTGCAAGATTTCAGACTAGGGATTCTAGTTCTGATTTCTGTGATGGGTTGAGTGTGAACTCGATAAACATCTGTTGGGTGTTGGACTAACACATTAAACTAAGTCCAGTCGGTTAAGTTGGTTTAGTTGGTGCCCCTTGTGATAGGGAAGAGTGGACGTAGGACCGTTTGTCTGAACCACTATAAAAATCTTGTGTGCATTTACTTGCTCTTTACTGCTTTACACTATTACACACGACTGAGCTTAAAACTGCATACATATTCTGAGTTAATATCAGTCTGCACCAAGCAACTGATCCGATCAGGTTGACAGCTTAGTCAGCCGATTGAAAACTGACTTGAGAATCTGAATTGATAAAACTGGTTTTTCACACGGGTACAAACTAGCTTCTGCACTATTAGTTAAACTGACAGATATCTAACTGATCTGCCCTCAAGCGTTCAGTAAGATTGAATATCAGTCCAAACTGATTCACTTGCACTCTGATCAGGCAAACTACAATCACACCTGATCTGCACGAAAAAGTTTTCAGAAGTCTATTCACCCCTCCCCTCTAGACTTATGCCCTCACGAAACCCGTTCGGGACCTACAAGTGGTATCAGAGCAGTGGTTCTACAGACCACTGACTTTGAGTATCATCGGTTCTTGAGGAAGAACCTTTGTGGTCACTAGAACTGATCTTGAAAAACCTTTTTCAAAATTCATTCGTTTTCAAAATCACTATCAGCATGGATAATACTTCTGGTATGTATCATGATTTGCCTAAATTTTCAATTGATGAGTATGCAGACTGGACGATATACATGAGCAACCATCTAGGCTCAATAAGCGGCAGAATGATGGAAGTCATTGAACGAGGACCCATCATCATCTACCATGACAACCCAGCTGTTGGAGGTGATCCAGATTTTGCAGTTGGAAGTCTTGTCAGGAAGAGTCCTGCCCTGATGGATGCTGAAGAGAGAAAGTTGTACACTCTGGATACAATAGCCAGGCATATAATCATGAAGACCATGGACAAGATAACCAAAGAAAAGATAAAGTATCTCAAGACAGCCAAACAGATGTGGGATATGCTTGTTGAGATGTGTGAAGGAAATGATCTGATCAAAGACAGCAGATTGCAAGCTGAACTGGTGAAATTAGAGAAACTTAAGATGCTGCCAAATGAAACCATCAATGAGCTCGATGGAAGAATCACCATGTCAGTGAACAAGCTACGAGAACTTGGTCGAGAGATGTCAGATAAAGACATCAATTACAAGATCTTGAGATCTCTTACCAAGAAGTGGGACATGAAAGTCACTGTAATCAAGGATTGTCAAGATATTGCCAAGATGAAGCCAAGCAGTCTGTTCCCGAGTCTTAAAGCCCATGAGTTCGATCTGATCGAAAGAGGGCAAGAAGAAGAAGATGAGTCGCCTGCTGAAGCCACAACCTCCACATCAAAATCAGTTGCATTCAAAGCAGCCAGCAGCAAATCAAAGGCTACTGAACCTGTTGGAAACATTATAAGCCAAGCTGAACAGATCGCTTTGCTAACCAGGAAACTTGAAAAATCTAACATTCAACTTGGTAAGTATCGCAGATTTTACAGGGATTATCAAGAAAGTAGAGGAAGAAATAGGAGGCCAGCTGACAGATCTCCAAAAAGGACCAGATCAGATGACCGAAGGGATCACAAAGAAGATAAGAAAAGAGATGATCGGTCTGATGAAAGAAGAGACAACAGATATGAGAGAAGAAGTTCTGATTACAATCAGAAAGGAAAGTCACCTGACAGATCCTACAGATGGAGTGACTCACCTGGCAGAAGAAGTTTTGTGGATTGTGGAACATGCTTCAACTGTGAGAAACCAGGTCACTACAGCGCCGATTGCCCAGACCTGACTCCAAGAGAAAGAGAAGAGAAGCGGAACAGAAGAGAGCAACGCTATAGAGACAGAAAGCCATGGTTGCTGACACATCAGGAATTGATGATTCCTATCTGCCTTCTGAGGATTCTGGCTACTCATCAGTAGAAGACTTTTGTCTGATAAGCAATGCTGATGATCTCTACGACCATGATGATCTGATATTCTCTTCAGATGATGAAATATGTCTGATGGCTAAGGAGGAAGACCAATCTGAGGTAACCTCCAAACCTTCTGCTCTTTCAGTTTCCACACCTGCTGGAGAGATTGACTTGCAGCTCTTTTCTGAGCAATTGCTTGATGATCTCTCTAACACAGTAGACACTTATACAATAGTGGAAGCTGAAAACGATAAGCTAAGGATAAAAAATACTCAGCTTGTTAAGGAGAATGCTGTCAGTAAAGCAGCTGAACTGAAATCAGCTGAAGCTGCTCAGAAGGTAACTGAAGAACTGAAAGTTCTGAAAGTTAAATCTTCTGATCAGGAGAAGCAGATTAAGGAACAGCTAGCAATCAATAAACAGCAAGCTGATGATTTTAAAATCCTACAAGCTAAGTTTGATGAACTCTTCCGACTACATGAGAGTCTAAAATCTACTGAGGATAGTTTACGTAAGAAAATAGAGGTTTTCACGAAATCTTCAAAAACCGTTCAGGATATGAACAACTATTTTCGAACGCCAACTAACAAGAAGGGAATTGGGTGTGAAAACCCTTCTACATCCTCAAAAGCCCCGTTTGGTTCACTTCAAAAAGGTGTAATCAAACGAGTTTCTAACATAGATACACAGAAAGCAAAATATGTATCTGATAAGGGAAAGCGACCTGTTGAACAAGTAAGGCAAGTGCCTAATCAGAAAGGTAATAGAAATGGAACCCAACTGATTAAGAATCAGCCGAGGAATCAACAGAAGAACCCAGTTCTTCTGAAGAGACCTCAACCTGATCAGCAGAATAGGTATCAGAAAAGACAACCTGTCAAAAGGAAATCTAATCTGAAACCTAATCAGGGTCGGCTGCCTAACAGGCAAGCTAAAGGTAAACTGCCAAGACCATTTATGCCAAAAAGATATGAATCTTTTAATGGTAGCAGTCGTACCTACCCTTACAATCAGAGACCTAGGGCTGCTGCACCTAAGCCCCACTGGGTTAAAAGAAGACAAACTGTAAGGAAAAATCCCAAGTCTTCTGATTCACTCAAGGCTCGCACAAATAATCATACTAATCAGAATGCATATAAAGAGACGTATGATTATGTTGATGTTTATGGGAGACAAATCAGGCCTTCTGATCTATATGATTACAATAGAAATGCCCTGTTTGTATGGATCCCTAAAACCACCTCTAACCCCTCAGGACCCAATCCTAAAGGGGTAGCTAAAAACTGACTTGATTGCAGGTTCGCCTGAGTTTGGCCAACAAAGGAGGTGTACAAGCAACTATCTGGTACATCGATAGTGGATGCTCAAGGCACATGACTGGAAGCAAACATCTCCTTAGCTCTTACAAAGAACAAGAAGGCCCACGTGTACTCTTTGGTGATGATAACTTTGGTTTTACCAGAGGATTCGGAACCTTAGAGAATGATGATGTACAAGTTACTGGAGTCTCGTATGTCGAAGGTTTAAAGCATAACCTGTTATTAGTATCACAATTCCGCGACAATGGATTCAGTGTTGAGTTCTCGAGTGATCAGTGCACTATAAGGAATCGAGCTACTCAACAAATCTTGTTAACTGGTTCAAGAAAATGCACGATCTATACAGCAGATTGGAACAGTTGTCCAAGAAATGCATGCCTGATTGTTAAGAGTTCCAAAAGTAGCAGTTGGCTCTGGCACAAGAGAATGAGTCATCTCAACTTTAAAACTCTTAACAAGATAGCAAGGATGTCCTTGGTTGAGGGACTTCCGAATGAGGTGTTCTCAAAGGATCAGACATGTGTCGCATGTCAGAAGGGAAAACAGGTTAAAGCCTCATTCAAGGGAATACCTGGACCAGCATCCAGTAGAGTATTGCAACTGCTTCATATGGATTTATTTGGACCAGTTACACCAGTCAGTCTCAGCGGACGCAAATATACTCTGGTAATCGTGGATGATTATTCCAAGTTTACCTGGGTTGTATTCTTATATAAGAAGAATGAGACAACAACAAAGATACCTGAGCTGCTCAAGAAACTACAAAACGAAAAAAGGGTGTCAGTATAGTGAAAATCAGATCAGATAAAGGTACAGAATTTCTGAACTCTTTTATTACTGATTTTTGCACTAAGTTTGGTATACAGCATGAGATGTCAGCTGCAAGAACGCCACAACAGAATGGTGTAGCAGAACGGAGAAATAGAACACTCAAGGAAGCTGCTCGCACTATGTTAGCTGAACATGCAACACCAAGTCGTTTCTGGGCAGAAGCCATCAATACTGCATGCCACACTCAGAACAGATGTTCTCTGACTAAGTCTCACTACAAAACACCCTATGAACTGTGGAAGGGCAGAAAACCTCATGTTTCTTACCTCTATGTTTTTGGGTGCAAGTGTTTCATACACAACAATGGGAAGAGTCAGTTGAAGACTTTTGAGGCCAAGTCAGATGAGGGTATATTCTTAGGATAATCCTCATCTAGCAAGGCTTTCAGGGTTTACAACAGGCGAACCCTAGTTGTGGAAGAAACACCTCATGTGATCTTTGATGAGACATCTTCTGAACAAGAGAAAGCTGCCTCACAACAAGCAGTACCAGATCAACCGGTACCTGATGCACAGAAAATGAATCAGCTAAGTATCAAGGAGAAAGAATCAGAACACGTAACAGTGTATATTCCAGAATTTGATCTTGCTGATTCACCAGGTCAATCAGACCCTAAGGTACGCACAACTGTCAATGAAGAAGCTGGTACAGCTTAGACAGTATCAACTGAACCATCTGGTTCAGGGGGAACACCTGAAGTTCCTACGGACAGACATCAGCACATGATGAGTCCAACATCAGCTGAGACATGTCCATATCAAGTGGATCATAATTCTGCACCACTCCCAATCACTAGTAATGAACTACTATCAGAAGAGGATCATGTTCTCCAAACAGATGCAAATCAGAAAAGAAGGACCTGGACAACCAGTCATCCAACTGATCTGATCATCGGAGACCCATCTGATAGAGTCAAAACTAGACATCAGATTGGTGAAAGTGCCATGTATTGTTGTTATCTATCTTTGAAGGAACCAACTGAAGTGCAGGAAGCTCTACAAGATGCAAGCTGGATTCTAGCCATGCAAGAAGAACTAAAACAGTTTGAAAGGAATCAGGTTTGGAAACTGGTGGACAGACCAACTCATCAAGATGTGATTGGCACAAAGTGGATATTCAAGAACAAGAGAGATGAGAATAATGTCATAACCAGAAATAAGACAATCAGAAGGAATTGATTATGATGAGACCTTTGCACCAGTCGCTCGCCTAGAAGCCATTCGGCTGTTTTTGGCATATGCTGCCCACAGAGGGTTTATTGTGTATCAGATGGATGTAAAGAGTGCATTCTTAAATGGGGTACTAGCTGAGGAAGTTTATGTTGAACAACCTCCAGATATTGAAAAAGGCGACCAGGTGTACCATTTAAGAAAAGCTCTTTATGGCCTGAAACAAGCTCCTCGAGCTTGGTATGATACACTCTCTCAGTTCTTGATAGACAGCGGTTTCACTAAAGGAATAGTGGACAGAACCTTATTCAGAATAGAAGATGGAGAAGATATTCTGATGGTTCAGATTTATGTGGACGACATCATCTTCGGATCTCCCAACAAGAGCTTATGTGAAAAATTCAGCAAACTGATGCAAGGGAAGTTCGAGATGTCCATGATGGGTCAGATGAATTACTTTCTGGGTTTACAAGTTAAGCAGAGTACATAAGGTATATTCATCTGCCAGGTGAAGTACACAAGGAATTTGTTGGCTAAGTTTGGAGTTCAGAATAGTAAGGAAGCCAAAATTCCTATGATGACTGGATTCAAGATGGATCCAGATGAGGATGGTCAGAAAACTAATCAGAAAGAATATAGGGCTCTCATTGGATCTTTACTATACTTGACTGCCAGCAGACCAGATATCACTTTTGCAGTAGGTGTATGTGCCAGATTTCAGTCAAATCCAATGAAAAGCCACCTGGAAGTAGCTAAGCGGATTCTTAAGTATCTGAAGGGGACAGTAAACCTTGGTTTATTTTACCCATCAGATGATAATCTAGAGCTTAGTGGGTATTCTTATTCTGATTACGGAGGTTGCAGAATCGACAGGAAGTCAACCTCAGGTACATGTCAGTTTTTAGGTAGTAAATTGATCTCTTGGTTTTCAAAGAAGCAGACATCAGTTGCGACATCTACTACTGAAGCATAATATATGGCTGCAGGAAGTTGTTGTTCCCAACTGCTCTGGCTAAGTCAGCAGCTGAGGGATTACAACATTGTAGCTAAGAACGTACCTATAATCTGTGACAGTAATAGTGCTATTGCAATCACTCATAATCCTGTTCTACATACAAGATGCAAGCATGTGGATGTCAGACATCATTTTATAAGAGATCATGTTTAAAAGAAGAATATCATAATGGAAAAGATCCATACTGATAAACAGAAAGCTGATATTTTAACTAAGCCACTAGCTGAGATCAGATTTAGAGAATTATGCAATGAGCTAGGGCTTCTGGATCTCGGAGAAAGTGCACCAGAAATGTTTGGTGGACTGGTCTCCAGAACCAGTTGGTTAAGAGACTAACCAGGTTAAGAGGAATCCGTTGAGTTAGGAACCTTAACTGATCAGAAGATCAGACAAGGAGTCGATCAAGAAGATCAGACAAGGAGCCGATCAGAAGATCAGATAAGGAGTCGATCAGAAAATCAGACAAGGAACTGATCAGAAGATCAGACAAGGAATTGATCAGTTTAAGATATATCAGATTAAGGGGGAACTGATCAGATTGGAATGGTATATTTTATAAGTCGATTAAGCTACGGTCAACAAGCAAGTTGTATAAGTTTAAGGCTACAAATCGCATAAGTAAGTAGAGGCAATACAACAATGAAATAATAGAACTTTTCATTGATAAGGACCCAAAGGTCAGATTTACATTACAAGTTACAAGTACAAAAGGACCCGGAGGTCAGTACATAAACCATAAACCATAAACCCTAAGCCTAACCCTAGGAAGGGGGGAGAGAGGCTTTAAAGATTTTAGAGCCTGATGCTCTCATTCTCCCCCGATCCTAAAAGGGGCGTGAGAGGCTTTGAAATAATCCTGAGCCACCCTCAGAGCTTCGGAGTGAGGAGCGAGAGCTGCCTTGAAGGATTTCTAAGCCAGGAGGCCCTAGACCTGAAATCAATGGGCTCTCCAGCTGTTAAATGGGACCCAAGTGCCAAAGATTTGGTCAAAAGACCATATGGCCACTAGTGTCGCATGCAAATATTGAGTTTGATATACGAAGATCAGCTATTGTCTGATCCAGACCGTAAACCAAACCCATGTTTTGTATCAGACTGAGTCTGTTGATGCTAATTCTGTCATCTCGATAGGCACACAAGGTGCATACGGTTAGGAGAAGTGCCTTCTCATTTGCTATAGCAAATTCGCCGCCTCGGTGGTAGAGAAGCTTTGCAATAATTGTATGTGTAATCTTCGATGACGACGAAAGCAGTGTTAAGGAACACACATGGTTGATTTGAGAAGCTAAAATCATTTGAGAAGGGTTAAAGGCTTTTGCCGGAAGTTTCATCGGAAATAAGGGATTCATCGGAAAACATGGAGTTTAAGCTAAACAATAGATGAATGGTTTGTGTTGTGTTGATTGCCTAAAACCCCAGTTTAATTTATAGGAGAAAAGCAGGGGTATAGGTGCAAATTCATTTTCTCAAAAACCTTAAGAGAAATTTGTTGGGATTATACTGAAAAGTATGCTTTTTACTTTGTATAATCGAAACTGAATTTTCAGACTTATTTACTGAAATAAATTGTTTATCACTGATGCTTTAAATATGATTGAATGTTATATATATTTACTGCATAACTGTTCAATAATTCGTACGTGTTACACTGTAGTTCATTTAGTGATACCAGATCACAGAAGATTAAATTAACAGTCCCTTGTAACTATAAGTACGCCATTCACGACCTAGATGGAAATGAACAATCCATCGCGAAAGGTTGAGGTGTAAGGCTCAGATTGGTTTGTCTTGACCAAATTCTTCAGAACTGAACAAGGAAGAATTAGACCTCAGTGGTTCGTTGTTTCATAATCTTCGTTCCTTAAATAGGATCATGTGGGATTGGTAACTATTGCTTTGACTTATCATGGGTAGCGAATCAGAGAGATTCAATACTTTTTATCTTGGGCAATATTATTGGTCACATGTGATTGCTAAGATTTAATACGAAGAATCATGTGCAAGTACACTTGCTTGATTTGCCCCCTTGGGAGGTTCATAAGTTTTATCATACCAAATCTTGCAAGTGGAATTAGTTTCCGGTATGGATAATAATGTTGAACCGTTCCTCGACCAAGGACAAAAGATATTAATTGACAGAAAGCTATTTCAGTGGCTTGAATTAATTGATGGGCTAGATAATCTTAAACACGGGAAATAATGACCAGGAGCCATATTGACTGTAATATGGGTTAAGATGGATGGTGCAATATTAATTATGTAGTGGGATTAATTAATATTTATGGGCTTGAATTATATTGTGGCTCAATATTAGATATTCAAGATCCATTAAAAGGTCCAATCTTAATTCTCCTAAAGGCCCCCTGAGTAGCCCAACAAATAGTCCATTAACTGAAAAATGTGATTAAAATAAAATAAATATTGTTGCTTAATATTTCCTCTATTTTTCGAAATTTATGGATAAAAGAGAGAGAAAGATTTTCTTTGAATTTTGTTATGGAATGAAGATATGTATTCTTGGAATACAAGATTATCTCATTAAATTCAAGAAATCTCCCACTTGGTTATCTATATGGAATTTTCGAAAAATTTTAGAATAATGGGCAAGAAAGATTTTCTTGATTTTCTTGAAAAGATATTATGGAAGATATGTATTTCTTGAAATACAAGAATATCTCATAAATTCAAGAAGATCCAAATCTTGGATTCTTGCAAGGAATTATTTTCGAAAATTACCATAGCAAATAGAGAAGGTGGGATTTTGTGGAATATTATAATTATGGGAAAAAGAATATAAGAGATATATTCAAGATTTCTTGGTGATCAAGAAAAGTTTTTTCCCACATTGATTTTGGACCCAAAATTTTGACCACCTCCCTCTTATAAATAGGGGATGATTAGTTCATTCCCAAGGACAATTCCATGTGCTGGAAATATTAGCAAATCCACATAAGTGGTGCAACAAAGTTTATTTATTTTCCTTTTGTTAATTGTTCGACGAGTGTCCTTCCACTGGATAGTTGAGCAAGGGCTAAGGGAATACTTGGGAAGTCCTTTTGGTTAGTCCGTCCGGATCAAGTCACTTTGCCATCCCGAGAATGCGTTCACGTAAAACCCGTAGAGATTAAAGTATCGTGGGTTTTACGTGGCTTTTTATATGCATGATATGTTGTTGCAATTATTATTTGAATTAATATAGGATTAATTCATGCTAGTAATAATTAATGAATTAAATTTGTATTTAAATATTCAACCCGAATAGATCTGTGGGAATCATTCCCCAACAACTGGTATCAGAGCCACGGTTTCGGGCTCTGAATTTTTTAAATTATAATTTAATTCGTGGACATTAAATTTTAAATTGGATAGTAGAACTGTTAGATCTGTTTTGCAGGTATCTAATTGTCATGGATTTTAATGTTTTATTTTGCATGCATATAAACCGTGGTTTTTTAATTCGATTCGTTCGAATTTGTTTTTGCCTCATGAGAAAAATCCAACAGTAGACTAGATTTGTTTGATTTGATCAATGTAATAGACTAGTCTAGATCTAGGTTTATTTATTTTTTGTAAATAAATTGTAACCGGATCGGGGAATGAAGAGACGAAAGAATTAAAGGAAGAAATCGAACCCGGGCGTGGGGCGGCGCTGGCGCGCTTCGGCACGATGGCCGCGCAGGGCGAGGCGGGGCCCGATGGAGACGAGGGCCGACGCGCAGGCGGTCGCGCTCTAAAGCCGAGCCGGCAGAGGCGGATGCGCGAAGCGTCTTGGATACACGGGCCTTGGATACACGATAAGAGGCGGGGTGTCGAGGTCGAGGCTAAGCGGAGAGCTAAGGGATATACAGCGGCGGATCTTGCGTGGCGGATGCTCGCGTCCTTTGCCGAGATCTGCTGACACTGGCCGACACTGCCGAGGCGTGCATCGAGGCGTGTCGGGACGGGCAAAGGCGAGCGAGGCAACCTCGCCCTAGGTTCTGACTGAAACAGTGACCGGGCGGCATCCTACCACATCCATTGTGGGCGTGGCGTGTGATTCGAGATGAAGTTTTTTTTCGAGATGAGCGAGTGGGGAGAAATTCGAGGCGTGTTTCTTCAAGATCAAGCCAATAAAAATCAAACCATGACAATTGGATAATTTGTGCCCAATATGTTTTTTTTTCTTTTTGCTTGATTTATTTCTATTTATCTTATGCTTTATTTAATTTGTTTAAATGTGTTTGCATGAGGGTTGCCAAATGGAAAAATCTCATATTCAAAATTACTAAGTATGTTTAAATATTAATTGACAATTTTATTAGGATAATAAAATTGAATTAATTTTGACCTCCATGATTTATTTATTTGTGAATTCTTTTGGAGAAATTTCAGGGGACGGTCAAAAGATAGGTTTCACATGAATGAATTCCAAGCAGATGATTGTGGGTTATTACTAGTGGCGACGATGACCCTCCCCAGGAGGCTCGTTCAAAGTTTAAATAGTAATCCCAGTATTTAATCATGGTTATTACTTAGGTATAAAATTGATATGCATATACTTCCTCAAGTCCCTGTCAATTTTATATTGGTCAAGTGGGGAGCCAACTATTAATCTGGATATTAAAGGTTTGTAATCGTTCTTGTTTGTAACTTCGCTTGAATGTGTTTAAATAATGACCCACCCCACGTGGCTTATTTAAACTTTTTTGAGATGTTGGCTGATGCATGTTCATATTTTTTTGAGATTTTTAATATGATGCATGTGATCAAACCTTGTGATATACTTGTGCTTATGCATGTTATTATTTATTTTAGTTCATCATGTCGCAACCTTTTAATCCACTATTCAATATACTGAAAGACAATTTGCTCACTTTGGAGAAAATTTTGTTGATTGGAATCGAAAAACTCACTATTGTCCTCATCAAGACAAAGCCATAAGCGGGTTACGACCACACCTAAACCGGATAAACCATCGGATGAGTCCACTAAAAGCAGTTAAGAAAAGAGTATCTTTCGATCGGGAGCGGTCTAACGAAATGGCAAAGTGTACCATCTTGGCTTCTATGTCAGATGTGTTGCAACACCAACACCAGAACGTTGAGACCACTGCGGGAATCATGACTAGTCTTAAAACGATGTTTCAACATCAGAACCGTGTGGCTCGTCAGATCACCATGAGGGACTTGCTCTCTATGAAAATGGTGGAGGGAACGCCCGTAAGGGAGCACGTTCTTCAGATGATGGCTCACCTTAATAAACTTGAGGTACTTGGTATTTGAATACGATAATCGAGACCCAAATCGATTTCGTGCTCCATTCTTTGCCGAAAAGCTTTGAACAATTCAGGTTGAACTACCAGATGATAATCAGAAGTTCTCGATGCCTGATCTGTTGCAAGCTTTAGTCTCGGCAGAGGCAATATTGGGGCAGAAAAGCTAAGCCTTGGTGGCAAACGGACCTTCTTCTTCTTCTAGACCAAGGGGTGGTAAGAACAAGAAAATGAGCAAAGGCCACAAGCAAGTGAACTCAAGTGTTGCAAATGGCAAAGATAAGGTGAAGAAGGGTGGTGGAGTGAACAAGCCAGCTAAGGGGAAGTGCTTCAACTGCGGTGAGAAAGGACATTGGAGGTCAGCCTGTTCCAGACCTAAGAGGGATGGAAAGAAAGGTAATTCTCACGTACTAGTTGTTGAAACTTGTTTAGCGGCGTATGCCTCCCATTATGTGGGTGGTGGATACGGGATCCACTAATCATGTTTGTTCCACATTACAGGGGTTCAAGCGGACCCGGCAACTTAGTAGGAGTGAGGTCCTCATTACACTGGGCGATGATACGAGAGTGGCAGCTGAAGTAGTGGGAGAAGTGCACCTGTCTTTTGAAGACAGTGTTTTAATTTTTTGAGATATTCTTTACGTTCCGGATTTTTAGAAAGAATTCGTTTTCAGTTTCTAAACTTTTATGATGAATATTTGGTTACTTTTTAATAAAGTTGTTACCATTTTTCTTTTGATAAATTTATCTGTCATGGAACGTTGTTGAATGATCTCTATACAATTAACTGTGCACACCACTCACGAAATGTATCCTATAACACATCAACTATTTCCGAGAAAAGAAAAACGTTCATCAGACGTGAATGAGACACTTCTTTGGCATCTAATATTGGGTCATATAAATCCAAAGAGGATCCAAAGGTTGGTGAAAGATGGTTCACTGGAGCGTCTCCAAGTTGAATTGATTCCAACCTGCGAATCATGTTTGGAGAGTAATATGACCAAGAGGGCATTTGGAGCCAAGGGGAATAATGCCAAAGAAGTGTTAGAGATCGTTCACACAGATGTATGTAGTCCAATGTCAACCAAAGCAAGAGGAGGTTATGAGTAATTTTATTGATGATTATTCAAGGTACATTTTCCTTATGAAGCATGAATATGAGACCTTTGAGAAATTCTAAGAATTTAAGGCTCAAACAGAGAATCATAGGGAAGAACGTATCAAGTCTCTACAATCTGATCGTGAAGGCGAATGCCTCAGCATTGATTTTTTGAACTACTTATCTGATGAAGGGATTGTATCCCAGCTAACTGCACCCGGAAACCCTAAACAAGATGGGGTAGCAGAGCGAAGTAACATAATTCTTTTGGAAATGGTTAGATCAATGATGAGTTATGCGGATCTTCCCGAGTCGTTCTAGGGTCATACCTTGGAAACAGCGACTTACATTCTGAACTTGGTACTATCCAAATCGGTTCCCAAAACTCCTAAAGAATTGTGGACCGGGCGCAAGCCTAGTATGAGACACATAAGAATTTGGGGGTGTCCGGCCTACGAGTTGGATAAGGAAGCTGGTAAATTGGATCCTCGATCAGAATTAAGGTTGTTTTGTAGGATACCCCGAGGGAACAAAAGGGTGTATGTTCTATGGTCCTGAAGATCAAAAGGTGGTCATAAGCACCCACTTTAGATTTTTGGAAGAAGACTATATGAACCAAAGAAAACCCAGAAGTGAGATTACCTTAAATGAGCTTAGAGGGCAAACCTCAGTGCCAACTGTACTAGATGATATACCAAACGATACGTTTTCACAACCGGAGCCTCGTCATAGTGGGAGGGTTGTTAGACAGACCGAGAGATTCATGAGAATAGGAGAGTTCTCGGACTTGATTCCCGGAATCAGACCCATGGACATATGATGAGGCACTCCAAGATAAGGATGCAGATTCTTGGCAAACAGCAATGAAAGCCAAAGTAGGTTTTATGTTTCATAATAAAGTGTGGGAGCTAGTCGAACCACTTAATGGGGTCAAACCCATTAGATGCAAGTGGGTATATAAGGGGAAAAGAGGACTGGACGTGAAGGTTGAAACCTTTAAAGCAAGACTAATGGCGAAAGGTTATACTCAGAAAGAAAGGGATCGATTATGAGGAAACTTTTTCGCCCATAGCCATGCTTAAGTCCATCCGTATTCTCTTATCGATTGCTACTCATTTTGACTTTGAAATCTGGCAAATAGATGTCAAGACAGCTTTCCTTAATGGAAGTCTTGATAAGGAGATCTATATGCAACAACCCCAAGTTTTCATTGAAACAGGCCAAGAACACCAAGTTTGTAAGCTCAAGAAGTCCATTTTCGGACTCAAACAGGCATCCAGAGCTTGGAACCAAAGTTTTGATCATGTAATAAAGTCTTATGGGTTTGATCAAAACGAGTTTGAAAGTTGTGTGTATAAAAAGTGTGTCGGAACTACATTGGTATTCTTAGTACTATACGTAGATAACATTGTGATCATCGGGAACGATGTGAAGGTGTGGTCAGACGTAAGGGCATGGCATTTCAAAACAGTTTGATATGAAAGACATAGGGAAACCGGACACATCCTTGGGATCAAGATTACTCGAGATCGCAAGAAAAGGATGATCGGGTTATCGCAAGTATTCATACATTGATACTGGTTTTAAAACGATTCAGCATGCAAGATTCCAAGAAAGGATTCGTACCTTTCAGACTTGGAATCCATCTATCCAAGAAAATGTTCCCTAAGACGCAAAAGGAGATAGATGACATGAAAGGTATTCCTTGTGCTTCGGCTGTCGGAAACCTTATGTATGCAATGCTGTGTACAAGACCGGATATCTGCTTTGCCGTAGGCATGGTAGCAAGATATCAAAGTAACTCAGGGAAAGCGCATTGGACGACAGTTAAAAACATTCTGAAGTGTCTGAAAAGAACTCGGGATAGAATGTTGGTTTATCAATCAGGTAATCCAATCTCCATCGGTTACACAGACTCGGATTTCCAATCAGATGTAGACTCTAGAAAATCTACCTCCGGTAGTGTGTTTTGCATGGGGGGAGGAGCCGTGACATGGAGAAGCGTCAAGCAGAAATGCGTCGCAGATTCTACCTTGGAAGCCGAATATGTAGCTGCTAGCGAGGCAAATGTAAAGAAGCGGTTTGGCTCAAGCACTTCCTAGTGGACTTAGATGTGGTTCGAATTTCTGTTCAAGAGGTTTCACAGTTTATTGTGATAATGCCGAGCGATTCTGCAAATTCAAGGAACCAAGAGCCCCTAAAGCCAAACAAACACATAGAAAGGAAATACCATCTTATACGAGACATCGTTAAGAGAGGAGATATAGATGTGGCAATGATAGCGCCTCGAGAGCCTCTAGCGAGATCCATTCACAAAGCGTGCGCCTCTGAATACATTCGAGAGACATGTGAGTGGAATGGGTGTCAAGACCGTTGCTAACTGCTTTGAGTATAAGTGGGAGAAATTATTATGTTCGTGTAGGTGACATTAGATGTCACGGACTACGCGAGACATGTTGTAGTATACTTAAAAGCAGACTTTGAGTATAAGTGGAAGATTGTTGGGATTATCTTTGAAAAGTATGCTTTTTACTTTGTATAATCGAAAACCGAATTTTCGTAATTATTTTTGAAATAAATTGTTTATCATCGATGCTTTAAATATGATTGAATGTTATATATATTTCTTGCATAACTGTTCAATAATTAAATGCGTGTTACATCAGTAGTTAATTTAGTGATACCGGATCACGAAGATTAAATTAACAATCCCTTGTAACTATAAGTACGCCATTCACGACCTAGATGGAAATGAACAATCCATCACGAAAGGTTGAGGTGTAAGGCTCGAGATTGGTTTGTCTTGACCAAGAGATTACACTAGTGCATGACCGATCTTATTTGAATAGGACCTCCAGGAGGACAAATTCTTGAATCGAACAAGGAAGAATTAGACACGAGTGGTTCGTTGTTTCTTAATCTTCGTTCCTTAAATAGGATCACGTGGGATTGGTAACTATTGCTTTGACTTATCATGGGTAGCTTAATCGAGAGATTCAATACTTTTTATCTTGGGCAATATTATTGGTCACATGTGATTGCTAAGATTTAATACTAAGAATTGTGTGCTAAAACGCTTGCTTGATTTGCCCCCTTGGGAGGTTCATAAGTTTTATCATACCAAATCTTGCAAGTGGAATTAGTTTTAGTATGGATAATAATGTTGAACCGTTCCTCGACCAAGGACAAAAGATATTAATTGACGGAAAGCTATTTCAAAGGGCTTGAATTAATTGATGGGCTAGATAATCTTAAACACGGGAAATAATGACCGGAGCCATATTGATTTGTAATATGGGTTAAGATGGATGGTGCAATATTAATTATGTAGTGGGATTAATTAATATTTATGGGCTTGAATTATATTGTGGCTCAATATTAGATATTCAAGATCCATTAGAAGGTCCAATCTTAATTCTCCTAAAGGCCCCCGAGTAGCCCAACAAATAGTTCATTAACCGGAAAAAGGTGATTAAAATAAAATAAATATTGTTGCTTAATATTTCCTCTATTTTTCGAAATTTATGGATAAAAGAGGGAGAAAGATTTTCTTTGAATTTTGTTATGGAATGAAGATATGTATTCTTGGAATACAAGATTATCTCATTAAATTCAAGAAATCTCCCACTTGGTTATCTATATGGAATTTTCGAAATTTTTGAGAATAATGGGCAAGAAAGAATTTCTTGATTTTCTTGAAAAGATATTATGGAAGATATGTATTTCTTGAAATACAAGAATATCTCATAAATTCAAGAAGATCCAAATCTTGGATTCTTGCAAGGCATTATTTTCGAAAATTACCATAGCAAATAGAGAATGTGGGATTTTGTGGAATATTATAATTATGGGAAAAAGAATATAAGAGATATATTCAAGATTTCTTGGTGATCAAGAAAAGTCTTTTCCCACATTGATTTTGGACCCAAAATTTCGACCACCTCCCTCTTATAAATAGGGGATGATTAGTTCATTCCCAAGGACAATTCCATGTGCTGGAAATATTAGCAAATTTACATAAGTGGTGCAACAAAGTTTATTATTTTCCTTTTGTTAATTGTTCGACGAGTGTCCTTCCACCGGATAGTTGAGCAAGGGCTAAGGGAATACTTGGGAAGTCCTTTTGGTTAGTCCGTCCGACCGAAGTCACTGCCATCCCGAGAGGTACGTTCACGTAAACCCGTAGATTCCGCATGCGTAGGTTTTACGTGGCTTTTTATATGCATGATATGTTGTTACAATTATTATTTAAATTAATGTAGGATTAATTCATGCTAGTAATAATTATTGAATTAAATTTGTATTTAAATATTCAACCCGGATAGATCTGTGCGAATCATTCCCCAACAAAATTTGCATCGACAACGCGTAAGAAACACGCGACTGATGGTTAGATGAGTTGACGGTGTGAGTAATCACAACGTATCTATACCATTATTATGGAGTGTCAAATCGCGCCGATTTGGGAATCGAGGCGACTTTTTGACTCCCCGAAGTAAATGTTTTGGCGGGAGTATAACTTAAATGCCTAGGAAACATGGCCTGAATAGAAGAAGACTGAATAATGAAGAGGATCAGATAAGAGGATCAGATAAGTGGACAAGATAAGTATTGGATCAAACAGGAATCTGATCAGATGAGTGGAATATTGTTGGGAAATGCTAAGGTATAGGCTACCATCAGTAAGGTCAACAACAATCAAGCCAACCAAATCAGATCACAGTGGTAACTGATTGATTACAATATCAATCAGTCAGATACGTTTCTTATTTATCCCTTTCTGAACATCTTATATGCATTATTTAAATAAATTGGTTTTCACTATGTTTTCTTTTAACTTTGTGACGCATGCACTGCAAAACATTAAATGCGGACATGGGAATATGTATTTAATGCATTTTATTGTGAATTTTCGAGTCCAAAATACGAGAAGACTACTTTTCTCAACCGTGCGATTAAAACACTTTTCGGTCGACTAATCTCAGCCATTGATTTCAAAACACGGACACTTGAGTACTTATGGGAAGTTGTGAAAGAGGTTTCCCTCGCATAATATAAATCCAAATCTTTCTCAGAAAACCTCCTTCCACTCCCTACTCTTCTCAGTTTCTTAAAAGATCAAACTCTCAAAATCTTCAGAAATTATTTTCCAAGATCGATTGATTCTATTTTCACGGCTTTTCAAACCTACGAATCAATATCTGGTAACTTTTCTTTTAAGTACTGCATAAATTCACTCATAGTGGTTATTAGGTTTACAAATCGTGTTGTTGTGCCTATAATTTATATCTGCATCGATCTATATGCTTATTTGCTTAATTCATGCTTAGATTGCTGGTTTGACTGAGTTTATTGAAATTTTTTACTCAAACTTATATATGTTTGCATATCATACAGAAATGACACATCTTATTGCACGAAAGGGCCAAGGGAAAAAGTTCTGCAATTTCTCATCAATGAAGAAGGATATCATTGATGAGAAATATGTAGTATTTTTGGTCACCTCAGATCCTGAATCGCTAGAAATTCTGGAGTGCCTGCGAGCGTGTGGTCTTGAACAATATTGCTCTAGACATCAGAACATAGTCCACACTCATGAAGCCTTAGAATTTCTGTATAATCTACAGAAGGACGAGGACATTGATGTTGATTTGATTTCTTCCGTTGGAGGATTGTAAGTACGAGTCTCGAATGATGATCTTCAGAGAATCTTTGGTCTTACTCGAGGAAGCATCAACCCAGAAACCTACACAACTGATGTAGGAGAGGAGAACTTTCTTGAAGCCGAGCTGTTGAGGCCAGCAAATAAGGAGAATACAATGAATGTCAAAGCCTCCTACCTGAAGAGAAAATATCGCCTTCTCTTTGAGATTGTTCAGAAGGTGATTCTGTGCTCAACCTACAGTCTTGATGTTGTCACCTCTTATAAGATCAGTGTCATGACTGCAATCATCAAGAAGGCTTCCGATATGGATTGGTTGGGTATGTTCAAGACAAGACTGCGGAAAGACTCAGGAAGTTCGATCTGAACGAGAGGAATGAAGTGTACTTATCCTCCAGATGCTCCTTCATGCACAAAATCTCAATCATTGTATCAGACAAGCTGCCAAATAATTTTGAATGGAATGAGAATGGTACGAAGGTGTATCAAGCAAAGCACAAGGCCATCTTGGGCAAGGATGAGTTTCTGCCTGGTCAATCTGATGAGGATCCTACTCCCTATGTGCCCAGACCAAAGGGAGAAAAGAAGGGAAAAGAAAAGGCAACTGCATCTTCGATACAATCAGAAGCGCAGGGAACGGCCATCCCAGAGAAGAGGTTGAAGAGGAAGGACCTGGCCAAGAAACCAGATGCTCAACGGAAACGTCAGAATAGAGTCACTTCTCCTCTAAAGACTGCTCCTAGTTCTGTTCAGCAAGTTCACAGAACGGAGGATCTGATTCAGGTTGAATCAGAAGTGGGGATAGCAGTTAGTTCTGAGCACACTGCAAGTGGATTTAGGGACGAGCAGATGCTCGAAGGAGAAGGAGAGAGAACTATTGTAGGAACTGAAGTGGAGCACTCTGAGGGAGAATCACCATCTGATTCTCAGCCTCTCAGCAAAATCTTCCATAAAGAAAGATCACCTACACCCACTTCCAAATCGCCATCACCCTCTCCTTAAAAATCATTATCACCACCACCCTCTCCCCACAAAACATTCTCACCCTCACCCTCACCCTCACCAGTCAGATCACCTCATTCACCCAAATCTCCCACTCCCCCAACCATTGAACCTGTTCAGGAAACTGAACCCCCTCAACAAGTGGAAAATGAACCTGAACCACAAATGTCTCCCCCTCACTCCCAATCTCCAGAAAAGATACCAGAACCTGAGAGATCTGACAAACGTGTGTCCATCTCTCATAATCCCTTCAACACCAGAACCGTGCTTGCTTCACCTGATTCAGAAAGCCCCATCATAAGAATTATGAAACAACAAATCAAGGAGTATTTGCTGGACCTGTGCCCTGAGTTAGATAAACACCCTGGCATCCAGCACCAGATAGAAGAGATTGTGTTCTGGAGGGATATCAGATTGAAAAGCATCCAGGAATTTCTGATCCTCATGAAATCTCTAGGCTCTGACTTCTTTGTAGATCTGGAGATGAAGAGTTTGGAGAATGCTGGGATTGATAGTGTTGTTGAATTGGCCTCTGAGGATAATATCAGATGGTTGATTCATGACAGGTTCGGGATTTTTGTCAATAAGGAGGAGAATGTACAACCTCCTCCTCATACATATCTTGAGGGAGCTGCCGATAAACCAAGAATGGGTGCTGCAGATGAGACCCAGCTTGGCAAGGCATCAACATCTGACCAGACTGCTATGCTGAGCTCCGATACCCTAGATCTTAGTACTGAGAAAATTCAGGATGGGGTAAAGGCTGCCTTTGAAGAGAAATTCACAGCTCTCACAGCAGATCTGATGAAGCGGTTTGAAGAAGAGCAAACAAAACTGGTTGACAGAGAAAGGAGTCTCACAGTTGAGAAACTCACACAGATGCACAATGTCATCCTTTCTGATGTGATGCAACTAGTTAATCCTCTTGTTGAGAAGCTCACTCTCCAGTCTGATAAACTCAAAGTTCAGACAGACATGCTCAATGAGACACAGGTTCTACTGGAAAATGTCTGGGCATCCCTGGAGAAGACTGACAACCACATGGATATGGGTTGGAAACATTTTGTGGCTTCTACAGAACGAGCAAGAAAGGACATTGAATTTGCTCTTAGACGCTTTTTAACTCCTGCACCTTCTGCAACCGCTCAGATCACTCCTCTTGTTGTTGAGGAACTCAGAGAGGAGATGACACGGCAGTTTATTGCTCTGAATCGCAGGCTGTCCAACCTTTTTGATGAAACCAAAAAGGGGGAAGGACAAGAGAAAGAAGAAAAACAGACACAGATGGTAACCATTACGTCTTTTCCAGAAGCCAATGTATCTGACTTGCCTGAAGCCACTCCATCTACTGATCTTGTTGCTGAACTAAAAGATTCTTTGGAGCAACATAGCAAAGAGATCACTTAGCAAAAAATTGCTCTTTCAGATGTTATTGCCAGAGTCGACAAGATTGAAGACTTCTCTTCTTCTGTACAGAAAAGAATGGAAATTGATGATCAGGCCAAGAGCCTTGAACTTGCTAAGTAACTAGCAGAAGAAGACGAACAAGATGAACCTGAGCAAACTCTGAAGAGAAAGAAAGGCAAAGGCAAGATGTTGAAAGCTACTGCTGAAGTTCAGAGACAAGGGCAATTATCCTCTACCAAAAGCCAGATGTCTCCTGAACAAATTCAATAGCAAACCAGACAGAGAATGAAAGAGGCTGCTATTAAGAAGCAGAAGCTAGCAGAGGCTAAGGGACTAAACATCGCATACATCCGAAGGAAGAGAAAGAATGAAGCTGCAGCAGAGGAGATTGCTTGGGAAGAGAAAGCCTTTCCGGCACCAGTTAAAGATATCCTCTGCGCCCGGCTATATCTGCTTCCAGAATGGGATCAGATCAGAGCAGAATGGTTGTGTGACGTGTACATCCTGGAGATAATTCCGATTCATCAAGACCATACTGAAAATGATGATGAATTTCGGAACTGGTTAGAAACGAAGTACCCAGACTTCTACCAGACGGTGATGAAGGAAGGGAAGATCATGTCACTGATACCTGAAGCTCCTCCCTTCGAACAACTTCTTCCACCTTTGCGTCCAGATAACAAGCTCGATGCTGTCAAATTCAAGGATGCTTACTATGGATTTGCTGACAAAGGAGGGATCCATAGAAGAGAAGACCTGGACAAGCTGATGCAAAGGATGTACAAGATGTTTGGTATCCCCAAAGAACTTCAGAGGTTCAAGTACTGCTGAGGAAGACAACTTGGAATCAGATGATAGGTACGTTTTATGTAATCTGTAATGCACACACCTATCTGAATAAAATATTCTATCTCTCTGATTCAAAGACAACATCTCATTGTCTTCTGAAGTGTGTACTGTTTTACATTATCTGCATTTCTATGTATGTTATCTGTTTTTCTGATTAAGTGTTTTGGTCCCATCAAAAAGGGGGAAATTGTTGGGAAATTTGTATTTAGTTTTGATGGAAGTTCCAAAACAGGTTGTAATAGGACCAGTCAGATCTGTTAGCTGACTGATGACTTAGAATCAGATTAAGATGACCAGCTGAAATGTATAGATAGCTGATGTAAAATATAGGTCACATATTGAGGGGGAACTCAATATGTATAGGTCAGGTCAAATTATCAGATGACCAGATAAGGTCAGATGATCAGAAGACTAATCAAGTCAGAAGACAAGAAGAAGTCAGATGATCAGGGAAACCTGAAGACTCAGAGAAACCTGAAGACTCAGCAAGAAACCTGAAGACTCAGTATGACTGAAGACACTGAGACTCAGAGAAACCTGAAGATCAGAAGACTACCAGAAGACCAACATCAATCGAGTCTGCAAATTGTGCTAAGACAATCTGCATCAGAAGACTCTATCAGGTAGACTGATCAGTTATCTGATCAGGTCAGCTCACACCTGGTGTCAACCAAAATGGTACACCAGACCATATGAATCTTCTACAAAATGAATATCAAACGTTAATTGGACAAATACTGAAGTGTCGTACTCGTGAAGCCAATGAGAGAGCAACACGTGCACAAAAATGGGCTGACAATGCGGGATTCGACGTTGCGGAGACAAACGGCTCTAATCATGCCTACGGCCACGCCGATATTGGAAGCACGTCACATCAAATCCTACAAACCTACCAAATATAGCCGGAAATTCAAATTGCTCTCCAACGGCTCTTTGATTTCATGGTCTATAAAATGGGATTTCTCTTCAAAGTGAAGTAGGACGGAATTATCAAGAAGCAAAAACTATAGCAGAATTTCCGCACGAAGAACACAAAATTTGAAGATTATTTTTAAGTGTTCATCCCATTGTTCTTAGCATAGAAATCTCATCCTCTAGCTTTTGGCTACATAAACACTAGGATAGATTTCCAGTTGGAACCACAACAAATCTTTACCCAAACTCAAAAGTTAGGTTAAGTTTGTTTTGCAAGATTTCAGACTAGGGATTCTAGTTCTGATTTCTGGGATCGGTTGAGTGTGAACTCGATAAACATCTGTTGGGTGTTGGACTAAAACATTAAACTAAGTCCAGTTGGTTTAGTTAGTGCCCCTTGTGATAGGGAAGAGTGGACGTAGGACCGTTTGTCTGAACCACTATAAAAATCTTGTCTGCATTTACTTGCTCTTTACTGCTTTACACTATTACACACGACTGAGCTTAAAACTGCATACATATTCTGAGTTAATATCAGTCTGCACCAAGCAACTGATCCGATCAGGTTGACAGCTTAGTCAGCCGATTGAAAACTGACTTGAGAATCTGAATTGATAAAACTGGTTTTTCACACGGGTACAAACTAGCTTCCGCACTATTAGTTAAACTAACAGATATCTAACTGATCTGCCCTCAAGCGTTCAGTAAGATTGAATATCAGTCCAAACTGATTCACTTGCACTCTGATCAGGCAAACTGCAATCACACCTGATCTGCACGAAAAAGTTTCAGAAGTCTATTCACCCCTCCCCTCTAGACTTCTGCCCTCACGAAACCCGTTCAGGACCTACAACCTTAATTCCGAACTTGCATCCAATTTACCAGCTTCCTTGTCCAACACGTATGCCTAGGGGTGGAAAATTTACCGAAAATATCGGTATACCGGCTTACCGTACCGGAAATATACCGAATTTATCGGAGTTTTTGGTATACCGGAATTTAAGGTACGGTAACGGTATAAATTTTCAAAATTCATGGTATACCGGTATACCGAATATATACCGGTATACCGAAATATTTTTCGGTATACCGGTATACCGATACATTGGATATATAATGTACCATATTTAGAAAAAAATATATAATATATTTTATTTTTTTAATTTAATTAATACATTGGATATATACCGTACATTGAAAATTTATCCTTTTATTTTGAATTGTCTCTGTGGGTTTCCTGATTCAAGCTGAAATTTGGAATTCGTAAAAAAAAATTGAGTGTTCCCATAGTTAAAAAAACCAGTCTTTAAGGGAGATATATGTTGTTAAGAGATTATTATTCATAAAATATAGGTTTTTTAAATAAATAATCAAGGTATGAACGGTATACCATTAATTCGGTATGTACCGAAAATTTCAGTACGGTACGGTATACTAAAATTTTGGTACTGTATACGGTATACCGAACTTCGGTATACCATAATTTTTGGTACAGTACGGTATGAATTTTCGTATACCATAAATTACAGTACGGTATATGGTATGACCAATACGGTACGGTACGGTATGTCACCCCTACGTATGACGGACACCCCCAGATCCTCATGTGTCCCAAGCTGGGCTTGCGCTTTGTCCACAATTCTCTAGGGGTTTTGGGAACTGATTTGGATGGCACCAAGTTTAGAATGTAAGCCGTTGTTTCCAAGGTAAATCCGCAAAACTCATCATTGATTTGACCATTTCTAAAAGTGTTTTGTTTCTTCGTTCTGCAACCCCGTTTTGTTGAGGGGTATCGGGTGCAGTCAACTGGGATGCAATCCCTTTGCCTGACAGGTAGTTCAAAATTTCATCACTGAGGTATACGCCTCCACGATCAGATCGTAGAAACTTGATACTCTTTTCCTTATGATTCTCTGCTTGAGCTTTAAATTCTTTGAATTTATCAAAGGTCTCAAATTTATGCTTTATTAGAAAACGTACCCATAACGTGAGTAATCATCGATAAAAGTAACGAAATACTAATAGCCACCTCTAGCTTTGATCTGCATTGGACCACACAAGTCAGTGTGAACTATTTTCAACACTTCTTTAGCTCTAATCCCTTTTGCTCCAAATGCCCGCTTGGTCATTTTACCCTCCAAACATGATTCGCATGTTGGAAATGGTTCAATCCGGAGAGTCTCTAATGAACCATCTTGGACCAATCTTTGGATCCTATTCGGATTAATATGACCTAATCTTAGATGCCAAAGAAGTGTCTCATTCACATTAGTTGAACGTTTTCTTTTAGTGCTCAAAACAGTCGATGTGTTATAGGATGCATTTTGTGAGTGGTGTGCACAGTTAATAGTATAGAGATTGTTCAGTAAAGTTCCATGACAGATAAACACATCGTTATGAAAAACAGTAACTAGCTTATTAAAACGAACAGAATATCCATCAAAAAATTGTTTAGAAACAGAAATAAGGTTTTTCCAAAAAATAAGAACATAAAGAACATCTCTTAAAATTAAACTTTTGTTTTCAAAAGACAGGTGCACGTCTCCCACGCCTTCAGCTGCCACTCTCGTAGCATCGCCTAGCGTGATGAGGATCTCACTCCCACTAAGTTGTCGGTTCCATTTGAACCCCTGTAAAGTGAAGCAGATCCCGTATCCATTACCCACGAATGGGTAGCATACGCCACTAAACAAGTTTCAACAACTAGTGCATGAGAATTATGTTTCTTTCCATTCTGCTTGGGTTTGGAACAGGCTGACCTCCAATGTCCCTTTTCACCGCACTCCAAACACTTCCTCTTACTTAGACCTTCAATTTTGATGGAAGTCGAGTAGAACTGGTTTATCCTCTTTGTCTCCTCATCATTCTTATCATCAATTGGCCAACAACGAGAAGTATATGCATATCAATTTTATACCTAAGTAGTAACCATGATTAAATACATAATTATTATTTTGTTTTGAACGAGCCTGTCATCGTCGCCACTAGTAATGATTCACAATCATCCTTTTGAGAATTTATTCATGTGAAAGCTTTCTTTTGGCCGTCCCTTAGGGGAATTTCTCCAAAAGAATTCACAAATAAATAAATCATGGAGGTCAAATTAATTTGTTTCAAAACCAAATTAATTATATAAAAACATACTTAGTAATTTTTGAGTTTGAGATTTCACAAGCAACATCTCATGCAAACACATTAAACGAATTTAAACAGAAGCATAAGAAAAGGTAAAACAAATCAAACAAAACAGAAAAATGAACATATTGGGCACAGATTATCAAATTGTCATGGTTTAATTTTCCTTGTCTTTATTTTTGAAGAAACACCGTCTTGAATTTCTCCCACTGGTTCGTCTCGAAAAAAATTTCTGTCTCGAATCGCCACTCTAAGTAGCTCGCAGCCGCGATGCACGTCCGTATCCGGCCGGCCACTTGGTCGAGAGAATGAGCCAGCGCACCTTGGCGCAGCGCGCGTCGCCTAGTCGGTGCTCGGCAGCCTCGGTAAGGTTTTGCTCGGCTTGCGCATATGGGCGCGCCAGCGCGTGCGCGCGTGTCCCTGCCCTTGCCTCTCTCCTCTTAGTATTTTCGAAAATATTGGGGAAAAATAGGGCAACAATATTTTCTTCTCCTTTTCATTAATTTGACTTTAATTGGGCTATTTGAGGGGTCTTTGGGAGAATTAAGATTGGACTTCAATGGGCTATGAAACTTTAATATTAAGCCAAAATATTATTCAAGCCCATTAATATTAATTTATTCCACTATAAAATTAATATTGAACTATCCATCTTAATCCATATTGTTGGGATATTTTAGTTTTGATGAATTATGCCAAAACATTATCAACTTGTGTTATTGAAGCTAATTTACAGATAACAAGTTGAGGGGGAACAAGAGAACAAGTTGAGGGGGAACTCACGAAATCAGAAGAAGATGATCGCGATCAGACGAGGCTGCAGACGAGACTGATCGAGATCAGATGAGTTAGATGAGTTCCGAGCTAACTGATGAGCTGTGCAAAATCAGAAGAGAAGAAAAGCTAAGTCAGCTGATCAGAAGATCAGATGACCAGAACAGACCTGATCAGATGATCAGAAGAACAGTCGAGCTGATCAGATCAGGCAAAGAAGAAATCAGATAGCCTTAGTCAAAGTGACCTGAAGGTCAGGATGTCTGAATTCAGAGAACTGAACTCAGTCAGCCTGAGTGTCAGTATGCCTGATCAGACAAGGTCCGCTGAAGAGAAGTCTGTTGAATCAAGTATCCTGAGGCTCAGATAAACCTGAGGCTCAGATGAGAAATCTGAGACTCAGATAAACCTGAAGACTCGGATAGAACTGAAGACTCAGTATGTCTCTGAAGACACTGAGACTCAGAGAATCCTGAATGATTCCAAGGCGAGGAATCTGAGGAATATAGCCGTTAGAATCAGCTGACGTGGACCAATGAGAGGAAGACAACAAGCCTGAAGAAGCTGCTGTACTTACAAGAATAGTATGGATTTGAATGTGATTCTCTCCAACGGTAACATTCAAATCCACACTATAAATACAAGGTCTTTCATCATTCTAAGGTGGTGGATGCGTGGAGATTATAGCACGAGATGCTACAGAGCCAAAGAGAGTTATACCCAAAGCATTCCCACCCTAGAACACAAGTCTGTAGATATACAAATATGTTCAAAAGTGTTCTAGAACCCAATCTAAGCAACCCATGATGTATCCTAAGCTTAGAGAGATTTTCCCAACCTTAGCATTGAGGCTAAACAAATGTAAGGGAAAATATCAACCTAGTTGGAAACCAAACAAACCTTACCCAAATCAGTCGGTTAAGTTTGTAGGTGAGTGTGAACTCGGTAAACATCTAAGCAATCCCGAAAGGGAGGGTAGGCGATCCCTTAGAGGGTGATAAGTCCCGTTGGAGTGTGAACTCGGTAAACATCTATAGGCAATCCCGTGGAGGGTGATAAGTCCCGAGGCGAACCCGGGAGGGTGATAAGTCCAGTTTGAGTGAGAACACGTTAAATATCTAGAGGCGAGCCCGAGAGGGTGATAAGTCCAGTTGGAAGGAATTTCCCTAGGAACAGGGAGAGTGGATGTAGGAGCTTGAGTCTCCGAACCACTGTACATTGTTGTGTTCTTTACTGCTTTACGTTCTTATCTTGTCATATGCATTCGATTATAAGCAAAACACAACACGTGAGCTTAAAATGCAAAAATCTGTAATCACCATTCCTTCTCCTCTGTTTTTATATGCATCGCATGAAATGTTTGCTTCCGCACGCGCAAAATGGGTTTTTCCACCGAGACCATCAATTGGTATCAGAGCAGGGGTTCAAAGGTTCACTAGATTTTAATGTGAACACCTGAACTGATCTTTTTTGGTAAAACCCATTAAGTTTAAAATGCATATATTTTAATATTTTGGCATCTTTATCAAAAAGGGGGAAATTGTTGGGATATTTTTGTTTTGATGAATTATGCCAAAACATTATCAACTTGTGTTATTGAAGCTAATTTACGATATACAAGTTGAGGGGAACAAGAGAACAAGTTGGGGGGGAACTCACGAAATCGAAGAAGATGATCGCGATCGACGAGGTCGCAGATTTAGACCGACGAGATCGATGAGTTAGATGAGTTCCGAGCTAATCGATGAGTCGGCAAAATCAAGAGAAGAAAGTGTTCACCGATCGTAAGATCGATTGACTCGCATCAGACCGACGATGATCAAGAATACCGAAATGATCAGATCAAAGAAGAAATCGATACTTTAGTCAAAGTGACTGAAGGTCGATGTCCAATTCGTGAGAATCGAACTCGGGCCACTTTCGAGTGTCGATGATGTTCGACGTATAAGGTCCACCAAGAGAAGTTTCCATCAACTGTTTCGAGGCTCAGATAAACCCGAGGCTCGATGAGAAATCTGAGACCTTTATAAACCTCAAGACTCTGATAGAATCAAGACTCAAGATGTCTCAAGACACCGAGACTCGAGAGAACTCAATGATTCCAAGGCGAGGAACTGAGGAATATAGCCAAGTAGAATCACCGACGTGGACCAATGAGAGGAAGACAACAAGCCTGAAGAAGCTGCTGTACTTACAAGAATAGTATGGATTTGAATGTGATTCTCTCCAACGGTAACATTCAAATCCACACTATAAATACAAGGTCTTTCATCATTCTAAGGTGGTGGATGCGTGGAGATTATAGCACGAGATGCTACAGAGCCAAAGAGAGTTATACCCAAAGCATTCCCACCCTAGAACACAAGTCTGTAGATATACAAATATGTTCAAAAGTGTTCTAGAACCCAATCTAAGCAACCCATGATGTATCCTAAGCTTAGAGAGATTTTCCCAACCTTAGCATTGAGGCTAAACAAATGTAAGGGAAAATATCAACCTAGTTGGAAACCAAACAAACCTTACCCAAATCAGTCGGTTAAGTTTGTAGGTGAGTGTGAACTCGGTAAACATCTAAGCAATCCCGAAAGGGAGGGTAGGCGATCCCTTAGAGGTGATAAGTCCCGTTGGAGTGTGAACTCGGTAAACATCTATAGGCAATCCCGTGGAGGGTGATAAGTCCCGAGGCGAACCCGGGAGGGTGATAAGTCCAGTTTGAGTGAGAACACGTTAAATATCTAGAGGCGAGCCCGAGAGGGTGATAAGTCCAGTTGGAAGGAATTTCCCCAGAGCAGGGGAGAGTGGATGTAGGAGCTTGAGTCTCCGAACCACTGTACATTGTTGTGTTCTTTACTGCTTTACGTTCTTATCTTGTCATATGCATTCGATTATAAGCAAAACACAACACATGAGCTTAAAATGCAAAAATCTGTAATCACCATTCCTTCTCCCCTGTTTTTATATGCATCGCATGAAATGTTTGCTTCCGCACGCGCAAAATGAGTTTTTCCACCGGGACCATCAATTGGTATCAGAGCAGGGGTTCAAAGGTTCACTAGATTTTAATGTGAACACCTGAACTGATCTTTTTTGTTAAAACCCATTAAGTTTAAAATGCATATATTTTAATGTTTTGGCGTCTTTATCAAAAAGGGGGATATTGTTGGGATATTTTAGTTTTGATGAATTATGCCAAAACATTATCAACTTGTGTTATTGAAGCTAATTTGCAGATAACAAGTTGAGGGGGAACAAGAGAACAAGTTGAGGGGGAACTTACGAAATCAGAAGAAGATGATTGAGATCGACGAGGAAGCAGATTTAGACCGACGAGATCGGGATGAGTTAGATGAGTTCGAGCTAACCGATGAGTCGGGCAAAATCGTAAGAGAAGAAAAGCTAAGCCGGTGATCGTAAGATCGATGACTGTAATGCACTGATCGGATGATCGGAAGAGCAATGATTTGATCAGATCAGGCAAAGAAGAAATCGGATAGCCTTAGTCAAAGTGACCTGAAGGTCAGGATGTCTGAATTCAGAGAACTGAACTCACCAACCCCGAGTGTCAAGATGCTCGACGCACAAGGTCCGGCCAAGAGAAGTCTTTGAATCAAGTATCCCGAGGCTCAGATAAACCCGAGGCTCGGATGAGAAATCCGAGACTCGGATAAACTCGAAGACTTCGGATAGATCAAGACTCAAGATGTCTCTGAAGACACTGAGACTCAGAGAATCCTGAATGATTCCAAGGCGAGGAATCTGAGGAATATAGCCGTTAGAATCAGCTGACGTGGACCAATGAGAGGAAGACAACCAGCCTGAAGAAGCTGTTGTACTTACAAGAATAGTATGGATTTGAATGTGATTCTCTCCAACGGTAACATTCAAATCCACACTATAAATACAAGGTCTTTCATCATTCTAAGGTGGTGGATGCGTGGAGATTATAGCACGAGATGCTACAGAGCCAAAGAGAGTTATACCCAAAGCATTCCCACCCTAGAACACAAGTCTGTAGATATACAAATATGTTCAAAAGTGTTCTAGAACCCAATCTAAGCAACCCATGATGTATCCTAAGCTTAGAGAGATTTTCCCAACCTTAGCATTGAGGCTAAACAAATGTAAGGGAAAATATCAACCTAGTTGGAAACCAAACAAACCTTACCCAAATCAGTCGGTTAAGTTTGTAGGTGAGTGTGAACTCGGTAAACATCTAAGCAATCCCGAAAGGGAGGGTAGGCGATCCCTTAGAGGTGATAAGTCCCGTTGGAGTGTGAACTCGGTAAACATCTATAGGCAATCCCGTGGAGGGTGATAAGTCCCGAGGCGAACCCGGGAGGGTGATAAGTCCAGTTTGAGTGAGAACACGTTAAATATCTAGAGGCGAGCCCGAGAGGGTGATAAGTCCAGTTGGAAGGAATTTCCCTAGGAACAGGGAGAGTGGATGTAGGAGCTTGAGTCTCCGAACCACTGTACATTGTTGTGTTCTTTACTGCTTTACGTTCTTATCTTGTCATATGCATTCGATTATAAGCAAAACACAACACATGAGCTTAAAATGCAAAAATCTGTAATCACCATTCCTTCTCCCCTGTTTTTATATGCATCGCATGAAATGTTTGCTTCCGCACGCGCAAAATGGGTTTTTCCACCGGGACCATCACATATTACGATGCTACAATAATATGGCTCCCGATTATTATTTCCCGTGTTTAAGATTATTTAGTCCACTAATTAATTAAGCCACTGAAAAAGCTTTATATTAATTAATATCTTTATCCTTGGAGTAAAGACAACTCAACATTATTATCCATACCGGAAATAAATTTTCACTTGTAAGATTTGGTATGATAAAGCTTCTGAGCCCAGCAAAGGGACAAATCAAGCAAGCCGTACTTGCACACGATTCTCCATATTAAATCTTAACAATCGTCATGTAACTAATAATATTGTCCAAGATATAAGGTATCGAATCAAGTTGATTCTCTTCCCATAATAAGTCAAAGCAATAGTTATTAATTTCACACGATCCTATTTAAGGAACAGAGATTATGAAATAACGAATTAGTGAGGTCTAATTCTTCTATATTCAGTACTGAAGAATTTATCCTGTTGTAGGCCCTATTTAGTTCATCATAATGCACTAGTGTAATCTCTTGGTCAAGACGAGTCAATCTGAGCCTTACATTTTAACCTTTCACGATGGATTGTTCATTTCCATCTAGGTTGTGAATTTGTACTTAGTTACGAGGAACTGTTAATTTGATCTTCTGTGATCTGGTATCACCAAATTAACTACAATCACGTACTATTTATTGAACAGGTATGTAGTAAATATATAACATTCAATCATATTTAATGCAACAGTGATAAATAATTTATTTCAGTAAATAAATAAGAAATTCAGTTTGGTTATACAAAGTAAAAAACATAATTTCCAGTATAACCCCAACAGACTATTCAAAACCAGGAGTTAATTTAGATTAAAGCTGACCACCATTTACAGGTTCCTCCTTTCCTTTTGTATGCTGATGATGTGATTATCTTTATGAATTGCAAGAAGAAGAATATTAGGGTGTTAAACAACATTTTTAAAACTTATTCTTTAATCGATGATCAGCATTTTAATCCTGCTAAGTCTAAAATCTTTTTTGGTAAGCATTTTTCTGCTAGATTCAAAGTTTATGTCAAAAACAAAACTGGTTTTTCTGAGGGTGATGCCCCTTTCACTTATTTAGGTGCACCTGTTTTTAGAGGTGCCCCTAAAGCTGACTATTATTTTAGGAAAATTATTGAAGATATTATTGCTAAAATGGGAAAATGGAGGGGTACCTCTCTCTCCATGGCTGGTAGAATGAGTATGATCAAGTCTGTTATTATTCACTCTTTTATTCATATTATGAAGGATTATCTTAGGCATGTTTCCATCCTTATTAATGTGGATAAAGCTGTTAGAATTTTATTTGGACTGGTTCCACTATTACTAAAGGCATTCTTACTGTTTCTTGGGACAAGATGTGTGCTCCCTACTGTGAAGGTGGTCTTAATATGACCTCTATTAGAATTTTAAATAAATCCATTTTGCTGAAGTCTTTATTGGGCATCCTTACCTCTAAGCATGCTGGTAATTTCTTTATTAGAAAGAGGCTCATTAACAAGAATAATAAGGTTAGATTGTATCACATAAAATTTTCGATTATTTCTGGGGTTAGGTCTCTCTTGCCTTTCATCCATAATAATTCAAGATGCATATGTGGCTATCCCTCTGTTGTATCCTTTTGGTTTGATAACTGGTTGGGTTATGTGATTTCTGATAAGGTTGGTATCCCTCCCAACATGAGAAGTGGTTTCAATTTTACTGTCTCTGATTACTATGATAATGGTCATTAGAACATTGCGTATGATTTTTGCACTGTGTACCCTGACATCATTTTTTACATCAGTAAGGATAAGTTAATGGATGCTGCCACTGATGTGAGAATTTGGGACAAATCTTTGCATGGTGACCTTTCCTCTAAGCTTTCTCACATTATGCTAAGTCCTCACTACCCTGATGTAAATTGGGGCAGCTGGATATGGCAACCTTTTATACCTGTTTGCAAGTCAACTATTATCTGGAAGGCAGTGCACAACAAACTGCTAACTTGGGACAGGCTCAGGAGTTGGGGTTATGCAAGCCCCTCTTGGTGTCCTCTTTGTCACAGCAATGAGGAGTCCACAGATCACCTCTTTCTTTCTTGCACCTTTTCTTACCCTCTTATCTCCTCTATTTGTCAGATTTTTGGTTTTAATCTGAATAATATTACTGACTTATGTGCTTTCCTGTTGCAGGCCATGAATCTGCAGGCTAGTCCTCAACTGCAAGGTGCATAGAAGTTTTCTTTAGTCACTTACTTCTGGATGGTATGGCACTTGAGAAACATGGCCATTTTTTAAGACAAGCTATACAAGTACATGGACATTCAGACCAGGTTTTGGTCACATATGAGAGACTTGAATCACATGAATCATGGGTTTAGCGATGGTCATGACAGTACCTCTGTGTTGGATGCTTTTGGAGTGATTACTAGAGTCAGAAAGAACCCTACCAAGATCAATGTGAGATGGTTGAGGCCATAAACTAGTCGGATAAAGTGCAACAAAGATGCTAATGCCACAGGATCCCCTAGCCAATCGGGGAGGGGGGGGTTTGTTCAGAGATAACCAGAGAAATTTCATGGGGGGATTTGCTGTTAATCTTGGCTTTGGTTTTTCTTTTGAAGGAGAGGTTGATGTTGCCTTGCTAGGAATTGAAATTGCTTATGAGAAAGGCTGGAACAAGTTATGGATCGAATTTGACTCAAGGTATGCCATCTACATGCTCAATACTCTTAATCCCAAGGTCCCATGGAAGTGTTTGGAGAAGTAGAGATTTGTCAAACACCACATGCACAACATTCAATGGGTTGCTACACATGTCTATAGAGAGGGCAATGCTTGTGCTGACTGCATGGCTAGTTTTGATGGGGATGAGTTGTTCTACTAGTGGGATTCCAAACCTCATTGGTTTGAGAAACATCTTTACAATGATTTAAATGTTGTATTTGATAGATTTTAGTTGCTTGGCTTATTTTGGCATTGTTGGTTTTCTGATTTTGAGCAGACCTGCCTTGTTTGGTCTTGCTTTTCTTTTTTCCCTAGGCTGCCTATCGCCTATTTGGGAGTTGCTTTCGGTTTGTAACCTACTTCTTGCATTCGTTGAACTCGTAGAGGGTTGTCTTTTTTTCCCTCCAACCAAGGGTTTTGCACCAAATGGGGTTTTACCTTGGCGAGGCGAGGGCCCGGCCAATTAACCTATTAGTTTTTTTATTTTAGGTTTTTATTTTTTAATAAAATATTTGATTTAACTCATGTTTCCAATTTTATTTAAAAAGATTCTTATATTATTTTTAAATGTTAAGACTCCCAAGTATCTGTGCATTTGTTTATATCACTATAGAAGACACCCCTGAATTATGTACTCACTGTGGCATTGTTGGCCATTCATGGGAAAAATGTAGAGTTCGGCCTGATTACGTTGCGGAAAAACCAAAAGAAAAAAAGATGTGGATTACCAAGGTTGATTCTAGGGTGGTACCTCAGCTGGAGGGTGTGGGGCTCCACTCTAAGGAAGGATAGCGTGAGGAGGGATGGTGTTCCTGTTCAGGAGTCAAGTGTTGTGGAAACGTCGAATTCTTTAGATAGCCTTAGCGAATCTGTCATGCCTTGTTTGATGGAGCTGGATAATGAGGGAAACAAGTGGGAGGTGATGAGAATCGGACTGAGAATATGTATTGGACAGTTCGGAAAGCGGCAGGAGGTAAGTTTGCATCCCTTCCGCTCAATGATGTTGGGCCGAAGATTAAACCGATTCTGAAGAGGACGGATTCCAAAAATCAGGCCAAAGTGTCTAATCCGGAGTCACCTTCTTGGGGTAAGCTAGGCCCAATTGCCTTGTGCGCGAGGATTGAAGACAGTCCTAATCGAAAGGCCTCGTCGGGAGGTCATAGCAATTTGAATATGGTATCGAAAGAGTCTTTTGCGGCAGCAATGGCCATGAAAATTGCTGCTACTAAAGAGTTTATGAGGCTGGATTCGCTAAAGCCTCATTGAGTGGGTGTTTCCACTGAGTTTGACCATGGAGCAGCAAAGGTTTTGTTTTAGTTGTGGAGGTGCTGTTTTTGGCCTTTGTGGATTTTTGTTTGTTCTTGTTCGAGCATTTCCTGCACGTTGTCGGCAGATTTGGTTTAATGGTTTGTGCCCACTTTTTTCTTTGGGCCAGGTTGGTTGGGCTCCATCTTTTTCAATGGGCTTTGGTTGAATTTTGGAAGCAGGGCAAGATTCTGTGAGCTTTGTTTTTGGGCTCTTTTCATTTGGGCTTGATGCTTCATTGCTTGTATATGGGTTTTGGGCCGGTTATTTGTTGGTTTGCTTGTTGGGATACTTTTTGGACCTCTATTTCGTGGAGGTTCTCATTTCATGGTGGGAACTTTGTTCCGTTGTACTTTCACCTTGGGTCGGGTTGTGGCCCTTTTCTTTTCTTTTCTTTTTTTTTTTAATAAGATCTTGATTCTAGTTAAGACTCCCAAGTCCCAAGTATCAAATTTTATTTAAGAAAACCCTAAAATATCAAAATAATATTTCAGAAAACATTTTTTTAACATTTTGTTAAAATTATGTGTTTTTTAAACTTGTGTTTTTATGATAATTAGTCTTCTTACACATGCGTTACACCTTATCCGCCAGCGTGCAACATGTTTAATTTTATTTTTTAAATTGTAGAATTAGAATTACTAAAAAGAAGCTTCTCATACAATTATATTTTTATCGTGATATATTTTGGAAAATAAATTTCTCAGAAATCCCACAATAAAAAGATCTTTCATGATATATTGAATAAATTAAAGAAAGCAAACAACAAAATTTTTAGAAATTTTAGAATAAAATCAGCTTTTATGATGACATTGACTAAATAAAAGAAGTTTATTCTATATTGTCTTTTTGAGTTTCCAAAAGGTTTAAATTTAACCCTTTATATTTTTTAAAAGGTAATCAATTACAATAGTCACAAACGTAATCAATTACAATAGTTCCTTCTACCACCAGGCACGTAGCAATATCATTGTGTCTCGCTGTAGACCAGAACCGCAACCACCACAAGAGGGGGACCACCCGAAACAGCAACTCAGAACCGCAACCGCACTGCAACAGAACCGTACGCACCACAAGGGGGAATTTGCCCTCTCCGTGTCTCGAACCCAAGACCTCGAGTCTCAGGTGGTGGAGCTCTAACCACTTGAGCTATCCATGCTTGACCCTTTACATTAGAATTTCATTATACATAAAAATTATTGTCATATGTTTTTCTTTTGATTAGATTAGGACGTTTGTATCTTGTATGGAAATTTCAATAAAAAGCGTGACATAAAGTTGGCCATGAGAAAAAATATGTTTTGGATGTAAACTCCAACCTTCTGAATTATTTGTCCCTGAGCCATATTTATTTTCATTGCTAAAAAAATTCGAATAGGGAACTATTTTGGAATGAACATAGAGTAACCCTCGTCATTTGCAAGGCTTAAATGTATACCTTTTAAAAAAAACTATGGGGATTTAAACCATTTTCGTCCCCTAACTTTTCAAATTTATTGAAATGACCCCATAATTTTATGTTTTTCTAATTTATTCTCATATATGTTCAAATTTCGCCAATTTAGTCCTAAATAATTGAAAATGCCTTAAACTATGTGTCAGTCACTTGCTCATTTTTTTCAGTCAAAAGCTAAAGCTGTCGAGGGATTCAAATCATTTTTGTCTCATAATCAGTTAATTTTATTTTGCAATTACAGTACTTAAATGATTTGTTCTCTTATTCACTTTTTTCCCCATAAATTATACTCCCTTCATCTCATGATTACTGCAACACTTGAGTTATTTGGATGTCCCAACATTACTGCAACACTCCCAAAATATCCACTAAAAGTCAACATCTCCACATTTAATTACTCGCAATACTCCTTCATTATTACACTCATGCCCACTTTTAACCTTTTTTCCTTGGTTTGCGGTCCAATTTTAGTATTGCAGTCTTTCCGCGACTGAGGGAGTATTATGTGTGATTGAAAATATTCGAATATTTTTAGATATTTCATGATTAATTGTTCTTAAATAAATTGGAAGGTGAAATAGACTGGTAGCATGGAATGTGTTAGATGGCTCACTTCCATATCCTTTTCCCTGCAACCCTTTATATATACACATACAAATAAGAATTTGAATGAAAAAAAATTAAATATTCAGTCAATCAAATGGCACTCAATCAACGTGTCGTGCGTACAAAAAAAAATGAATTTTTTTCTAGGGTTCTTTGTTGAGAAGAGATTCTGAATTGAATTTTTTGTTTTTAATACATAACATATATGAGTTTAACATTTTTTTCTATTTTAGTTAATTTTTAAATTTTGTAATTTAATTTCATATCGTTTTAATGGGCGAAAAATACATAGTTAGTGCTGACATACGTACAAAAAAAGGTTCATCGACAGTTTTCAGTGGAATAAATGAGAACTCGACCGACACATGACTAAAGCTACGTTGTTTAAGGCATTTTCCGGCCATTTGGGGTTGAATTGACAAAGCCTGAATATATATAATTAAACCAGAAAATAGATAATTATGTGGATTAACTAATTAGAGCTTCTTTATTTCATGAAAATCTATAAAATCTTTACCATAAGCTGGTTTAGACCAACCTAAGTGAGATTTAATGTGGACAGACATTGTGACGTTTATTACCATTCCAGCTTAAAAAATATGATTAAATTAAAGCCAAAATTAAATAATCATTATAGTAGTTGTATTATGAGTTGATTTTTGTCCAAAGCATAAACCCTATGTTGTAGATCATTTGTCTTGTGAAGAAATGGAAAGTTGATCTCAGTTGGACATGGTGTGGATACGTTATTAATAGGCGTCAATAAATATTCTAGTTATGTCGGTTGCATAGCAGAATACTGCGGCCAAAATGTGGAAATTGAGATGATGAAAGAGATAAAGAAAAGAAAGAATTTAAAAAAAACTAAATAGGGATGGGTTGAAAAAGATTAAAATAAAAGATGACAGTGGTAAAAGGGTAAACATGATTTTGAACCCCAAGTCACTTTAATGTATAGTATGTAGAAGTATAGATTAGGTTGGCCTACAAATTAATAAAAAGAAGCCTTTGACGAAATGTTAAAAAAAGGCCTCATTAATCATATTTCAATACTTCCAAGAACTTTTAAAAATAAATGCATTGGGAAATAATTCTTCGGGCATGCATCGTTTAAGTAGGTGAAGTCGATACATAGCCTCCATGAGTTGTTCACTTTCTTGATGAGCAAGGCATTTGCCACCCACTGTGGATGGTATGCCTGCTCGATCAGTTTGTTGTCTAGTAATTTCTTCACTTCTTCCGCTAAAGCTGCATACTTCTCGGGTCCGAATTTCCGTCTTTTCTGCGAAATCGGCCTTCTTGATGGGTCAATGTTCAAATTATGACAAGTGACCTCAGGGTCGATGCTTACCATGTCCTCGTGCGACCAAGAGAATACTTTCAAGTTCTCTTTGAGAAAATTGATCACCTGGCATCGCATGTCTCTTGGAATTTTCACCCGATAGTGACTTCTTGTTCTGGTCGAGCTGGATCGACTGGAATTACCTCTAGCTCCTCTATCGGGGTTGCTCGCTGATCATTCTATTTATTCTTCAAACGTTGATCGGACCTCGCTTCAATAGGCTCAAATCCCAGACGCGGTTCTAAGTCAGGGAGGTCGGTCGAAGACTAGCCTTCCTCCATTAAATCTTATTTTTGGTCTACCTCGTTTGCCTCAAGGAGGTCGGTCAAGTTTTGGTTGTCTTCCATTAGATCTTGCTCTTGAATGACCTCACTATCTATTTCCATTTTATTATTTTGTTCCCCTACGTGAAATAAGTTCTGATTGACTTGGCAATCTGCCTTATTTCAAGCTCGCGGCCAACTTGAAAATTAATTGTGGGATTTAAATTTGGACAGATATAGGTCAAACATTTCCTTGTCGCAGTCTGGTCACCTTTAATGGTGCCAACCTTCCCATTAGAACCTGGTAAATTAATACAGTAGAAATAAGATGAGGATGAGGCCCCAAACTCGTGCTCAAATGGCCTACCGAACAAATCGTTAAGGGTTGACGGTATGTAGATGATTACAAAGGCGAGCTATTGGGTAGCCATCACCTCGCTATCTAAACTAGACATGATTTCAATAGCTAATCGGATCATCCCATATGGCTGAACTACATCATTCCCAAATCCCCTGATTGATAGCTCGTATGGTTTGACATAGTCAGCGAAATTGCCGAGCAAATCCAGAGTCTTGTTGAAGATAATATTGCAGAATGCTCCATTGTCCACCATTATTTGGTGGACCAAAACTCCCCTGATCTTTGCAAAGATGACCAAAGGATCCCAGTTTGAGCTCGGGAGAATATTGTTGAGGGGGAGAAGGTTTGACCTCGGGAGAATATTTTTGAGGGGGAGGCAAATCAAGTGAACATTGTCCAAAGCTCACATTTTGGCCTTATAACGTTTGTTTGTCAGCAACATCACCGGGAGAAGCTCCCCAAGTGTTCCCCTACTCGGGCAAATCATGTGGATGATGCGGCCTTCAACGTCTTCTGCCATGGGTGGAGCTTGGCGCCCTTGCTCCCCTCTTTGGGCGACCTACAAGACTTGGTTTTGTTCCTCAAGAGTTGATTATTTTGCCAATTTCGTGGGTTGTTTGTCTGGATTGGTTTGACAAACTCATTTATCTTCCCATCCTGAAACAATTTCCATAATTGCCTTAGCAGATCCCAACAGTCACTAGTGCTCTGCCCAATGCTGTCATGGTAAGCACAGTGCTTGTTTGGATTCAAATTGTCAGTTTCCTTCAACATTTTTCTCCGTGGGGTAAACATCTGTCTTCCTTTGATCGCTTCGAAGATGTGGGTTGGATTCAAACTCATCACTTCAAAGAGCTTCACTTCTACTCCTCCATCATTGAAAGGCTTAAAAGTTCCCGGAGCTTTATAAGTTGTTCCCCGAATTCTTGTACATATTTTAAGGCTTTTGTTCGGGCTTTTTCACCTCATTGCTACCCTGCTCGCTCAATCGTTGAGCAATCATTTCAACATTGTTGATCCAATTTCCTGCTTGATGCGTGAAATCGGCATACGAGCTCGGATACTCACTATTCATCAATTTTTAAAGCTTGGTATTCATTTTGAGACCCCCGACTATTCCTAGAATTTTGGCCTCGTCGCCTATTAGTTCTCCATCCATTATTAATTTGTCGACCCTGCCGATGTAGGCTCAACCGGACTCGTCTTTGAACTTCCAAATGTTTGCTAGTCTTTGTTTGGTAGCCAACCAAGGTGTCATAGTTGCGAAATGATTTAGAAAAAGTTATTCCATTTGGTGGAAATGTTCCACCGAGGTCAGTGCAAGTGAGTTGAACCACCTATAGGCTTGATTACCCAAGGTGAGGGGAAGAAGTCGTCACTGATTGGCATCTGTGGCCCCCATCGAGGGGTTTGAATCGCTATTATATTAAGTTATCAAGGTAGCCACAATCTTTGGTTGGACGGGCCCAAGCATCACAGTTGGAGACAAAGGTGACACCGAAATCTTTGTGGGGGTTGGGTTTTCTCCCCGAGTGGTGACTTGCTCCTGTAAATCTTTCAAAGTTTGCATTATTACCGCCATCTAATCAGTATTTGCTTAATTGGCCTTACCTCACTGATGTTGGCGAGGAGCCGGATTTTCCAGTTGATCCTGGGTTGGAATTCTCTGACCTTCGCCTCTTCGCCCCAACAGGGGCGAATGATCCTGCGTATGACACTTCCTGATGATCTCGATCATGGTGAGCTCGCTCGTGGTCTTGGGGACAAGCTTGCCCACAACTAACTTCCTCGAAGCCTAATTGACAGAAGTCCATCTCAGCTCGTTCATTTTGGTGGGCTAGTGGGGGTGTGCAGGCTGAATTTGCTCGATCATCTCTCCTTGGACGCTCGCCCTCAGGTCGCCTAGCATAAGGCTCCTCGCGATATTCTCTAGAATGGCAAGTCTGTTGGGAATTAGCCTTCTGGCTTTTTTTGCGTAGTATGGACCTTCTTTCTTCTTACGCTTGCCTCTGACTTTTTCATTCAGATATCGATGGAGGTCAAACTGTTCACCATCGAGTTCGTCTTGCTTCCTTTGAAAAACAGCCATAGCTTCTTGGATTTCCTCCGGAGTGTTGATTTCTTCCAGTTTATGTGGGACACCTAGTGCAAGTTTTTCGGCACCCAGACCATCGGCAGCTCGACAATCGGCCCCCTGGTTACCGGACCTTTGGATCACCGACTTGGCTCTTTCCTTGGAAACAAAACTAGCTTGAGACATTTTCGTGTTTGACAGTTTGAAGAACGTTTGAAGATTAAAAAATTTGATCAAAGATTTGTGAGGAATACTCCAATGTAAACATTAATGTTGGGAGATGAATTTAATAAAGATTTTGATTAGATCCCAAAACCCCTGAGTATGACATGTTTCAGGACAATCTTGATAGTATAGGATCAGGTTTCAAATTGTTGTTAAGATTCAGGATTATCTGCACCATGTATAGTCAGCAGATATAGTTCAGGATAGTTTAGGTTTCAGAATTGGTCTGAAGATCTCAGAAGATTCTTGAAGACCAAAACATACTGAAGACCGAAATCATACTGAAAGATCAGTAGAGCCTGAAGACTGGAAGATCCTGAAGACCAGAAGATCCTGAAGATCAGAAGACCGTGAAGACTCTTGTGTACTGAACCAAAAGACCCTGAACATAACACTTCGAGTTAAATAGTGTTTGTTCATTCTTAGTACATGCAAAGAGAATGTTATACGTTCGTGGACACTAAGGAAGATATCAACTCAGTGTTGGTTGACAAAAAGAGGCGTTTTTGTTGTCTCTGTTCAAAGGAAGATGTCGATCAATGAGGAGGCGACAACGGCGTACTTTATTGACACTGAGAGTGACATTTCCCTGAAAAATGTCTGCATAGATATTTGTCTTGTTCACAGAAATTGGTGATTGGCTTCTTGTCTGGATATTTCCTAAAGCATGCAAGGGCTCATTCAAACCCTAATAAAGTCGTTCATCAATTACTCAAAGAAGAAACCCAAGATGCTATCTCTCCAACGGATAGTTTTTCAAAGGAAGACTTCTTGAGAGTTACCTATAAATACCAGAGACCTTGAACACTTCAAGGTTATGGGAAATCGAAGCAACTCACAGAGCTCATTCGTATTCAAGCATTCTTGTGAAGCACTCGAAACCCTTAGAATTTCCCAAGTGTTTCATCTTTGAAGAGAGCTCATTTACTAAGCCCAGATTCAAGATCTTATCCAATGCTTAGTTCGAGATATCCTAGCCTTTTACTTGTGTCTTCATTGTAAAAGGATATCTCACCTTAGTTGGAAACCAACCAAAACCCAAACCCTTCGATTAGGTAAGTTTGTGTGTGTAGTAGTTGGAAGTGAGAGTTGTAAAGAGTAAGTAAGCTGATGTGTTCAGTCTGAAAACTCTAGAGAAGAAGTTAGTAAGCTGATTGTTCAGTCTGAACGCTTGTGTGTGTGTTGAGTTAGTAAGCTACAGTAGTTCAGTCTGAAAACTCGTTGTAAAAAGTTAGTAAGCTGTTGAGTTCAGTCTGAAAGCTTAAGGTAGTCGAAGTAGTGAGTAAAGGAATTTCTCTGAAGAACAGGGAGAGTGGACGTAGGAGCTTGAGCCTCTGAACCACTATAACTTGTTGTGTTATTTGCTTTCTGCTTTGCATTTGTACTTGTTGCATATTTCACTGAAAGCATTTCTGATATTCAGTTGGAATCAATCCACTGGACTTACATTAAAATTGATCACAGCCTTAACCATTGTTTCATTAAGGAAAGATTTTCAGCAAAGTAAAACGAGTATAAACTTAGGGCCTACACTTTCCGCACTCTAGATAAGCTAGTATAGATAGTTGTCAAACTGATAAACTCCCCTGAGTAGTCAGTAAGATCATTATCTACTCCAAGCTTACTTGGACTCTGTAGAAGAAACTCAGAATCAGTTGAGCTAATCTGAAGTCTCTGAAAGCGGCTCAGTGTTATTGTCTCAGTAGACTTTGACTCTGGGCAATTTGTGCTTCTCAGGACTGAAACTCAAGATAACCTGACTCACTGATTTCAGTAAAATTTTAAAAGTTGAAAAATCACTATACACGTGTATTCCCCCCCATACATGTGTGAGACTCGTTCACACCGGGACCAACAAGTGGTATCAGAGCAGTGGTTCTAACAGACCACTTGCTTTGGTAGCCATAGTCATGTTTACTTAGAGACTTTGGTGGTCTACTAAATAGATCTTACTGCTGATATCTTACAAGGCCATTCCATCATGCCTTCTAAGAAGCTACCTATGTTCTCAGTTGAGAATTATGATCTATGGAGATTGAGAATGCAGGCACACTTGTATTCTAAACATGAGAGAATGTGGAGAGTTGTGTCTCAAGGACCTTTTGAGTTTAAGGTTGTTAATCCTAGATCTATTGATGCTGAAAAAGATGATCCAAGGGATGAATTTCCTAAATTTGATGATCAGCTTACTCCTGAAGAGAGGAAGTTGGTTAACTTGGATTATATTGCTAAAGATACTCTATATAACACTATTGATAATGGTGTTATGGGAATGATTTCTCATTGTGAAATTGCCAAAGACATTTGGGACACACTTGCTATAATGTGTCAAGGCACTGATCATATCAAAGAAAACAAACTATCTGTGGCTATTGCCAAATTTGATGGTTTTGAAATGGAAGATGGTGAATCTATTGAAAGACTTGAAGTCAGATTCACTAACATTATGAATGATCTAAGTGCTCTTGGGAAAAAATATCCCAAAAGAGAAATTGCTCTGAAAAATTCTTAGAGGACTGTCTAAGAAATGGGATATTCATGTTGTTGTGATTGAAAACACCAAAGATATTGCTTTTATGCCATATCAACAGGTTTTCTCTGAGTTGAAAGCATATGAGTTTGTAATTGATAAGAAAACTAAGAAAACTGACAGCAAAGATGATATTTCATCTAACAAAAATGTGGCTTTCAAAGCACAAGGTAAAATCTGTAATTCTCAAAAACCTGAGACCTCATCTAACGAAGTGCAGGATGAAAAAGATGAGACAATTGCCTTAATGGCAAGAAGGTTTGAGAAAATGAACCACAGATTTGGAAAGTATAAGAGGTATTATAAAAATACCACGTACAGGAACAGGAACAACTCAGAAGCTGAAGAAAAGTCTACTGAGAAGAAGAGAGACTACAAAGCTGAAGGTTCTTCATCCAAAAAGAAGGACTACAAATCCAAAGAGGAAAATGATCAGGATGATGATACCAACAGATGCTACGACTAGAAGAAGATAGGTCACTTCCAGTATGACTGTCCTGAGTTGAGTTCCAAAGAAAGAATGGATCGGTAAGCTAAGAGAGACAAGAAGTATTCCAACAAGAAGGCAATGGTTGCTGATGAAGAACATTCTGAAGAAGGATCTAGCTCTTCAAAAGAAATGTTCTCAGATAGTGATAGTGATGATGTCTGCCTTGTCGCTATTGAGGAGGTAAATTCTTCTATCTCTGTTGCTGCTCCAACATAAGCACCTGAGTTATCAAGTTCATCTGTAACCAGTAATTTTGACCTGATGGGTTCTTTTGAGAATCTGATGAAGGACTATTCTGTGTTACAAGAACTGTTCATAGAAACTCAAGAGCAGAATGAAGTGTTGACTGCTGAGAATCTAAAGTTGAAAAACTCTAAAGCTGATGAGATCACTTCTCAATTGATGGGAGTAACTGATGAACTTGATGTTCTGAAAGTACAACTCTCAGAGAAAGAGAAGGTGGTAGAAGCCCTGAAAGGAAAGTTAGAGAAATCTACTGAAGAAAATCAGTTTATCAGAACTGAGTTCAATGACCTCTTTGAGAAACATGAAACTCTAAAGAAAAGTGAGGATAGTTTGCAAAGAAAGTTAGCTCTATTGAATTATGCATCTAATGGAAATTCAGAGTTATCAAAGACCTGCAACTATAAAAGCTGGATTAGGATATATTCCAGGGGGAACCTCACATGATCTTCTGAATGCTGCTTCTACAAGAGGCACTAAGACTGTCTTTGTTAAACTGGCGGTTCGTATTGATCTTCTTATTGAAGAACAACTCCATGTTTTGGACAAGGGTAAAGGACCTATGGTTTCAGAGAATCTGAAAGTCCAAACCTCAGGAAAAGGCTAGAAAACTTGTGCAATCAGTAGGAAATCCTCAGGCCAGTACTTCGAAGCCTCGGGCTAAGAATACTAACCTGAAGAAATCTGCCCTGAACCATCAGAGGAATCCTCAAGAAGAGAAACACTCAGCAGAGAAATTCTCAGATGAGGAGACCAAGTCCTCAGGATACTGAAAGACCACAATTTCAGTACAGGCAGCCTAAATCCCACTTGCCTAAGGGTAAAGGTTTCTTGAAACCAAGACAGCAGAGACAGAGATCAGCTGCACCAAAGCCAAAGCAATGGAACAAAAGACCTGAACCCAAGAAGAATTCAAAGGCTCATGTTCATGCTAAGGCTGGCACTCATACACAGGATACTTCCAAGGCACCTAGGGTGGTGAATGTGTATGTAGATGTTTATGGAAGACAAATCAGCCACTCCAAAGTCATTAGAGTTATCAGGCAGATTTGGGTTCCAAAAGGTACAGCTAACCTAGTAGGACCCTACACCAAATGGGTACCTAAGGCCTAATTTGTTTTGCAGGTGAAGGATAAGGGCACTAAGCTGAATGAAGATAACATAACCCTGATGAGTGGATTTGAAGTTGCACCTGCTGCATGGTACTTGGACAGTGGATGCTCAAGGCACATGACGGGATACAAATATTTGCTCACTGACTATGTTGAACAGAAAGGCCCTCAGATAACATTTGGAGATAATTCCAAAGGACAGACAGAAGGATATGGAACTCTAGAAATTGAAACGGTTCATATCCATGGTGTATCATATGTGTCTGGTTTAAAGTGTAACTTGTTTTCTATCAGTCAATTCTGTGATTCAGTGTTGAATTCTCAAAGAACTTGTGCTATGTGAAAGATAATATTTCACAACAAGTATTACTGACTGGTACTAGAAAAGGAAATGTGTATCTTGCTGATGGGAGACTTACTCCTATGGATACATGCTTAATGGCCAAGAAGGCTACTGAAACCAGTTGGTTATGACACAAAAGACTGAACCATTTGAACTTCAAAACTCTGAATAAACTTGCAAGATTAGCATTTGTAAGGGGTTTACCTAATGAAGTGTTCAGTAAAGATCATGTTTGTGATGCTTGTCAGAAAGGCAAACAGATTAGAGCATCATTTAAAAGCAAAGTGGAAGTTTCTACTGATAGAATACTTCAACTGTTACATATGGATCTCTTTGGTCCAGTAACACCTGTGAGTACTAATGGTAGGAAATATACACTGGTAGTAGTTGATGACTACTCAAGATATACATGGGTCATTTTCTTACTTAGTAAGAAAGAAACTCAAACCAAACTGCCAGAGTTACTGAAAAGACTCAGTACTGAAAAGAATCTGAGTGTGGTCAAAATAAGATCAGACAAATGCACTGAATTTATCAACCATATTATATCTGATTATTGTGCAGCAAATGGAATAACTCATGAAACATCAGCTGCAAGGACCCCACAACAAAATGGTGTTGCTGAAAGGAGAAACTGAACTCCGAAAGAAGCTGCAAGAACAATGATTGTTGAAGCTGACATTCCTAAGAGATTTTGGGCTGAGGCAGTCAACACTGCATGCTACTCTCAGAATAGATCCATGCTGACCAAGAATCAAGGAAAAACTCCATATGAACTGTGGAATGAAAGGAAGCCTCTTGTCTCTTTCTTTCGTGTATTTGGTTGTAAGTGTTTCATACACAATAATGGTAAAGATCAGTTGAAAACTTTTGATAGCAAAGCTGATGAAGGGATATTCTTAGGATATTCTTAAATTAGTAAAGCCTTCAGAGTTTATAACTGTAGGACTCTTATTGTGGAGGAAACACCTCATGTTGTTTTTTATGAATCTACTTGTGTTCATAAGAAACAGGAAGTTGATTCAGGAGACTTGACAAAGAGGATCACCAGACTTAGCCTGAAGAAGAATGTCAAACCATCATCTGAACATGAAAAGAAGAAGTCAATCACTTACTATGAATGGAGTGAAACTGACTCAGAGGAAGAGGAGATTCAGGATGGAAATACTCAGGCTGGTGGTACTCAGGATAATAGTTCCCCACTAAAGGAATGCCAACACACTGAAGTTGACCAATCTGAACAAACACCAGTTCAGACTCAGGTATGTAATGCAGATGAGGATGTGGTCATAGCTGAGGCAATCTCTGAATCTATCAACCAAGGGGGAACAAATGTCACTGACAATGTTCAAAATGAATTATCCCCTGAGGAAGATGATTCACTCTTTCCTTTTGTGTTATTCCCTGAGTTTAATGAATTACCTGAACCTAACATTTCTGATGTTGAGGATAATACTGAAGGGGGAACATACAAGATAACATGGTTAGATAGTTACCCTACAAGTTAGATTGTGGGAGAACTATCTGAAGGAGTTAAAACAAGAAGGTTCCATGGAGAAAGTGCTTTGTTCTGCTGCTTCCTATCTGAGAAAGAACCTATTGAGATTGAAGAAGCTCTTCAAGATTCATTCTGGATTATGGCTATGCAAGAGGAGCTAAATCAGTTTGCTAGGAATGAAGTCTGGGAGTTAGTAGATAGACCTAAGAAGCACAACGTGATTGGAACTAAGTGGGTATTCAAGAATAAAAGAGATGAGAATAATGGCATTGTAAGAAACAAGGCAAGGATAGTTGCACAAGGTTATTCCCAAGAGGAAGGCTTGGATTATGATGAAACCTTTGCACCAGTTGCAAGACCAGAAGCCATTAGATTGTTTCTTGCATATGTTGCTCACATGAAATTTAAGGTATATCAAATGGATGTAAAGAGTGCATTTCTGAATGGTGTGCTTAAAGAAGAGGTTTATGTGGAACAACCTCCTGGCTTCTGTCATAATGACCAAGTTTACAGGCTCAGGAAAGCCTTGTATGGTCTAAAGCAAGCACCCAGAGCATGGTATGATACTCTATCTCAATTTCTTACTGACCATGGTTTTACCAAAGGGACTGTTGATAGAACCTTGTTTAGGATAGAAGATGGGAAAGATATCCTACTTGTTCAGATATATGTGGATGACATTATCTTTGGATCCCCAAATCATCAGTTGTGTGAGAAGTTTTCTACACTGATGAAAGGTAAGTTTGAAATGTCAATGATGGGGGAGATGAATTTCTTTCTAGGACTTCAAGTGAAACAGTCTAAAGAAGGAATTTTCATCAATCAGGCAAAATATACCAGAGATCTAATTGCCAAGTATGGTATTCAGAACTGCAATGCAGTTAGAATTCCCATGAATACTAACTACAAGATGGATCCTGATCCTGAAGGCAAATCAGTTAACCATATTGATTATAGAGGGATCATTGGATCATTGCTCTATCTCACAGCAAGTAGACCTGACATTACTTTTGTTATTGGGATATGTGCAAGATACCAAGCTAATCCTAAGACTAGTCACATGGAAGCTGCCAAGAAGATACTGAGATATCTAAAGGGCACAGTGAATAGAGGATTATGGTATCCAGCTGATGATAAACTTGAATTAACTGGTTATTCAGATGCTGATTATGGTGGCTGCAGAATTGACAGGAAGTCCACTTCAGGAACTTGTCAATTTCTTGGAAGCAAAATGGTATCCTGGTTTTCTAAAAAACAGACCTCAGTAGCAACTAGTACTACTGAAGCTGAGTACATGGCTGCAGGAAGTTGTTGTGCACAGATTCTTTGGTTAAGGCAACAATTGAGAGATTATAACATTATGGCCAAAGAAGTTCCCATATTCTGTGACAACAACAGTGCAATTGCAATATCTCAAAATCCTATACTGCACACCAGATGTAAGCATGTGGATATCAGGCACCATTTCATTAGAGACCATGCAGAGAAGAAAGACATCAGGATGGAGAAAATTCATACTGATAAACAAAGAGCTGATATTCTTACTAAGCCTTTGGCTGAGTCAAGATTTCAGGAACTATCAGTTGAATTAGGGATGTTGAATCCAGGTGAGTAATTTATCCTGAAGAGAGAAGCTCTTCAGATGCAAGAAGTTTTTCAGTAAGAAAAACTCAGGACAAATACCACTCAGGATGGAAACTGAGAATCAGGATGGTTTTGTCACGGTCAGTGTTCAGTAAGGCTTATGTATTCAATTAATTCTGAAACACACTTGGCACATGCATTTACTCACAAACATTTATTTCAGTCAGTAATCATTTGAAATAAATACAAAAGACTTGAACTTTTAGCGGGAATGTTTGGTGAATTATTATTGGCTAAAATTTTGGCAGAACACCAAAGGTTTACCTCGATTAGAGTGATACATCATTTTGTCACCCTATTTTGCTGCCTTTAAAACTGCTTTTCTGCTTATTTGCTATTAATAGCAAATAAATCTTGAGATTATTTACAAAACTAGATTAAATCTCAACCGTTCTTTCGGATTTAATCTTCGCCATTTATCAAATTCTTTCGATCATATATAAAGCCGCAGAGTACCGAATTTGCAAACACTTTACACTCTGTTTCTCAAACACCCCAGAAATTTTCAAAACCTTCGTTTCTTCCAAAACCTAAACCTAACGATGGAGTTTCCAAGCTATGCCATGATTAAGAATCTTGCAGAAACAGAGAAATCGTATTTCGAGCATGTCGTTGCCATGGTGGAAAACAAAATGACACTGATTGAAGAAGAAGCCCTCAACATGCTTCGAATAGCCCGGTTAGACAAGTTGGTTAGCAACACACCAGAATTGGAGCTGCCACAAGAAGTTTTACAATTTGTTGTAAACCTAAAAGAAGGAGACAATGGCTCCCTAGTTTCACAACTCTGTTTTGGCACCCATGCCAAATCTAAAGCCGAAGTAGTCGTCACCAGAGAGGTACAACTTTCGCTTCAAAACATTAATACTATTTTTGAGCTAAGTAATAGGGGTGATGATCCTGGTACTTATATGATTGGGCGTGAGCAAGAAATTCTTGATAGATTTGCAACATCCAGAGTAGAGTTGAAAGGAGCATTAAACAAGAAGTGTCTAAAACCTGTCTATAAGGTATTGATTGATATTGTAGCCAAGTGCTTAATGAGCACCTCTGAAAGTTTAGAACATGTGAGAAGGAACAAGTTGAGGCTCATGGCTGCAATAGAGGACTCACCATCCAGGGATTTCAATTGGCTAAAGTTTTTAGTTGATTGTATCCTGAGTCAAAGCCAAAGTTGAAATATGATAAAGGGACGTTTAAGAAGTCTGGTAGGGTATTGTTTGGGGCGAAGATAAGCTTTTTGATAGAAACATTGCCAAGGAAGAAAATGTTTCTATTATCAGGGAATGAGTTTTCCAGGAACAGAAGCATGTTCAGAAAACCAAAGTCACAGAAAAGAGCCCTGGCAACCTCAGAGAGCAGGAGTTCAACCGCTCAGGATGAGCCTGAAGAGCAGGTTGTCCAAAGTGAGCCTGAAGCACAGACAGAACAAATTGAGATAGAAAGTTCTGAGCCTGAACAGGACAGACTTACTATTGTTGATATCACCAGAACCAAGGGCAAGAAGATGGTGGAAAAGGTTGTAGAAGAGTCTGAGAAGAGGAAGAAGGCTCTGGAACATATCAGAGTCAAGAGGGAGGTTGGTGAAAAGAAGAAAGCTCAGGAAGAGCAGAAGAGAAAGAAGAGCCTGAGGAAGGCCAGTGAGATGGCTTCAGGAGAGAAATCTCCTTTGGATACACTTGTGAAGGCCATTTCACAAGCTGCTGAAGCTGAAGCTACAAATATCCCTGAAGAAGATGTATTCACTGAAATCCTCACCACCAGCATTGGGGATGACAGAATTACCAGAGAAATCTTCACAGGTTCCCAAAAACCTGTTGAAGAAAGCCAAATACAGATCCCAACCACTCACCCCTCAGAGCCAAAAATCCCCATACCTTCAGAGGCAATCTCTAACTCTGAAGAGGAGTCACCTGTTCCTGAACTCAGGAAAGGTGAAGCTGAAGAAAAGGAGTGGAGATTGAAGGCAGGAAGATTTGTGTTGGACAAATTTCCTGAACTTGCCAACTATCCTGATCTTTTGGATATGTTTGTAAGGCTGAAAACGGCTATGCTGATAGTGAACCAATCTTTTGCATGATGCTGAGGATAGGAAATTTCAGAGGAGAAGCATTCTGGGCAGAAGAGGTTGCTGAACTAGATGCCTTTTCAGGCTTAGGCAAGAAAAGACTAAGGATTAAGGCTAATGAGTTTGAAGAATTGGTGAAAAAGAAACTTGCTGAGAGGATGGAGACGGATCAACCTGAGGAGACTTATGAGACTCAGGATAAAGATAGGACTGATCAGGACCCTGCTGAGGGTAGTCAAAAGTCTGCTGAGGCTGGAGCATCAGCTCAGGGGGAACCAGCTCAGGTCATTCCTGAACTTCAGTTGGTCACAATGGATGAACCCCATCAAGAGCCAGCAGAGAAACCTACTGAGTCTGTTGAAGTAGGTCTTCAGACTGGAGTTGAAGAAGAGATGCCTATTCCATCTCAACCAGCTGTTAATTTCACACCCATCCTGGAGAAACTGACCAAGTTCGAGTCAATAATTGATCAAGTGGCATTGATCGAACCACTGGTGGATGAAGTGTCCAAAATTGTTGATGCACAAGTTTCTCAGGATGAAGCTATAAAAGCACTGAGCTCATCCATGGTAACATCTGATCGGGTAACTTTACTATCTTCTTCTTTTGATAGTAAACTTACTGCATTCGGTACAAAATTTGAGGATGTTGCTAAGGAGATGAAGGATGAGTTGGAGAGACAGTTTGACTTGTAATCTAAAGCTCTTAAGGATTTCCTGAAATCCAAGACTAAAGAAATGATCAAGTCTGTTGTTGAAGAGATGAGCACCTCTTTGATGGAAAAGATGCAAGCAACATATGGTGGTCTTGCTGAAGACACTAGCACCGGCCTGAATGTACTAAAGAGGATTCAGGATGAGCATTTCCATGTGGCGGCAGAAGTAAGGTCAATTGGTAGAGAACAGCTTCATATGGACAGAACCCTTTCTGAGCTAATTGTCAATTATGATGCCAAAAAGGGGGAAAGTTATGACAAGCTTGCTCCCCTGCCACCTCTGGAAAAGCAATTAGAGTAATTTCCTACTGAGATCCACAGAGAAAAGAGGAAAGAGGCTGAAATTCTGATTCATCCTGTGGCTGCCATGGAAGTTATAGAGCAAAGGACAAAGAGGCAGAGGATGCAAGAAACCAGTAAGCAAGGAGAGGCTTATGGAATCTTGAACCCTCAGAAGAAACCTACTGTTGCATTTGTTGAGAAGCCACTGAAGACCAAGCAATTGACTAAAACTACAAGTAGGAAGCCCACTCAAAGGAAATTAGTTGTTTATTTTGAAGAAGATGTGGAAGAGGTTGCTCAGGAAGTTATTGAAAAGGATTCAGAATCAGAAATTGATGATCTCTTCAAAGAAGGATTTGGTGAATATGATGTATCCACCAAAAGATTAAACTGGGATTGGCACAATACTGTGAAGGCTATGGAGGCTGAGAAGAAGAGAAAAGTTGTCACCTCAGTTTCAGGATCAAAAATGACAAGAAAGGAGAGGGAAGAAGCTAAGAGAAAGCTTAGAGGCTTTCAGAGAATGGTCAAGAGAAGAAGAGGTACAAAACCAAGGAAGAGGCAGTGGCCACACATAGACAAATGGATGCCTATTGAGATGAATGACATATGGGAGACAGCCAAGAGAGAGTTTGTGTTCAACAATGATGTACTGATGAACTGGTCTGAACCCAATGCTGATAGAGATGGAGCATTCATTGCCTACCTGCTGCAAAACTACACTGACATCTACCAGAAATGGTTTGATATATTTGACACCTTGGGATACCAGCCAAAAACTCCAGGACAGATCAAGTACCCTCCTCCAAGATACAAGAATGGGATGATCAACTATGATTTCATTCATGCTGACTTTTTGGATCAGGCTGAGTATCTGGGACTGACAAGAGATGATGCTGAGACTCTGCAGAAGAGAGAAGAACTGAAGATCAGATACTATGACCTTTTCAACCTGAAGCCACCAGCTGATGAAATTGATTCTGATGAAAAATGATGTATCTTATTCTCTTTGTTTTGCTTCAGTAGATAAAATCTGAGAAAACCTTTATAATCTTGTACTGGTGGTTTTTGAACATTAATGAAAAATCTACTGATTTGTTGATTGATCAAAAGATAATATCTCATTATCTTACTGATTAATTGATGGTTGCCTTATTTTTTTACTTGCTTTATGAATTGAAACCTGAATAGATGTTAGGTTTATTTCTGCTTGAAAGCTTGTAACAAGATGGTTTTGGCATCATCAAAAAGGGGGAAATTGTTGGGAGATGAATTTAATAAAGATTTTGATTAGAGCCCAAAACCCCTGAGTATGACATGTTTCAGGACAATCTTGATAGTATAGGATCAGGTTTCAAATTGTCGTTAAGATTCAGGATTATCTGCACCATGTATAGTCAGCAGATATAGTTCAGGATAGTTTAGGTTTCAGAATTGGTCTGAAGATCTCAGAAGATTCTTGAAGACCAAAACATACTGAAGACCGAAATCATACTGAAAGATCAGTAGAGCCTGAAGACTGGAAGATCCTGAAGATCGGAAGATCCTGAAGATCAGAAGACCCTGAAGACTCTTGTGTATTGAACCAAAAGACCCTGAACATAACACTTCGAGTTAAATAGTGTTTGTTCATTCTTAGTACATGCAAAGAGAATGTTATACGTTCGTGGACACTAAGGGAGATATCAACTCAGTGTTAGTTGACAAAAAGAGCCATTTTTGTTATCTCTGTTCAAAGGAAGATGTGGACCAATGAGGAGGCGACAACAGCGTACTTTACTGACATTGAAAGCGACATTTCCCTGAAAAATGTCAGCATAGATATTTGTCTTGTTCACAGAAATTGGTGATTGGCTGCTTGTCTGGATATTTCCTAAAGCATGCAAGGGCTCGTTCAAACCCTAACAAAGTCGTTCATCAATTACTCAAAGAAGAAACCCGGGATGCTATCTCTCCAACGGATAGTTTTTCAAATGAAGACTTCTTGAAAGTTGCCTATAAATACCAGAGGCCTTGAACACTTCAAGGTTACGAGAAATCGAAGCAACTCACAGAGCTCATTCATATTCAAGCATTCTTGTGAAGCACTCGAAACCCTTAGAATTTCCCAAGTGTTTCATCTTTGAAGAGAGCTCATTTACTAAGCCCAGATTCAAGATCTTATCCAAAGCTTAGTTCGAGATATCCTAGCCTTTTACTTGTGTCTTCATTGTAAAAGGATATCTCACCTTAGTTGGAAACCAACCAAAACCCAAACCCTTTATAGTAGTTGGAAGTGAGAGTTGTAAAGAGTAAGTAAGTTGTTGTGTTCAGTCTGAAAACTCTAGAGAAGAAGTTAGTAATCTGATTGTTCAGTCTGAACGCTTGTGTGTGTGTTGAGTTAGTAAGCTGCAGTAGTCAGTCTGAAAACTCGTAGTAAAATGTTAGTAAGCTGCTGAGTTCAGTCTGAAAGCTTGAGGTAGTCGAGGTAGTGAGTTAAGGAATTTCTCTGAAGATCAGTGAGAGTGGACGTAGGAGTTTGAGCCTCTGAACCACTACAACTTGCTGTGTTATTTGCTTTCTGCTTTGCATTTGTACTTGTTGCATATTTCATTGAAAGCATTTCTGATATTCAGTTGGAATCAATCCACTGAACTTGCATTAAAATTGATCACAGCCTTAACCACTGTTTCATTAAGGAAATATTTTCAGCAATGTAAAACGAGTATTATGGTAAGAAAATAGATTTTAGAGAAATCATATCTAGGAGATATGATTTGCAAGATTAGGAAATAATCTTTCTAATAAAGATTGCTTAATCTTTAAGCTATGCTTCCCCCTATATATATATATATATATATATATATATGAGATCCTAGGGATTCATTAAACACACAAGAAACCTAATTTCTCCATAAAATCTAGAGTTAGAATTTTCATAGCAAATTCGTCTCGAGATTCAACGCTCACGAATCTATGCAAGTCTATGAACGGGGATTACGCTGATACCATAGTTGAGAGATCTGCCTGCAAATTACGGTAAGGGTTCTCTTTATGTTTAACGTAATCGAATTATGTAATTAATTTTTCGTTGTTGGTGAACTGTTTATTTCCATTGCGCATGTATTACGTGTTTACGTACCTCTAAATTCCAACAGTTTGGTGAGTAATAAATTCGGATCCTTTATTGGGTCTTAAATGCCCTCTATTTATAATACAATTTGGGGAGAGTGGATCTCACTCTCTTAGCTAGCTATACAATGAGCATTAAATTCCTGCAAACTCATTAAATGCTAAAGACCACCATATTCGATGCTCCATGGGAGGTTGATGCAGGTTGACGTAGGTCGATATACCTTGCCAAGCTCGTTGGCTGACTTTTCTTACAACTCCCTTGATTTGTGTCGGAACTCTTGTGAAACTACCTGTAATGTGCTGCTAAATATGTCCCATCATCGATATTCTCTAACTTCAACATGGTTAAGGTAGATTTCCTACGTTGAAACTCTTACTTACGTGAAATCACAATTAATTCTAATTGTCCTGCCTAGCCGAGCTGGTTGAGTTCGTCGTTGTCATACTAGCGAGCTATCGAGCTCCGCTCATCGACCGACGTAAACCCATCTTTCGATTTCACGAAGTCTTTCTAGTGGGAAGATGTGTGAGATTAAGGGGTGGGCTCCATCTCGTATTTTCTCACACACAACAATTGCCCCTAGGTCGCATATCTCTTTTTTGTCGAGGTGTGCGAGCTACTTTTCTTGTATTCTCGAGATGTTAGCAAGTTCGGAAAACTTGTCTGATATACTCGACACTTTCCTCGATTCGCGATATTTGTGATAGATGTTAGCCTCGTCTGCCGAGCCTATGATATAGGCAATGATGGTGCTGATCATCACACGCTGAAAGCAAAATGACACGAGGAGCTTGACGCGCCTAGATGGGGAACACATGCCCTACTTTTACCACGAAAAGCCTTTCATCTCATTTTTTTGAATTCAAGTTTCTGGAACGGAGAGAGCGATTTCTCGCGAGTGATTTACGATCAATTTCCGGTCAATGATAGTTTGATTTACAACATTTGAAGGTATAATTTCTGCTTTTTCCTTTTCTCTTTCTTCGCCTTTGACTTGTCTTCGGTCGGAATGTCGTCGTGAAATATGGGCTATAGCGAGATGGAGAGTGCGGTGCCGCTAAGGGTTCAGCGCCTCCACCCTGGGAAAGAGGTTTGTGTAGAGGTTTCAGAGGATTCGATGACGTTAAGGGTTTAAATATTTACATTTTTTTCTTTCAAATATAATATATAATGTAAATTAATATTTTTTGCTATTTTACATATATAAAATATTTATAATGTTACTACTATTAAATAGATTTCATTTAAGTTAAATAAAATTTGAAGTATTTGATCAAAGTTTAATAATGTCTGCAGAATGAAGTCTTAGTCTAGAGCTAATGGAGACTTGTTTTTTATTGATTTTTTCTATTAAGTGTTCAGAACTATCAATTCACTATTTCATTTTGAAGGAAGTAGTGACTGTAATGCTTCTCAGGAATATTGATGAAAAGTCAGGTTTGTGCAGTAACACGATGTTGGTTGTCGTTGGGAAATCATAATTTTAAAGCACAAATAATTTCAGGAAAGATTACTGGGAATAAAGTGTTCATCCTGAAAATAATATGAAATAATTCAGATCAAAGAATGCCTGTAAAGTTTAAAAGGAAGCAATTTTCAATCCTATTATATTTTGCCAGGACGATAATTGAAAGTTTATATCAATCTCTTTCAACTATATGTTTGTATCTTTCCAAGTCAATTTTCACACACAATTGCTTAGTTGGCCATCCACATCATTACTCATATAATTAATTTATTTTATGATATTAAAATACTATAGATTTCCCGAAATCCTAATAGAATAAAATAGATATGCCAAATCTTTATTTGATTATAAACATGTAGAATATAATAGATCTCCCAACGATGCATCTCTTCAACATAGTTCTGTGATTTCTCCATCTTCATTAGAATACACCTCCAATTTTTGCAAAATGAAAATTTAAAAAAAAATAAATTAATCAACTGCAAAAAATAATATCCCAGATTAAACAAATTATTTCTGCTTATTACTATGATATATATATGTTGGACCGGGAGCACAATCAGAATTTATGTACTATCCTCGCAAACCAACACGGGTCTTTTCTAGCGTGCTTTGTCCTCACTCGCACACACCCTGAAAACTTCCAATGGGGTCACCCATCATGAAATTGCTCCAAATCAAGCACGCTTAACTTTAGAGTTCTGTCATAATGAACACCAGAAAAGAAGATGAACCTTATTGGTATGAATAGTACTAATCAATTCCTTTTAACATGTCTTGTGTTGAATGTCTAGCCGTGCTTCAATCAGGCCTTAATTCAAAACTCGCATCATCTGGCACACGACTTCAGCTGGGAACTGCTGGAACCCATATCTTAACAATCCCCCAGCAGTTGCCAGCCTGTGAGGACTAAAGGTCCTGCCGGGCAGGATTCCCCCCCCCCCCATTTGACCAACAACTACTACCACCGGGATTCGAACACACGACCCGTGCTCTGATACCACTTGTTCGATCGGGAGCACAATCAGAATTGATGTACTGTTCTCGCAAACTAACACGGGTCTTTTCTAGCATGCTTTGTCCTTACTCGCACGCACCCTAAAAACTTTCCAGGGGGTCACCCATCATGAAATTGCTTCAAGCCAAGCACGCGATTTAATTCAAAACTCGCATCATTTGGCACACGACTTCAACTGGGAACTGCTGGAACCCATATCCCAACAATATATATTGGCCAACAATGTTCTTAAACAAAGTGTGGATCATACGCTGAAATGCGTTTTTATTTTGCAGTTTCTATTTAGAATCACAAATAACTAACTAGCACTAATCGCTATATCTTACTAATATTTTCTTGTTTGAGATGATACTTAATCTTAAATAATAGCGCTTGCATATATTTCTTACCGAGAACGTAAGGTAAGAAATTGCAGAAGACACGCTAAAACGAAATTCGGTTTGATTTTCATTTTACAATTTGTTTCAAATGAGATTAAGACAAGTTAATTTAGCTTCTTATGCAAATTCGTTTAGATGGATTTGAGGATCTAAATTTATTATATTAATATAATAATAATACATTAAAAATTTAAATTGATGATGTTGATGAGCATCTAAACAATTGAGCTCCATAAGATAAAGGCAAAGTATAAGGTGAACAAGTTTCATGGTGAAATTGTTTAAAGACTATGTTTTAAAAGCGAAAGTGGCGATCGGATCGGACAGTTCCAACGCTTTTGGTCAGACCGGATTCGACCGATCCGAACGTTATTAAAAATTGGTTGAGCCGGTATGACGTCATAATTACAAATCCTAAATTAACTAATTAAATTTCAGTCCATTAGCCCCTTTCAACCACAATTTAAAATAGTAAGGCCCATCAGAATATTTGGGAAGGCCGATTATAATTTAGAAAAGGAAAAGAAACCCTAATCATTCTAACACATCCTAAAAAACCACTTCTGCGGCTGCGCCACCGGAGAAGAATAGGGCAAACTTTCTGCCAGAAAAATAAAGTGGTTTCTTAGCAACTCCATTAAGAGAAGAGCTCGTCGCCATCACCACCGAGGAAGCTACCGCCGGCGTGCCTAAATCTGTTCGCAAATATCCAGTTTTTTTTTTTAAATTCAAGCGAACCGGCGAACGATCAGTTCAACCGGTCACCGGTTCGCGCCTCTTCTCGCCGTTTCAAGCGGTTCATGACCGAGCGGATTGTCGTCCTGTCCAATATCTTAAAATGGGCCGGCAGTCGGACCGGTCCGCCTGGCCGGTTCGATCCACTTTTTAAAACATAGGTTAATGAGTGTGACTTATATTACTAAAATGTGTAACTTTTTACTATAAAGGGTGTGACTTTTTACTATAAATGATATTACTTATAAAAATGAAGGGTGTGACTTATATTATTAAAGAGTATGCATGTAAAAAAAAATCAATTTCACGGTGAACAAGTTTCACAGCATACCAACTCTAAGAAAAAAAATCAATTTCACGGTGAACAAGTTTCACAGCATACCAACTCTAAGATATGATGACCACTCGTGGTCACTATATCAAAACTACATATATATATAATATAAATTTGTGGATTCATTTATTTTTATTGAGTCATCAAATATAATAACATATAAAATTATATTTTACGTATTTGAATTATTTTTTTATTTTTAATATTTTGTGAATTACAAATTATGCCATAAAAATATTAAATTTTAAAAAAATATTATTGATTATTTTACATAAAAAAAATTCAGCCCGTGAAGTTCGTGGGGCTAATACTACTTAGTAATATATGGGGATATAATATATTCCTATATTTTTCATATTAATTAATATATACAATATATAAATAAACAACAATTTAAATTTCATCGAAACTGTTTAGACAAATATATATTAATAAAATATAATATAAAGCGCGCCAAGGAAGAAGACGGAGATCGGGGAATGCCTTCGGTCCCCCAAACTGACTTACTCGCGGCAACCTTCCGGCCACCTGTCTGCAATATTCACCCCGGCCCACAAGCACAAATCCTTGGCTCGGAATACAATATGATATTCGAATTAAAATTTTCTAGTTGATATTAACTTCTTAATTTTGTGAAAATAAATTCATAAACATACTTCTAACATCATTTATCTATTTTTTTCAATTAAGATATGTTATATATTTAAAAATATATTATGTATTATTTTTCTAATAAAAAAATCTCGGAAAAAAAATATACCTGCATTTAATAAATTAAAAAGTTTTGTACCCATCTCCTTTAATAAAAAAGGTTTCTACCATTTCTTAATGAAAATACACATATACTTTTATGGGATCTTCTACGGTCAGGAACAGTTTCGCCCTTCCTAAAGTCAGGAAATCATTAGATCACCGTTGGATTGTTGATCCAACGTATAATTTTAATTTTAAATGATTGCACTTTGCACTAGTGCGTTTGCGATGTGCATACTGCAATCGCACTATGTTGGTCCCGGTGGGAAAACGCATTTTGCGCGTGCGGAAGCAAACATAAATTGCGATGCATATAAAAACAGGGGTGAAGGAATTGTGATTCCAGATTTTTGCGTTTTAAGCTCATGTGTTTTGTTTTGCTTATAATCGAATGCATATGACAATATAAGAACATAAAGCAATAAAGAACACAACAAAGTATAGTGGTACGGAGACTCAAGCTCCTACATCCACTTTCCCTGTTCCTAGGGAAATTCCTTCAAACTGGACTTATCACCCTCTCGGGTTCGCCTCTAGATATTTAACGAGCTCTCACTCCAACTGGACTTATAACCCTCTCGGGCTCGCCTCTAGATGTTTAACGAGTTCACACTCCTACGGGACTTATCACCCTCACTCGGGATTGCCTAACAACTACCTCACTTCACCACTAGTTATCTCTTACGAGAATGGGTTTGGGTTTGGTGTGTCTCCAACTATGGTGAGATTTTCCCTTACATTTGTTTAGCCTCAATGCTAAGGTTGGGAAAATCTCTATAAGCTTAGGATACATCGTGGGTTGCTTAGATTGGGTTCTAGAACACTCTTGAACATATTTGTATATCTACAGACTTGTGTTCTAGGGTGGGAATGCTTTGGGTATAACTCTTTTTGGCTCTGTAGCATCTCGTGCTATAATCTCCACGCATCCACACATTAGAATGTGTTGGGGAATGATTCGCACAGATCTATTCGGGGTGAATATTTAAATACAAATTTAATTCATTAATTATTACTAGCATGAATTAATCCTATATTAATTCAAATAATAATTGCAACAACATATCATGCATATAAAAAGCCACGTAAAACCTACGATCGCGGAATCTACGAGTTTACGTGAGCGTTCCTGGACGGGATGGATTGACTTGGTCGGATGGACTAACCAAAAGGACTTCCCAAGTATTCCTTAGCCCTTGCTTTCGACAATCCGATTGGAAGGATACTCATGAACAATTAACAAAAGGAAAAAATAAATTTTGTTGCACTGCACGATGTGGATTTGCTAATATTTCAAAGACATGGAATTGTACTTGGGAATGAACTAATCATCCCCTATTTATAGGATAGGAGGAGCACGAAATTTTGTGAATTTTTCAATGTGGGATAAGACTTTTCTTGGTCACCAAGAAATCTTGAATATATCCCATATATTCTCTTTCCCATAATTAAAATATTCCACAAAAAATCCACCTCCTCTATTATGGAGAATTTTTTCAAAAATAACTAAGCAAGAATCCAAGATTTGGATCTTCTTGAATTTATGAGATATTCTTGTATTTCAAGAAATACATATCTTCCATAATATCTTTCAAGAAAATCAAGAAAATCTTTCTTGCCCACTAATTTCAAAAATTTGAAAATCTCTTAATGAATAACCAAGTGGGAGATTTCTTGAATTTAATGAGATAATCTTGTATTCCAAGAATACATATCTTCATTCCATAACAAAATTCAAAAAGAAAATCTTTCTCCTCTTTTTATTCATAATTTTAAAAATAATGGGGAAATATAAGCAACAATATTTATTTTATTTTAATCACTTTTTCAGTTATTGGACTATATGTTGGGCTACTCAGGGGGCCTTTAGGAGAATTAAGATTGGACCTTCTAATGGATCTTGAATATCTAATATTGAGCTACAATATAATTCAAGCCCATAAATATTAATTAATCCCACTACATAATTAATATTGCACTATCCATCTTAACCCATATTACAGTCAATATGGCTCCCGGTCATTATTTCCCGTGTTTAAGATTATCTAGCCCATTAATTAATTCAAGCCCTTTGAAAATAGCTTTCCGTTAATTAATATCTTTTGTCCTTGGTCAAGGAACGGTTCAACATTATTATCCATACCGGAAACAAATTCCACTTGCAAGATTTAGTATGATAAAGCTTATGAACCTCCCAAGGGGGCAAATCAAGCAAGTGTACTTGCACACGATTCTTCGTATTAAATCTTAGCAATCACATGTGACCAATAATATTGCCCAAGATAAAGTACGTATTGAATCTCTCTCGATTCGCTACCCATGATAAGTCAAAGCAATAGTTACCGATCCCACGTGATCCTATTTAAGGGGACGAAGGTTAAGAAACAACGATCCATCGAGGTCTAATTCTTCCTTGTTCGCCTCAAGAATTTATCCTCCTGTAGGTCCTATTCAACAAGATTGGTCATGCACTAGTGTAATCTCTTGGTCAAGACAAACCAATCGAGCCTTACACCTCAACCTTTTCGCGAGGGTTGTTCATTTCCATCTAGGTCGGAATGAATTGCGACTTATAGTTACAAGGATCGTTAATTTAATCTTACGTGATCGGGTATCACTAAATTAACTCTGATGTAACACGCATTTAATTATTGAAGCATTATGCAATAAATATATATAACATTCAATCATATTTAAAGCATCGGTGATAAACAATTTATTTCAAATAAATAAGTCCGAAATTCAGGTTTTGATTATACAAAGTAAAAAGCATACTTTTCAAAGATAATCCCCAACAATCTCCCACTTATACTCAAAGTCTTTTAAGTATACTACAACACGTCTCGAGTAGTCCGTGACATCTAATGTCACCTACACCTAACCTAATAATTTCTCCCACTTATACTCAAAGCAGATTGGCAACGGTCTTGACACCCATTCCACTCACATGTCTCTCTAATGTATTCAGAGGCGGACGCTTTGTGAATGGATCGCTGGAAAGTCGTCCTCGACGCTTTATCTTTGCCACATTTATATCTCCTCTCTTAACGATTTCTCGATAAGATGTCTTTTCCTTTAATGTGTTTGTTTGACTCGTGGACTCTTGGTTCTCTTGAATTTGCAACCGCCCCAGCGCAGATATTGCTAGACAAATTCGTAACACCATCCAAGTCCACTAAGAAGATCTAGAGCCCAATCGGTTCTTTCGCTTTCTTCCTGCAGACTACTTACCCGAGTTCCATGGTTGAGTCGGGTTATGCATTTCGCTTCACACTCGTCCATTTGATGGCTTCACTTCCCAAATGAAAACACACTAATCGAGGCAGATAATTTTCGAATCTATATCGATTGGAAACCGAGTCCGTGTGGCGGCCGATGGGGATTGGAGTATCGATCGATAAATCAACATTCTATCCCGAAGTTCTTTTCGGACACTTGAGAATGTTTTTAAGCGGCCGTCCAATGCGCTTTCCTGGGTTACTTTGATATCTTGCTACCATGCCTCGATAAAGGAGATATTCGGTCTCGCACACAAAGAATGCATACATAAGGTTTCAAGACGGTAGAAGCACAAGGAATACCTTTCATGTCATCTATCTCCTTTTCGTCTTAGGGAACATTTTCTTGGATAGATGGATTCCAAGTCTGAAAGGTACGAATCCTTTCTTGGAATCTTGCATGCTGAATTGTTTCAAAACCAGTGTCTATGTATGAAACTTGCGATAACCCGACCATCCTTTTCTTGTGATCTTGATCCCAAGGATGTGTCCGGTTTTCCCTAAGTCTTTCATATCAAACTGTTTTGAAAACCATGCCCTTACGTCTGATCACACCTTCACATCGTTCCCGATGATCACAATGTGATCTACGTACAGTACTAAGAATACCAATGCAGTTCCGACACGTTTTTATACACACAACTTTCAAACTCGTTTTGATCAAAAACCCATAAGACTTTATAACATGATCAAAACTTTGGTTCCAAGCTCTGGATGCCTGTTTGAGTCCGTAAATGGACCTCTTGAGCTTTTACAAACTGGGTGTTCTTGGCCTGTTTCAATGAAAACTAGGGGTTGTTGCATATGGATCTCTTTATCAAGACTTCCGTTAAGGAAAGCTGTCTTGATATCCATTTGCCAGATTCAAAGTCGAAAAATGCGCAGCAACCGATAAGAGAATGCGGATGGACTTAAGCATGGCTATGGGCGAAAAAGTTTCCTCATAATCGATCCCTTTCTTTCTGAGTATAACCTTTCGCCATTAGTCTTGCTTTAAAGGTTTCAACCTTCCCGTCCGGTCCTCTTTTCCTCTTATATACCCACTTTTATCCAATGGGTTTGACCCCATTAAGTGGTTCGACTAGCTCCCACACTCTATTATGAAACATAGAACCCATATCGTCTTTCATTGTTGTTTGCCAAGAATGCAGATCCATATCTTGGGTGCCTCGTCATATATCCATGGGTCCGATTCAGAGAATCAAGTCCAGAGGACTCTCCTATTCCCATGAATCTCGGGCCGTCTAACAACCCTCCCACTATAACGAGGCTCGGCCAGAAAACGATCGTTTGGTATATCATCTAAGACAATCAAGACCGAGGTTTGCCCTCTAAGCTCATTTAAGGTAATCTCACTGGGTTTTTTTTGGTTCTATAGTTTTCTTCCAAAATCTAAAGTGGGTGCGGATGTCCACCTTTTGATCTTGAACTATAGAACATTCACCCTTTTGTTCCCTCGGGGTATCCTACAAAATAGCCTTAATTCTGATCGAGGATCCAATTTACCGGTTTCCTTGTCCAACACGTAGGCCGGACACCCCAAAGTTCTCATGTGTATCATACTAGACTTGAGCCGGTCCACAATTCTTTGGGGTTTGGGGAACCGATTTGGATAGCACCAAGTTCGAGAATGTAAGTCGTTGTTTTCAAGGCATGACCCTTTAAGCGACTCGGGAAGATCCGTATAACTCATCATTGATCTAACCATTTCCAAAAGAATTATGTTTCTTTGCTCTACAACCCCGCTTTTTTGGTGAGGGGTTAAAGTGCATTGATTTGGGATACAATCCCTTCATCGATAAGCGGTTCAAAACTCATTTGAGGTATTCGCCTCTACGATCAGATCGTAGAGATTTGATACGTTTTTCCATATGATTCTCTGTTTGATCCTTAAATTCTTTAGAATTTCTCAAAGGACTCAGATTCATGCTTCATAAGGAAAATGTACCTTGAGTAATCATCAATAAAATTACTCATAACCTCCTCTTGCTTTGGTTAACATTGAACTACGTACATCTATGTGAACGATCTCTAACACTTCTTTAGCCCCATTCCCCTTGGCTCCAAATGCCATCTTGGTCATATTACCCTCCAAACATGATTCGCAGGTTGGAATCGATTCAACTTGGAGACGCTCCAGTGAACCATCTTTCACCAACCTTTGGATCCTCTTTGGATTTATATGACCTAATCTTAGATGTCAAAGAAGTGTCTCGTTCACGTCGATGAACGGTTTTCTTTTCTCGGAAACAGTTGATGTGTTATAGGATACATTTCGTGAGTGGTGTGCCGCGATTAATTGTATAGAGATTTTCCATCAATGTCAAAAATATGAGATACACTCATCATTTCAAAAATGATGTCATTCTTATTAGAAGAAACTTAGTGTCCTTTAATCGAATTTTAGAAACTGAAAGTGAATTCTTTCTAAAACTGGGAACACAAAGATAATCTCAAAAAAACTTTATCTTCAAAAGATAGGTGCACTTCTCCCCATCGCTTTTAATCGCTACTCATGTAGCATTGCAATGTCTCGCTACTTGCGTAGTATTGCAATAATCGTTACTACCGTAGCATTGCAATATCCGCCACTTACGTAGCATTGCAATGTCTTCTACTTTAAATAACGTTGCCCGATTGTGATGAGGATCTCACTCCCACTACGTTGCGGATCATTTAGAACCCGTGAAGCCAACATGATTAGTGGATCTCGTATCAACCACCCACGAATGAGAAGTATCGCCGCTAAACAAGTTTCAACAACTAGTGTGTGAGAATTACCTTTCTTTCCGTCCCTTTTGGGGTTGGAACAGCAAAACCTCCATTGTCCTCTCTCACCGCAGCCTTAAGCACTTCCTCTTTGGATTTTCCTTGACTCAACAAGCATTCCTCATCTTACCATTGCCCTTGCGATGATTGAGTTTTTATTGCTTATGGCCTTTGGTCCTCTTCTTTATCTTGCCTACCCTTGGCCTAGAAGATGAAGACGGACCACTTGCCGTCATAGCTTGAGTTTGGTGCCTTATCATCATTTCTGCCGAATCCAAAAGTTTGCAACAAATTAGCTAGCGAGGCCAAAATGCTCAAAAAACCTTTAAAAAGAGAATGAAGTACCAAATTCATCCGAGTCTCTAGATCATAATCTGACTCGAGAATCTCAAGTTTGTTCAGATGGGCCATCTATTTTGAGGATGTAATCCCTTACGGGTTTTTCCTCCACCATTTCAGCGACGACATCTCTCGCAAGGTGATCTGACGAGTCCCGCATGTTTTGACTCGTCAGTTGGCTCATCTGATTTTTGTGTGTCAAAATCCACTTGTGCTTTTGTGCAGTTAGGACAATTATAATTTTCCAATCAATATAGTTTCCATACATATTGTATTGACTTTTAAGTATAATAACAAATGGATTAAAAGGTAACGACATCTCGAATCGAAATAAACAACTATATGCAATAAAGACAAGTATATCACAAGGTTCGATCACATTTCATCCTATTTAAAATCTCGAAAATTATGAACATGCATCAGCCAACATCTCAAAACAGTTTAAATAAGCCACGTTGGGTGGGTCATTATTTAAACACATTCAAGCGGGTTACAAACAAGAACAGTTACAAACCCTTAATATCCAGATTAATAGTTGGCTCCCCACTTGACCAATATAAAATTGAGGGGGACGGAGAAGTATATGCATATCAATTTTATACCTAAGTAATAACCATGATTAAATCTGGGATTACTATTTCGCTTTGATCGAGCCTCGTTGGGAGGGTCATCGCCGCCACTAGTAATAACCCACAATCATCCGTTTGGAATTCATTCATGTGAAACCTATCTTTTGACCCGTCTGGTTGGGGAATTTCTCCAAAAGAATTCACAAATAAATAAATCATGGAGGTCAAAATTAATTCAATTTTATTATCCGGAATAAAATTGTCAATTAATTATTTAAAACATACTTAGTAATTTTGAAGTTGAGATTTTTCAATTTGGCAACCCTCATGCAAACACATTTAAACAAATTAAATAAAGCATAAGATAAAGCACAAATAAATCAAGCATAACAGAAAAATAAACATATTGGGCACAAATTATCCAATTGTCATGGTTTGATTTTTCTTGGCTTGATCTTGAAGAAACACGTCTCGAATTTCTCCCACTCGTTCGTCTCGAAAAAAATACTTCGTCTCGAACACGCCAAGCGACTCCTGGGCGGGATGCACGCCCAAGATCCGCGGCCGCTTGCTTTGGGGACAACCTTTAAGCGACCTCGGCACCGCCTGGCGAGACCACCCTTGGCGCCTCGGCTCGCCTCAGCGGCGGCAGAGTCGGGCGATCCTCGGCGACGGCAGCGCGTCCCGCAGATTCAGCCTTCGCCTTGCCTCCGCCTCGCCCGCGACATCGGCTCGCCATCGTCTCACGTACATAGCTCATGGCGGCTCATTTTGGAGCGCGCACCGCCCTTGCGCCCGCCTTCCTTCCATCTCAAGGCGGCTCGGCCCGGCCTGCGCCTGCGCCCTGCGTGCCGGTAGCGCCGGCTATCCGCCCACTACAGTTACGGATTTCGTCCTTTTAATTCTTCATCTCTTCGTTCCCGATCCGGTTTACAATTTATTTACAAAAAATAAATAAACCTAGATCTAGACTAGTCTATTACATTGATCAAATCAAACAAATTCTAGTCTACTCGTGGATTTTCTCACGAGGTAAAAACAAATCCGAACGAATCGAATTAAAAACCCACAGTTTATATGCATGCAAAATAAAACATTAAAATCCATGACAATTGGATACCGCAAAACAGATCTAACGGTTCTACTATCCAATTTCAAATTTAATGTCCGTGAATTAAATTGCAATTTAAAATTGAGCCAAACAAATGGCTCGATGCGCTTGTTGGGGAATGATTCGCATGCAGATCTATTTAAGGTGAATATTTAAATACAAATTTAATTCATTAATTATTACTAGCATGAATTAATCCTATATTAATTCAAATAATAATTGCAACAACATATCATGCATATAAAAAGCCACGTAAAACCCTAGATGCGGAATCTACGAGTTTACGTGAGCGTACCTCTCGGGACGGGGCAAAGTGACTTGGGTCGGATGGACTAACCAAAAGGACTTCCCAAGTATTCCTTAGCCCTTGCTCGACAATCCGGTGGAAGGATACTCGCGAACAATTAACAAAAAAAAAAATAAACTTTTTGTTGCTGGCGTATGTGGATTTGCTAATATTTCCAGCACATGGAATTGTACTTGGGAATGAACTAATCATCCCCTATTTATAGGATAGGAGGAGCACGAAATTTTGTGAATTTTTCAATGTGGGATAAGACTTTTCTTGGTCACCAAGAAATCTTGAATATATCCCATATATTCTCTTTCCCATAATTAAAATATTCCACAAAAATCCACCTCCTCTATTATGGAGAATTTTCGAAAATAACTAAGCAAGAATCCAAGATTTGGATCTTCTTGAATTTATGAGATATTCTTGTATTTCAAGAAATACATATCTTCCATAATATCTTTCAAGAAAATCAAGAAAATCTTTCTTGCCCACTAATTTCAAAAATTTTGAAAATCTCTTAATGAATAACCAAGTGGGAGATTTCTTGAATTTAATGAGATAATCTTGTATTCCAAGAATACATATCTTCATTCCATAACAAAATTCAAAGAAAATCTTTCTCCTCTTTTTATTCATAATTTTAAAAAATAATGGGGAAATATAAGCAACAATATTTATTTTATTTTAATCACATTTTCAGTTATTGGACTATATGTTGGGCTACTCAGGGGGCCTTTAGGAGAATTAAGATTGGACCTTCTAATGGATCTTGAATATCTAATATTGAGCCACAATATAATTCAAGCCCATAAATATTAATTAATCCCACTACATAATTAATATCAGACTATCCATCTTAACCCATATTACGGTCAATATGGCTCCGGTCATTATTTTCCGTGTTTAAGATTATCTAGCCCATTAATTAATTCAAGCCTTTGAAATAGCTTTCCGTTAATTAATATCTTTTGTCCTTGGTCAAGGAACGGTTCAACATTATTATCCATACCGGAAACAAATTCCACTTGCAAGATTTAGTATGATAAAGCTTATGAACCTCCCAAGGGGGCAAATCAAGCAAGTGTACTTGCACACGATTCTTCGTATTAAATCTTAGCAATCACATGTGACCAATAATATTGCCCAAGATAAAGTACGTATTGAATCTCTCTCTGATTCGCTACCCATGATAAGTCAAAGCAATAGTTACCGATCCCACGTGATCCTATTTAAGGGACGAAGGTTAAGAAACAACGATCCACTGAGGTCTAATTCTTCCTTGTTCGATTCACGAAGAATTTATCCTCCTGTAGGTCCTATTCAGCGCATCAGTCATGCACTAGTGTAATCTCTTGGTCAAGACAAACCAATCTGAGCCTTACACCTCAACCTTTCGCGAGGGTTGTTCATTTCCATCTAGGTCGTGAATTGCGTACTTATAGTTACAAGGGATCATTAATTTAATCTTACGTGATCGGGTATCACTAAATTAACTACTGATTGTAACGCATTTAATTATTGAACGATTATGCAAAGAAATATATATAACATTCAATCATATTTAAAGCATCAAATGATAAACAATTTATTTCAATAAATAAGTGCGAAAATTGGTTTTGATTATACAAAGTAAAAAGCATACTTTTCAATTATAATCCCCAAATGAGAATGATGAAAGACCTTGTATTTTATAGTGTGGATTTGAATGTTACCGTTGGAGAGAATCATATTCAAATCCATACTATTCTTGTAAATACAATGACTTCTTCAGTTTGGTTGTCTTCCTCTCATTGGTCCACGTCGGTGATTCTAATCGGTTATATTCCTCGATTCCTCGCCTTGGAATCATTCAGATTCTTTGAGTCTCGGTGTCTTTGAGACATCTCGAGTCTTGATTCTATCTGAGTCTTCAAGTTTATCCGAGTCTCAGATTTCTCATCCGAGCCTCGGTTTATCGAGCCTCGGGATACTTGATTCAATGAGACTTCTCTTGCGGACCTTATGCGATCAGCATCTTGACACTTTCGGTGCTAAAGCGAAGTTCGGTTCAATTCAGACATCATCGACCTTCAAAGTCACTTTGATTCAAAGTATCGATTTCTTTCAACCGATCGATCGATCATTTCGACCGATCCGATCAACACTTCTTCAGATTAATATCTCGGGATAGCATCGTCAAGACATTAGGTTTAGTATATCGGTTTAGCACATCCGATCTCAATCACGCGTCGATCTTGATCATCCTGCTCATCTTCATATCCGATCTCAATCACGTTTGATCTCGTCGGTCCATCATCTTTCCTCTTCCGACCGCAACCTTCTCTTCCGATCTTCCGGTCAATTTCCTTCGATCACCATATCACTGATTTGTTCTTCCGATCATCCGATCAGTCCAATTCCGGTCATCCGATCTTCCGATCGGTTGGCTTTTTTCTCTTCCGATTTTGCCACATTTCATGGTTAACTCGAACTCATCTAACTCATCGATCACGATCGGTCTAAATGCATGACCTCGTCGATCTCGATCATCTCGTCGATTTCGTGAGTTCCCCTCAACTTGTTCTTTTCGTTCTCCCTCAACTTGTTATCTGTAAATTAGCTTCAATAACACAAGTTGATAATGTTTTGGCATAATTCATCAAAACTAAAATATCCCAACACACTACATCGCAATTAAACTAATATTTATAAAATTACGAAATTATCCCGGACTTAGACCCTACCCATCCTAACCCGGACCCAAACCCGTAACCTAGAATCGACCGAACGCGCCGGACCTAAGCGGACCCAAGGGCGTAGACGAACCGAACGACTGACCCGACCATGACCCGGACTCAGACCCTGACCGGACCCTGACCCGCACCGGACCCAAACCCTGACCGGACCCTGACCCGGACCCTTACCTTGACCTTAACCCGGACCGGACCATAACCCGGACCCAAACCCAGACCGAACCCTAGCCACGACCAGACGCCAACCCCTAACTCCAACCTCGATCGACCAGACCGTGCTCCGCATTCTCGCCGACTGCCTCGAACCGAATCAGATCCAACTCAGACTTCCGACCGAACTCAAGACCTAATTCCAAACCCACCGATCCCATCTTGATTAGACCTTAAAGACCGACTTTATTCTCGACCAAGACTTCAACCCAAAACCCCGATCGGACTTCAATCCGCACTTAATCGACTCGACTTCGACCGACCCGACCTTAACCCGACTAACTCCAGACTTGACCTGACTTAACTAACCCAAGACCAACCAAACCCCGACTCCAAACCCCGACCTGACCCGCCCCATCTCTAACCATGACCTGCTAAAACCCTAACTATGACCCTAACCCGCATCACCAACCCTATATTCCAAACCCCATCAGGACCTTGATTAGACTTAGAGACTGGCGACCGCCCCGATCCGAACCCCGACTTAACCGGACCTTGACACCGACCTAGACCATACCGAACCCGGGCCTAGACCGTACCTTAACCCATATCCAGACACAACCTGGACCCAAACTTTGACTAGGAATTGAACCCAAATCAAGACTCGAATCCTACTCGGACCCAGACCCAAACCCGACCCAGGTCGCGCATGGACAGAGTTCGGGATCGTGAATTAATTTTTTTTAATTTATGAACATTGTATTTTTTATTTAAAAAATGTTATAAGGATATTTCTGTAATTTTATCATTTTTATTCATAAAATTAATTATTTAGTCTTATGGCGAAATAGTATCGCCCATGGCGAAGTTAAATGATGTGGAAGTCTTTTATTGGACGTCTGACATCAGAAAGGGCGAAGCCGTTCCTGACCGTAGAAAAACTCTACTTGTATTAGGAAAAAAAATTATACCCATATGAACCACATTTTTACCCACCCCACCTTCCATGGCCTAAATCCTCCTCCAATTTGGTAAATATTTTGCTAAAGGTATCATTAAAGATGTAATTAATAAAATTATGTATTTAATTTTGTAATTTTGATGAAGTATTTGTAATTTACTCATATATCATAATTTTTTTTATAATTAGATAAGTTTCGATATAATTGTATTATGTTCAAATTAATATTTAAATTTAAATAATTAAAATTAGATATAGTTAAAGATAAAAATAAAGTTTTAATAAATAAAACAAAATATTAAAATTAGATTATAAATATATTAACAGTTTAAAGTCAAATAACAATGTATGCTTCGTTTCTTTTAACTAAAGAGGGAGAAAGTAAAAAATTTAGTTAATTAAGGAAGAATATATTTAGGTAGGTGAGAAAGTAAATATTGAAAGTGGGGTATATGAATGAACTAACCGGTGGGTGGACATGGGAGGTGGATTAATGAGACCCATTTTCGCTTTTAAAGGGTATTTTTGGGTGAGAAATGGGCAATGTGTATAAATTTTTTTCTTTATAAGAAAGGGTAAATATCATTTTTATTTTACGGGAATGGGTATTTTTCCCCTTTTCACAAAAATCTACTTACAATGAGATCCCCAATGCCAGACTTTTGAAAGAATATGGCGTATTGGGTATCTAAGTGCCTGGACGGTCCCTACCCATTGTCATTCTTAGAGTGTAGATCTTTTTTTTCTTTTTTTTTCAACAAGAAATAGGGTGTGTTTGCAAACAATTCTGCTTCTTTAGAAGTGATTAAAATTGATTTTTATAGTAAAATTAAAAGTTGATAGTATTTTAAAACAAAACACTTTTAATCACTTCTACTTAAATTGAAGTGTTTGCAAAATAAAGTATTTTTTTTATAAATTCACAAAAATACCCTTATAATATTCTCTACACATTTTCTTTCCATGTTATTAAACCATAAATAAATTTTATTCTATTCACTATGCCACTTTTCCTTCTCTTCACCGATCTCAGATGAATCCCCTGCGAAAATTGGTCGTGAATGACGTACTTATAGTTACAAGGGACTGTTAATTTAATCTTCTGTGATCTGGTATCACTAAATTAACTACAGTGTAACATGTATTTAATTATTGAACGATTATGCAAAGAAATATATATAACATTCAATCATATTTAAAGCATCAATTGATAAACAATTTATTTCAAGAATAAGTCTCGAAAATTAGTTTCGATTATACAAAGTAAAAAGTATACTTTTCAAAGATAATCCCAACAATCTCCCCTTATACTCAAAGTCCGCTTTTAAGTATACTACAACACGTCTCGAGTAGTCTGTGACATCTAATGTCACCTACACGAACCTAATAATTTCTCCCACTTATACTCAAAGCAGATTGACAACGGTATTGACACCCATTCCTTCCACATGTCTCTCGAATGTATTCGGAGGCGGACTCTTTGTGAATGGATCTCGCCAGGTTGTCCTCGAATATTTATATTTGCCACATCTATATCTCCTCTCTTAACGATGACTTTAAGTATAAGATGGTATTTCCTTTCAATGTGTTTCTTTGGCTTTGTGGGCTCTTGGTTCCTTGAATTTGCAAATCGCTTCCGGCATTGTCACAATAAACAAATGATTCTATTTGGGCAAATTCGAACCACATCTAAGTCCACAAGGAAGTGTTTTGAGCCAAACCGCTTTTTTCGTTGCCTCGCTTCATGACTACATATTCGGCTTCCATGGTAGAATCTGCGGCGACGATTTCGCTTTTGACGCTTCTCCATGTCACGGCTCCTCCCCCATGCAAAAACACACTCTGGGAGGTAGATTTTTCCGAGTCTATGTCCGATTGGAAATCCGAGTCCGTGTAACAGATGGGGATTGACTACGATCGATAAACCAACATTCTATCCCGAGTTCTTTTCAGATACTTGAGGAATGTTTTTTTAATCGCCAATCCAATGCTCTTTTCCGGGGTTACTTTGATATCTTGCCACCATGCATACGCAAAGCAAATATCCGGGTCTCAGACATACAATTGCATACATAAGACTTCCGACTGTACCAAGCATAAGGAATGCCTTTCATGTCATCTATCTCTTCTTTTCAGATTAGGGGACATTTTCTTGGATAGATGGATTCCATGCCCGAAAGGTACGAATCCTTTCTTGGAATCTTGCATACTGAAATGTTTCAAGACAGTGTCTATGTATGAAGCTTGCGATAAGTCTAACATCCTTTTCTTGTGATCTCGAGTGATCTTGATCCCAAGGGCGTGTCCGGCTTCCCCTAAGTCCTTCATATCAAACCATTTTTTGAAAGCCATGCCCTTACGCCTCATAACACCTTCACATCGTTCTCGATGATCGAGAATGTCGATCTCACGATAGTACTAAGAATACCAATGCGATTCCGACACGCTTTTTTATACACACAACTTTCAAACTCATTTTGATCAAACCCATAAGACTTTATAACATGATCAAAACATTGGTTCCAAGCTCGGATGCTGTTTGAGTCCGTAAATGGACTTCTTGAGCTTACAAACAAGATGTTCTTGGCTTTGTTTCAATAAACCTTGGGGTTGTTGCATATAGATTTCTTCATCAAAACTTAGTTAAGAAAAGGCATCTTGACATCCATTTGCGATTTCAAAGTCAAAATCTTGCAAACAATCGATAAGAGAATATGGATGGACTTAAGCATGGCTACTGGCGAAAAAGTTTCCTCATAATCGATCCCTTCTTTTTGAGTATAACCTTTCGCCACTAGTCTTGCTTTGAAGGTTTCAACCTTCCCGTCCGGTCCTCTTTTCCTCCTATATACCTACTTGCATCCAATGGGTTTGACCCCATTAAGTGGTTCGACTAGCTCCCACACTCTATTATGAAACATAGAACCCATTTCGGCTTTTTCATTCTTTGTTTGCCAAGAATCAGATCCTTATCTTGGAGTGCCTTGTCATATGTCCATGGGTCTGATTCGTCTTGTCCGGGAATCAAGTCCGAGGACTCTCCTATTCCCATGAATCTCTCGGGCTGTCTAACAACCCTCCCACTACGACGAGGCTCCGGTTGTGAAAGCGTATCGTTTGGTATATCATCTAATACAGTTGGCACTGAGGTTTGCCCTCTAAGCTCATTTAAGGTAATCTCACTTCTGGGTTTTCTTTGGTTCATATAGTCTTCTTCCAAAAATCTAAAGTGGGTGCTTATGACCACCTTTTGATCTTCAGGACCATAGAACATACACCCTTTTGTTCAATCGGGGTATCCTATAAACAACCTTAATTTCGATCGAGGATCCAATTTCTGGCTTCCTTGTCTCAAAGACGTGGGCGGACACCCCCAAATTCTCATGTGTCTCATCTTTGGGCTTGCGCTTCGCTCCACAATTGTTTGGGAGTTTTGGGAACCGATTTGGATGGCACCAAGTTCAGAATGTAAGCCGTTGTTTCCAAAGCATGACCCCAGAACGACTTGGGAAGATCCGCATAACTCATCATTGATCTAACCATTTCCAAAAGTGTTCTGTTTCTTCGCTCTGCGACCCCGTTTTGTTGAGGGGTTAAGGTGCGATGAGTGGGATTCAATCCCTTCATCGATAAGTAGTTCAAAAACTCATCATTTGAGGTATTCGCCCCACGATCGGATCGTAGAGACTTGATCGTTTTTCCATATGATTCTCTGCTTGAGCCTTAAATTCTTTGAATTTCTCAAAGGTCTCGATTTATGCTTCATAAGGAAAATGTAACCGTACCTTGAGTAATCATCAATAAAAGTGACAAAATACTCATAACCCCTCTTGCTTTGGTTGACATTGGACCACATACATACGTGTGAGCGATCTCTAACACTTCTTTGGCCCTATTCCCTTGGCTCCAAATTCCCTTGGTGGTTTTTACCCTCCAAACATGATTCGCGAGGTTGGAAGCGGTTCAACTTGGAGAAGCTCTAGTGAACCGTCTTTCACCAACCTTTGGATCCTCTTTGGATTTATATGACCCAATCTTAGAGACGCCAAAGAAGTGTCTCGTTCACATCGATGAACGTTTTTTTCTTTTCTCGGAAGCTTGATTGATGTGTTATAGGATGCATTTTCGTGAGTGGTGTGCACGATTAATTGTATAGAGATTATTCGCCAACGTTCCATGACGAGATAAATTTATCATAAAGAGAAATGGTAACAACTTTATTAAAAGTAACCGAATATCCATCATGAAAAAAGTTTAGAAACCGAAATCAAATTCTTTCTAAAACTCGTAACGCATCTGAGAACATCTCTTAAAATTAAAACTCGTCTTCAAAAGACAGGTGCACTTCTCCCACTGCTTCAGCTGCCACTCTCGTAGCATCGCCCAGTGTGATGAGGATCTCACTTCCACTTAGTTGTCGGGTCCGTTTGAACCCCTGTAACGTGAAATAAACATGATCAGTGGATCCCGTATCCACCACCCATAAATGGGAGGCATACGCCGCTAAATAAGTTTCAACAACTAGTGAGTGAGGATTACCTTTCTTTCCTTTCCTTTTGGGATTGGAACAAGCTGACCTCCAATGTCCTTTCTCCCATAATTGAAACATATTCCTTTTGGTTCTTTCTTGACACCCAACCAGCTAACCGTCTTTTTCTCACTTTTCTTAATGATGAGCTTGCTTTGGTTCTGACCACTTTTCTTTTCTTGAGACTTGCCTTCCACTGGCCTAGATCTCGAGAAAAGACTCTTGGTCACCAATGCTTCGTCTTTCTTTCCTAAATGCTTCTCCACTTTCTCCAAGGCTTCTTGTAGATTATCCATGGTAAACATGTGATCACTCATCACAAAACCACAGTAAAATTCATCGAAGCTCCTTGGCAGAGTAAGCAACAAAAATTCGATTTGGGTCTCATCACAATACTTAGTTCCGAGATAAGCCAGTTTCAGAAAATGGTGTTTGACTCTAAGAACTTGCTCCCTTACAGGTGTTCCCTCAGCCATTTTCAGCCTAGCCACATCGTCGTTTTTAAACTGATCGATCATGCGGTCATTTGTTGAAAACATTTCTTCAAGACTTTGCATAATTTCCACAGCGGACTCAACACCTTCATGAGTGTGTTTCAAATCATCAGACAGTGAAGTCAAGATTACACGTTTCATGGGTTCATTGGCCTGCTCCCAAATATTATACTCATGTCTTGCCGCATCAGTTGATTCATCAGTAGGCTTACGTGGCTTGGGTACATCAAGAATCAATAATGTTTTTTTGTGCGGTAGGACATGCATCATATTTCGTTTCCAAACATTATAGTTTTCTCCAGATAATTGGTGTTCTTTGAGTGTATATAACAGTGGATTAAAAGGTTGCGACATGATGAACTGAAATAAAAATAATATGCATAAGCACAAATATATCACAAGGTTTGATCACATGCATCATATTAAAATCTCAAAAAAATATGAACATGCATCAGCCAACATCTCAAAACAGTTTAAATAAGCCACGTTGGGTGGGTCATTATTTAAACACATTCAAGCAGGTTACAAACAAGAACAATTACAAACCTTTAATATCCAGATTAATAGTTGGTTCCCACTTGACCAATATAAAATTGGCGGGGACTTTGAGATATATGCATATCAATTTTATACCTAAGTAATAACCATGATTAAATCTGGGATTACTATTTCGCTTTGATCGAGCCTCGTTGGGAGGTCATCGCCGCCACTAGTAATAACCCACAATCATCCGTTTGGAATTCATTCATGTGAAACCTATCTTTTGACCGAATCGATTGGGGAATTTCTCCAAAAGAATTCACAAATAAATAAATCATGGACGTCAAAATTAATTCAATTTTATTATCCGGAATAAAATTGTCAATTAATTACTTAAACATACTTAGTAATTTTGAAGTTGAGATTTTTCCATTTGGCAACCCTCATGCAAACACATTTAAATAAATTAAATAAAGCATAAGATAGCACAAATAAATCAAGCAAAACAGAAAAATAAACATATTGGGCACAAATTATCCAATTGTCATGGTTTGATTTTTCTTGGCTTGATCTTGAAGAAACACGTCTCAAATTTCTCCCACTCGTTCGTCTCGAAAAATACTTCGTCTCGAACGCCCACGAAAGCCACTCATGGCAAGGATGCGCCGCATCGATCCGGCCACTTTCAGCCTAGCCTAGATAACCTCGGCATTTCGGCCTGCCGCCCGGCGGTCGTGCCCTTGATGCCTCGGCGGTGTGTCGGCGTCGGCGGATCTCGGTAAGCGTCGCGGCGCATCTATGCGCATCCATGCGGCTTTCTTTCCGCCTCGCCGCCGCGACCTCGGCGGCGCCCGCGCGCATCCGCCCGTCCGCTTCGGCATGGAAGCGCGCCGCCCGTCTTGTGACCGCTTCTCTCCTGCCGCGCTTCGGCCGCCCGGACTCGCCTCGCCACAATGCCCGTGCATGCCGCGCCGCCTCGCTGGATTACGGATTTGCGTCCTTTAATTCTTCGTCTCTTCATTCCGATCTGGTTACAATTTATTTACAAAAAATAAATAAACCTAGATCTAGACTAGTCTATTACATTGATCAAATCAAACAAATCCTAATCTACTCGGGATTTTCTCACGAGGCAAAAACAAATCGAGCGAATTGAATTAAAAAACCACGGTTTATATGCATGCAAAAATAAACATTAAAATCCATGACAATTGGATACGCAAAAGCAGATCTAACGGTTCTACTATCAATTTCAAATTTAATGTCCACGAATTAAATTACAATTTAAAAAATTGAGCAAAACAGTTGGCTTTGATGCGATTGTTGGGGAATGAGTTGCACAGATCTATTGGGGTGAATATTTAAATACAAATTTAATTCATTAATTATTACTAGCATGAATTAATCCTATATTAATTCAAATAATAATTGCAACAATAAATCATGCATATAAAAAGCCACGTAAAAACCTACGATGCGGAATCTACGGGTTTACGTGAGCGTATTCCTCTCGGGATAAGCATTGACTTGATTCGGACGGACTAACCAAAAGGACTTCCCAAGTATTCCCTTAGCCCTTGCTCAACTATCCCAATTGGAAGGACACTCGTCGAACAATTAACAAAAGGAAAAAATAAACTTTGTTGCACCACCTTTGTGGATTTGCTAATATTTCCAGCACATGGAATTGTACTTGGGAATGAACTAATCATCCCCTATTTATAAGAGGGAGGTGGTCGAAATTTCTAGTGAAAAATCAATGTGGGAAAAGACTTTTCTTGATCACCAAGAAATCTTGAATATATCTCTTATATTCTTTTTCCCATAATTATAATATTCCACAAAATCTCACCTTCTCTATTTGCTATGGTAATTTTTGAAAATAATGCCTTGCAAGATTCCAAGATTTGGATCTTCTTGAATTTATGAGATATTCTTGTATTTCAAGAAATACATATCTTCCATAATATCTTTTCAAGAAAATCAAGAAAATCTTTCTTGCCCATTATTCTCAAAAATTTTGAAAATTCCATATAGATACAAGTGGGAGATTTCTTGAATTTAATGAGATAATCTTGTATTCCAAGAATACATATCTTCATTCCATAACAAAATTCAAAGAAAATCTTTCTCCCTCTTTTATCCATAAATTTCAAAAATTAGAGGAAAAATTAAGCAACAATTTTTATTTTATTTTAATCACCTTTTTCAGTTATAGGACTAATTGTTGGGCTACTCAGGGGGCCTTTAGGAGAATTAAGATTGGACCTTCTAATGGATCTTGAATATCTAATATTGAGCCACAATATAATTCAAGCCCATAAATATTAATTAATCCCACTACATAATTAATATTGCACTATCCATCTTAACCCATATTACGGTCAATATGGCTCCGGTCATTATTTCCGTGTTTAAGATTATCTAGCCCATTAATTAATTCAAGCCACTGAAATAGCTTTCCGTTAATTAATATCTTTTGTCCTTGGTCGAGGAACGGTTCAACATTATTATCCATACCGGAAACTAATTCCACTTGCAAGATTTGGTATGATAAAGCTTATGAACCTCCCAAGGTGGCAAATCAAGCAAGCGATTTGCACCACGATTCTTAAGTATTAAATCTTAGCAATCACATGTGACCAATAATATTGCCCAAGATAAAAAGTATTGAATCTCTCCGATTCGCTACCCATGATAAGTCAAAGCAATAGTTATCAATCCCACGTGATCCTATTTAAGGGGACGAAGGTTAAGAAACAACGAACCACCGAGGTCTAATTCTTCCTTGTTCGATTAAAGAATTTATCCTCCCAGTAGGTCCTATTCAACAAGATCGGTCATGCACTAGTGTAATCTCTTGGTCAAGACAAACCAATCCGAGCCTTACACCTCAACCTTTCGCGATGGTTGTTCATTTCCATCTAGGTCGTGAATGGCGACTTATAGTTACAAGGATTGTTAATTTAATCTTCCGTGATCGGTATCACTAAATTAACTTCTGATGTAACACGTCATTTAATTATTGAACAGTTATGCAATAAATATATATAACATTCAATCATATTTAAAGCATCGTTGATAAACAATTTATTTCAAATAAATAAGTCCGAAAATTGGCCGATTATACAAAGTAAAAAGCATACTTTTCAGTATAATCCCAACAGCACCATGATCATATGCGCCATGATCTCCATCAGAATATCCATCATCATCTCCATCATCTCCGGGATATGGCAAACGAGACATGATCCTGTAAAGCAGAAGAAACATACACCAATGCATACAACATGATATATATAGTTTCAAACCTGAAAAAAGAAAAAGATGTTTACATAGTTTCACTGTGACACTTAACCTACAAGTATTGAGAATCATCTTCTAATCCCAACATTCCTGATAAAGAAAGCTTCTGATATCATAGAATTTACAATTTTTAATTTGAAATCTTGAATAATAACCTAAAGGGAACCCATCTTTAGAATGAAAAGAACAAACAATCATAAAAATAACTAGATTAATTGTACAAATAATATGGCGGATTTTGAAGTTCAAACATGTATAAGATCAATTCAGTTAAAATCAAGAAGACAAATAATATAACTAATGACTCAAACCCATTGGTCACTCAAATAATAGATTTGCACAAATACGCACCAGGCTTATAATATCATGGTCCCTATTTCCCCCAACTCCATAAAATAATTGGGGTTAATAATTCAATAATTAGAGTTGATAAAAAATAAGGCAATCAACATATTGGGGCACTCAACAATTAGGGCATTCAACAATTTACTATCAACCTAATGTTCAATAGAAGTTTGAAGACGCAAAAGAGTTGTGACCACAAACTGAGTGACATGGTGAGACAAAAATTAGCAAGAACAGAGAGAAACTCGAGACAGATTATATGACCTTCAACTGCGAACAGGATAATAGAAGAAGCTTCGGCAATCACACTGTTCTCATTTGTACTTTCAGAATAGCAAGGAGGCATAGATTCAAATTCAATTGGTTGATTCAGAGAAGAATTTTCTACTGTTTGATCCATAACAATCATCCTTCCCAAAAAGACCTAGATCAGTTCTCTGTTTTCCTTTTTTTTCCTTCGATAAAAGACTTGCTAATCAGAAAGACAAATTCTCTATCAAACGACAGAAATTACAGAAATCTCAATGCATTAACGAACCCTACGACAAATAAACAGCAAATAAGAGATAAATAGAGAAAATACCTAGAAATTTTGGTGAACGGAACTGAAAACCCAGCAGATCTCCAAGGAGTAGGAACAACAGCAGCAGGCAGGCAGACTGAGAGGAGAGAATTGAAGGAGAAGAAGGTCAAAGGCGTAGAGAAGATATGGACGATGGAGTAAGTACTGTTCTACTTCTTGTTAGTTTTGTCTTTGAAATACACTATGACTAGGCGACGGCGGCGACGGTAGGGGAGGACGCGCGGCGGATGGTTCGATTTGGGGGAGAGGGAGGAGGAGGCTAGGGCTTCGATATATATCAGCTGGTTCAATTCGCGATTTGGGTGTATATATATTAATTATCCGAACACTTGGACAGTGGTTTGTAACCGCTGTCCAAACTATACCCTTGGACAGCGGTTCAAAACCGTTGTCTAAACACTTGCACAGCGGTTCTCAACCGCTTTCTAAGTGTTAAACTAGGACAGCGGTTTTGAACCGCTGTCTATTCTTTTTCTTTTTTTTAATTAAAACCGCTCTCCAAGCTATAGCTTGGAGAGCTGTTTTAAAAAAGGGTTGTCCAAGTGCAACTGTGCAAGCTCAAATGTGTAGTAGTGAATATTGATAAACGATTAACTTGTTTTTGCCCAGTTAAGTCTTGGTTTGGTTCAATTATGTAGTAAGCAGTAGTGCATAATATAGTGTACATATATTAGTTAAGTCTTGCTTTATTATTTTAGTTCATGGATTATGCAGTAGTGCATAATATAGTGTACATATATCACTTATTTTCATTATGTAAGGCTCATGTATCTTCTCTAATATATTACACATGGGGAAATGTTACTGTGAAGCTCGCTGAAAAATGTTTATTCACACTTTTTTGGAGATTTTGTAAAGTCTAATTTCATCAAAGTTATGCTCAACTTATTTTTATTAGGTGTATGATGGAAAAGAAGTCTTTTTATCGTGTGGATGAGATGTTTGATATAATTTCATGGACGCCACATGAGGAGTCGGTGCTAGAAAATCTATTGAGACAACTTAAGCTAGAAGAAAGACTTGTTAGGAATGAACGGTGATGCTTTATTTGATATCACTTCTAATGAGGAAAAAAGTTCCAGACTGTAGCTCAATTTTATTTTGAATATGATGCAGATTATCATCCAGCCTTTTGACTTATCCAAACAAAATGCAGAGTGAATAGATTTTTTGCTAGATTTCTAGAAATATTTGTATCAATCTACATAAATGCAAAAAATCTACAGAAGACTCCAACTAAATCATAAAACTCCAATTGTCAGTTTTGATGATAAATTCAAAAATCTATTACATCTTTGATACAAAAATTATCAGTCTTGATGATAAATTCAGAAATCTATTACATCTTTGACACAAAAATTGTGCAAATAGAGAAAAGTTCAAAAATATATCAATTTATAAAGAAGGTCAAAATATAACTCACGATGCACCTAAGGAGTATATAGTTTAACACTACACATCACAACAAAATCTTGTGAATACTATCGATGCACATATGTCATCCCGTAGTTTGCTCGTTGCATCATCATTTTGTCATAAACCGTCTGCATTGTTATTCCATCATTTTCATTTGCAGTCTCTTCATAAGTTATGCTATTCATGGAGAAAATCATCATCATCTTGATCAATAATTTGAATAAAATTATGAATTTTCATAGTAGCCGAGACTAGAGCAACTTGATTAGGCCTAGATATATTGACAGACATTTGTTCCATGATTTTAAATTTGTTCTTCCACACTCCAAATGACCACTCAATGACTAAATGTAACGAGGAATGTACATGGTTGAATTCTTCTTTGTGGTTATTGTACATAGGAGCTCTTCGAAAGTCTGGCATATGATATTTTTGGCCCTTATATGGCGAAAGAAATCTTGTAGTTTAGGGTAACCACTATCGACTAGATAGTTACCTAAAAAAAAATGCAGTATAGTTATATGCAAACCAATAATCTAACCAAAAATAACTAATAAAACATGTTGTGCACGGTCAAGAACTCATCTGCCACGTGTTCGCCCAACGAGCACATGTACCTATAACCCACAAGGTGCACGCTGGCCGATCTGATAGATGTTTTCCAGATGGACGAATACTCTGATCGTCCAACTGTGCTCGTCCAACAAGGCACATCTAAAAGGACGAACACGAGCAACAATCGAGCCGAGATCCGAAGGACCTAAGAAGGAAAGATGTGCTCACCCCATAAGGCGAGCACATTATCAAGACAAAGGCGACTGGCCTGCGGCCGCGCCTCCTAAGCGAACATAATAGCCATACACGAACGGAACACAGTGTGGCAAGCAGAAACATCAGGTCACTTGCCGTCACCATCTGGATGACAAGTCGGAGACTTCATAAGCAAGCAAAGACAGATGTCGACCAGGGAAACATAGCAAGAAATGTGGCAACACCACACGTATTCTTGCATGTTAAGAAATTATCAGCTCGTGGTTGCCAAGGCAGCACATGCTTGTCTAAACTCTATAAATAGACCCCCCAGGGGTCAAAGGAAGGGTTCAGAAATTTCCTAATATAACTCATATACCATCTCACCATCCCACATATCAATTGTGCTCGTCATAAATATTTGTGTTCGACATACCCCCAAATCATAAATAAAATAATCCTGGCTTGGTACGCCCCCAGACGTAGTCAACTTTGACGAACTAGGTCACCAAATCCTTGTTGTCATTCTACATTACATTGTGCTCGTCATACACACACTCCGTGTTCAACATATCATCATTTTGTTTGTTAAGTTGTTACACACAATGCCACATCATATTTTCCACGCAACACGACTTACAACAAAACTATAAATAACCTACCTCTAGGAGGCATCTGAAAGTTCTTTGATGCATCTTTTATAGACGAATAAATGGCTCAGGTATTATGGGCACTTTCATCCCAACCAGGCAGCACAAACGTAAAACACATATTAAAATCACATGCTGCCATAACATTTTGTGTTGGCTTAACTTTTCTACCAATGTATGGAGTTTGCAAATGACATGGTATTAGTGCTTTCACGTGTGTACCATCAATATCGCCAACGTAGTCCCAATTCATTATAAATGTAAACCCTAGTAGTTCAGCATGAGAAGGGTTTGAAAGACTCGCTAGGCACCAAAGCTAGAAAGATTCTAGTATAATCAAGAAGCACAAACAAAATTTACAGTTACCAAGGACTTAGATATTTTAATGCACGTTGCAAGACATTCTAAGTGAGTCATTTAATTAAAAAAAGTTGGGAAAGAAACTAACAATTGATTCAGCATAAATCTAAACCATAAAATATGCATGCACTATCTAACCAATATCATACACAAGGCATTGCTTTAAATTATTTACTCAAGAATAACCTTATGGAGAAAATCCTTGCCATCACATATGTATCAACATAAGATGTCTTATGTCACATCCCGATTTGTTTCAGGGGCTTTCATGCGTAAATTTTATAAAAATTTGCAGCGAAAAATATAATATATGTAAATATGCACTTTAAATATTCAAAATTTCTCATGGAGATGTGACTAAAATTTAAAATACAATTTAAATTTGAATGCTAATACTAATAAATCGACATGAAAATAATTTTCCTCAAGATACATCCATCGTCCCTCCACCGCACTCTTTCTTAATCTGAAAAATGTTAAATGTATGGTATGAGCAAAACCATTAGCTCAGTGAGGTCACCTTATCAAGATTAACATACAAGTAAAGTGTTCAACCACAAATAATCACATCAATCACAAATTATCACATATATGTTTTTCATCATAATTTTGGACAATTAATAAAATAAAATATGCTTAATGGTTTCTCCAAGGATCTCTTTGCAATCCCATTGGATCTTCCGAACACCTCTTTGCAGTCTCGGGCCATGTGCACGACAGTTCCCTCAAATACCTCTTTGCAGTCTATAGATTTCCTGAGGACCTCTTTGCGGTCTAGGGCCTCTTTGCAACCCCTAGCCTTTCATAACTTTCTTTTTACAATAATTTTATAATTTCATATCATCAAATCATGCTCAAATAAATAATTTTTTTCATATACATCACGTCATATTATATTGCACATAAACAATTTATTCATATGAAATATTTAATAAAGATAAAGTATCCACCCCTTAAATTCATATCGGGGATGCAGATGCATGCAACAAAATTACTTTAATCCTTGTTGAGAAAAGCTCCGAATTTGTGAAAAGTAAGAAAAATATTTTTCTGTGTATTTTTATTTCACTAAAAGAGACCTTTATTTATACGGATAAAAATATATTTCCTAATGGAATTAGGATTTGAATATTTCATGAAAATCTTGAGATTAGATTCTTCTGGATAGAGATAAAATATTTAAAGATATTTTTATAAAATCTAATCTAATAATTAAATAAATAAGAATATCAATAATAACAATTAAAATGAAAGTGGAGATCCGAATTTGTAAACAAGATCTGGATGTTGGTTGTTTCGAAATTATTTTAAATGAACTAAAATAGTTTATGGATTTTTAATTTAAAAATTAATTATCATGGTATTATAATTTTTGAATTTGAAAAAGGCAAAGTATAGTTTAAACAAGTTTTACGTTGAAACTGGTTAAGGAGTGTGACTTATATTACTAAAGTGTGTGACTTTTTACTTTAAAGTGTGTGACTTTTTACTATAAAGAGTATTACTCATAAAAGTGAAGGGTGTGACTTGTATTATAGCAAAGAGTGTCGTAGTGATAACTGAAGTGTGTGACTTATATTACTAAAGGGTATGTCTGTAAAAAAAAAAATCAGTTTCACGGTGAACAAGTTTCACAGCATACCAACTCATTAAAAAATACGTCACATACTTAAGAGATAAAGCGAGAACTTTTATTTATTTTTAGGCAAAGTATAGTGTGAACAATTTTTACGATGAAACTGGTTAAGGAGTGTGACTTATATTACTAAAGTGTGTGACTTTTTACTATTAAGAGTATTAGTCATAAAAGTGAAGGGTGTGACTTATATTATAGCAAAGAGTGTCGTAGTGGTAACTGGAGTGTGTGACTTATATTACTAAAGGGTGTGACTTATATTACTAAAGTGTATGTCTGTAAAAAAAAATCAATTTCACGGTGAACAAGTTTCACAGCATACCATTTTTAAGGCAAAGATTGAAATTATTTGTAAATTTTGTAAATATATGAGAAGAAGTTGGAGGAAACTCTGGAATTTTAATAAAACTATCTTTTGTAAATATTGAAAGATAGATTTGAATTTTAAAAATATTGACTTCAAATTCGGGGTGTTACATCCTACCCCCCTCAAAATATTTTCGTCCTGGAAAATCAGTTTTGATTGACAAAATATACATGCATATGTTAAAATGATGAAATAGTCATGTGGTGAATGTACTTTGATGTCATGATTGTAGAATAAAATCACTTTAAACTTGAAAATTAAAAAAAGTAGCATGTGATGCATGTATCATATATCATGTGATCATCTCTCCCATGATCAAATTGTAAAATAACTTATTAACTTTCATGTCAAACCTTGGAGTTATAGCGGGTGGCGGAGGTGAATGTCGTAAAATATATATACTCAATAATGTATGATTTAAATTCTTTTGTAAAAAAATATTTTTCTTGAGTAAAAAGTAAGAGATTTTAATTTTAACAAGTCTACAAGAACGCAGACCTGCTTTGATACCACTCTGTCTCATCCCGATCTTTTAGGGGCTTTCATGCATTTATAAGAATTTGCACCGAAAAATATAATATATGTAAATATGCACTTTAAATATTCTAAATTTCTCATGGAGACGTGACTAAAATTTAAAATACAATTTAAATTTGAACGCTAATACTAATAAATCTGTTGGAATTTAGAGGCACGTAAACACGTAATACATGCGCAGCTAAAATTAAAGTTCACCAACAACGAACAGTTAATTGCATAATTAAATACGAGTAAACGTAAACATAATTCTTACAACAATTCGTACACGGATTCCTCAATTATGGTATCCACGTAACAGTCGTTTACTAATCTGCACAGATCTACCAGCGTTGAATCCCCGAGATGAATTTGCTAGGAAAATCCAAACTCTATATTTTATGGAGAAAATATGAAGTGATACTGTTTGTGAATTCATAAGAGCTTGTACATATAGGGAGGCTTAACTTATTTTCCAAGCTAGCCCAATTAGGGAAATAAAATCCCTAATCTTGAATTAAATTAATTCCTTTTAATTTAATTCCCTAAATATAAAACTCTACGGATTTAAATGTCTTATATGAAAATCTCTACGATTTATTTACATATACAATAAATCCTACAATTATATTCCAAATATAATTATTGGGAATTTTTATTTAATTAAATCCAATTTAATTAAATATTAATAATAATTAATTCCAAATTAATCTATTATTAATTACTTCTCCATAAATTAAATATTAAATTCAATTTAACATTTAATCAACCAACTATAATTAGTAAACAATCATTACTTGTTGTGTGACCCATAGGCCCTCATATATCGAGCGATTAGTCAAACTAACGGTCTTAATTGAACCCTAGACAATAAATCAGACATTCTCAATATATGAGGTACGTTGCGAGGAAATGTTCAACTACCTGTAACTGAAACATGGGCTATTACGATTTCCTCCTTTCATTCGCGAATACTCGATTAAGTCTTGAACATGATGAAGTGTCTATTCAAATAACTTAATAAATTTATCTCCAATCACTAATTGATCATGTATGTCACACTTTGCCACAAAGTCTAAGTTGACGTGCATCGGCCGATGACTTTGATCCAATTATGATGAGAAGATGAGTATTCTCTCTAAATCCACTTTGAGGAATGAATCTTATTCTTGGCTCAACTACCACGCACATGCACTTCGTGATGAACCCAATCCAAGCCATATCTACCTATAGACGGGTGTAAGCGTCGGTCATGGTCAAAGTTCATCATCCCACACATGTCTTGCGTATTGACCTCAAGTCAAAGGAGTATCGCATCGCTCCCACTAACCGAGACACCTGTAGACACATGTAGTGGAACTACATCAAACGGTTTCTCGGATGGGTATACCAATACCCTCTAAGGTATTTGTGCATCCATCATGAGATACCTAGTATCTCGTAGTAAGTGAGATCTTACTACACTCTCTAAGAGTATGATGCAGATCGCACACTAATCTCCATTGCATCTTCAATATCCCTTTCTTGATGATCCTCGATTGGGTCTACTTAAGAATCATGCTTAAGTCATCTGAGTTCTCACTCACTCAATGACAGCAGTGACTTAAGGGAACACATATAAGAATAAATGCAAACAATCAAACATAATATTTTAATGAGTGTAACGCCATACATTTAATATTAAACAAATAATAATATTAAACCAATACTGAATTATATCTGAGTATTATATCCTTACAAAGGATTGTCTCTAGGACACTAACACTAACAATCTCTCACTTGAACTAGAGCCAATCACCTACATGTTTAACCCCTAAACCATCAAAATATCTAGTGTGTACATGAACACTCAAAGCCTTGGAGAAAGGATCAGCCAGGTTTTCTTCCGTGGGGACACGTTCTAACTCTATCTCTCCTCTAGCAATTATCTCTCTTATCAAGTGATAACGCCTCGGTACATGCTTGTTTCTGTTATTGGATCTCGGTTTCTTATCTTGCGCAACCGCACCAGTATTGTCACAATACAACTTTATTGGACTGCTGGCACTCGAAACTACCCCTAGTTCATTTAAGAACTATATTATCCAGACAGCTTCTTTGGCAGCTTCCGCCGCAGCAATGCACTCAGCTTCGGTTGTTGAATTAGCGGTAGTATCTTGCTTGGAACCATTCCAACTGACCGCCCCACCACTGAGAACGAAGACATAGCCCGACTGTGACTTGTAATCATCATAATCGGATTAGAAACTTGCGTCAGCATAGCCAGTCGTGACTAGCTCTGACTGACCTCCGTAGACTAGAAAGCAATCTTTAGTACGTCTGAGGTACTTAAGAATGTTCTTGACAACAATCCAGTGGGGTTCACCCAGATTCTGTTGGTATCTACCAGTAGTGTTGACAGCGAATGCCACATCTGGCCTAGTGCAAGTCATGGCGTACATGATGGATCCAATTGCAGATGCATATGGTATATCCTTCATGTGCTGGATGTCAGCTTCTCTAGAAGGACAATCCTTCTTAGACAGCTTTATCCCATGACATGTTGGTAGAGAACCTCTCTTAGAGTTTTCCATCGCAAACCGCCTCAACACCTTGTCTACGTAGGTGGGCTGTGTCAGTCCCAACATCCTCTCGAATCTATCCCTATGGATCTTGATCCCTAAGATGTAGCTGTCGTCTCGAAGGTCCTTCATCATGAAGGTCCTTGACAGCCATTCTTTCACGGACTGCATGAGCGTGATATTGTTTCCCATAATGAGTATGTCATCGACATACACAACTATGAACACAATATTCTTCCCACAACATTTTTGATAGATGCACAGATCTTCCGAGTTTCTGAGGAAGTCAAATGATTTGATAGCTTCATCAAATCAGATATTCCAACTCCTAGAAGTTTGCTTCAATCCATAAATGGATCGTTTAAGCTTGTACACGAGATTAGATTTTGGCTTTGATATGAAACCTTCAGATTGAGTCATAAACACTTCCTTATCAATGTTGCCATTGAGGAAAGCTGTTTGACATCTATCTGCCAAATCTCATAATCTAGATGTGCTGTTATCTCAAGTAAAATTCGAATGGACTTGATCTTAGCAACTGGTGAGAAATTTTCGTCATAGTCAATGCCTTCGCGTTGACTGTAACCTTTCGCCACAAACCTAGCATTGTAGGTTTATACTTTTCCATTTGCATCGGTCTTCCGTTTGAAGACCCACTTGCAACTTATGGGTCTAACCCTTTTCAGCAATTCAACCAAGTCCCAAACTTGATTACGTACTTCGAGTCCATCTCGGATTTCATGGCTTCATGCCACTTATTTGAATCAACATCTAATGTTGCCTCAATGTAAGTTCTAGGTTCGTCCTTATCCGGGATCTCCACGTCATCATGCTCCTCTACGAGGAAGCCATAATATCTTGTGGGTGGATTACGAACTCTAGTGGACTTACGGAGTTATGGTTGCTCAGACTGCACATTCTGATCGTGAAAATTTTGTGGTGCAGTGATTTCATCGTCGACCGAGGAGGCCTCAAGAGCGACACTTCCGGATGCTCCTTGAGCACTTCCGGATGCCTCTTGGGCGAGAGTTTGAACTATGTTATTCTCATTCAACCCACTTGGAGTTCGTTGCTCGGGGCAATGCAACTCCAATTATGCTCCCACTGGCTGAAAGAGGATCACTTAGTGATAAACTTCCACCAAGTGAGCTGCTGAATGCTCCCACTGATTCTTTGTCATGTTGCTTTGACAAGACATCAGTCTCATTGTTAAGTTGTGGTTCTTGAATTTCTTCAAGTTCAATCGTCTTACGGCTTTGTTCCTTGAAGACGTAGTCTTCTTCAAGGAATTTAGCCTGCCTTGAAACAATCACTGTTTGTTTCTGAGGTAGATAGAAATAATATCCTCTAGTTTCCTTAGGATATCCCACAAAATAACCCTTTTCACCTTTTGCTTCCAACTTATCAGTGAGCATTTTCTTCACAAACGCGGGGCAACCCCATGTTCTAATGTGAGAGAAATTTGGCTTCTTGCCATGCCATAGCTCGTATGGAGTATGCTCAACTGATTTGGATGGAATCATATTCAGAATGTAGATTGAGGTTTGGAGTGAGTATCCCCATAAGAATGTCGGAAGGGTGGAGAAACTCATCATGGACCTTACCATGTCTAACAGGGTTCGGTTTCTCTTCTCAGACACTCCATTCATTTGGGGTGTACCGGGAGGAGTCCATTGTGATTGGATTACATGCAACTTCAGATAATCAATGAATTCATGGCTAAGATATTCTCCTCCTCGATCTGATCGGAGAGTCTTAATACTCTTACCAAGATGTTTCTATACTTCAACTTTGTACTCCTTGAATTTCTCAAACGATTCGGACTTGTGTTTCATTAGATACACGTACCCGAATCTAGAGAAATCGTCAGTAAAAGTAATGAAGTAGCCAAATTGACCCCTAGCTAGAGTGGGCAGCGGTCCACAAACGTCACTCTAGAACTTCTTTGGCACGAACCCCTTTCCCAGAAAAGGGTTTGTTGATCATCTTGCCCTTGAGACAGGATTCGCAATTACCATAAGACTCAAAGTCGAATGGGGTTAAGTAGTCTAACTTTCTTAACCTTGCTATCCTATTCTCATTTGCATGACCAAGCCTACAATGCCATAAGTAAGTCGGGTTTTCATGATTACTAAGTTTGAGTCGTTTATTTTTTATATTAAGAATGTTATGTCCACAATGCAACAAATATAAACCATTAGATAAAGGAGCATTTCCATACACATCACCATTAAGCGAAAAATAACAATTATTATTTGCAAAATGGAAGGAAAAACCTTCAATATCCAAAATCAGAGTAGAAATAATGTTGCGGGTAATAGAAGGAACAAAATAACAATCATTTAGTTCAAGTCTAAAACCAGAAGGTAAGTCTAAAACATAAACACCAACACGTTCAGCAGCAACTCTTGCTCCATTCCCAATGTGTAGGGCGATTTCACCCGGCCTAACTGCCTTACTATGCTTGAAACCCTGCACATTAGTACAAATGTGTGAGCCACAATCGGTATCCAATACCCAGCAGTTAGTATCATTTGTGGACATGTTTATCTCAATAACAAACATACCTGTTCCAGTGGCTGAGACACCTTGTGTCTTCTTTTCAGCTGCTAGAACCTTACAGTCCTTCTTCCAAAAGAAGAAGTAGAGGCACTCACCATGAGTACGGGCTTCTCTTGAGCAGTGGAGGACTCAAAAGTCTTGAGCAAGTTATGCAGCTCGGGCATGATCGATTCCGTCTTATTCATATTAAAGTTTACTACGAAACTCGAATATGAATCGGGAAGCGACTGAAGAATGGCATAAACAGCAACATTGGTCTTGAGCTCAATACCCAGATGACCAAGTTTCTCGATTAGCCCTATCATCTTCAATACATGAGGAGAAACCTTCCCTCCCTCGGACAATCGGCATCTAAACATGTTGGTCCCGAAAAACGCGATTTAAAACTCGTAAAATCTCAATGGGAGGTGACTTAATTTTTTTTTTTTAAATGTGTTATGCAGATTTGCTAAAGTATGTATGACAGTTAATATGAAAGCAAATAAGAACACACGTATTTTTATAGTGGTTCGGACAACTCGTCCTACATCCACTCTTCCCTTCATGGGGCACCAACTTAACCAACAGATGTTTACCGAGTTCTCACTCAAACGGGACTTATCACCCTCACGGGATCGCCTATCCTCCCTTTTGGGATTGCTAGATGTTTACCGAGTTCTCACTCAAACGGGACTTATCACCCTCACGGGATCGCCTACCCTCCCTTTCGGGATTGCTAGATGTTTACCGAGTTCACACTCACCTACAAACTTAACCGATCGATTTGGGTAAGGTTTGTTTGGTTTCAACTAGGTTGAGATTTTCCTTACATTTGTTTAGCCTCAATGCTAAGGATGGGAAAATCTCTAAGCTTAGGATATATCATTTGTGCTTAGATCTAGGGTAGAACACTTTTGAAATATGTGTGTATATTTCTTGCTTTCTGTGTGTTCTATGAATGGAGCCGCTTGAATATTTGGCTTTAATTTCCCTTTGCAGATCCTCCATCTTATTCTTTTGAAGATAGTGCAATGTATTTATAGTGTGGATTTAAATATTACCGTTGGAAAGTAATATTCAAATCCATACTAATAACTTCCAAACTTTTCTTTGTCCTTTTTTGACTTTTCCTCGCGACTTTATGTCACATCAATATGCGTGTTGTCTTCTTATTGGCCACCGCTTTTGTGTGTCTAACTAGGCGATTTCATCTCGTCTTATTCTTTATTCGACTCTTGGTATCGCAGATTTACGGTCCGCGAAACTGGTCAATAGAAAAACGGTCTGCAGTTTTACGGTCTCTGATCGTCGGCACAATAGGATCGGATCGAGACAACATCGGTCGCAGACATCTGGTCACGCGATCTCGGGTCGTGAGATCGGTCAGATCCGTCAAGAAAGACATCGGTACCAGACAGTCAACAACATCGGTCCAGATTCGTCAAGAAGATCGGTCACCACACTCGTGAACACTATCGGTCACCAGCATCTTTGTCGAAGATCGGTCGGTGCACTGTCAACAATATCGGTCACCAGATCTGGTCACCAGATCTGGGTCAATGACATCGGTCATTTGATCGCAAAATTGCATCGACCTTTGCATCATCATTTCTTCTTCAAAAATCAAAGATGTTTCTTCTTGTTCATTTCATCGGTTTACTCGGAACTCATCCTACTCATCGATCTCGATCGACCTCGTCTCATAGATCTCGTCGATCTCGATCATCTTAAATCGATTTCGTGAGTTCCCCCCTCAATTTGTTCTCTCGTTCCCCCTCAACTTGTTATCTGTAGATTAGCTTCAAAAATACAAGTTGATAATGTTTTGGCATAATTAATCAAAACTAAAATATCTCAACAAAACAGATCTCTCATCACTTCATAAATCTCAGAACGAGATTCAGAATCAAAGAGATCATTCAGATGCTTAATCATCTTGAAGGGAAGCATCTTCTCATTTCGCTTTTGCTTATTTCGGGAGTCATTCCGAGTAAAGATAACAAATCGAGCTTGGGAAGCATCCTCTTGATGCTTTTTTTTGGGTTCTTGTTAACGAGCTTCAAACCTCTTGATACCAAACCTCGGGGTAGCGAGGATTGGCGTGTCCAACACGTACTCAATCTTCTCTTGCTTGAGCACCAAACGAACGTTTCGGTGCTAGTCGAGAAAGTTAGGCCCAGCCAACTTGTTCGTTTCCAAAATGCTTCTCAATGACAAGTTATTCATTTCAACAATTCTAAAGAAATAAAATAAAACGAGAATTAAAACACATAATTCCTATGATCAATATTCAGCAATTCAAAATAAACATGGCCTTTTAATTTATTTTGTCTCCATTATTTTCACATACTTAACGACCTCATCGGGTACGAATTTATATCTAATATAAATCATAATGGACTAGGATCAACATTACTACCATGATAATCCCAGCGAAGGCTGATCATTATGATAGCATAACTGGTAGGTCTCCAAACCAATTGCCAAATTGCAACTCCTAGTTGTCGAACCTAGTTCGAATGATGTCACTTACCCTTTGTTCCCCGCGAGGGCTAGCAAAACAAAGTTAAGTTAGTTTACAACCATCAAGCGGCAACATTTTCATGTCCCTATAAAAGTCCCGTTAGATGTAGATCCGAGCAAAAGACGAGGGTCTTTAAGTACTCATTGGAACGAAATCTCCTGTTTACTTTTAATTTTGATGGAAGACATCTTTTCAAGTTAATGAGAAAACCATATTTTAGTGAGGAACGTTTTAAAAGACGGGGTATTAATTGCTTAATCGAGATCCATGAAGTCTAAGTCATATTTGAGCAATTACGGGCGCCGCCTACCCAAACATGATGTATACGGACTCACAAATATTTGGGCGCCGTCTATCCAAGCATTTAACACGGTCCGACATTTATTTGGGCGCCACCTACCCAAACATTTATAACGTGGACTTAAACGTTAACTAATTTAAAAACGATTAAACAAGTTAACAGTGGGTTTTTAATAAACCATTTGAAAATGAATTTAATTTTAATTAAAGATCTATTTTAAGATTATTAAAATTGATTAATCCAATTAATCGTCTTGACCCAACCGAATTTTAATCTCAGAATTATATCCAATAAAATTCCAAAATTCTGTTTTTATTTATTTTAATCCTGTGGGCTTAATCGAATTTGCAAAATAGCCCTCCTACATCATCACCCAACCAAATCGAATCCAATTTGAAGTCTAAACATTAAATTAACCCAATTTCAGAATCAAAATCGCATCACAATGAATCAAATTAATTTCATCCGTTCAAACCAAATAAGAAACCAAAACAATCGAAACAGTTTGGGTCCCAATGAAGACAAACAGAATCGAACGAGGCGACACGACACTGTTCGGCCAGTGGTTCGACGTGGGTCGCCAACGCCACGCCTAGCGTGCGGGCGACCCATCATCGATGCGGATGAGGCGGAGGCATAAGCGCGGTGCCGCACCCATGGTCGATCTCTAGTTCGAAACCAGATCGACGAACACAAGCAGGCGATGAGTCGGCGGCACATCGCCACTGGCTCTTCCCGAGTCCAGTGACGCGCCACCTTGAAACGCATCGAGACGCACACGCCGGCCAAGCCACGAGTACGTTCAAGCGACCAATATCAAAATCGTAGTGATTTGCCATGAATCGTAGTGGAAACGATCGAAGCCTCCAAGGCAAGATTGGGGCATTTCAGGGTCGAGCCGCGGGCTCCCGCGCACTTTGCGAGGTGCGGTGCCTAGCATCGGCCCTTGGCGATGCGGCATAGCGCCGTTGGCCGAGGTCTGAAACGCGAGGCAGCGTGGCAGTGGAAATTGGGGAGAAACTCTAATTTCTTGGTTCTTGGTGAAGACGAAAGGGGACGAGCTAAACAGGACCAAAACAAAACAAAACAAGGGGTGCGGTTTAATGAGAAAAACCGTGCCCCACTGATTATTAAAAAAATTAATTAATTTTAAAAATCAGATTTTATGCAATTAAAACAAGAGCCTGGAGCTCTGATACCACTGTTGGAATATAGAGGCACGTAAAACACGTAATCACATGCGCAGCAAAAATAATAGTTCACCAACAACGAACAATTAATTGCATACAGATTACAATAATCATAACGAGAAATCTTACAGTAGGTTGAGCGCAGATTTCTCTACTATGGTATTCACGTAATCCCCGATTATAAACTTGTACGGATTTGCCAGCGTTGAATCCCGAGACAGATTTGCTAGGAAAATCCAAACTCTAGATCTTATGGAGAAAATATGAAGTAACGTTGTTTGTGAATTCCCTAGAGCTTGTATATAATAGGGAAGCCCAGCTTAAACCCTAAGCTAGCCCAATTAGGGAAATAAAATCCCTAATCTTGAATTAAATTAATTCCTTTTAATTTAATTCCCTAAATGTAAATCTCTACGAATTTAAATGTCTTATATGAAAATCTCTACGATTTATTTCCATATGCATTAAATCCTACAATTATATTCCAAATATAATTATTGGGAATTCTTATTTAATTAAATCCAATTTAATTAAATATTAAATATTAATAATAATTAATTCCAAATTAATCTATTATTAATTACTTCTCCATAAATTAAATATTAAATCCAATTTAACATTTAATCAACCAACTATAATCCATAAAAGGGAACTACTTGTTGTGTGACCCATAGGCCCTCATATATCGAGCGATTAGTCAAACTAACGGTCTTAATTGAACCCTAGTCAATAAATAAGACATTCTCAATATATGAGGTACGTTGCGAGAAACATGCAACTACCTGTAACTGAAACGTGGGCAATTGCGATTTCCTCCTTTCATTCACGAATACTCGATTAGTCTTGAACATGATGAAGTGTCTATTCAAATAACTTAATCAATTTATCTCAAATCACTAATTGATCATTATTGTCACACTTAGTCACAAAGTCTAAGTTGACGTGCGTTGGTCAATAACTTCGATCCAATTATGATGAGAAGATGAGTATTCTCTCTAAATCCACTTTGAGGAATGAATCATTTCTTGACTCAACTACCACGCACATGCACTTCATGATGAACCCAATACAAGCCGTATCTACCCATGGAAGGGTGCAAGCATTGGTCATGGTGAAAGTTCATCACTCCATACATGTCGTGTGTATTGACCTCAAGTCAAATGAGTATCGCATCGCTCCTACTAACCGAAACACCCGTAGACACATATAGTGGAACTACATCAAACGGTTTCTCGGATGGGTATACCAATACCCTCTAAGGTATTTGTGCATCCATCATGAGATACCTAGTATCTCGTAGTAAGTGAGATGTTACTACACTCTCTAAGAGTATGATGCAGATCGCACACCAATCTCCATTGCATCATCAATATCCCTTTCTTGATGATCCTCGATTGGGGCTATTTAAGAATCATGCTTAAGTCATCTGTGTTCTCACTCACTCAATGACAGCAGTGACTCAAGGGAACACATATAAGAATAAATGCAAACAATCAAACATAATATTCTAATTAGTGTAACGTCATACATTTAATATTAAACAAATAATAATATTAAACTAATACTGAATATTATCTAAGTATTATGTCCTTACAAAGGATTGTCTCTAGGACACTAACACTAACACAGGCAACATACCGAAGAATCAGAGGACCTAAAGATCAGATGACCACCATGTGACAAGACTCAGAAGACCAGAAGACCTACATCAAAAGAAGTGAAGAAGAGTCTGTAAGTTGTGCTAAGACAACCTGCATCGGAAGACTCAATCAGGTAAACTGATCAGTCTGGACTGATCAGGTCAGCTCAAATCAGGTGACAACCGGAAGTTCACCAAGTCATACAAGTTCATCAGACACGAAGAATGTCAACCTAAGTTGGTAAATCAAACACTGAATAAGTGCAATTGATAACCAATGAGAGCAAGACACGTATGTACGGAGCTGACATTGTAGGACGAGGTGCTTCAGAGTTAAACGGCTAGTTCGATTTTGTGCCTATAAATATGGGATCAACTTTCATAGTAAGGTTACGGAAATAATCCACAAGCTCAAGCAAAGCTACATTTCCGCACCAAGAACACAAGATTAAGCAAATATTCTAAGTGTTCATCCCATGAGTTCTTATCATAGAATTCTTATCCTCTAGCTTTAGGCTATTCATATACTAGGATAGAATTCCAGTTGGAACAAAACAAATCTTATACCCAAACCAAAGTTAGGATAAGTTTGTTTAGCAAGATTTCTGACTAGGGTTTCTAGTTCTGATTTCTGGGATTGGTTGAGTGAGAACTCTTGAAACATCTGTTGTACTGTGTTGGACTAACACATTAATCTAAGTCCAGTTGGTTAGTTGGTGCCCCTGCTGATAGGGAAGGTTGGAAGTAGGACAAGTTGTCCGAACCACTATAAAAATCAGGTGTGCATTATCTGTTTACCTGCTTTAAACTTTGCACACTACCTGCTTAAGATTTGCATGCATATTCTAAGTCTGGATCAGGTTTGCACCACCAAGCAACTGATCTGATCAGTTTGACCCTTTGTCATCTGACTCAAAACAGATAACTTAGAATTTTGATTTAACAAACTGGTTTTTCACATGTGTAAAACTTAGCTTCCGCACATCAGTTAAACTGATAGACACCGAACTGATCTGCCCTCAGGCGATCAGTAAGTTGGATATTAGTCCAAACTGATTCACCCGCACTCTGATCAGGTAACTTGCTCTTCACACCTGATCTCACGCAAAAGTTTTTAGAAGTCTATTCACCCCTCCCCTCTAGACTTCTGCCCTCACGGAAACCCGTTCGGGACCTACAAAAACTCTCGCAAGTGTACCTTTAATTTTTGAATCCACCGTACTGTGCTTGCTTCCTCAGTACCTCTTCCAACATCCTAACTTAGTCCAGTAAAATTTCTTAATCCATAAGCTCCAATCCTTCTTGAGAGCATCCCAACGATTTTTAAGTTGCACTCTTTGTATAATCCCGGTTGGTAGATACCTTAAATTTCTTCCTAATTTCCAACCAGTGCTATTGAAATGACTACTATGCTTATTTCCAGCCTGAACCTCCTCCACACATATTCTAATAAATGCTTCTATAGCACTATGATCCCAACTTGCCTTTGCATTAGACTCTGTAACGGGAATAGACCCCTTACTACTTTCAGGGCTTTGAGATGGTTAAAATAGTGATTGTGATTGCATTTGAGAGTTAATTTAAGTTCTTGACCATGGCATTTGTGATCCCATAACTACATAAATATAACTCAATTATGCAACTAGCAATGTAACTAAAAAAGAATAGTCAGCCATATATATTTGATGGCTCCCAACAAGTGGCAAGTAATTGTCACAGTAAGAAAATAATTTGTTATTTATAAACATAAAAAATCCAGAAATATAAGCAAACAATCAATATTCCTTATTCTATCATGATATGAGTAGTTCAAATATCCCTTATTCTCTTTTATGAAAATACTTTATGGAGGCTCAAATCTTAAAAAAAGAAAAAGGTTCATTAATATGCCCATCTATATTAGTGTAAATGTCATCCAGTGTAATACATGTGCAGCGAAAATAAACAGTTCACCAACAACGAACAATTAATTGCATAAAAGATTATAATAATCATAACGAGAAATCTTACAGTAACTCGAGAGCAGATTTCTCAATTATGGTATCCACGTAATCCCCAATCACGAACTTGCACAGATTTACCAGCGTTGAATCCCGAGACGAGTTTGCTAGGAAAATTCTAACTCTAGATCTTATGAAGAGAATAATGAATTAATGTTATTTGTGAATTCTCAATAGCTCTATATATAGGGAGAGACCCAACTTAAATCTTAAGATAAACTAATTAGGAAATAAATTCCCTAATCTTGTAAATTAAATCCCATTGATTTAATTCCCATATATAAAATATCTACGGATTTAATACCCATGTATATCAAATATCTACGAATTTGATTCCATATATATTAAATCATATAATAATATTTCATATATTATTATTGAGAATCCTATTTAATTAAATCCAATTTAATTAAACATTAATAATAATTAATTCTAAATTAAGCTATTATTAATTAATTATCCATAAATTAAATATCAAATCCAATTTAACATTTAATCAACCAATTATAATCTGTAAAAGGGAAAAACTTGTTGTGTGACCCATAGGCCCTCATATATCTAGTGATTAGTCAAACCAACGGTCATAATTGAACCCTAGACAATAAATCAGACATTCTCAATATATGAGGTACGTTGCGAGAAACATGCAACTACCTGTAACTGAAACATGGGCTATTACGATTTACTCCTTTCATTCGCGAATACTCGATTAAGTCTTGAACATGATGAAGTGTATATTCAAATAACTTAATCATATTATCTCTAATCACTAATTGATCATGTATGTCACACTTAGCCACAAAGTCTAAGTTGGCGTGCATCGACCGATGACTTAGATCCAATTATGATGAGAAGACGAGTATTCTCTCTAAATCCACATTGAGGAATGAATCTTATTCTTCGTTCAACTACCACGCACATGCATTTCGTGATGAACCAAATCCAAGCCATATCTACCCTTGGAAGGGTGCAAGCGTCAGTCATGGTCAAAGTTCATTACTCCACACGTGTCGTGCATATTGAACTCAAGTCAAAGGAGTATCACATCACTCCCACTAACCGAGACACCCGTAGACACATATTGTGGAATCACATCAAACGGTTTCTCGGATGGGTATACCAATACCCTCTAAGGTGTCTGTGTATCCATCATGAGATAACTAGTATCTCGTAGTAAGTGAAATCTTACTACACTCTCTAAGAGTGTGATGCAGATCGCACACCAATCTCAATTGCATCATCAATATTCCATTCTTGATGATCCTTGATCGGGGCCATTTGAGAATCATGCTTAAGTCATCTGAGTTCTTAAAACCTCAATGACAGCAATGACTCATGGGAGCACTTGCATGAATAAATGCAAACAATCAAACATAATATTCAAACAAGTGTATTGCCATACATTATATTAAATGAACTATAATATTAAATCAAACTGAATATCATCGAGTATTATGTTCTTACAATAGATTGTCTTTAGGACACTAACACTAACAATATATACTATACATACATGAATGAGTAGAAGAATTCTTTCACAATCTTATCATACATATAATAAATATCAAATTATAAATATATGTAATTATAGCCTTAACATCCTTAGGAAAATCTTCATAATTTGACTCGTACCATTTTCTAGTGGTGTAACTGCTACCAATCAAGTAAAATGTCATCCCGGTGGTAAACAAGAAGGCATAGAGTGTTTGAGAAATGCAAGAAATTCCCCAAAATTCACCATTATTTCTCAGTTTAGAGAGAAGGTAATGGTTATAGAAATTGCCACCAATAAACTGTACGCCCAACAACTTATACAAATGCACGTCCAATACGGATGGAAATCCTTCCAAAAGCTTGTGATTAACATGCAATATGATAAAAGAATTAAGACTAATCCTTCAATAAAAGAAGCATCTCTCGTTCTTCAAAGACAAGAGAGAAACAAATATGAAAAGGAATTCCATATAGATAGAAAAATTATTGTGGCTTTCTCTGTATTTACTGTGCTTCACTATCTCCCGTTTTTCAGAAGTCGTTCTTCAGTGATGGCTTTCTCTATGTTTACTCATAGCGGACGAATTGGGTGTGAATTAAGGTTCAAAAATTTTGCAGAGTTTACTCAATTTTTTTTAATATAAATGATGGGTACATTTGAAATATTACAAATAAAGTGAAGACAAAATAGTAATAATACTAAATAAAATAATAAGAGTTAGATATAAGCAGAAAAAAGTTGATGAGTTGCTGCTTTGAGAAAAAACGTTTTTAAGTGCTTTTAATAATTGGGTAGTAGAGTTTCAAAACACTTTATAAGTGAACTTTAATTTGCAAACACTCACGTAACATAATTGCCCAAATTTGAGATATGTATGGCAATTTTAATAATTCTTATACTTCGAATGAGGTGTCGAAGATTTGTATAACAATTATACAGGTGTCTTGAATCACGAGTTGTTTTTATATATGCGTTGAATGACTCCCTCACGGAAAAAACTTGAGTTACTCTTTTTAATAACAAAACTAGCAGCACAAATTTGACGCTCTCAATAAAAAAACAGCAATAAGTCGATATTATGTTACTGCAATGGGGAAGTCACACTTTATTTACAACAGTTTTTGAATTTAAAATGCATTATTGACCACAAACGGCTAGTTGTTATTTGTTAGTTTCCATAATGAGCAGACACTCGGCTCGCTGTGTTTTAAATACCGTCTTCACATATTCCCCCCGAAATACTAATTCGAATTACAATTTCAAATTCCTAGAAATATAACCTGTATTTCCCTTTTCTAGAAAATAAATCAATTCTCAATCAACATGGATTTTGAGGAGGGCTTTGGTCCCGGCTTACCCCCTGCGCTGGTCTCTCTCAGCCCATTCGTTTCACCATCCCCGCGGCGGCTATCGAGCTGTTTCAGGCGGCCGAATGAGCCGGTGAGATCGAAAAAGCAGCTGGCTTGGGTGACTCTCCAGGGCCGGCTTGTTGGAGCTGAGGAGGCCACCTCGGCTAAGACTGTCGGCGTATTCGGCGCGGAGGAGGCGGTGGCTTGGGAGCTCTTTACCCCCATTCAGCGGGTTTTGACGGTCGGTGTAGTGGCCGCGGCGGCCGCCAACTCAAATAAGAACAGAGAGATTTTGAAACTGCAAAAATCTGTTGATTTAAGGGTTAGTATGGAAATTTAATTATATTTCAACTGGCTTTTGAGTTTATTAATTGAACTGGAGTTTGTTTAATTTTTTTAATTGTGTGCTGATATTTACTTGTTTAAATGACTGGATTGGTTTATTTTTTTATTATTTCAGTCGTTTTCCATTTTTCATTTTGAACGATGGATCAATCCTGTTCTAATTAAAGGATTTTCATGTCTTTTGCAGTATATACATGTTGTAGCCTACCTAAATTATTTGGGAATAAAAGTTCTGTTTGTTTGTTTTCTTTAGGCAGTTTCTATGTTGTAGTTTTACTCTGTTTTATCTACCAATGGTGATGTTTTTTTGGGTTTTAAAAACCAGAATTTTGATTTTGAAATTTAAAACTGATTCTAGTTCGGAACTTTGAAAATCGATTTAAAAAAACTACCATTACCACACTGTAAACCTACTATAAAACTACTGAAAAACCCAAAAAAATAAAAATAAAAATCAGTCACCTTATGGTTTGTCATTAATCCACACTCCCGTAAATCTCAAAAACCGATTTTTAGAACTCATTTAAAACACAAAACAAAAATCACCGGTTGAAGTCAGCATATGAGAAGAGTGGAAGTGTTACAGGCCCTTCAAACCTGACTACATATATATATATATATATATATATATATTTTTTTTTTGTTCTAGATTTCCTTAAACCAATTATTGTTTTGGAACATGCCATAAACTGTCTTTTATACTAAAGAATGTGTAGTGTATGTCTTTCCCTTCTGAGTTTGGATCTTAATCTTAAATTTGATAAGACTTTGTCTAATTAGTTTCTTAAACGTATTGTTTAATTAGGATCAAGTGTTGTCAAACATGCAAAAGAAGCTAGACATTCTATGTGAGCAGGCGAATCATTTCAAGAATCAGCCTGAAGTGATTCTAACTACTGTGGAAAGTGATTCTCAGTCATGCCATCATACTCTACCACCAAATGGTTTTTTGGTAAGTTGTTATGTTAACAGCTTTACTTCTTCTATCTAATCTTATAAAACAATGCAGCCTATACTAAATGATGTTATTTGCTTTCATTTTTAAGACACCAAGTAAAGGATTAGATGGAGATGATTTGTTCAAGTATAAATTGCCAGTTTCGAATGAGACGGAGCCAGAAGTGCGCCGCATGTCCGATTTTGTCAGATTGGGCTCCTAGTGTTGCTTCTTCTGTTGATATCCAGGTTAATACTTCACTGTTTTAGTTATGTCTTACATCATTGAGTCTAAATAGCAGCAACTCTAAAACCACTGTTCTTGCTAGGGGTGAGCACTATTCGGTAAAAACCGAAAAATCGAGCCAAACAGAAATAAAATTTTGGTTCGGTTAATTTGTTATTCGGTTCGATTCAGTTTTTAATTTTATATTTTTTTGTTTCAGTTTCGGATTCGGTTTTAAGGTAAAATTACCGAAAACCGAAATAATACATTCTATATATATAATCATAATTCTAGTTCATTATTCATTTTCTAACCTAAATATTAAACTATATACACATTATATATGGATTATTAATTTGTGTAATAGCGTAGTATCATTGAGTCTTGTATTGTGTTATTTAATTTTCGAATTTTTACTGTAAGAAATGAAAATGAACCTTTAAAAATGGTTTAATAATGTCGAATTATTTCTGTTTTTTTGGTTTTTACCGAAATTGAACCGAACAATTTGGTTCGGTTTAAGATCTGTTATAGCGTAAAATGATTCGCTTTTGGTTTATTATGGTAAATATTTTGGTTATTTAGTTTTGTTATTTCGGTTCGGTTCATATCCGAATAACCGAATGGTCACCTCTAGTTCTTGCTGTGGAGCTATTCATTGTTTATGCTGCATCTTACTTCTGAGTTCACCTACAATTGGAAGTTGTCCCTCTTTACTTTCGAAACAAACCCTTTCACTTCTAGACTCATGCATAGGGATGTTTCAAATCAAATCGAGCCGATCTTTAGAGAGTTTTAGTTTGGTTTGTTTTTTATTGAGTCAAGTTTGAGTGTAATTATTGTATATCTCATGAGTTTTGTCGAGCTTATTCGAACCTTAATGAGCTAATAATATCAATCTTATATTAAATTATTTACCAATTAATTACAAAAATAAAATTATGTATATTTCTATATATCATGTATATCAACTTAATTCTATAATTAATTTAATTAAATAATCTTAATTGCATATTTTTTTATCATAAATATTAAGTGTGAAAAATATAAATAAAATCAAACTATTCATTATAATTTGTAAGAGCTAGCTTACGAGCTTAGTGACAAGCATTAAACCGATAATTTTGGACTATAATTCTTTATGCAGTTAGACACTTTTGCATATGAACATGATATCAACACACTGCGAAGGGAATGTGAGCAGAAGCATTTGACCATCATGGAATTGTCTACTTCTCTTAACACATCTGAAGTTTTGGGTTCAAAGGTAACATTTTTCACTCTAAAATTCATTTTCAGGTTTGAAATATTATGTATTATTGGGTAGGTTTCTGAAGTATAGGTTTTTTTTTTTTAAGAATTCCTTCAACCATCAAATAATTTAATGTCCAGCGCCTAAAGTACGGAATCTTTATTTAAGATATAGTCCTTAAAGTATTAATAGGTCTTACATCCAAGTCTCTAGCTCTGTGACATAGATGGAAGTAGAAGGAAATTGTCACCTTAATCTATTGTTATTAATAGTTTAATGACAAATTTGACTTATCATGCCATATGTGTCAAAGTTTAATTGAAAAGTTGACAGGTAAGATACATTTTTTTATCAAATTTCATCACTTAGGGCCTGAACATTATATTTTTCTACTTTTGGTACTCTTTAAATAAAATGTATTCTAGAACGTGTCGAATTAAAACTTAATATTTTAAAAACATAATGTATTTTATGTTTTTTACTAATTTAGATGGGTTGTGATGATATATCTTCTGTTTCTCTTCATTACTCTCTTGCAATTTCCAGAGAATCGCAGAATTGGAAGATATCATCCGCAGGAAGAATATGATTATCAACAAGTTTCGAAAGGACATAATACTTCTTGAACAAAAGGTAAGGATCCATGTCATATGTCTGCATATTATTACTCCTATCTCTTGGGGGGCGTTTGGTTCACGGGACTGAATTGATTAGGTATGATAGAATTGAGTGGGATTGAGTCAGATTGAATTAATTGGACTTGATTGTTTGAGTCTAGATATGCAATTGGATTGTAGGTTTGGAATAAGGGATTATATGGGATACCTATTGAAATGTCATAAGAACCTTTTAAATTGAATTGAAACAATCACTTCATTATTGTGAATCTATTCAAACAATAGAAGGACAATAATGTAATTTTGCATTTGGGATATGTTCTATCCTATCTTTCACATGGGATTATCATATCTCTCCATGGAGGGATTTAATACATTTTGTAACCAGACTTGAAGTATATCATTGGTCCTCATCCTACAAACCAAACGGTAAATTAGTTGGGATTAAAATCATAATCCTAACTTATCCCGCGAACCAAACGGGGCATAAGGGTAATGCAAAGAAAATGGTTACAAAATTGCACGTTGTGAACCTAATCTTTATCTCATGTTTCTTGTAATATGTGAGTAGGTGGCGAACCTAACGAGACTCAGGCGATCCTCATTCCCAACAACAATTTCAAATATGAATCATTTTCCGAAAATGGCCGATAACTTAATTTACGACATGGACTCGACCACTGACCCTTCAGCATCTGAATCCGATAGGTCGTCTCGGAACCCAAGACAAACCAAGGCTGTTCAGATAAGTGAAAGAGCTTCAAAAGGTGTCCAAAATTGTAGTCCAGAAGCTAAGAGATCTACTTTGACTGAGAAGAATGTGGCAAGGGTTCCTCTACATGAGAACTCATATAACCAGGCATCTAATTCTGTTTCGACTTCTATAGTAAAGCATGCAACATATTCTGGTGGAGAAAATAGAAGTAGGAGACGACCTTCTCTCAAGTCCAAGGACGTAGCTTCGCATAAAACATGGGTTTAATGTCTATTTAAGTTTGAATGTACATGGTAATAAACCATTACTGAATTTGAATTTTGTATAAGGAGCACATGTAAATCCCCGTTTTTTTCGACACATGTCGATTATTAGAAAATCAAATGGCTTTTAGTGCAAAACATATTAGAACATAATTAAAATTGGACATAGTTTTTTTTTTTTTTGAATGAATTGCAAAACATATATTGCTATATTGTCTCTATGTGAGATGCGAGATAATAAATTTATTTCAATAAATTTAAACAAAAAGTTGTTATTTGAGTTAATGGTCAATATTTGTTCAATGTAACATTGTTTTACATAAAAAATTATCTGAGTAGCTTGATGTAAAATATTAGTATAGTGTGATTGAACGATTCAAGATCCTGATGAGTGGGCTAGAAGAAAAAAATATTATACTTTATTCATCCTAATTATATAGGCTTTTTTTTTTTATGAAGTAATTTTTCTTAATTTATTTACAAATATAGCTATGCTTTAATTATGTTATAAAGCTTATTATGTAGAGTTAAAACTAATTTTTTTTCTTATTTATTTTGCATTCTAAAAAAGAATTCTTAATTTTTATGGAAAATTCAATCAGCCTATATAATCGAGGGTTGGTCAGGTGTCCATCTAGCTTATACTTATGACGACTATTATACCCCGCATTCACTACAAAAAAGATGGATTTTAACGATGGATAGCGACGGTTTTGGCAAGGGAAAAAAATATGTCGTTGAATTAAGCGTCGCTAATCGTAGCGATAGTTTTTTGGTGACCGTCGCTAAGTAACGAAGGTTTTAGCAAGAGATTTAGCGACTGTTTTTTTTAAATTTATTTTTAGAAAAACTTTTTTTAGTTATATACGTCGCTAAAACCGTCGCGAAAATTGTCTCTAAAACTGTCGCTAAATTCGTCGTTAAATCGTGAATTTACGAAAAAAATTAGCTCACGGTAGTTTGAACCCTGGCCCAGGGGGCACCTGGTTGGGCACCGAATCACCCGAGCCACCAACCATCTCAAATACAATCACCAACCATTTCATATGTAAGCCACCAAACCTCTGAATTGAATGAGACAAATTTTCTCTCACAAGGGGGACCGAACACGGGACCTATGGGGCAAATTTCGCTCACAAGGGGGAACGAACACGGGACCTATGGTGCCTAAGTGGGGATCAATCCGCTCGGGCACTTCCTTTCTTGCGTTTACTTACTGAAATTAATTCTATATGTCCTAAAAATCCTTTTCTTCAATTTTTTTTAAATCCTTTATTTCAATTATCCAATTTAATGATTTAACCACATTTTAATATAATAATTATAATTTTTATTTATTTATAAATTTAAATCAAATTGAATTATATTAAAATTATATTTGTTTATCTATTTTTAATTCATTTTTTTACACTTTTTTAATTTTAGTTTTATTTGTTTAATTTAACTATGTAATAATCTTTAAAATAAATATTATATATAACATTTACTTTATAAATTATAAATAAATGATTATATTCTTTTAAAATTGTATTTGTCCTAAAAATTCATTTTTTAAAAAGTAAATACTACTTTCTTTATAAAAAAAAGTACTACTATACACTTAAACAAGTACTACTTTCTATTTAAACAAGTAATAATTTCTATATAAACAAATAATACTTTCTATTTAAATAAGTACTAATTTTCATTTAAACAAATAATACTTTTTATTTAAACAAATAAGACTTTCTATTTAAACAAGTAATACTTTTAATTTAAATAAGTAATACTTTTCATTTAACCAAGTCCTACTTTTTTATTTAAACAAGTACTACTTTTCTATTTAAACAAGTAATACGTTTCTATTTAAACAAATACTACTTTTCATTTAAACAAGTACAATACTACTTTTCATTTAAACACTACTTTTTTATTTAAACAAGTAATACTTTTCTATTTAAACAAGTAATACTTTTCATTTAAACAAGTACTACTTTTGTATTTAAACAAGTAATACTTGTAGGTCCCGAACGGGTTTTGTGAGGGCAGAAGTCTAGAGGGGAGGGGTGAATAGACTTCTGAAAACTTTTGTGCAAATCAGGTGTGAGGGCGATTAACTTTGATCAGAGTGTGAGTGAATCGGTTTTGGGTCGATAATCAACTTCTTGATCGCTCAAGGCGAGATCGATTCGAGAACTATCGGTTTAAGCGATGTAAAGCGGAAGCTTAAGTTTTACCCGTGTGAAAAACCGGTTTTGATAAATCGATTCCAAAGTTAATCTTTTAATCGGTTGATTTGAAGTGTCAGGTTTGATCAGATCAGAAGCTTGGTGCTAACTGATCTCAACTTGGAATAAGTATGCGCTTTAAAGGTTGTGTGCGATTGTGTGTCGGTTAATCAAAGCGGTAAAGGCACACAAGATTTATAGTGGTTCGGACAAACCCGCCCCTACGCCCTCTCTTCCCTATCACAAGGGCACCTACTTAACCAATGGACTTTGTTTTATGTGTAAGTCCAACACAAGACACCAACTAGATGTTTAAGGAGTTCACACTCAATCGATCCCGAGAGATCGAGAACTAGAAACCCTAGTCTCGAAATCTTGCTAAACAACTTAACCTAACTTGGGGGTTTGGGTAAGATTGTTTTGGTTCCAACTATGAAATCTTTTCTTGAGTATAAGCGACCCTAATGACTAGATGAAAAGATTTCTATGCTAAGAACTTTATGGGATGAACACTTAATGAAAATTAATCTTCTTGTTCGTGTTCTTGTGCGGAAATCGATATTAGCTTGAGCTTCTTGATTGTTCGGCGTTTAGTTATTTCACTCGAAGTGTGATCCCATATTTATAGACCTTGAAATCAAAGAGCCGTTGGAGAGCAATTTGAATTTCAGGCTATATTTGGTAGACTTGCAGGCTTGATGTGACGAGCTTCAGGAACGGCATGGCCAAAAGCGTGAATTTGTACTTTGTAGCCGTTACAGAAAGGTAGCATCAAATCCCAAGAATTGCCGGCTCCGATCATACGTGTCTTGTTCTTATTGGATAGCAGACTCACTTTTCAGTGTTGTTCTTCCAACTACGCTTGACATTCTTCTTGTTCAGATCATAGACGTATGATTAGGTGAAACATCAGATTTCACTGGTGGTGACTGATCGATCTGGAATCGATCGATCTACTGATAGAGTCTTCGGTGTCGGTTGACTTAGCTTCAACTAGCGGACTTTACCGATGTAGGTCTTCCGTCCGATCTTCTGGAAGTCATCTGATCTTCAAGTATACTGAGTTTGAGCTTTATGACTTCAGCTGAGATATCTGACTAGATCAGATCGATCTGATCTTCTGTTCTTTTCTAGCATTCTGGCCTGTCGGATATCAGCTGTCCTTTGAGTCTTCAGATCTGACCTATACATATTGAGTTTCCCCCTCAATATGTGACCTATCTATTTCATCAGTTGTTCTATACAATCATTATCAACTGGTCTCCTATAGCAGGTAATATAAACATCAGTCAGCTAACAGGTCTGATTGGTCCTATTACATGTGTTTTTTGGAACTTTCATCAAAAATATAAATTTCCCAACAATTTCCCCCTTTTTGATGAAACCAAAACACTTTGAGAAACCAAATACAGTTGATAAAAAATAGAACAGTTAAGAGCATATAATCAGAAGACAATGAGACTTTGTCTTAGGATCAGAAAATAAACTTTTCTTATTAAAAGATGTTGATTACATGTTACATCAGAAAAGTTTGAAAATAAGAACAGCTGATCCTGAGTAGTCTTCTGATTCTTCACTCTTTAGGCTTGTATCCTTCTGGCATCTCTCTTTGATCTTGAGGTACGTTGAAAATCTGATAAAGTTTCCATTTGACATCATCAGTCTGCTGAGGATCAGTTATGTGCGTTCTGTGCAGGATGTCAAAATAGAATCTTTGAAATGCGAGTCTGTCAAATGAGCCATCTGCCTTCTTCGAGTATTCCAACAAATCATACTCTTGGTGAGTTATTTTTACATTGATAAGCTTGGCCTCATTTTCCAGATACTTCAGAAAATCCGGGTATTTATTTTCTAACCAGTTGAGGAATTCTTCATCAGGAGATTCTTCTTGTGGAACAAGATTAAGAACAAAGGCATCCAGAAGCCATTCACTCCTGATCTTATTCCATTCCTCAAATTTCTTAGCATGCGCAACAGTTTTTTGGATGATCTCATCAACTCTTGCTGGCAGCTTAGGTTCTGGTACGGATTTTCCAGCCCTTCCTTTCTTTGCTCTCTATTTGAATCTCTTCTTCAGATTTTCTGCCTCTGCCATTTTTTCTGCCCTTCTTTCTTCTTGGCTTTTTCGGGCTTCTTCAGCTATCTGTTCTTTGGACATCTTTTCAGTAGTCCGAGTTTGTGATGTCCTCAAGACTGTTATGTCGGGTTGGTTTCTCATTCTGTCCTTCCCCCTTTTTGGTTTGATCAAAAAGAGTATTGAGGTGGGAGGTCAGAGAACCAAAGTTGAGTGCGATCGCCCTGTTGAGATCTGCAACAGATATGCCTTGAGTTTGAGCAGTTAGATTTTGAATCTTCGATATCAGCTCAGTCTTGACAGATTCCATGGCAAGAGAGAGTGTTTATGTCGGTTTGTCAAGTTTCTCTTTGTCAATCCTAGCTTGTCGATTGAGCATCGGAAAAAAAACTTGTTGTTGTTCCACCCGAGTCGATTTGGAATCAACGGTCTTTATCGATTCTCATTGACGCGATGGGACCTGATTTGGGAGAACCGATCTTTGATTGCCCTAACGGGAAATAGCCAATTCCCTTTGATCTGTTATTTCTTTGATGGCAATCTGCCTTTGATCAGCTATCAGTCCCTCAACTTCTTCTTTCAGGAGATCTTTGATACAAGATTTGATCTCCTGAAGTTGATCAGTAGTGACGTGTGATGTTGGAATGTTGGGTGTCACTTGATCTGATTTAGTTGTTTGTGCCTCCAGTGGTTGGTCATGAACTGCAGCACCAGTTCCACTATCATCGGCAGCTCCTGCATCCTTCATGATGACATCGCCCGGGGAGCTTTGTCGGTAGATCTCGATTCGTCCTGATCCGGCAACCATATCTTCCTGTGGATCAGAGCTTTGACAGGTTTAGCAGTTATCAGCTCAGCTGGTGATCCCACTTTAGCAGATTTCCTCATGTCGAAATCGAAGTCTGTAAACTCATCCGCACCGCCCATCTGTTCAATAATTATTATAAAGTCTGAGAAGCTTTTTAATCGAAGATCTCTCCAGGTGAGGATCTCCATAAATTCCTCTCTTAAGGCAGGATGGGCGACCCGATTACGGATACAACTCATCAATTTCTCTTTCGATTCGCATTACGATCAATTTCCCGTTATGATCTTTGTTGATCGGACTCGGGGAATTTTTGTCGATTCGGTTTGATGAGATGTGGAAGGTTAAGTTTGTGCTTGAGTAGGCGGAAGTTGGCTGATCGGTTCGACTGCGGGGGTTCGCTTTGAAGAAGCGATTTATACGGTTCCACATCGGGTAAAGCTTTTACGGGTTCATGATCTCGATTCGAGTTTAGCGGGCAGGTGGAAGAATAGGAGAGACATGCTCGGACCATTAGTCCGAGTGGTGAATCATTTCGAGCTTGAGGAGAAGGAGATCGATCGGCTTGTGCTTCTTCCTCGAATGATCTGGAGAGCTCTCGGTTTGAGAAGCTTTGCCCGTCGATTTTTCACGATTTTTTGTGTTTACAACGGTGATCTGGCGCTCTTTCTTCATCTGACTCATCTTCAAGCATCAGAGTCATGGAGGCTTGCTTCGCCTTCTTCGGCCTCTTCTCCTGGGCCTTCACCAGTTTTCTTTTCTTCTTCTGGGGGGCAACTGGTGTAGACGAAGTTGCTTCCTTGCTTTTTCCTTTCTTTGACTTTGGAGGGTTGGCGCGATATCATCGTCGGTGGCCTAAAGATGGTCAAGTGGGCTGTTAGAAAAGCCTTATAGGACTTCGGTCAATCATTTCCCATTCGGCATTAGGCAGTTTATCTTTCATAATAACTGCAACCTTGTTGAGATTGCTGATTTTTCTCTTCAGATATACCTGCCTCAGTTCATTGACTCCAAATTTCACATGTTCTTGGAGCAGAATGGCCTTCAGGAACCCGTGCCAATTGATGTTCTTGGCTTCATCGATTATTGCGACCATCTTTGTACATTTTGAGCGGATGTAAGAGCATCGGGGTGAATGCAATCCCCATAATTGTTTTTTGACAATATGTCAAACAACAATCGGTATTTCCTCTTGAGCATTGGCGACAAATCGACGTATGATGTTTGTCGGCCTCTCAAAAGCTCTTTCTCGATCGGCTCATCATCGTTCTCCCAGAATGAGCAAAGAGATCCGTCCTTTTGGTAGGTTGAAGCAGACGGGTTATATCATCATTCATCACCGATTTCTTCTCGTTGATCGTCGAGAGCGGTTCATTTTAACATCCGTATCCACTCTTAAATTCCTTAGGAATTTAATGCTTCATATCGCATCATCGATTGGATTGCGTTGGCGGTATAAAATTTCTCAAGGCCCTTTTTAGAATTTGCTCGACCTCCATGGATTAGGATCTGAGTGATATTGAACTGCATTTAACTTATCATCCACAATCTTTGTTGCCAGTTCCGCATAATTGCACATTATCTTTCCCATTCCGTGGGTGGCCATCTACAAAGGGATGAACCCGATTAAAGTTGTGCATATATATATAAGAACATCACATATGCGGAAACCAGGAAACAATAAAGCATAACACATGATAAAAACATTTAAGATCAATGGATTTTAAAAAGAATACATCAAATAAACATAAATTACCAGATTCTGTTTTTCGGAAAGATGATTTTGAAACTTAGGAAGAACACTTTGAATCTGAGAGAAGTAATCTGGAGTTTTCAGAGAATAAATCGCAAGTTTGTGAAATGGAAAACTCTGGTATGTTTTTGATGATCTTTATAAAGACGAGGAGGGAAAAAGAAGACAAGATTTGGAAGATCAACCGTTTGAAAAGATTAGACGCTCCAGATTAAGCGGTTTTGATCGTAGGGTCAGGAAAAGCACGTACTAAAACCTTTTGGATTTAAAAGCACATTTAGTAGCAGTTAATACATGTTCCCCACGTCCGCATTAAATGATTTGCAGGGAATACGTCACAAGGATAGTGGGTACAGTAAGGCAAATAATATCAGATAAGATCCGATAAATAAGCAAAGAACAAGAGAAAAGAAAAGCGTATCTGGTTGACTGATATTGTAATCAGTCAATACCACTTGTCCATGTTGATTTCACTTGTTGATCTTAGTATTCTGCCTAAGCCTTAAAATTTCCCAACTGATCCTTTTAACTGATCTTCTTCACTTGCATCTGATCCTCCTTGATCAGTTGAAGTTCCCCCTTCAACTGATATTTCTGTTTTTCCCATAGACTGATGTATCTGATTTGTTGGAGTTTCATGCTCAGTTGATCTTCCTCATCTGATCAGCTTTGTATGTAATCAGATTTTAGTTGACTTAATCTGATTCTTCTCAGATCAAGCCAATTCTTGGGATAAGTGTTACCGCCAAAACTTAGTCTAGAGTAGTAGCTTCTATTACCTAAGTTGGCGCGATTTGACATGCGTAATTATCGTCTGAATCTCTCGATATGTCAATCCGCCGTAAATCTCTCCAATTATCGGTCGGCGTGATTTCTACATTTGTCCTTTTGGTCTTGATTTCTCTAAGAGGTTTTGAGAATTCGTATTTGCATTTGCACCCTTGCTTGGTCTCTATAAATTGGACCAATTGTTTTACACAACATAACCCATTCACCATACTTATCTTCTTTGTAGAATCATGTATCCTGGTGAACCCTTATTTCCGGTGAAACTTCCGGCAAACACTTTTACCCCTTTTTCAATGATTTCAGCTTCTCAAATCATCCCTGTGTGTCCCTTATCACTGTCTTCGTCGTCATCAAAGATTTCACATACAATCGTTGCTAAGCTTCTCTACCACCGAGGTGGCGGTTCTGCTATCGCAACTGAGAAGACACTTCTCCTAACCGTATGCACCTTGTGTGTCTATCGAGATGACGTAACCGTGATCAACAGGACTCGATCGAAAATGAACATGAGTTTGATGCGGTGCAGATCGACAACAACGGTGATGCCCGTATATCAACTCACCATTTAACAGCTGGAGAGCCCACTGACTCTTTCTTAGGGCTCCTGGCTTAAAAATCCTATCAAGGCCGCTGTCGCTCCACTGGTTTTAGCTTCAGCTAGCGGCTTTAGGATTTCTTTAAAGCCTCTCTCACCCTTGTTAAGTGGGGGAAAATGAGAGCATCAGATTTAAAATCTCTCTCTCCACTTCTTCAAGGGTTAGGATGAGGGTTTAGTGTTAAGGTCTAGGGTTTAGGGTTTATGTACTGACCTCCGGGTCCTTTTGTACTTGTATCTTGTAATGTAAACGACCTTGGTCTTTATTAATGAAAATTTACATTATTTCATTGTTGTGTAACACATTGTATCCTTATGCGATTTTAAGCTTTAATCTTGTGAATACCACTTGTGAATCTTGTTGAATTCAAATTTTAATCGACTTACAAAGTATAACCGAACATATTTAATCGAGATAATCCTTTAAACGATCAGTTCATTTAATCGATAAACTTTAAATCGATCAAGACCTTCTCATATCGGTTCCTTGATCGATCTTCCGATCGATTGAGATACCAAATTCAACCGATTTCACTTGAATGATTAGTTTCTTAACCAAATTTGGTTCGAGATCATTCCATCAAACATTTTAGGTGCATTTTCTCCAAGATCCGAAGCCCTAGCTCATTGCATAATTCTTCGAATCGATCTCAACTAGTGGCTTGGTTAGAATATCGACTTTTTCAGTATATCGGTATGAATCTTTTCCATTTCGATATTCTTCTTTTCAACATGATCTCTTATAAAATGGTGCCCGACATCCACATGCTTGCATCTTGTATGTAGAACAGATTACGAGTGATTGCAATAAGACTATTATCACATCACGTAAAAATAGGTACATTCTTAGCTTCAATGTTATAATCCTCATTGGCCGACTAAGCCCGGAGCGGTTTGGGAACAACGACTTCCTCGCAGACCATATATTACGCTTTCAAGTAGTAGATGTTGCAATCGATGTCGCTTCTTTTGAAAACCACGAGATCGGTTTACTTCCTAAGAACCGACAAGTTCTCGAGGTGGATTTTACATCAATCTTGCAACCTCCATAATCGTAATCGAGAATACTCACTAAGTTCTAGATTATCATCGATGGGTAAAATAAACCAAGGTTTCTTTGTCCCTTCGAGATACTTAAGAATTCGCTTAGCTACTTCTAGGTGACTTATCATTGGATTTGCACGAAATCGCACATACACCCATCTGCGAAGGTTATATCCGGTCTCTTTGGCGGTCGGGTATAGTAGAGATCCAATGAGTGCCCTATATTCCTTCCCGATTTGTTTTCGACCATCCTCATCCGGATCCATCATGAATCCGGTCATCATAGGAATTTTGGCTTCCTTACAATTTTGAACTCCAAACTTAGCCAATAAATTCTAGTGTACTTTTGCTTGGCGGATGAATATCCCTTACGTACTTTGCTTTACTTGAAGACCCGAAAGTAATTCATCGACCCATCATGGACATCTCGAATTTTCCTTGCATCGGTTCTTTGAATCTTTCACATAGACTTTTGTTGGGAGATCAGAAGATGATGTCGCCCACGTAAATCTGAACCATCGAATATCTTTTCCATCTTCTATTCGAATAAGGTTCGTCGCTTCCATCGCCTTTAGTGAACCCACTTTCGATCAAGAAGCGAGAGAGTGTATCATACCAAGCTCGAGGAGCCTGTTTTGAGCCATAGAGAGCTTTTCTTAGACAGTACACACTGGTTGCTCTTTTCAAAGCACGGAGGTTGTTCGACATAAACTTCCTCTGCTAGTACCCCGTTTAAGAAAGCACTCTTTCGTCCATCGATACACAGTGAACCCCTCGTGGGAAGCATATGCGAGAAATAATAGCCGAATGGCTTCTAAGCGGCGGCCCGGTGCAAAGGTCTCATCATAATCAATTCCTTACGATTGTGAATACCCCTTAGCAACAAGTCTTGCCTTATTTACGGTGATGACGTTTTTCTCATCTCTCTTGTTCTTGAATACCCACTTCGTGCCAATAACGTCTTGATGACTTGGTCCGTCCACTAGTTCCCAAACTTGATTTCTCTCGAATCGCTCCGGCTCCTCTGCATGGCTAGAATCCAACTTGCGTCTTGTAGAGCTTCCTCTATTGTTGTTGGTTCCTTCATAGGCGGATAAAGAACAATACACTTTCTTTCACCAATCGATGTCTAGTTTTAACTTTATCGGATGGGTCTCCGATTATCGGATCGGTTGGATGGTGGTTATCCAGTCCTTCTCGATTCGAATTGCGTCGGTTTTGGAGAACATCGTCCGTTTCGATAAAATTTCATTACTAGCGATTGGGAGTGGTGCGAATTATGATCCACTTGATAAGAACAAGTCTCGGTGATGTTGGACTCATCATGTGTTGATGTCTATTCGTGGGAACCGGATGTTCCCCCGAACCCGGATCGTTCGGTTGATCTTGTCTCACCATATCGGCTTCTTCAATAAACAGTTTTTAGTACCTTAGGATCTGAATGATCCGGTGAATCGACTAGATCTCGGAATGTATCTCGACACGATTTTCGATTCTTTTTCCTTGATCGTTAGGCGATCCATTTTACGAACATCAGGTTACGGTTGATCAGTACTTTCTTGTTCCGAGGCGATTTCTCTTGATCGAAGATGCTTCATCAAAGACTACATGGGGTGTTTCTTCCACAAGTAGGGTTCGCTCGTTGTAAACCCCGAAAGCCTTGCTAGATGAGGAATACCCTAAGAATATACCCCTCATCGACTTGGCCTCAAAGGTTTTCAACCGACTCTTCCCATTGTTGTGTATGAAACACTTACACCCAAAAAACATGGAAGTAGGAAACACGAGGTTTTTACGTCCTTCCCACAGTTCATAGGGTGTTTTGTAGTGAGCCTTAGTCGGGAGATATCATTCGAGTGTGGCATGCGGTGTTGATTATACGCCTTTAAACGGCTTGGTATTGCATGTTCAGCTAACATCGTGCGAGCAGCTTCTTTGAGAGTTATGTTCCTCCGTTCAGCTACTCCATTTTGTTGTGGCGTCCTTGCAGCTGATGTTTCATACTGTATGCCAAACTTAGAGCAAAAATCGATAATAAACGCGAGTTCGAAATTATGTACCTTTATCGTCGATTTTTACTTTACTGACGACACCCTTCTCATTTTGTAATCTTTTTAGCAGCTCGGGTATCTTCGTTATCGTCTCATTCTTCTTATGTAAGAATATAACCCAGGTAAACTTGGAATAGTCATCCACGATTACCAGAGTATATTTGCGTCCGTTGAGACTGACTGGTGTAACTGGTCCAAATAGATCCATATGAAGTAATTTGCAAGTACTCTCTTTGGATCCGGTCAAGGAATTCCCTTGAATGAAGCTTTGACCTGTTTTCCCTTCTGACATGCAGTACATGTCTGATCCTTTGAAAATACTTCATTCGGAAGTCCTTCCACTAGAGACATCCTTGCTATCTTATTAAGAGTTTTAAAGTTCAGATGGCTCATTCTTTTGTGCCAGAGCCAGCTGCTACTTTTGGAACTCTTGACAATCAGGCATGCATTTCTTGGGCAAATGTTCCAATCAGCTGTGTAGATCGTCCCTTTCCTTGAACCAGTTAGCAAAATCTGTTGAGTGGATCGATTCTTGATAGTGCATTGGTCAGTCGAGAACTCAACACTGAATCTGTTGTCGCAGAATTGTGAAACCGATAATAGGTTGTGCTTCAGACCTTCGACATACGAGACTCCAGTTACTTGTACATCATCATTCTCTAAGGTTCTGAATCCTTTGGTATAACCAAAGTTATCATCACCGAAGAGTACACGCGGGTCTTTCTGTTCTATGTAAGAGCTGAGGAGGTGCTTGCTTCCTGTCATGTGCCTTGAACATCCACTATCGATGTACCAGATAGTTGCTTGCACACCTCCTTTGTTGGCGGACCACGCGATCCTCGTGATTAAATCGGGCTTTAGGTACCCCTTTTGGATTGGGTCTGAGGGGTTAGGATTAGTTTTGGGGATCCATACAAAGCGAGCACTTCTATTGTGATCGGGTTAGATCGAAGGCTGATTTGTCTCCCATACCTATCAACATAATCATCGTCTCTTTTATATGCTTTTTTCGATTTGTATGATTATTAGTGTGAACCTTGGATGACTTAGAAGACTTGGGATTTATCTTTTTTCGTTTGTCTTCTTTTTATCCGGTGAGGTTAGTCAAGTGACCCTAGATTTCTGATTATAGGGGTAGGTAAGACTTCTACCATCAAAAGATTCATATCTTTTTTGGCATAGGTGGTTTTTGCGGTTTACGAAGCATGCTTATTAGGCGGTGACCTTGATTGGGTCTCGATTGGACTTCCCTTTTACGAGGTTGCCTTTTTCGATTTCGATCGTTGATCGAGTTGAGGTCTCTTCGAAAGAACCGGGTTCTTCGTGATTCCTCGATCGATGCTTTACCGGTTGGGGTCCATTTCATTTCCCCTTACGGTTAGGCACTGCCTTACACCGCTCAACCGGTCTTTTTTCCTTATTAGATACATGTTTGGCTTTTGGTGTATCTTTGCCGAGAAACTCGTCGATTACACCTTTTTAGATGAATCGGTAGGGGCTTTTGAGGATCTTGGAAGGGTTCTCATAGCCAAGTCCTTCTTATTAATCGTTGTTCGAAAATAGGTGTTCATGTCTTGAGCAGGTTTTAGATGATTTTGTGAAAACCTCTTTTTTTCTTACGCAGATTATCCTCGGATGATTTCGGACTTTCATGCATTGAATAACTCATCAAATTTTGCTTGAAGAAGTTTGAAATCATCGACTTCTTTGTTTGTTAATATCCGGTGATCTTTGATCGCTTCTCGATCGAAGCCTTAACTTTCGAAATTTTACATTCCTCGGTTGCCTTACGGCGGTTTAAGCAGATTAAGTTCGGAGGCTTTACTAAGGTCATTCTCCTTAGCAAGTGATTATTTCTAATTCGACTTGTCATTTTAAACTTCCACTATAGCATAAGTGTCATTTGCATTGGAGAGATCCTCAAGCAATTGCTTTCTGAGTAGAGCTGCGGTCAATCTCCCCGGCGGGTGTGCTAATGATAGCGGTGTAAAGCGAAGCAAGCGAGTTTGGAGGTTACCTCAGTTGGTCCTCCCGGCCATCGGTGAGATCTCATCATCGTCCGAAGAGAATATCGGATCTTCATTTTCATAGAAGTCAACAACACTGCTTGATCGGCGAAGTCTTCTCTGAGAGGAGTATCCGAGTCCTCGAGGGCGGATAGGAATCGTCAATTCACGGCGTATCGGCAACCATGGCTCTTCGTCGTCCCTATAACGTTGCTCTCTTACATTCCTCTTTTCTTCCCTTTTCTCTTGGCGTCAGTGCAGGCGGTCTGCGCTATAGTGACTGGCTTCTCTCGCGGTTGAAGCACGCTCCTTGATCCACCGAACCTTTCCTTCGGGTGAATCACTCGTCTGTATGACCTATTAGGTGACTTCCCTTCGATAGTAGTCCGAGCTTCTTACATGCGATTGGTTATCTCTTCCTTCCTCGATCGATTATCTCTTTTCCTTTCATCTCTGTGATCCCTCCGATCATCGGATCGGTTCTTTCGGAGATCGTTGGTTGATCTCCTATCTCTCCCCCTCGGTATGTTGATAGTCCTTATAAAATCTTCGATACTTACCAAGTTGGACGTTCGACTTCTCAAGCTTCCCGGTAAGCGGAAGCGTCTGTTTACGCTGACTCATTATATTCCCAACAGTTCGTTTGGCCTTCGTTCTAGCTTCTTTGGTTGCCTTTAAAAGCAATCGATTTTGAAGTTGAGGCTTGGCGGGTACCTCATCTTCATCGAACTTGTCCTCTTTCAATCAAATCGAACTCGTGAGCTTTAAGACTCAAGAACAAGCTACTTGGCTTCATCTTTGAAATGTCTTGGCAATCCTTGATTACCGTGACCTTCATGTCCCATTTCTTGGTGAGAGACCTTAGGATTTTGTAGTTGATATCTTTATCAGACATCTCTCTACCAAGTTCTCGAAGCTTGTTTATAGACATTGTAATCCTTCCATCGAGTTCGTTGATGGTTTCGTTGGGCAGCATCTTCGGTTTTTCGAACTTCACCGGTTAAACTTGTAGATTTGTCTTTTATCTGTTCATTTCCTCGCGATATATCAGCCAGAGTATCCCACATTGCTTTCGCAGATTTGAGATACTTAATCTTTTCCTTGGTGACCTTATCCATTGTTTTCATGATAATGTGCCTTGCGATAGTATCTAGAGTATGCAGTTTCCTTTCTTCTGCATCCATCAAGGCTGGGCTTTTACGTACAAGACTTCCCGGCAAAGTCCGGATCTTCTCCAACCGCGGGGTTGTCGTAGTATATGATGATGGGTCCTCTTTTCGATGACTTCCATCATTACGCCAATTGATCGAACCTAGATGGTTGGACATATATATGGCCCAATCTGCATACTCATCGATTGAGAACTTCGGCAGATCATGATACATTCCTGAGGTGTTATCCATGCTGAGTGATTTTGGAAAATGAATGAGTTTTAAAAACGGTTTTTCAAGATCAGTTCAGTCGACCACAAAGATTCTTCCTCAAGAATCGATGATACACAAAGTCGATTGGTCGAGAGAACCAACCGCGCTCGATACCACTTGTAGGTCCCGAACGCGGGTTTTGTGAGGGTAGAAGTCTAGAGGGGAGGGGTGAATAGACTTCTGAAAACTTTTGTGCAAATCAGGTGTGAGGGCAGTTAACCTGATCAGAGTGTGAGTGAATCAGTTTGGACTGATAACCAACTTACGGATCGCTCAAGGCGGTCGATTCGGTAACTATCGGTTTAAGCGATGTGTGCGGAAGCTTAAGTTTTACCCGTGTGAAAAACCAGTTTTGATAAATCAGATTCCAAAGTTAATCTTTTAATCAGTTGACTGAAGTGTCAGGTTTGATCAGATCAGAAGCTTGGTGCTAACTGATCTCAACTTGGAATAAGTATGCGCTTTAAAGGTTGTGTGCGATTGTGTAATCAGTCAATCAAAGCGGTAAAGGCACACAAGATTTATAGTGGTTCGGACAAACCAGTCCTACGTCCACTCTTCCCTATCACAAGGGGCACCTACTTAACCAACTGAACTTTGTTTTATGTGTAAGTCCAACACAGTACACCAACTATATGTTTAAGGAGTTCACACTCAACCGATCCCAAAGATCAGAACTAGAAACCGTAGTCTGAAATCTTGCTAAACAACTTAACCTAACTTGGGGGTTTGGGTAAGATTGTTTTGGTTCCAACTATGAAATCTTTTCTTCAGCATATATAAGCGACCCTAACGGTAGATGAAAAGATTTCTATGCTAAGAACTTTATGGGATGAACACTTAATGAAAATTAATCTTCTTGTTCGTGTTCTTGTGCGAAAATCTGATATTAGCTTGAGCTTCTTGATTGTTCAGCGTTTCCGTTATTTCACTCTGAAGTGTGATCCCATATTTATAGACCTTGAAATCAAAGAGCCGTTGGAGAGCAATTTGAATTTCAAGGTTATATTTGGTAGACTTGCAGCTTGATGTGACGAGCTTGAGGAAGCGGCATGGCCAAAAGCGTGAATTTGTACTTTGTAGCCATTCTGAGAGAGGTAGCATCAAATCCCGCAATTGCGGCTCCGATCATCGTGTCTTGTTCTTATTGGATAGCAGACTCACACCGGTGTTGTTGTTCTTCCAACTACGCTTGACATTCTTCTTGTTCGGATCATAGGCGTATGATTAGGTGAAACATCGATTTTGGTGGTGGTATTTGATCGATCTGAATCGATCGGTCTACTCGATAGAGTCTTCGTGTGCGGTTGACTTAGCTTCAACTAGCGGACTTCGGTGATGTAGGTCTTCCGTCCGATCTTCCGGAAGTCATCGATCTTCAAGTATCTTGAGTTTGAGCTTTATGACTTCAAATTGAGATATCGACTAGATCGGATCGATCCGATCTTCGATTCTTTCTAAAGATTCGGCTTTTGTCGGGATATCACCGTCCTTTGAGTCTTCAGATCTGACCTATACATATTGAGTTTCCCCCTCAATATGTGACCTATCTATTTCATCAGTTGTTCTATACAATCATTATCAACTGGTCTCCTATAGCAGGTAATATAAACATCAGTCAGCTAACAGGTCTGACTGGTCCTATTACATGTGTTTTTTGGAACTTTCATCAAAACTATAAATTTCCCAACAATACTTTTCATTTAACAAGTAATACTTTTCACTTAAACAAGTAATACTTTTCATTTAAGTAAATAACATCTTTCATTTAAACAAGTATGACTTTTTTATTTAAATAAGTACTACTTTTCATTTAAACAAGTACTCCCTCCGTCCCAATCATAATGGTAAAGTACCCCATATTTTCGTCTCAATCATAATGGTAAAGTTACTTACACACTTTATTACTTTATCACATAAAATATTAATAAATAACACTTTTTACCCCCAATTACTCATCACTTTATCACTTTATCATATAAAATACTAATAAACAACTCTTCCTACCCCACCACTTTATCACTATTCCACTAAATCCTTATGAACAGTAAAAATGTCATTATGATTGGGACGGAGGGAGTACTACTTTTCATTTTAACAAGTACTACTTTTCATTTAAACAAATAATACCTTTCATTTAAACAAATAATATCTTTCATTTAAACAAGCACTACATTTCATTTAAACAAGTACTACTTTTTATTTGAGCAAGTACTATTTTCTATTTAAACAAGTACTACTTTTCATTTAAACAAGTACTACTTTTCATTTAAACAAGTATTACTTTTCATTTAAACAAGTACTACTTTTCTATTAAAGAAATTGATACTTTTCTATTTAAACAAGTATTACTTTTCATTTAAACAAGTACTACTTTTCTATTAAAGAAATTAATACTTTTCTATTTAAACAAGTAATACATTTCATTAAACAAGTACTACTTTTCATTTAAACAAGTACTACTTTTCTATTTAAACAAGTACTACTTTTCTATTTAAACAAGTAATACTTTTCATTTAAAAAGTAATACTTTTCATTTAAATAAGTAATACCTTTCATTTAAATAAATAATACCTTTCATTTAAACAAGTATAATTTTTCAATTTAAACAAGTACTACTTTTCATTTAAGCAAGTAATACTTTCTATTTAAACAAGTACTACTTTTCATTTAAACAAGTACTCCCTCTGCCCCAGTATAAGATTCTTGTTTCTTTTTGTTGTTTTGTTTAAGAAATAATAATAAAATAATAAAAATGAAGGGTAGTTGTGGGTATTGGGAGAGAGGAAAAAGGTATGTAGAGTAATGAGTGGAGTAGTGAGTGACATTCTTTGTAATATTGTGTGAAAAGTAAGGATAAAAATTATGGATAGTGGAGTTACTTTTTCCATTTATAAAAACAGGAAACTTATTGTGGGACGGACAAAAAAGGAAAGAGAAACTTATAGTAAGACAGAGGGAGTACTACTTTTCATTTTAACAAGTACTACTTTTCATTTAAACAATTAATATCTTTCATTTAAACAAATAATATCTTTCATTTACACAAGTACTACTTTTAATTTAAACAAGTACTAATTTTTATTTGAGTAAGTACTATTTTCTATTTAAACAAGTACTAATTTTCATTTAAACAAGTACTACTTTTCATTTTAACAAGTACTATTTTTCTTTTTAAACAAGTAATACTTTTCTATTTAAACAAGTAATACTTTTAATTAAACAAGTACTACTTTTCGTTTAAATAAGTACTACTTTTCTATTCAAACAAATACTACTTTTCTATTTAAACAAGTACTATTTTTCTATTTAAACAAGTAATATTTTTCTATTTAAACAAGTAATACTTTTCATTAAACAAGTACTACTTTTCGTTTAAATAAGTACTACTTTTCTATTTAAACAAGTAATACTTTTTATTTAACAAGTAATACTTTTCATTTAAACAAGAATTTATTTTCTATTTAAACAAGTACTACTTTTAGTATATATATATATATATATATATATATATATTTAAACATACTATAAATCAAATTTTATACCGTAAACTCCTCGAAATAGATCTGACTACGGCCAGGTGGAACTCTTCTCCAAGTGACTATAAATTAAATATACAGTAAGATGCATTAACAACAATTAATAAACCTAGTATAATTCTGAAATATTAAATAAATAAATAAATACATAATTAATATTAAATATTAAAAAAAATCATCGCTAAAGGGGGTTAGTTCAAACCGTCGCTAAATCCGTCGCTACAGGGGTTAGTCCTAAATGTTGCTAAAACCATTGCAAAATCGTCACTATTTTTGATGATTTGCATAAACAGTCGCTATTTGTGATGGTTCCCTTTACCGTCGCTAAAACTGTTGACTTTGATCATTTGACCGTCAACGTCGTAAAAACCGTCGCTATTTGCGATGGTTCTTGTAACCGTCGCTAAATTCCGTCGGTAAAATTCACGTTTTTTGTAGTGATTAATTTTTTTTATATAATTTAAAATACCAATAAACAACTTAATCGTTAAAACACGAGATGAACAGTGAAATGTGAAAATAAAATTCGGACGGAGGGAGTAGTACTGATGAATAATAAAATAATTTTTATAATTGTATCGTTTCAAACTTTTAATGTGAATGACTTTCAAAATTAATTGATTTAAGTGAATAGGTTCTTTGGTTTCTAGAATTGTTTATCTGGTGAAAAGGTTCTTTAGTTTCTAGAATATAATTGTTTAAGTTAATTGATTTACTATAAAAGTTAGTTGTTAGAAGTTGTATCGCCGTTGACATGCCACTGGTTGCAAATGAGCATCGACAGTTTATTGGAGAGTGAATAGTTTTTATATATAGCTTAATTTTTTTTTTTAAAAGTGTGCACTCAACTTGGTAAATATCCTAATTATAGTCGACTGAATATAGTTGTTAAAGACAACAAAATGCATTAAAAAAATTTCGTTTAATCTAAAAGTTTGAATTTGTAAAGAGGGTTGAGAGTCAATTCATTTATTTTATTTCTCTCAACACTCCCCTTCACTCGTGGACCAAATCAATTATTGTTTCTGCCTTGTGGGAGGAGGCCCAAACAAGTGGATAATTTAAATGGGTGGAGTGTTTTTCACGGGAATCGAATCGATAATCTGGGCTGAGCCAGAAGTTCTGATACTATGAAAGAATTATGTCTCATCTAAAAATTCGAATTTAAAAAGAGGATTGAGAATCAATCTATTTATTTAATTTCCCTCGACATACACGTTTAAGTTCATATTTTCTTAAACTCTACAGTGGTTTAAGTTGAAGTGGTAAATATTAACGAAAAAATGGGACAAAAGTTTAAATAAGTCAAAAATATATAAATGAGTGAAAAAATAAGAAATTAGAAGTTCTAGAAAAGAGGCGTAAGGAGTAATAAAAAAATAGAAAATAAAAAATGGATCTTTGATTAAGAGACTACCACCTAGGTATTTGCTTAGAACATCACATTCCCCACACTTTAAAACCAAACCAGCTGACTTTTCCTTCATTCTATATTTCCAAACCAATCCTTCAAATAGTTGTCTCTCTTCCAAGAAAACATAAAACAAAAACAAACCAAGCGAAACTACCGCCTCGCCTTAGATCGAAATTCTGATGCAGTAAATACACCAAGATAATGCGAATGGATCGTCAACCATATTCATCTTCCTCTTCCGACAGCTCCCAATTTTCGTCTTCCAGCACATCGCCGGCCAAGGGATCGACAATCGTACTCTCAATTGAATGCTTAAAGGGCAGCTCAAAAGCCGACGAATGGACCGGCGACATGCTGCAAACCGGCGACATAGTGGAGGAGCTAAGAATCGGGAACATGGTTCTCACTTCGCCCTTCAAGAACGCCAAATCCGGCGTCAACAAAATCCTCCATAACTCCTTTAAGCAGAAGGAGACGTCGATCCGGATCCGGGTCAGGCGGGGCTCCGACCACTTCGTGGAGCTCCAGGCGTGTATCGTTCCCGGGGATCAATTTGTGGGGAGGAGGAACTACGTTCTGCGGGCCATCAACGATCCCAACTACGCCGTTGGATTCATTGATCGGACGGAGACCGAGTGCCTCAATTTGCAAGGTCAGAATTAAGATAATAGTATCTCGCTTTAATTTGACTTTTCTTTCATTTCTTGGTCTTCTTTTAAGCACACAACTTGGTTTTCCTATACTCTCATTTTATTTTTATTAATTGTAAGGATTTTTTTATTTTACGAAAGTAAGGATGTATATAATATATAATGACTACGTCCTTCTCTTCTTATAAAATAAAGAGTAGGTTCGGGTCAAATTTATTAATAATATGAAATTTATGCAACTATATTTAATTATTTACAAATTAATAATACTATACGTATAATTGAGATTATAGTATTAAATATTATAGGTATTAGTTTATAAGAGTAATGATATCACGTGTAATTGTATTAGTTTTGTATTATTAAAAAAGAGAATTTGTGTACAATTAAAAATAAATTGTGTGAACTAATAATATTAAAATATTTCATCCCCGTCAAAAAAAAAAATTAAAATATTTCAACTTTTTTTTCCATAGAAGAAAATAAAATAAATTACATTTTGTAGATTGAAAGATTAATAAAATGGATATGAAAGTATGAAACCGGTTTGTTAGGTGACAGACCATTATTGGGGATTTGAGTTTTATTATTTGACGCAATAGACGAGTCATCAAGTGCATTTAGGTAAAGTCTCGCACGTGTTATATTTTTCCAACTTCTTTAATGTTAATTATTATACATGTTTTATTTGAATGGTTGAGAAATTAATATAATTAGGAAGTAAAGCCAATATTGGAATTAGCATATTATTACTACCGATGTAAAGATTGAAGTTCTGTACATAAGTAATTCTAGTGCTGAGTACAATTTTTATAATCGATTCTGTCCCTTATTACTTGAAGAGGTAAATACAGTTTTATAATCGATTTACTTGAAAACTCATCAATTTTTAAGAAGGAATAATTGGTAGGGTCTAATGAATTAAGTAAATAAGATATTAGATAAATTGTATTTGACTAAAATTAGTTTCACAAGCCTTTGATATTACATTGAGAACACTTATTTGCGTTGACTATAATTGAAGATAAAGACGCAAGGAATCTATGAAATTCATTAAAGCATATGACTTACAATAAAAAAAAATTAGTTATGATAATTGAATTGCCAAGTTTGAATATAAAATCAATTTCACGGTGAACAGATTTCATATGAGACCCACTCACGTTTGAACTCAGGCATGAGAAATCAAATTGCGTTAGTTGTGCCCCTTATGCGAAATTTGTATGTCATTAGCTCATATAATATTTCCCACACTTGAGGCATGGCATAAAAGTACGAATAAGAATTTAGACAATGTTCACATATGATCCTTTAAGTTTGCGATTTAAAAGATGGCCTTCTACTTTCAAATTTCGTTGGATTTTGATTAATTTTTATACTAAAAATTGTAGATGCGGCACTAAAAGTTCTGATGTGATATCATAATTTTTTGACCAAATTTAGTAAATTTTGCAAATTTTCCATAAACTTATGTCCGCTTATGGATAATTAGAGATATAACAAATAAAAAGAATAAGTTAAAGTAAATGATATGATAGAATTAATTCTTTTTTTTTCGAAAACAAGATAGAATCAATTCTAGTCATTCTATTTTCTAATCTTTAAATGCCCACTGTCCTATTTCCTCTGTTTCACGTGTGATCACTGTACCTCCCCCTTCTAGTAGAGAAATTAAATTTGGATCATTTAGTAAATTACTTGTGAATTTTGCACAATAGAAATAATATGTTCAACCTTTTCAATTTCCATCTTTTTTTTCTCTCTTCAAAGTTCATAAAAATGCTGTAGATCCATTTTTATCGAGAATCAAGGAATCGATTCAATTAAGTCGAAGCATTGTAAATATTCTTTTTTCCGAGTGTGGATACTGGAAGAGTCAATCATTTTTGTTTTTTAAATTTTAGTAAATGGTGAAGAGAGGGGCAAGGCCTGTATGGCATGGATATTTTTTTTATACATTTTTTGTGTAATAGAAATGTATAAACTAAGAGGGTCGCATATTTTGACTTGAACTTTCATATGATAATAATGGAGGTGGTATAGTTTGGTTTGTTGAAACGCATAATATGGAATTCAACTTGTTGAGAGTCTTGGTCAACTATTTTCCGTATAACATACATATAATGGACGTCGTTTTCTTTTAAGGCTGTCCACCGTCCCACATATATACCGGTTGAACATTAACTTATAGGGTGGGTCAATTGTGCATTTAGTTGCACTTATAATATATTTTAAAATCGTGTAATTTATTATACTGAAAAATATAATTTATTTGCACTGAATTGTATAATTATTTTTTGATATTAATAATTACACTGTCCAATTTAAATAAATTATATCTTTTAATATAACAAGTTGCACGATTTTAAAATGAATTATATGCGTCTGAGTGTATAACACGCCTAGTTTATAAAGCACCTCAACTACTACATTCATTTGTTGGTGCACTAAATTCACACATTATAATGTCAGTATATTAACTTTAACTTTGCAATGATTTAATGCTTGACCGGAATTTGTTTTCATAACATCCGAAATTTGTTGATGGGTATTGAAATATCATGACTTTGTGGTTGCATTTTAGATGTCGGTCAAATAGTTTCCTTCATACAAATATTTATGTGTTTAATTTCAATAATTAGTTATAAATTAAATTGGCAATTCATGATATTTTGTGATTAGTAGACAGACAAGGTCATAATTAGAGGCTGCAAAATTGAACTTACATCTGAAATATCATAAAAAAAAGTAAAAATAGAGTAAAGAAATTTGAGTAAAGTCGAAATAAATTTCTTATTTGAAGTTGTTTTATCTGATGTTACAACTTCATCATTTCATGCGATATATGAGTTAAATATAAAGTAGTGATTATTAATTTAGTTTGGTGGTGCAGCTTCAAGGAGCTCAAGAATGGTGAGTGCCCTGGAGAGAAGTCCTCTTGAGGACGGGTACGTGTCGTACCCTTGGGAGCGAAGGATGCAGGATATGCTGTCGGTTCCCAATTCGAGCAGCTTTTACTCTATTCTGTTGTTGCCAAAAGCCTCTGATAAAGGCGCTACACGTTACAACGACCTGGAAGACACCCTTGCGCGAGCACACGCTTGGATTAATGCTTCACAGGCATCTGGAGTTCCTATTGTCTTCATGAACATTCAGACCGAATCTCTTCTCACCAAGGTATATATATATATATATATATATATATATATATTTCACACACCCAACCAAATAAATTGATCTAAAATTATTAAATCTATTTGAATTATGGCTCAGATATCCGGAGATACAGCATCATCGACTGTAAACGCGGGATCCCTGTCGGACTTGTCGAATCTTGCAAACACAAGCCTATATGGTTTCGAGGACTACCACGGGGTGGACATTGGGGTTGTGAGAGGGGTTCGTTTGTGGTTCTCGCCTCTTGCAGGGGAGATTCCTATTGAGATCAAAATCAAGGATACTGATACCAGACTCGGTTTCGCAATTAGCAGAACAGAGGAGGTACTATACCTACTTCTTCTTGTTTTGCATCATTTCATTTCTTGTATATGCATGTATACCTGAGCTTGGGCTATAATTCAATGATTAGGGATTTATCTACATATCGTCTGTAATTGAAAGCGGCAAGGATGCACCGTCATCTCGTTCAGGGCTGAGCAGTTTATATAAGCAGGCATCGACATCATCACGACTGCTTGTGGTCTCCCGTATATCAAACCAAAAGGTACTTCCTTGGATGGTTTCCACAACAGGGGCAATAAGATGTTTCGATACAGTCTCACTCAGTCAAAAACTCTCCCTGCACCGCCACACTGGGGTGCCCATTCTCTTCCACCTCTTCATTTGGGACCCCACAGCAAACGTAGCCAGCACCACAGCCCGTGCCATGTCATCATCTCCAATGCCGTCACCCACTCCCACTCAGTTGCCGTTGCCCCTCCGACTGGACTCCGATGAATACGACGATATAGGCAGTGATGAAGATGCTGATGGACATGACATTAGCAAAGAAAGGACTACTGCTGGGGACTTTTCCTTCAGGCTACATGATTTCGATCTTACAAATAATTGGGTTTGATAATGTATTTTTCCTCTCATGTCGAGGGTTTTTATTTACTGGTCAATCTTTACTTATAACTTGCTCTATTATATAATGTAATTGAGTACCATACACAGAGTTCATGGGCATTTTCTAGTTAGATATAAAGAATTAGCTTTTTCTTCGATTGAGATTTAAATACACAACTTATTATAGACTAAACAGATTTGTGTTTTCAATTCGTCGGGAATGACTACGGTTGGGGGCTGCCAGGATATTTACTATATCTCCTGTTATTACATCAGAGATCCCTTTATATATAGTCTACAATATAGGGTAACACAGAATATAATGCAATGCCTAAATTACTCTTCCATTAGTTACTTTTTTTATAAAGGTGCATAAATGTGTATTTTCCTTCAACACCCCTGCTATGCCAAATCAAAAGGGTGAATGGTGCATGAATGTTGCCTCTCTAAAAACTTGCCAAGTAACAACAACTCAGTGGGAAAATAAATTTTGGTCGAAGGGAAAAAGAGTTACAATGCAGCTATGTTGCGACTTTTCCTGAAGTCTACACCTCTCACTTGAAATGTACATTTAACATGTGAGCTCAAAAGTCTATACCTCACACGCTATCTAAGTAGTGGCATGTTATAACATCTGTTGATGTTGATAGCTTTTTGTACAATATATTGGACAACATTTCTTACAAAATCTGAATTTGTACATTCTCCTAACAAGTTGAATGCAGAGTGAAGACCTAGAAGATTTCAGATCATTCGGTGCAGATTCGAAGAGTGAGTTATTAGGCGCATCATGGAAGAGACTTTCAAGGAAGATGAAGTTAGTGGGAGAAGTGTTTCTATGTCCTTCCAGACTGGCCTAGTAGTTGAGATTGCAGTTGTGCATGTTGCCTATATATGTGTTTAATTAGATTACAAGATATAGTGAAAACAATATGTGTGCATTGAAACATTTAATAATCTAAAAGACTGAAAGTTAGATGAATGTGTCGTTTGCAGTGCGAGACAGTCGGAGTCTGAAGGAGCTATCCCACCACATCCAAACGTCAAGAAAGTGGGTAACACTTAATTACTTTTGTATTAGTTAGTTTAATTTGTATATAAGATGCAAATAGGCAGATCTTCGGGTTTTGCTCTGTGTAGATTATGCTGTGTGGAATAGCCAGGTCGACGGGCCTTGGCAGGTAAATATTGTGTGGAATTACGCTGTGTGGAATAGCCGGGTCGACGGGCCTTGACATGTACTCATTTCTTCACATCAAATGACTTTCTTTAATGCATTAGTATATTAAATGTTATCCCACTGGGCTTCCTCTGCGGGGGAAGACTCATGATGCTACTTTAACATTTTCAGGTCCTGTTGATGAGACGGACGTGTGACTGACTGGGGAGACTCCGATAAATCTACTTAGTGTGTTTATGATGTTGTCTTCAGCTTTAATCGCTTTAAGTAAATATTTGGCTTAAAAATGTGGGTAATTCACGAGTTATACACAAGTATAATTAGGCATTTAAAAGAAAGAAGAAAAAAAAAATAGACTCGTGTTTTATGATGTTGTCTTCAGCTTTAATCGCTTTAAGTAAAAATTATTTAAACTCAAATGATTTTCCCAAAGTAAAGTGGCGCCGTTTTTGGGGCGCTGCATGGGATTCCTATTTAATTAAATAGTAATAATAATTAATTCCAAATTAATATATTATTAATTCTCTATAAATTAAATATTAAATCTAATTTAATACTTAATCAACCAACTATAATCCGTACACGGGAGTTACTTGTTGTGTGACCCATAGGCCCTCATATATCAAGCGATTAGTCAAACTAACGGTCTTAATTGAACCCTAGACAATAAATCAGACATTCTCAATATATGAGGTGCGTTGCGAGAAACGGGCAACTACCTGTAACTGAAACATGGGCTATTACGATTTCCTCATTTCATTCACGAATACTCGATTAGTCTTGAACATGATGAAGTGTCTATTCAAATAACTTAATCATATTATCTCCAATCATTAATTGATCATTTATGTCACACTTGGCCACAAAGTCCAAGTTGACGTGCATTGGTCAATGTCTTTGATCCAATTATGATGGAAGATGAGTATTCTCTCTAAATCCACTTTGAGGTTTGAATCATATTCTTGGCTCAACTACCACGCACATGCACTTCGTGATGAACCCAATCCAAGCCATATCTACCCATGGAAGGGTGTAAGCGTCGGTCATGGTCAAAGTTCATCACTCCACGCATGTCGTGTGTATTGACCTCAAGTCAAAGGAGTATCGCATAGCTCCCACTAACCAAGACACCCGTAGACACATATATTGGAACTACATCAAACGGTTGCTCGGATGAGTATACCATTACCCTCTAAGGTATTTGTGTATCCATCCTGAGATACCTAGTATCTCGTAGTAAGTGAGAGATCTTACTACACTCTCTAAGAGTATGATGCAGATCGCACATCAATCTCCATTGCATCATCAATATCTCATTCTCTATGATCCTTGATCGGGGCTATTTGAGAATCATGCTTAAGTCATCTGAGTTCTCACACACTCAATGACATCAGTGATTCAAGGGAACACAGATAAGAACAAATGCAAACAATCAGACATGATATTCTAATAAGTGTAACGCCATACATTTAATATTAAATAAACAATAATATTAAACCAACACTGAATATTATCTTAGTATTATGTCCATACAAAGGATTGTCTCTAGGACACTAACACTAACAATACGCCCCTTGTGTTTCCAGTGTATAACTAGTGGCCAACACACACATCATCGGCTCAAATATCATCTCATGATAATGCATGGTATGCATGATGCAATATAATGCAACACAAGATATCTCACAAAATCCACATACCGCCGAACTCACAGGTTCGATTTATATAACTTTTGAGCTCACAATCTCCTTTAACAATAATCACTAAATATCAGCCAATTTCACAATTCATGTAAAATTTACATATTGCCAATTATACACCAAATAATCAGATAATACTATGTTTATGCATTGTAGTTGCAAATGAATTTCTACTTACATCGAATCCGCACAATATCGCTATACCGAACTCCTAAACTGCCTTATTGAGCCCAACTATCAAATTTAATAACAATCAACTATAAATATTACTCCAATTTAAAATTTCATTTTATATAAAATCTAATGTTATAGAAAATCCTTATCAATTCACTTAATTAATACTTTCTATGTTTGCTTTTATTTCTCCTATAATTTTATGTCCATACAAGAAATCCTAATTACGCCCTAATTATATATGGGTTTTGAAAACTCAATACAACATATATCAGGTGAACCAAACCTTTACAAACTGTCAAGTAAAATTATTAACTAACGTATAAAAATGCCCCTGAGATCATAAATTTAACTAGGTGATTACTTTTTTCGAGATTAGTATATAAAACCCTAAACATATAAATATTCATAAAATTAAAATCTACATAGATACGTACGTTGATTGCACGGCCTTAGCGTCCACCACCTTGACCTTGATCCCTCCTTCCTTCCTCTCTCTCTCTTCTCTCCTTTTTTTTCCTTCCCTTTTCTTTCTTCCTTCGTCGACCACCACCCTTAACCAATTCTTTCTTCTTTCTGCCTAAGAGACGAGGCATGTGCTAATATATATATATACACCACCGCCTTTAACTATACTTCATGTGTAAGTTTCTTTGTTTTTGTTTTTCTTTTTTTTTTTCTTCTTTTTTTAATTATGTTATTAGATTATTTAAGTTGATTGAGGTTATGCACACGCACACCAATCATAGGTTTTAGGATAGTCAATTTCCCTTTAGTTTTATATTGATATATATATATATATATATATTTTTGAGAACCTACCAACCATCCTAACTTGTAATCTACTGGAACAACCTCAATTATGCTCAACGAATGCAGGATGGTAACTCAGGCCCGGACCAATCGTGAGAGCCGGGTGAGGCAACCGCAAACTTGGCCAGCTGATGAGCCGCTTGCAGTTGTGATCGTGGCGTGTAGCAAAAGTCCTGCGCTAGGACTGCCAAATTCATGGATCTTATACTTTCCAAATAAACTGCTTCCGGACCAAAATATTCCACGTTCAAGGAAATTGCCTTAATTGCCTATTGGGAGTCAGAGCGTACAACCACTGAGCGTAAGTGAAATTGTTGGCATTTTTGAAGGCCTACTCTGATGGCTTCCAGCTCCGCGGCTATGACAGATCCCGTTGGGGTTATAGACTTTGCACCCGCATGCAAAGGAATTCCATTGGCTTCCTTGATGATATAGCCTACCGAATACAGGCCGCGGTCGTCATCAAATGCTGCATCCACCTCCAAAATAGGATGTGTGTGTTGCGGCAAATGAGAGGTCACCTCCCTGCCTATTCCAGTTTTGCCGTATTCTTGGAGCGGATATTTCTAAATGCCCACAAATAGGCTTCTGTCTCACCCGATAGGAAACGCATCCCTCACTTCAAACAGGTTCCCCGCGGATCGCCCTCTTGGTGCAAGATGTCACATCTTATTCGCCAAACACCCCACATCAGTACCAGCCATCGTTCAAACTCCCTTTCGGGTAGTTCTTGGCGCATGACATACAAAATGTCTATAAGGTCCGCGCTCGCAAGCTTTCGAAAGTGTGGCCAGAGGTCTGTTTGTTTCCACATGACACACACTTCATGGCAATAGAGGAGACAGTGCGCCGAAGTCGCATTCCAAAAGACACAAAGCTCCTGGATGGATTGGAAATAACATGTCTAGCTATCAGCACTGCCTCGGTGGGCAAGTAATTCTTGGCTAGTCGCCATAGAAAGACCCTGATTTTTGGAGGAATGTTGAGGGCCCAAATCCACTTCCACCATACCTCATGTGTAGCACTCTGAGATGTCCCCTGGTGTAGACAACTTCGGGCTACTTGGTAGATTGCCTGCTGATATCCTGATTTAACCGTGTACTCACCATTAGGTGTATATCTCCAGTACCTGGCATTGGACATGGGGCTACTGGGTAAAGGAATACGACAAATGGCGTATGCCTCATATGGGAGAAAGGTATGTCGAATTAGACTTTGATCCCATTCTCGCTCTGGTGTAATGTATCGTGCCACCCTAGAATTAGCACATATGGCAGTTCTGGAGCTGATGCGACCTGAAGCTAACCCTGGGAGCCACATGTCTTTGTATGCCCAGATCGCATTGCCATCACCTATTCTCCACATTAGCCCATGACCTAGGACATCCTACTCCAGCATAGTGATCTCCACACAAAAGACGGGTTAAAACTGACTGGCGCTTCCATGACGTCCACGTTACGGAAGTATCGGGCACGAAATACCGTAGCCACTAAAGAGTCCGGAAATTGAATTAATTGACATACCTGTTTAGCTAGCATCACTTTATTGAAGAGGACCAGTTTTCGGAATCCCAGACCCCCCTCGACTTTTGGTTTACTGAGTTCGTCCCACGCCGCTCAATGCATGCGTCCATTCTCTGCCGTCGAGCCCCACCATAATCTTGTCAATAAGATCTCAATCTCCACACACAGGGACGTTGGTAACCTGAAACAGCTCATCGCATATGTTGGAATTGCCTGTGCCACCGCTTTAATGATGACTTGTCTTCCTCCCTCTGAGAACCGCTTGGTCTCCCACTTTAGTATTCTTTGTTGAATCATGTGCCTAAGATATGCAAACTGTAGTCTCTTGGCCTTTAGTGAGAGAGGCAAGCCCAGATAAAGTTCATACCCCTGCGATGCTCGGAGTCCGAGAGTGTACCTGAATTGGCGCTGCATAGAGTGAGGGGTCGATCTACTAAAGGTGACTGCTGATTTATCATAATTTATAAGTTGTCCCGATGCCTGTTCATACCGCTTGAGGCATGCTAGTAAATTTCTTGCTGATGGAAGCGTGGCCTTGAGAAACAGTAGGCTATCATCCGCAAAAAGCAAATGTGTTATGAGGGGTGCACCCCTCGCGACACTGATTCCGCTGGTACCGGGATAATAATGCCGCAAACCCCTGCGTGCAAATAACAAATAAGTATGGCGACATCGGGTCACCCTGTCGTAGGCCTCGTGTCGGGACAATTTGTTGCGTGTATCCGTCATTCACTCGCACCGTATAAGAGACCGACTCAACACATCTCATGACGAGACCTACCCATTGAGGGTCGAACCCCATTCGTATCATTACAGCACGTAGATAAGGCCACTCCACATGGTCATAAGCCTTGGGCATATCCAACTTTAGTGCTGCAAATCCAGTTGCCCCCCGATGAGACTTTATTCGATGCATACACTCAAAAGCTATAAGAAAACTGTCAGTGATCAATCGTCCTGGTACAAATGCCGTATGAGTGGGATCAATAATCAAACCCAGCACCCTTCGGAATCGATTGGTAATAGCTTGAGCAACGATCGTGTATAGCACATTGCATAAACTAATCGAGCGGTAGTCTTTTACCAATTGGGGACGTTTTACCTTTGGAATTAGGGTAACTGTAGTTGAATTCCAATCCAGTAAGGATGCACCATTGTTTAGAACCTGTAACACCTCCGTTGTGATTTTGTTGCCCGTAACCTCCCACGTATGGTGAAAAAACGAAGCGAGTTTTATATTGATATTATAAAAATTATCAAGTGGTTATAATAGTTTCCATTTTACAACTATCAATACACACCCATATATACACTTTACACCATACGTTCATATATTTCATATATATTTACTTTACTTTTTTTTCTAATTAATATTATTAATTAATTATCAAATTATTAACACTTAATTTTATACAACAATCAAACAATTTAAAATGCACTCAAAATTCACTAGACCCCAATAAATTATATTAGGGTTTTCTCACCACTACTCACGTATGGGTCTAAGTATATATATTAACAAATAATTTCAATCTTTAAAACAATTAAATTAAGCGCAAATAAGTAATGCATAATCAAAATATCACTTAAATAATATTAACATGCAAATAATATAAAATGCACATAATGCATGAAATATATTGGCCAAATAATAGTACTAAGAGTGCGGGTATTACATACATGATGTCTGTGGGGGCATCTGACGCGACCATGTGTCGCCTTTTCCCTCTTACTTTGAGCGAACAGGTCCACAAATGGTTTACCTCACTCACACCCTACTCGATCAACTCTTTCGAACAACTAGGGAAGATTTTCGTGGGTCATTTTGCAGCCATGGCTTCCCGACCAGCCGGGAAACAGCGACTAGGAAATATCGAGCAAGCCAACGACGAATCTGACAGGGTGTATCTGGAAAGGATAGACAAACTTATCCTAGAAGGAGAACCACTAGGAGACGAGGCTAAGCTCCTTGGCGCAATCGTCGGACTCAAGAAGGATACCAAACTATGGTGAAGCATGACCTCCAATTACCCCGCGATCTACTATGAATTTAGCACACGGGCGAGCGACATCGTGCACACTATGGAGCTCCTGGCCGCCAGGCTAGGGGACGGAGGTGAAAGTGCGGAGCCCAAGAAGAACAAGAAATCAGGATAGTACAAGGCCCTAGGGAATTTCAAGCCATTTGAAGACCCCGTGGCGGTCAAGTTGATCTACACATTTGGCATGTCACCCGGGTACATATTCACCTAGATTAAAGACAAACAGCTGCTCGGGCATGACCAATCAAGAAAAGCGATGGAAGGTAAGGCAAAGCCCCGACAAGTATTGCCATTACCATGAGATCATCGAACACAATACATGAAACAAATCTGGAAGCTATACGAAGATGGAGTGTGTAGGTCCCGAACGGGTTTTAGTGAGGTGGAAGTTTAGAGGGGAGGGGTGAATAGAATTCCAAAACTTTTCATATAATCAGTTGTGATGGCAAGTTAGCTGATGTCGAGTGCGTGTGAGAATCAGTACAGACTGATATCCAACCTACTGACCGCTGAAAAGCAGTGTCTATCAGTTTAATTGATTATGCGGAAGCTAAATTTTACCCATGTGAAAAACCAGTTTTAGTAAATCAGATTCTAAGGTTTCTGAATCAGATCAGATGACAAAGGTCAACCTGATCAGATCAGCTGCTTGATGCAAAACTAATCTCTTCTTAGAAAATGCATGTTTGTGTTGGGAAAAACGGGGTGCCCGGATCTATTCGAGGTGATTATTTAAATACATATTTAAATTAAACAGTTAATTACTAGCATGAATTAATCCTAAATTAATTCAACATAATAATAAACAACATGCGTACACATAATTCACGCAAATCCTAAACATGCGGAACTAGGAGTTACAGAATTACTAACCTCTTGAAGAATCAAACGGATGAATCAACCCAAGAGCCTTCCCAAATATATCCCCAAAGTCCACGTGCGTTATCCGGTGGGAAGATTTCAACGAACAATTTTAATGGAGAGAAAATAAAATATTTTGCTACCACCTTTGTGGATTTCTAATATTTCCAACACATGGAATTGCAATTGGGAATGAAGAGCTCATCCCCTATTTATAGGGAGGAGGGGGGCAAAAATTAGGGCTTAGGAAATAAGGAAGAAAATCTTTTCTTGGTCTCCAAGAAATCTTGAATATATCTTCTATATTCTTTTCTCCTTTATTAAATTTTCCATAAAAATCTCCTTCCCCTCTTCTACCTTATCTTTTTCGAAAAATACAATAATAAAGGAGTCAAGATTTGACTTCTTGAATTTATGGGATAATTATGTATTCCTACAATAATTATCTCTTTCCATAATATCTACAAGAAAATCAAGACAATCTTTTCTTCCTTTCATAGACAATATTTTTGAAAATTATGACTTGGAAATATAGCAAGAATATTTTCTTATCTCTCTCATTAATTGGACTTTATTTTGGGCTATTTGGGGGGCCTTTTGGAGAATTAAGATTGGACCTCCAATGGACTATGAAGCTATAATATTTTGGGCCAAATATTATTCAAGTCCATTAATATTAATTTACTCCACTATAAAATTAATATTGAACTATCCATCTTAACCCATATTACGATTTCACATATAACATGGCTCCCGGTCATTATTTCCCGCGTTTAAGATTATTTTAGTCCATTAATTAATTAAGCCACTGAACAAGCTTTATATTAATTAATATCTTTGTCCTTGGAGTAAAGACAGCTGAACGTTATTATCCATGCCGGAAATAAATTTCCACTTGCAAGATTTGGCATGATAAAGGATATGAGTCCACCAAGGGGACAAATCAAGCAAGACGTACTTGCACGCGATTCTCCGTATTAAATGTCAGCAATCGTCATGTAATTAATAATATTGCCCAAGATACAAGGTATCGAATCGCATTGACTCTCTTCCCATCATAAGTCAAAGCAATAGTTATTAATTTCACACGATCTTATTTAAGGGACGGAGATTAAGAAACAACGCACCACTGAGGTCTAATTCTTGTATATTCAGTACCGAAGAATTTGTCCTCCTGTAGGTCCTCATTCAGCGCACCTAAATGCGCTATTGTGATCCCTTGGTCAAGACAGGACAATCTGGGTCTCACACTTCAACCGTTCATGATGGTTCGTTCATTTCCATCTGGGTTGTGAATTTGTACTTAATTACGAGGGCTGTTAATTTGATATTCAGTGATCAGGTATCACCAAATTAACTACAACGTAATACGTACTGTCTTATTGAACGGGTTTGCAATAAACATATATAACATTCATTCATATTTAATGCAACAGTGATTAAATATTTATTTCAGCAAATAAATAAGAAACTTCAGTTTGGTTATACAAAGTAAAAGCATACTTTTCAGTATAACCCCAACAGTTTGCTCATCAGAAAAGTGGCGTGCAGATAGTGTAAAGCAGGTAAGCACACAAGATTTATAGTGTTTGGACAACTTGTCTACGTCAACTCTTCCCTATCAGTAGGGGCATTCACTTAATCAACTGGACCTAGTTTAATGTGTTAGTCCAACACAGTACAATAGATGTTTAAGGATTTCTCACTCAACAATCCCAGAAATCAAGACTAGAAACCTTAGCTTGAAATCTTGCTAAACAAACTTATCCTAACACTCGGTTTGGGGCAAGATTTGAATGGTTTCCAACTAGAAATCTATCCTAGTATTTAATAGCCTAAAGCTAAAGGATGAGATTTCTTGCTAAGAACATATGGGATGAACACTTATAATATTTGCTAGATCTTGGTGTTCTTTCGGAAATTGATTGTAGCTTGAGCTTGTGTATGATTTCCGTAACCTTACTCTGAAGGTTTGATTCCATATTTATAGGCACGAAATCGAACTAGCCGTTGGAGAGCAATTCGAATTTTTATCTTGCAGGGCTGACTAGATGTGCTTCAGAGGTGGCATGGCTAAATGCGTGCTTCGTCATCCTTTATAGCCGTTTTACTCTGAACCACCTTGTCTGGCAACATCAGTTCCGTATGTACGTGTCTCGCTCTCATTGGTTGTTAAGTACACTTATTCGACGCTTATTCACCAACTTAGGTTGACATTCTTCTTGTCTGATCGACATGTACGTCTTGGGTAAACAGTTGTGTGATACCTGATTAGTTCAGTCTGATCAGTCTACCTGGTTGAGTCTTCTGTTGTAAGTTGTCTTAGCTCAACTTACTGACTCTTCTGGTGTTCTTCTGATGTAGGTCTTCAGGTCTTGTTATGAGTCAGTCTTCTGATCTTCAACTCTTCTGAGTCTGATCTTCTGATCTTCTTCAAGACTTAACATATACATATTGAGTTCCCCCTCAATATATGACCTATTTATTACATCAGTTGTCTATACATCTCAGTTGGTCATCCTATTCTGATTTCTAATTCATTAGTCAGGTAACAGTTCTGACTGGTCCTATTACATCTGTTTTGGAACTTCCATCAAAACTATAAACTTCTCAACCCTCTTTTTGATGGAACCAAAACAATTAAACAGAAAAATAGGTAACTGAAATGTAAAGAACACAAATAACAATCAGAAGGACAATGAGACGTTGTCTTAAGATCAGAAAGGTAAAGCATTGTATTAATGAAGATTTGACAGTTACAGTGATTAAGAAATATTATAAAGAGAAAGGAAAAAGAGTGTGGGCCCAAAAGTGACCGGAACAAGATGAGAGTTTCTATCGCCCAAAAGTGACCATATAACCAAAAGGTACATCAAAAATCATGAAACTAGATGTTTAGCTAGCAGTAGTAGTTCCATCTAAGGAGGAATCTAAGGCACCTTGTTTCTTCTTTTCCATTAATCGTGTGTTGTATTCATGTCTTCTCTTGTTATCTTCCGTTCGGGCCCTTTTAAGTTTTGCTTTGATGAGCTTGCCCATGGCTTCTGATTAAATCGTATTTGTGCATGGTAGAGCGGTGACTATCTGATCTCTGATCTGGTCTTTTGATCATCTGGCCTTGAGGACATCTGATCTTTAGACTTCTGGTTTCTGGGGTCTTGCCCCCAATTCATTTTATCTGGTCGTCGGCGGGCGACTTATCCATAGGTCGGGTTTATCCATGTCACAAAAATTGCCCCTCAAGTCAAGGTCTTGAGCTTCGCTTCTGGGCCTTTACTTGATTATTATTCTTTCGACTAGAGACCTCTCGACCTTGGGACTCGTTCTAGGCATGTCGTCATCCTCGAGTAGGCGAAAAGTCGCCTCGATTATATGAATCGGCGTGACAAACTGCCCTTAATTTCGCAAATTGACGTGACTATTTGACAGGAATGATGACGCGGGGCGCCGCGAATCATTCCAATGGGAAGCCGCAGTGAGAACCACGTGCGGTTCCTGTGTGTTTCTTGTCGGGACGGGCCCAAGGTTTGGTTTAATTGCATTTTGGCCCTCCCTTTCTCTTATAAATAGCGAGGGTTTTGTGGCATAAACCCTTCTTCATTCTCCTTTCTTGAGCACTCAAGGTTTTCTACAAGGATTTCTGGCGAGAGTTAATTCAGCAAGAGTTTGTGACGAGAGTTAATTCAGGTAAATCTGTCAATCTTCCCTTCTCGAATTTCTTTCCATGACTACCAACCCTTCTACGACACCCACCGCCTCTCAACCAATGGTATTATCATCTTCCTCCGAGGACAAGGTCTTTCTATCTCAACACCACCGCCGCCATGGACCATCTTCCACAACTGGTACTACAGGTGAAGTTTCTACAAATCTGGAGTCCTCCGATGCCCCTGGTGGTAATTAGGATGACGATGACAATGATGAGGAGGTCGACGACACTTTTCTGGAGGAGCTGGATGAAATTACACATCTCTCTCCGGTGGACGCTAGTCTCATTCGTACCTTCAGGCCAGAGATGGAGAAGGCTGCGGAGTCCTCTGACCCGGCCCGTGACATTGAGGCTTATGAGGGTCTTTGATTATGAGGCCTATACAACACGGGGCCCCTATAAGCGACCTGAGCGTGAGTTCTGAAAGTCGGTCAAGTTGGACTTTGTGGCGTCTGACGAGAAGTTTCGATTGGTTTTGTCTGATCGATATGTATGCTCACTTCGTCGCCAATATAAGGTACCTAAAGATGTACACTTCTACGGTGCAACCTCTGACGAAAGTACCGATCAGCCACCGCCGGGATCCGATTTCCATTGCACCCAGCCATTTATCACCTGCTCGCAGCATGGAATCAGAGCCTCACGCAGATCACGCCGGATGGGTGTAGTTATATTATCTCCACCATGACTGTGTTGGGCAAACCGGATTATATCGGATGCCCAACCCGGGCGAGCTTTCATAAGTGTTACATCCCATCCACCAGGCGGGTGGTTATAATGTCGTGTGACTTCGCAAAGGTCGAGAACTTGTGAGAGGGATCCCAAATAAGGTTGATGGGTGGTACCAAAAGTGGTGGTTTGTCGGAGGGGCGTGGGAGTTTGTAGATCCTGTAAACCCATTGGCCATACATGTCCCAACAAATTATGCAATCTTAACCAAACATGGTAAGTTTTTTATCTTTATGCTTGAAGAAGTACTAATCTAATTCTCCTTTTATTTTGCAGTGTTCCTGCCCCGACCTTCCGAGCTGTATTGGTATTACATCGAAGCTTTCAAACTGGTTCGAGATTTCCTCCAAGCCATCGAGACATCAATTCTCGAAATTCCAAGCTCCAGCGACTTCGGGCCGGATTGTACACATATCCCCGCCATCTCTACATTCCTTGTAAGTTTCAATCTTGCAATCATTTTTATTTATAGCGACTTGTGATTTGTGACTTACACATTTTTATAATGTTTTGTGGCAGCTCCCGACTTCCCAGTTTACCGACGCCAACCATCAGCTTCTGTGATGGCATCCCGGAAGAAATTTGTGCTCGGCACGATGAGACGAGCGTCGGGTACAAGCACTCCTCCCCCAGCACCGACTCACACTGGCCCTTCCAACGCCGATAAGGGGAATAAGAAAGTGTCGGAGTCTGCTCCGCTAGATACCAAACTTTCCCGAAAATAACCAAGGGAGGAGACTGGTTCTTATTAGTCCGAGATAAACCGGGGGACGTCGGAGGTCGCCGTCCCATGCAGCCTCACAGCCAATACCTGCCCCTACTGGAGGTCATCGTCTGGAGGATAACTCCTGGATGGGTTGGGATGAGGAGTTGGTTAACGAGTAAGTCTTGTACTATTGTTTGAATTTTCTCGATTCTATCTTTTGTCATCTTTTTCTAATGACTTGAATTTTGTTCGCAGCCCAGAGGTCACGCCGGCCAAGTTCTCCCCCGAAGTGCTGAGCTTCTTGCGGTCGAGTGGAATTCCTTTGGAAGGGCTTCCCGATGACTGTCCGAACTACTTGACCCTGGCCATTAGGCACATGCCTCGGTGCTGGACGAAAGAGGATCACGCCAGCGCCCAACGCTAGAAGGTCACGGGCAACCTGTATGTAGCTTTGGTCCATTCCCAGAAGACGACCTTGTATCTGGAGAGGGCGTGTGGCCAGTCGGAGGGTGAGCTCAGGAAGTTAGAGGAGGCTCGTCGGACGGTTGGCGAGCAAGCCAAATCGCTGCTCGCCACCTGTGACCTTCAAAAGAAGCTGGAGGTCTCCAACTCCCAACTGACCCAGAAGGCTTCTGAGATCGAGGGCTGACTGAAGGCTGTAGAGGACCTGCTCGAGGCGGAGAAGGCCAACTCCCAAGTGGCTGTTGCTCGGGTTGAGGGGGAACTGCCTCCAAGGCTGTGGAGGTCGAGGATAAGCTGGCCATCGAGGAGGTGTAATTCAAGCAGGTTGAGGAGCTGAACGCCAACTATGCTTATATCATGGCGGTTGCGGGGACCGTCCGAGTCTTCCGCCAGACGAATCCGACCAGCGACCTCTCCGGCGTGGTTGTGGAATTGGCCGACTATGTCCACAACAATCCTCCTGACTCTGACATCCTATTGGAGATTAAAGATTTGGAAGATCTGGGTATTGACTTATCCTTCTTCCCCAACTAGAGCCGGATTGTGCTTCCCACCCCCGACCCCGATGAGACGCAACCGGGAACTCTTGATGTGGTTCCCGAGGCACATATTGATGAAGTCAGGTCTCAACTGGAGGTCGTAGGAAGGTCGGGCGTGGGCCCAACTTTTGGGGTTATACTGGAAAGTATGCTTTTACTTTGTATAACCAAACTGAATTTCTGTCTTATTTACTGAAATAAATTATTTATCACTGATGCTTTAAATATCATTGAATGTTACATATATTTACTGCATAACTGTTCAATAAATAGTACGTGTTACATTGTAGTTAATTTAGTGATACCAGATCACATAAGATTAAATTAACAGTCCCTTGTAACTAAAAGTATGCTATTCACGACCTAGATGGAAATGAACAATCCATCGTGAAAGGTTGAAGTGTAAGGCTCAGATTGGCTTATCTTAACCAAGATATTACACTAGTGCATGACTGATGCACTGAATAGGACCTACAGGACGATAAATTCTTCAGCACTGAACTAGGAAGAATTAAACCTCAGTGGTTCGTTATTTCTTAATCTTCGTCCCTTAAATAGGATCGTGTGTGGTTAGTAATTATTGCTTTGACTTATGATGGGTAGAGAATCAATGAGATTCAATACTTTATATCCTGGGCAATATTATTGGTCACATGCGATTGCTAAGATTTAGTACGAAGAATCGTGTGCAAGTACGCTTGTTCGATTTTCCCCCTTGGGAGGTTCATAAGATTTATCATACCAAATCTTGCAAGTGGAACCAGTTTTCGGTATGGATAATAATGTTGAACCGTTCCTTAACCAAGGACAAAAGATATTAATTAATGGAAAGCTATTTCAGTGGCTTGAATTAATTAATGGGCTAGATAATCTTAAACACGAGAAATAATAACCGGGAGCCATATTAACAGTAATATGAGTTAAGATGGATAATGCAATATTAATTATGTAGTGATATTAATTAATATTTATGGGCTTGAATAATATTGGGGCTCAATATTGATAATTCAAGATCCATTGGAAGGTCCAATCTTAGTTCTCCTAAAGGCCCCTCAAGTAGCCCAAACATAAAGTCCAATAACTGAAAAAGGTGTTTAAAAATAAAATAAATTTTTGTTGCCTAATTTTCCTATTTTTCAAAAATAATAAATAAAAGAGGGAGAAATATTTTCTTTGAATTTTGTTATGGAATGAAGATAAGTATTCTTGGAATACAAGATTATCTCATTAAATTCAAGAAATCTCCCACTTGGTTATTTATTTTGAAATTTTCGAAAATTTTGAAGAAATAAGGGAAAGAAAAATTTTCTTGATTTTCTTGAAAAGATATTATGGAAGATATGTATTCTTGCAATACAAGTATATCTCATAAATTCAAGAAGATCCAAATCTTGGAATCTTTATCCTTGTTTTTCGAAAATAACCATAACAAGAGAAGGTGGGATTTTTATGGAATATTTTAATTATGGAGAAAAGAATATATGTGATATATTCAAGATTTCTTGGAGATCAAGAAAGAGATTTTCTCCCCCTATTCCATGATGAAAAAATCGGCCACCACCTGATCTATAAATAGGGGATGATTTCTTCATCCACAACAACAATTCCATGTGTTGGAAAAATTAGAAATCCACAAAGGTGGTGCAACAAATAATTTATTTTTCCTTTTGTTAATTGTTCGCGAGTTTCCTTCCACCGAATTGACGAGCAAGGGCTAGGGAATACTTGGGAAGGCTTTTTGGTGTGTTCTTATCAACCGAGTCCATTGCCATTCCAAACAGGTTAGTTCACGTAAACCCATAGCAATTCCGCATGCGTAGGATTTATGTGAACTGTTTATATGCATGATTTGCTATTGAATTATTATTTGAATTAATATAAGATTAATTCAAACTAGTAATAATTGTTAGAATTAAATTTGTATTTAAATATTCATCCCCCAACACCAGCGGGAGAGGAGGCTATTCCTGGCCTCTAAAGGAGGTGTTTACCACCCCAAGACTAAGGAGACAACAACGGTGTATGAATCCATGCTCAGTGTTATTCAGCAACATGAACCTCATCCCCGTCAATACTTTTGATCAGCAAATGGAGATGATGGTCTTGTTGATGATGTTGGTGTTGCTATTGAGTTTGAGGGGCTGGTATCTTTTGAAGTCGGGGTCTATCCAGAAGTCGTAGGAGAGTCGAGCAATAGCAAACAGATGGTAGTGCCTAAGGATTTATATCTTGGTGTAATCTTTGATTTACGTTGGCTTTAGGCCGCTTGATGTAATCGGCCTTCGGGCTTTCTCATGTACATGTCATCGGGCCTTTGTCATTAATGAAATCATTTCTTTTTCCTTCCTTTATTGTGCCGACCTGATTTCCTTATTTTTACTTTAGAATTGCATTCGTTCTTATCGTCTTATTGTCATTGTGATATAATTGAACTTGTTCTTGCCGTCTTATTTGTATGCGACTTATTAATGAACTTTGCTTAGTCGTCTTATAAAGCCAGGGGAGGACCACTGGCGATCTCGTTGCTAGTATGTCGAAAGTTGTACTTCAGGAGGTCGATGTTTACTCATGCTACCTCCCTCTGTTTAAACACATAGGAATTTTGAAAAGAAAGATAACATTTTATTTAACTTGGCTAAATTAGTACAAAGGTGTGACTTCTAACCTATTGATAATACTTCTTTAGGTGAGCCGCATTCCATGGGTACTAAGCCTTTGTGCCATCTGGACTTTCGAGCTTGTAGGCTCCATTTGGTAGGATTCTTGATATCTTGAATGGACCTTCCCAATTCGGGCCAGAAGTCCCTTTTGGCACACCGAGTACTTTCTTTAGTACCATGTCTCCTTCTTTGAATTTTTGAAGTCGTACTTTAGAATTGTAATACTTCTCTGATTGCTATTTGTATCTCGCATTTCTCTTATTGACCTCTAGCCTTTTTTCTTCAAGTAGATCTAGATTTCTGGCAAGAGCCTCGTCGTTATGATCGATCGCGACTTGTGACGTCCGGAGGTTTGGGAAATTGACCTTTGAAGGTAAGACCACCTCGGTTTCGAAAGCTAGGGAGTAAGGAGTCTCCCCAGTTGAATTTCAACAAGTCGATCTGTATGACCATAAGTCATCTGGCAGCTCGCTGACCCATCTTCTTTTTCCTCCCTCAATCTTCGTCTTTAAGTTGTGCTTGATAATCTTGTCCGTTTGATTGGGGGTGGTACGGAGTGGAAAAGAGCTTAGTGATTTTTCAATTTCGGAAAAAAATGTCGACTTTGAGTCCATCAAACTGCTTCCCAATATCAGATATGATAGCCTGGGGCAGGCCGAATATGTAGATGATGTTTCGCCATATGAATCTGATGACATGATCTTTGTATATGGTTGCCAGAGCCTCTGCCTCAGCCCTATTTGTGAAGTAATCCACAACGACTAGGGCATACTTGACCGAGCCCAGAGCCGTTGGGAGTGGCCCAATGATATCTATCCCCCACTTTGCAACAGGATGTTGGTAAGCTTTAATGGAGCAACCTTAATTGTTGGTGCAAAGATTTGACATCTATGACATCTTCGGGTGAATATGATGGCATCCGCCCTTAAAGTCGGCCAAAAGTAGCCTTGTCTTGTAGCTTTGTGAGCCAATGATTGTCCCCCAGCGTGGTTTTCGCCCACACCTTCGTGTATCTCCCTCAGGATGGCTTGCCCCTGTTCTGGTGTGATACATCTGAGAAGTGGTGTGCTGAAGCCTCGTTTGTATAGGTTTTCGTTGATGAGAGTATACTCGCGGCTCTCAATTGCAATTGTCGAGCTTTTATTCTATCTTGTGGCAGATCGCCACTCTTCAAATACTCGATGATGGGTGTCATCCAGTTTTCTTCAGGAGTTGGAGTATTTGGGATGCGGCCAGTGTGTTAATACTGGAGGGGTGGGAGAGTCTTGTGATGGTGACGTCCTTCATCTCTGTTGGTCCCTCTGAAGTCGCTAGTCGTACTAAAACATCAGCTTGCGAATTTAGATCTCACGGGATTAGTTTCACATGCACTTGCTCGAATTTTTGACATAATTTCTTCACGACTTCTTGGTAAGTCGTCATTCTGTCATCTCGAGCTTCATATTCCCCCGAGACTTGATAAGCTACGAGTTGAGAGTCTGTGTGTACTTGAGGTCTCTTGACGCCCATTGCCGCGGACATCTCCAAGCCACTGATGAGTGCCTTGTATTCGGCCTCGTTGTTTATCTCTAGGCAATCGAAAGTTATGGCATTCTGAAAAGAAGAGCCCTCTGGAATGACCAGGACTACCCCTGCACCTGATTTGTGAGAGGTCGTTGAGCCATCTATGAACAATTGCCGTGGCGGGCTGGACGAGCTGCTGGCCTCTGACGGGAAGGTCAGTTCGACTATGAAGTCTTCCAACACTTGAGCTTTGATTGTCGGGCGAGGTGCGTATGTTACCCCGTAATGCCCGACCTCAATGGTCCATTTAAGGCATCGACCTATTGTATCAGGTTGGAGGAGCACGTTCCTTAGAGGTAAGGAAGTGAGGACTTCAATCTGATGGTCGAGGAAATACGGCCTCAATTTTCTGACGCTCATGAATAAAGTGTATGCTAACTTTTCCAGAAGTGGATACCGTTGTTCTGTTTCATTCAACATCTAGCTGATGAAGTAAATTGAAAGTGAATCTAACCTTCAGCCCGGACAAGTACTTCGCTTAATGCGGTTTCTGAAGCCGCTAGATATAAGAACAGTTTTTCCCCCAGAACAGGTTTTGATATGATGCTCTCGTCTGCCAGATAAGCTTTGATCTTGTTGAAAGTCTCCCGACTTTCTGGAGTCCACTCAAATTTCAACTTCTTTCAGATTGTGTCGAAGAGTGGTTTGCATTTATCCCCCATTCGAGAGATAACCCTGTTCAGAGCAGCTAGGCAACCTGTGAGTTTCTTAACCTCCTTCACAGTTCTTGGGGCTCCCTTGTCCAGAATAACCTTAATTTTTGTTGAATTCGCCTCTATCCCCCGCTTGCTGACCAGATATCCCAGGAACTTCCCTGACTCTACCCCAAAATTGCATTTTTTGGGGTTGAGCCTCATGTTGAACTTCCTCATGATTTTGAAAGCTTGGGCAAGGTGGGTGAGGCGATCTTCCTTTTTCAAACTCTTGACGACTATGTCGTCCACATAAACTTATACATATTTACCGATTTGATCTGCAAACATGTTGGGATATTTTAGTTTTGATTATTTATGCCTAAACATTATGTAATTATCAACTTGTATTATTTAAGTTCATTTTTACAGGTAACAAGTTGAGGGGGAACTGATCTGAAGTCTCCTGAAGAAAATAGGTCAGAGGTCAAAATGGCCTGAGTGAAAATAGGCCTGAAGACAAGTGGCCTGAATGGAAACTTGGCCTGAGGAAAAGTCGTCTGAATGGAAGAAGGCTGAGTCCAAGATCGCTGAACGTCAGATGGCCTGAATGTTGAAATCCTGAATGCTGAAATGCTGATTGCTGGAATCCTGAATTACTGGAATCCTGAATCCTGAATGCTGGAATCCTGAGTGCTGGAATCCTGAGTGCTGTGTGCTAAGTGCTGAGTCCTGAGTGCTGAATGCTGAATGCTGATTCCTGGATACTGATTTCAGAAGGCCTGAATGCTGGCGTGGACCAATCAGAGGAGGTCAAAAAGTCTGCCAAAAAGCTGCAGAAATTACAGAATAGTATGGATTTGAATGTGACTTTCACCAACGGTAACATTCAAATCCACACTATAAATACAAGCTCTTCCATCATATTAAGTGTGGAAAAATGCTATCAAACCAAGAGCCATATCTTCAAGTATGTCCACCATAGAACACAAATCTGTAGATATCCAAAATATATTCAAGAGTGTTCTAAACCCAATCTAAGCCACACATGATATATCCTAAGCTTAGAGAGATTTTCCCAACCTTAGCATAAAGGCTAAACAATTGTAAAGGAAAATCTCAACCTAGTTGGAGACAACACCAAACTCAAACCCCATTCTTGAGAGAGAAGTAGTGGTTAAGTGAGGTAGTTGAAGAGGCAATCCCGTGGAGGGTGATAAGTCCAGAGGCAAACCCGTGAGGGTGATAAGTCCAGTTTAGAGGCGAACCCGTGAGGGTGATAAGTCTCGAGAGTGAGAACTCATTAAACATCTGTAAGAAATCCCGCAAGGGAGGGTAGGCAATCCCGTGGAGGGAGATAAGTCCCGTTGAGTGAGAGCTCTATAAATATCTGGTTGTACTGTTTTGACTAACACAATAAACTAGTCGAGTGAGTTGAAGGAATTTCCCTACGGATTAGGGAGAGTGGACGTAGGAGCTTGAGTCTCCGGACCACTATACTTTGTTGTGTTCTTTATTGCTTTATGTTCTTGTCATATGCAAATGTTTAATAACAAGCAAAGCAATTCTTGTAAGAAGAAAGAAGAATTTTAAAACCACATTTTCCCCCCTCCCCTTTTTCATAAAATTAAATTATTTTTTTTGGGACCAACAAAACATTTGGTTAACTAAGGTTAACTAACCTCTGATAAGTTGCCCTTGCATTCTTCAAACCGAAAGGCATTCTTTTCCAGCAGTAGAGGTTTTTCACTGCCAGGAATGAAGTATGTTGTCGATCTAGTTTGTGTTTTGATATCTGATGATAGCCTACAAAGGCATCCATGAATGACATCTTCTCGTGACCAGCTGTGTTGTCTATCAACTGGTCGATGTGTGGCATAGGAAAGAAGACTTTTGGGCATGCCTTGTTGAGATCGGTGAAGTCAATACAAAGTCGCTAGGTACCATTCGATTTCTTCACCAAGACTATATTGGCTACCCACTGTGGTTGGTCGGCCTGAGTAATCAGGTCATTGTCCAGCAACTTCTTCACTTCCTCAGCAAGAGCCGCATATTTCTTTAGGCCAAATTTTTGCCTTTTCTGGGCTATCGTTCTTTGAGTTGGAACGATATGTAATTAGTGACATCCGACTTCTGGGTCGATGCCGACCATATCCTTGTGTGACCATTCGAACACATCCAAGTTCATTTTGAGAAAGTCGATGACTTCCCCCCTCAAGTCGCCAAGTATCTTGGAGCCTATAATGACCTCCAAATCTGGCTGAGTTGGATCTACTTTGAACTTCTCGAGTTCTTCCCCTAGGATGACTCTTGGACCATCTTGACGGGGATCGTCGATTTCAGGCTCGAGCAAAAACTCTTCAGGTTCAGGACCCATTCTTCGATCGAGGTCGTCGCGACTTCTCTTCTTGTTTATCTTTTCAGTGTTCAATTCATTACATTGTATTTCACTATCTATTACATGTATTTGTTTACTAGATAATAATGCTGAATTGAAACGAGATGAAGAATAAACCAAACAAACTCTTGCATCCACCTGGTCGCCCTTAATAGTCCCGACCTGCCCACCTTTAGTGGGAAATTTTACACAAAAATAAAAAGTTGAGGACGTAGCCTCGAACTCATGCTCAAAAGGCCTCCCGAGAAACCCATTATAGGAACTCAGAAGGTCGATTATAAGGAAATCTAAAAGTCTAGTAGCCCTAACCTTATCATCTAGGGTAGACACTAGCTCGACAGCCAGACAGATCATGCCAAATGGCTTCACAATTACATCCCGGAAGCCTTTTATATGTGGTCGCACGGGGTGATGTAAGCATCAAAGTCCCCCGAGCTGGTCTAAGGTCTTCTTGAAGAGGATGTTGCAGAAATCCCCTCTATCCACTAACAGCCGACACACAGTAGTCCCCATGATATTGACCTTGATTACCAAGGGGTTGATGTTCAGGTAGATAATTCCTGCCCTATCTTTTTCGCCGAACTCGATCTTGTAAATCTTTTCGGCCATAGTGAAAATTTGCAATACCATTTTCCTGGCATTCTCCATTTCTCAGACTTCGGCCTTCATGCGACGTTTTGATGAGGAGGCCGAAGAAAGACCTCCTACTACCCCAAGTGGAGAGAGGGTATGTATGACACGACCTCCCGCATCCTCGGGCATAGGTGGGACTGGTCGTTCACCTTGCCCTGCACCCGTGTTGGGGTTACTTTAGGCTTGTTCTCCTTGCCTGGGACGACAGCCTTGCTGGCGACCTCTCGGTTTCAGCTCGTTATTCCCTTGAGGCCACTTGACAAACTCGTCCAACAGACCATCTTCATATAGCCTCCAGAGCTACTTCAGTAAGTCCCTACAGTCGTTAGTGTAGTGACCTGTTTGTGCATGGTACTGGCAGAACTTATCGGGCTTCTGCTTACTCTTGTCCTTGATCGGGCGAGGCAGATGTGGCATTTCTCGCCCTCTGATCTGGGCATAGACACGGATGAAAATATCGTGAAATATCGCGGATATATCACATTTTTTAACTATGCGATATGGATTTCGCATGTAAATTTTTTCTTACCGTGAACAGTGCAAATATTGCAGATATATCGCATAATATCGCAAAAAATCGGGAAATATCGAGAAATATCGGGATATTATTACAGATTTCGATATATATTTTTTTAGTTTAATTGCACCATGGGTATGGACACTGATCATAGTGATATGTCTCAATATTTATATGTTTTTGACACATATGCGAGTTCACAGATTGATTGGAATACTCAAAATGTTTTTCATCGCCCAACTCCTCAAATATCTTATGAAAGTCAAAATGTGTATCAACAAAATATCTGGGTCATGACACAATATCCAATTCATGGTGAAGTAGTTGGAAGAGATAGGAAAACATATAAATGACATGTGCATAATGTATCCATTAGTACTTTAATGTGATGAGTTGGTACCAGTATTGTTTGGATAGAGATGTCATTATATCTTTTATTTTTGAACCTTATAGGTCATCATTTTGGTATTAATTATATTTTATCATGTAATTTTAGTCATTTTGTATTGTATTATATATTGTATTGTCAACTGTTTTTTATGGACAGTACTGTTTATATAGTTTATTGCTAATATTTTTTATTTAAATATGTCATTTTATTGTGATTTTAAATGAAATGTATGCATAATTGTGTGTAATAATAACGTATAAAATTTCATGTCAAAATTTCAAATTTTTAACATAATTTCTGTCATTTTTTTAAATTTTTTGCGATATCGATATATCCATTGATATATCCATAAAATTAAGATTGCGATATTACTTGCGGTAGCGATATTTTCATCCTTGGGCATAGACATGACCAGGTGTCATGCCAAAAGCTCCCATCAGCTTCACCGGAATAGTGTCTTTGAATGGCTTGAAGCTGTGAGGTGCCTTGTAGTGACCCTCGGTTTTCTTGGAACTCTTCTTCGGTTCCGCGACTTCCTTTGTCTCGGAGCATCGGAACTCCAGTAGTTCCGAAGTATGAATCAGGTCGCTAGCCCGCCTTCGGATGTCGGCGTAGCTAGTTGGATAGTCGGCGGTCATGCGCCGCCATAGTTTGGTTCCCTTTATGAGATCAGTAACTGTCCCAAGCAGTTTTGCCTCATCCCCTAAAGGATCTCCTTCAAGAATGAGCTTGTTGATCCTTTCAACGTAGGATCGATCCAACTCATTTTTGCCTTGTTAGGTATTCATGAGGCACTGCCTAGTCGCAGGTCGGGGAGCCAATGCCGAGAAATTAGTGGCGGATGCAGCATGGTACATGGGGGTACAATTGCATCCCCAAATTGAAATTTATCCCACCATATATGTTTTTGTATTATGTTGTTTGGTGTAGTGGTGCATGTTTTTTTTTCATACCACAATCATCTCATGCCCTTTATTAGTTATGTTTTAAATCCCCAAATTTTATTAATCAAATTTCGTATCCCCAAATTTTAAATTCTGGATCCATCCCTGCGAGAAATGGCTTAGGAACGGTCTGGCAAACTTCTCGAAAGTATCCACCTAGAAAGGTGGTAGTGAGGTGAACCACATATGAGCCTGGTCGCTCAATGTTAGTGAGAACAACCTGCACTTGGTCACGTCGGTTGCACCCATGGAGGTCATGTAGGAATTGTATTTCGCTACATGGACTCTTGGGTCCGAGCTCTCATTGTAGCGGTCTATGTCTACCGTGCATATTTTCCTCTTGGTAGGCGCCAGAGTGACCATGGTGCCTAGTGGAGAACCTGGGACGACGAGGTAAGTGTCTGTCCCCATCAACCCATTCCGATTCACCACCCGTTCCATCAGTTGTTGAACTGTTCGAGCCAATGCTGCGACTTGAGCATCACGAGGATCACTAATCTGGAAAGTATCCTGCCCATCGCCATGGCGGACAGCCGAGCTCTTTGGCACCTCATCATGGTGCAAGTTCAGTACATACGCGAGATTGTGTTCCACCTGTTCTTCATGTCGAAGCTGAGAATGAGCCTCATCCTCGACACCCACCGGAGTATTTTGTGCCCCCGGATTTCCGAGGCGGCCAAACACGTTGTTCGAAACCGCCGGTCTTTCAATTTGGGGATGCGGTAGTTCCGGGTGTTTGCGTGCCTCATCGCCGAATAGGCTAATTGGCCTGCCGACCGTCCTTCCCTGATCAAGGGCCACTTACCCTTGGAGGTTCCAGCGTCATGAGCAGTCCTCTTGACCGGAGGTTGTTCTTCCGGGCCGTCGAAGGTGAGACGCCTTTTGTTGAGGATAGTCAGGACGGCCTTTTCGACCTCCGGTGTCTGGATGAGATTCCACCAATCAGGGGTGACCTTCAGAGCCACCTGGAGAGTGCGATGGGAACTTGGAGAGGCTTCGACACCGTCACGAACATCAGCCTCATGCATGTTAGCATCCTTTTGAGTGATCGCCATTGTTGAAAAATTGAAAAGGGAGTGGGTTTTCCAAGAGTGTTAAACAATCAGTAGAAAAGTTTTCCACAGACGGTGCCAATTGTTGTGCCCTGTTTATGATTCCATCCAACAAACAATAAACAAGTGATAAAATGACGATTTAGATGATCAAAATATGTAAAAGACATAAAATTTGATAACCTAGTTCGTCTATGAATAAGACTACGTCTGGGGGCAACCAAGCCAGGAATGTTTTACTATAATTTCTGCCTAGAACACTAAGATGTGCCATCCTTTTTCTAGTGAGGCGGTAGAGGCCTATTTATACAAGGATTTACGCCTCGTAGGCGGGATATCACATAAGGAAAAGCAATATATGATGCTTCAATCCCACTGGCCGAGAATTCCGCCCTACCGGGTCAATGGTCGCTATAGTTAATGCGCGCCATTTACGGACCGAACTTTAGGGGCGAATCTTGCGGCTTGCCAGGCGTTTCTCTTAACTGAAGGAATATGTGACTTCACGACCTCTGGCCTATGGAGTTCTTTTTCCAAGTTACCTATCCTGGTCGCTGATCGCGACTTGTCGTCTTTATGACTTTTGAGTAAGTCATATTCATGCATGGTAGAGCGGTGACTATCTGATCTATGATCTGGTCTTTTGATCATCTGGCCTTGAGGACATCTAATCTTTAGACTTCTGGGTTTTGGGTCTTGCCCCCAAGTCGCTTTATCTGGTTGCCGGCGGGCGACTTGTCAACTTCACGACTTGTCCATAGGTCGGGTTTTATCCATGTCACAACACGGGTGGTCAAGAGAATTAAAGGCTACCATTATTAGCGCTTCAATTCCGCTATGCATGAATCTCACGCTATCGGGTCAATGGTCATTCCAATCATTGGGCGCCATTTGTGGACCGAGCTCTGTGGGCGTATTCGGCAGCTTGCCTGATGCCTAGACCATTGTGCGACCTCTGAGCTCTAGATTAAGTCGGGATTCCGACCTATGGGGGCCTTCTCAATTCACCACAGGTCAGTCTTCCTTGCCTTGGGCTCGTTCTGGGTTGTGATCTGTCGGCTTCTTAGTCATGTGGTAGGTCGATTGCGACCTGGCTACAATAGAGTCATTGCTGAGAGATGGCCCAAGAACAGCCTAGCGAGCTGCTCGAAGGTGTCCAATGAATATGGAGGCAGTGAGGTAAACCACATGTGGGCCTGATCGCTCAGAGTTAGAAAGAAAAACCTACATTTGGTGGTGTCGATTGCACCCATAGACGCCATGTACGAATTGTACTTCGCTACATGGACTCTAGGGTTCATGCTTCTGTTATAGTGATCCAAGGCCGCCGTATTGATCTTCCTCTAGGTAGGGGCCAGTGTGACCATTGTTCCCAATGGCGTGCCTGAGACAGCAAGGTCGGTGTTCGATCCCGGTTGTCCGCCTTGATTTTTCACTCGTTCCAAAAGTACCTGGACCGTGCGGGCCAATGCTGCGACCTGTGCATCCCGGGGATCACTGACTGGGAAATCGCCCTGCTTGCTCAAGTAGCCTAAGGCCGAGGCCTTTGGTGCTTCCTCATGGTGCAAGGCTAATGCGAGCGCGAGGTCACGGTCGAGTTCCCCGTCCTCAAGGTTAGAATGGGAGTGGCCTCATCCCCCGCGTGGTTCAATGTCTTTAGTGCCCCAGTGTCCCCAAGGCAGTTGAACATATTGTTCGACCCCGCCTGCTGTTCGATACGGGGAAGTCGATAGTCCCGCGTGTTGGCGTTTCTAATTTTAGGGATGGCGAGTTGGCTCGTGGATTGCCCTTTCAGGTCAAAGGGGCCCTTGCCCTTGGAGGTGCCCACCCCCGGGAGTGACTTTCTGTTGGAATTTAGAGGCACGTAAACACGTAATACATGCGCAGCGGAAATAAACAGTTCACCAAAAACGAACAATTAATTGCATAATTAAATACGAGTAAACATAAACAAAATTCTTACAGTAATTCGTATACAGTTTTCTCTACTATGGTATCCACGTAATCTCCAATCACGGACTTGCACGGATTTGCTAGCTTTGAATCCCGAGATGAATTTGCTAGGAAAATTCTAACTCTAGATCTTATGGAGAATAATGAATTAACGTTATTTGTGAATTCCCAAGAGCTCATATATATAGGGAAGGCCCAGCTTAAATCTTAAGCTAACCTGATTGGGAAATAAAATCCCTAATCTTTAGTGGAAATACATCAAACGGTTTCTCAGATGGGTATATCAATACCCTCTAAGGTATTTGTGCATCCATCATGAGATACCTAGTATCTCGCAGGAACTGTGATCTTACTACATTCTCTAAGAGTATGATGCAGATCGCACACCAATCTCCACTGCATCATCAATATCCCATTCTTGATGATCCTTGATCGGGGCTATTTGAGAGTCATGTTTAAGTCATCTGAGTTCTCACAACCTCAATGACAGCAATGACTCATGAGAACACTTATATGAATAAATGCATACAATCAAACATAATATTCAAACAAGTGTATTGTCATACATTAATATTAAATGAACTATAATATTAAATCAAACTGAATATCATCGAGTATTATGTCCTTACAATGGATTGTCTTTAGGACACTAACATTAACAATCTCCCACTTGGACTAAAGTCAATCACCTACATGTCTAACCCCTAGACCATCAAATGTCTAGTGTGTACATGAACACTCAGTGTTTTGGTGAAATGATCTTCCAAATTAAATATGTGGGAATACATTTTAATTCTATTTCTCCTATCGTTATGATCTCCCGGATCAAATGATAAGTCTTGGTACATGCTCGTTTATGCTTGTTGATCTCGGTTCCTTTGCTTGCGCAATCGAACCAGCGTTGTCTCAATAAAACTTTATTAGACAACTGGCACTCGAAACTACTCCTAGTTCTCCTAAGAACTATAAAATCCAGACAGTCTCCTTGAGGCTTCTGATACAGCAATATACTCAACTTCGATTGTTGAATCTGCGGTCCTTTTGCTTGGTTCTATCCCAACTGACCGCCTCATTATTGAGAGTGAAACGTAACCTGACTGTGATTTGTAATCATCATAGTCGGATGGAAACTTGCGTCAGCATAACCAGTCACTACTGGTTCTGACTGTCCACTATAGACAAGGAAATATTCTCTAGTTCGTCTAAGATGCTTCAGAATGGTCTTGACAACAATCCAGTGAGACTCACCAGGATTCTGTTGGTATCTATCAGTGATGTTGATAGTGTAGGCCACGTTTGGCCTAGTGCAAGTCATGGCATACATGATTGACCCAATTGCATATGCATATGGGACATATTTCATGTACTTGATATCAGCTTCATCAGAAGGACAATTCTTCTTTGACAGCTTTATCCCATGATTTGCCGGTAGAGACCCTCTCTTAGAGTTCTCTATCGCAAAACGCTTCAACACCTTGTCTACATAGGTGGACTGTGAGCCTCAACATCCTTCTGGATCTATCCCTAAGATGTAGCAGGCTTCACAAAGATCCTTCACTATGAAGGTCTTCGATAATTAATCTTCAACGGACTGCATTAACGGGATATTGTTTCTCAAAATTAATATGTCATTGACATACACGATTATGAAAACAATATTCTTCCCGTTGTGTTTACAATAAACACAAGGATCTTCCGAATTTCTGATGAAGTCAAAAGACTTGATAACTTCATCAAATCGGATATTCAAACCCCTAGAAGCTTGCTTCAATCCATAAATGGATATCTTTAGCTTGCATACTAGATTACAATTTGACTTAGATGTGAAACCTTCCGGTTGAGTCATAAACACTTCCTTATCAATGTCTCCATTGAGGAAAGCTATTTTGGACGTCCATCTGTCAAATCTCATAATCAGAGTGTACAGCTATCGCAAGTAAAATTCAAATTGACTTGATCTTTGCAACTAGTGAGAAGGTCTCATCACAGTCAATGCCTTCGCGTTGGTTATAACCCTTCGCCACCAACCTAGCTTTGTAGGTTTGTACTTTGTCATTTACATTGGTCTTTTGCATGAAGACCCAATCGCAACATATGGGTCTAACCCCTTTAGGCAACTCAACCAAGTCCTAGACTTAATTGGTGTACTTCGAGTCCATCTCGAATTTCATAGCTTCATGCCACTTCCCTGAATGTATATCTGATATTGTTTCAGAATAAGTATTAGGATCGTTCTTATCTGGTATGTCCACATTAAGTAGTTCCTCCAAGAGGTAATCGTATCTAATGGGCGGATTACAATTCCTAATATACTTACGGAGTTGTGGTTGTGCAGGTTGTACATTCTGATCGTGAAAAATTTTGTGGTGCATCGTTTCATCAATGTCTAAAGAGTCCTCAAGAGCTACACTTTCAGATGCCTCTTGGGCGGGAGTTTGAACTATGTTGTTCTCATTCAACCCACTTGGAGGTTCTTGCACTGGCAAGCCTACTCCAATTACGCTCCCACTGGCTGAAAGACGATCACCTAGTGAAAGACTCCCACCGTGAAAGTCGCTGAATGCTCCCGTTGATTCCTTGTCATGTTGCTTTTACAAGATATCAGTCTCTTTGTTAATTTGTGGTTCTTGAATTTCTTCAAGTTCTATCAGCTTACGACCTTAGTCCTTAAAGACATAGTCTTCTTCGAGGAACTTGGTCTGCCTAGAAACAATCACTGATTATTTCTCAGATAGATAGAGTAATATCCTTTAGTTTCTTTAGGATATCCCACAAAGTAACCCTTTTCACCTTTGGATTCCAACTTGTCGGTAAGTATCCTTTTCACAATCACGGGGCAACCCCATGTTAGATATGTGTAAAATTTGGCTTCCTGCCACACAATGGTTCATATGGTGTATGCTCAACCGATTCAGATGGAATCCTATTTAGAATGTAAATTGAGGTTTGTAACGCGTGTCCCATAAGAATGATGGAAGACAGGAAAAGCTCATCATGGACCTCACCATGTCTAACAGGGTTTGGTTTCTTCTCTCGGACATACCGTTCATCTGAGGTGTTCCGGGAGTAGTCCATTGTGACTGGATTCCATGTAGCTTCAAGTAATCAGTAAATTCATGGCTAAGGTATTCACCTCCTCGATCCGATCGAAGAGTCTTGATACTCTTACCAAGTTGTTTCTCTATTTCAGCCTTAATCTCTTTGAATTTCTCAAAAGATTCGGATTTGTGTTTCATAAGATACACGTATCCGTATCTAGAGAAATCATCAGTAAAAGTGATGAAGTAGCCGAAGTGACCCCTAGCTAGAGTGGGCAATGGTCCACAAACATCGTTGTAGATCAACTCTAGAACTTCTTTGGCATGCATCCTCTTTCCCAGAAAATGGTCTATTGATCATCTTGCCCATGAGATAAGATTCACAATCTCCATAAGACTCACAGTCGAATGGGGTTAAGTAGTCCAACTTTTTTAACCTTGCAATTCTTTTCTCGTTTACATAATCAAGTTCTACAATGCATATGTAAGTCGGGTTTTTATGATTACTAAGTTTGAGTCTTTTATTTTGTATATTAAGAACATCATATCGATAATGCAACAATTACAGGTTGCGAGTAATAGAAAGAACTAGATGACAATCATTAAGTTCTAATCTAAAACCAAAGGGTAAGTCTAACACATAAGTCCCCACACGTTCAGTTAGCAACTCTTGCTCCGTTTCCACGTGTAAGACGACTCCACCCGCCCTAACTGCCCTATGACACATGAGCCCTTTCACATTAGTGCAAATGTGAGAGCTACATCGGGTATCCAATACCAAGCAGTTAGAGCTATTAGTGGACATGTTTATCTTAATAACAAACATACATGTTCTAGTGCTAGAAGCACCTAGTGTCTTCTTTTCAGCAGCCAAAACCTTACAGTCCTTCTTTCAGTGCCCTCTTCTACTTATAGTAGAGGCACACATCCTTATTTACCCGCTCCTTCTTTTGAACACCATCTCGATGATAGTGAACTCAAAAAGTCTTGAGCACATTATGAAGTTCATGCATGATCACATCCGTCTTATTCGTATTGTAGTTCACAATGAAGCTAAAATATAAATACGGAAGCGACAGGAGGATAGCTTATATGAAAAAGGTTGGTCTCTTAACTCAATCCCTAAATTACCAAGTTTCTCAATTAGGTCTATCAACATTAGCATATGAGGTGAAATCTTCCTTTCTTTAGCTAACCTGCATCTGAATAGATTTCTCATCACTTCATAAATCTCAGGACGAGATTCAGAATCAAAGAGATCCTTCAAATGCTTGAGCATTGAGAAGGGACCCATTTCCTCACGTTGCCTATGTATATCAGGAGTCATGCCGAGCAACATCACACACTGAACCTAGAAAGCATCCTCTTGATGCTTCTTCTGAGCTGCTACGTCAAACGTGGCTGCCTCAGAGAACCAGGTGTAGGGGTAATCGGGATTGGCGTGTCCAACACGTACTCAATCTTTTCTTGTCTTAGCACCAAACACATGTTTCGGTGCCAGTCCAGAAAATTTGGCCTAGCCAATTTAGTTTGTTTCCAAGACACATCTCAATAACAGTTATACATATTAACTAACCAAGAGAAATAAAATAAAACGGGAATTAAACACATAATTCCTATGATCAATATTCAACAATCAAAATAAACATGACCTTTCTTTTGTGTTTATTTTGTCTCCATTATTTTCACATATTCAACGACCTCATCGGAAGAATATGAATTTATATCTAATATAAATTATAATGGACTAGGATCCACATTCCTACTATCATAATCCCAGCGAGGGCTGGTCATTACAATAGCATAACTGGTAGGTCTCCAAACCAATTGCAAAACTGCAATTCCTAGTTTGTCGAACCTAGTTCGACTGATGTCACTTACCCTTTGTTCCCCGCGAGGGCTAGCAAAATAAAGTTAAATTGGTTTACAACCATCAAGCGGCGACATTTCATGTCCCTATAAGAGTCCCGTTAGATGTAGATCCGAGCAAAAGACGAGGGTCTTTAAGTACTCATTGAAACAAAATCTCCGATTTACTTTTAATTTTGATGGAAGACATCTTATCAAATTAATGAGAAAACCATATTTTAGTGAGGAACGTTTTAAAGGCGGGGTATTAATTGCTTAATTGAGATCCAACGTGTTAATCTACATCACATTTGAGCAATTATTGGGCGCCGCCTACCCAAACATGATTTACACGGACTAACATTTATTTGGGCGCCGTCTACCCAAACAATTATAATGCAGACGTAAAATGTGTTAACAAAATATAAAACATGTTAACCAAGTGGGAATTAATAACTCGTTTAATCATTTAAACTATAATTTTAAAATCAAGTTTTAATAATTAAATTCTTTATTAATATTTTGAACTTTAATTAATCCAATTAATTAAGTCCGTCATTAGTCCAACTAATACGTTTTAGTGAGATTTAATAATTCTTTTAAAATTTCTGAATTTCAAAAGCTAATTTTAAATTCAATTTTAAAAAATATTAAACATTAATAATTAATCCAATTAATTATTAATTATTAATTGGTCCAACCAACATTCCGATTATAAAATTAAGCATCTTGTTAATTTCAAAATCATATTTTAATTATTTTATTCGTATGGCTCAAATGCAATTTCAAAAATTGCATAGGAGGGCCTAGCCAAATCAAATTTGCTAGATAACCCTTCCGTCATCATCACCCAAAATTGGCAGAGTCTAATCTGTAATTCGGGACATCCGTGATCGTCATCAAGTTCAAAATCAAATCAGTCGTGTCAAACAACATCGTGTAAACATTAATCGAAAATAATCCAATTACTCTCGAAAAACTTCAATTTCCAGAACAAGAATCAGAACCAGTTTGAGTAAAGCAGCGAGCACAGAACGAGCAGGTCACGCAACAGCGGTAAGGAGTGAACGGAGTCGCCACAGCCGCGTCTTCGTCAAGAGACGAATCGGCGCTGCTTGTGAGTCCATCACCAAATCGCCGCCGTGAAAAGAGGTCCAAAGTACAGTGCTGAGACCGCCATCGAGCGCATGCGACCACACCGAGTCGCACTAGGCATGCCCACACCGCGTCGCCCCAGGCTTCGCTCGTTGCGTTTACTCTTCAATCTGCCGCTCCAAGCGGTGATTCGAGGAGCGTGAGGTTTGACCGCCGCTGCAAATCCCAATCGGTATCACCACCGCGAACCACGGCCGCGATTTCGCCGCAGCTCGTTGAAGGACATCGATTCGGGTTTCAACAGAGGAGAGTCAAGAGGGATCGGATCGGGTCCTCACCATTCCAAGTGGATCGGAATCACGCGAGACACCGAAAGGCACGGCGTGAGCCGCCGCCTCAAGCGACGAAACGCGGTCCAATCGCCGCCAGCGGAGCGGCGTGCGGTGATGTGAGCACGGGTTTCGAAAACCCTAATTTCCAGTGATGCAAGACCATCTGATGAAGAAGACAAATTGCGCACAACAAATAAACAAAAGGGGGGCCACATATGTTTTTCACGATGGGGTCACATCCCAAATAAAAAAAATGTGCAATTTGGTGTTGTCAAGCAAGTATTTGGTCGCACCACATGATATAAAAATAATTTAATTTAAATCAATTCAATTAGCAATTAAATCAAGAGCCTGGAGCTCTGATACCACTGTTGAAATTTAGAGGCACATAAACACGTATTACATGCGCAGCGAAAATAAACAGTTCACCAATAACGAACAATTAATTGTATAATTAAATACGAGTAATCGTAAACAGAATTCTTACAGTAATTCGTATACAGTTTTCTCTACTATGGTATCCACGTAATCCCCAATCACGGACTTGCACTGATTTGTCAGCGTTGAATCCCGAGATGAATTTACTAGGAAAATTCTAACTCTAGATCTTATGGAGAATAATGAATTAACGTTATTTGTGAATTCCCAATAGCTCATATATATAGGGAAAGCCCAACTTAAATCTTAAGCTAACCTGATTAGGAAATAAAATCCCTAATCTTTATTTAAATAAATCTCTACGATTTATTTCCCCATATTAAATCTCTACGGATTTAATTCTCATGTATATCAAATCTCTACGGATTTGATTCCATATATATTAAATCTATAATAATATTCCATATATAAGGGAATCCTATTTAATTAAATCCAATTTAATTAAACATTAATAATAATTAATTCCAAATTAATCTATTATTAATTAATTCTCCATAAATTAAATATTAAATCCAATTTAACATTTAACCAACCAACTATAATCCGTAAAAGGGAACTACTTGTTGTGTGACCTATAGGCCCTCATATATCGAGTGATTAATCAAACTAACGGTCTTAATTGAACCCTAGACAATAAATCAGACATTCTCAATATATGAGGTACGTTGCGAGAAACGTGCAACTACCTGTAACTGAAACATGGGCTATTACGATTTCCTCCTTTCTTTCGCGAATACTCGATTAAGTCTTGAACATGATGAAGTGTCTATTCAAATAACTTAATCAATTTATCTCTAATCACTAATTGATCATGTATGTCACACTTAGCCACAAAGTCTAAGTTGATGTGCATCGGCCGATGACTTTGATCCAATTATGATGAGAAGATGAGTATTCTCTCTAAATCCACATTGAGGAATGAATCATATTCTTGGCTCAACTACCACGCACATGCACTTCGTGATGAACCCAATTCAAGCCGTATCTACCCATGGAAGGTTACAAGCATTGGTCATGGTAGTACCAATACCCTCTAAGGTATTTGTGTATCCATCATGAGATACCTAGTATCTCGTAGTAAGTGTGATCTTACTACATTCTCTAAGAGTATGATGCAGATCGCACACCAATCTCCACTGCATCATCAATATCCCATTCTTGATGATCCTTGATCGGGGCTATTTGAGAGTCATGCTTAAGTCATTTGAGTTCTCACAACCTCAATGACAGCAAAGACTCATGGGAACACTTATATGAATAAATGCAAACAATCAAACATAATATTCAAACAAGTGTATTGCCATACATTAATATTAAATGAACTATAATATTAAATCAAACTGAATATCATCGTGTATTATGTCCTTACAATGGATTGTCTCTAGGACACTAACACTAACACCTTCTTGTTTGGGGGTTATTCCCTTGGTCCGTCAAAAGTAAGCTTCCTCTTTCGGAGGACAGCCAAAATTTCTCTCTCATCCTCAAGACTTCGGATGAGAGTTCCCCAGACGCGGGTCGATGGGTGTGATGAGAGCTCCGGGAAGCTAATCCCCATCCCTAGCATCTATTTCGTACAGAACTTGGTCATTCTGGTTATTGGCAATTTCGGATGGTGAAGAGTTGGGTCTCTAAAGGATTTTTAAAAAATCAATAGAATTGTTCCCACCGACGGCGTCAATTGTTGTGCCCGGATAATTATTCTGGCCAACAAGTAATTAATATGATGATGATGAACGAAAAATGTAAATAAGACAAATAGTTTGGTTACCCAGTTCGTCTTTAAATTAGACTACGTCTGGGGACGTACCAAAACATGTAAAAATAATTAAAGTTTGGACTCAAGATAAAGTTTTTTATCTTTTACAAGTGTAGCCCTATAGGCCTATTTATACAAGTTTTCCTGCTTGTGGGCGGCCAAGGGAATTAAAGGCTTTCATTAATTAGGCTTCCATCCCGCTATGTGTGAATATCGCGCTGTCGGGTCAAAGTTCATCCCAGCCATTAGGCGCGATTTGCGGGCCGAGCCTCGTGGGCGGATTTGGTGGCTTGCCTGGCGCCTAGAACATTATGTGACCTCAGATCTTTGGATCAAGTCGATGTTCCGACATGTGGATTTGGTCTCCTCGGTTCGCCGCAGGTCAGTCTTCTTCGCCGGTGTGCTATCGCCGGCACCAAAATTATTTAATAAATTAAACCTTGTTAACCCACTGTGTAGTAGAGAAAGCAAGGGTCGATCCCTCAGGCAATAGAGAAAATTTGACTTATAATTCGTATACAAAAGCAGTAATAAAAAGAGGGGTTTGGATTATTTGCTTGATGATTAACAATTAAAAAGAGAAGTGCAAATTAATTGATTCTAAAGTAAAATGTAGATGAAAGATTCAATAGAAGTGAATTACTAGCTCTCTGATTGCTTTCCCCTGAATGAAATGATTAATTGAATTAAAAAATATACAAAATTCTCTACTTAACTCGAATCTTACCCCTAAACTAATGGTACGACCAAACTAGTTCAAATTAGTTCTCAAGTTTAATTAATAAAGAAATAAGATTTCTTATTAACCTATTCTAAGAATAACCTCAAAACATGTATTCGAGATTCAACACTTAGAATGCATTAACAATTCAAAATAATAGGACAAACTAGACTATGAATACAAGACGCTCGTTTCATACAATCTAGACTTCGTTATCTCAAGGTAACCCAATTTGCAACTCCGGTTACACAATTATAACAATTACAAATTTATAATGTGTAATTTAGCTAGAAATAATTAATGAATGAAATTCGGGTGATCAAGCCAAATTAAAACACTAATCAGACATGCATAGTATAAATTAAATAACGAAGAAATCAAGTTAGCAAGAAAAATGATACTAATTTAATCAAACATGAAAAATATTCAGGGTTCGGCTTTCCTCAAGCTAGAATATGAATTTAGCCACTAAACTGTTAGTGTTAGTGTCCTAGAGACAATCCATTGTAAGGACATAATACTCAGATAATATTCAGTATTGATTTAATATTATTGTTTATTTAATATTAAATATATGGCATTGCACTTATTAGAATATTATGTTTGATTGTTTGCATTTATTCTTATCTGTGTTCCCTTGAGTAATTGCTGTCATTGAGTGTGTGAGAACTCAGATGACTTAAGCATGATTCTCAAATAGCCCCGATCAAGGATCATCAAGAATGGGATATTGATGATGCAATGGAGATTGGTGTGCGATCTGCATCATACTCTTAGAGAGTGTAGTAAGATCTCACTTACTACGAGATTCTAGGTATCTCATGATGGATGCACAAATACCTAAGAGGGTATTGGTATACCCATCCGAGCAACCGTTTGATGTAGTTCCACTATATGTGTCTACGAGTGTCTCGGTTAGTTGGAGAGATGTGATACTCCTTTGACTTGAGGTCAATACGCACGACATGTGTGGAGTGATGAACTTTGACCATGACCGACGCTTGCACCCTTCCATGGGTAGATATGGCTTGGATTGGGTTCATCACGAAGTGCATGTGCGTGGTAGTTGAGCCAAGTAAAGGATTTATTCCTCAAAGTGGATTTAGAGAGAATACTCATCTTCTAATCCTAATTGGATCAAAGTTGTTAGTGTTAGTGTCCTAGAGACAATCCTTTGTAAGGACATAATACTCAGATAATATTCAGTATTAGTTTAATATTATTATTTATTTAATATTAAATGTATGGCGTTGCACTAATTAGAATATTTTGTTTGATTGTTTGCATTTATTCTTATATGTGTTCCCTTGAGTCACTGCTGTCATTGAGTGAATGGGAACTCAGATGACTTAAGCATGATTCTTAAATAGCCCCAATTGAGGATCATCAAGAAAGGGATATTGATGATGCAATGGAGATTGGTGTGCGATCTGCATTATACTCTTAGAGAGTGTAGTATGATCTCACTTACTACGAGATACTAGGTATCTCATGATGGAAGCACAAATACCTTAGAGGGTATTGGTATACCCATCCGAGAAACCGTTTGATGTAGTTCTACTATATGTGTCTACGGGTGTCTCGGTTAGTGGGAGTGATGCGATACTCCTTTGACTTGAGGTCCATAGGCACGACATGTGTGGAGTGATGAACTTTGACCATGACCGACGCTTGCACCCGTCTTTGGGTAGATATGGCATGGATTGGGTTCATCACGAAGTGCATGTGATTGGTAGTTGAGCCAAGAAAAGGATTCATTCCTCAAAGTTGATTTAGAGAGAATACTCATCTTCTCATCATAATTGGATCTAAGTCATTGGTCAATGCACGTCAACTTAGACTTTGTGACTAAGTGTGACACTAATGATCAATTAGTGATTTGAGATAAATAGATTAAGTTATTTGAATAGACACTTCATCATGTTCAAGACTAATCGAGTATTCGTGAATGAAAGGTGGAAATCGCAATTGCCCATGTTTCAGTTACAAGTAGTTGCATGTTTCTCGCAACGTACCTCATATATTGAGAATGTCTGATTTATTGACTAGGGTTCAATTAAGACCGTTATTTTGACTAATCGCACGGTATATGAGGGCATATGGGTCACACAACAAGTAGTTCCGTTTTACGGATTATAGTTGGTTGATTAAATGTTAAATTGGATATAATATTTAATTTATGGAGAAGTAATTAATAATAGATTAATTTGGAATTAATTATTATTAATATTTAATTAAATTAGATTTAATCAAATAAGAATTCCCAATAATTATATTTGGAATATAATTGTAGGATATAATGTATATGGAAATAAATCGTAGAGATTTTCATATAAGACATTTAAATCTGTAGAGATTTATATTTAGGAAATTAAATTAAAATGAATTAATTTAATTCAAGATTAGGGATTTTATTTCCCTAATTGGGCTAGCTTGGGAAATAAGTTAAGCCTCCCTATATATACAAGCTATTGGGATTCACAAACAGTATCACTTCATATTTTCTCCATAAGATCTAGAGTTTAGATTTTCCTAGCAAATCTGTCTCGGGATTCAACGTTGGCAAATCCGTGCAAGTCCATAATTGGGGATTACGTGGATACCGTAGTAGAGAAATCTGCTCTCGAGTTACTGTAAGATTTTTCGTTATGATTATTGTAATCTGTATGCAATTAATTATTCGTTGTTGGTGAACTTTAATTTCTGCTGCTCATGTGATTACGTGTTTTACGTGCCTCTATATTCCAACAGTGGTATCAGAGCTTCAGGCTCTTTTGTTTAATTGCTTTTTGGTTTTAAAATTAATTAAGATTTTTTTTTTTTAAAACCATGGGGCACGGTCCTTCGGTATTTGTTTGTTTTCTGGGCATCACACCCCTTCGTCTTCAACCCAAATGGGGTACTCTCGTCCCACGGCCGGCGGCGCTACGCCACATCGCTGGAGGCAGGCGCTAGGCGCCGTGCCTCGCGACGCATGTGGAAGCCAGCGGCGTGGTTCGTCGTGCTCCGTCGCAATGCGTCTGTTAGTGTTAGTGTCCTAGAGACAATCCATTGTAAGGACATAATACTCAGATAATATTCAGTATTGGTTTAATATTATTGTTTGGTTAATATTAAATATATGGCGTTACACTCATTAGAATATTATGTTTGATTGTTTGCATTTATTCTTATATGTGTTCCCTTGAATCACTGCTGCCATTGAGTTTGTGAGACCTCAGATGACTTTAAGCACGATTCTAAAATAGCCCGAATCGAGGATCATCAAGAATGGGATATTGATGATGCAATGGAGATTGGTGTGCGATCTGCATCATACTCTTAGAGAGTGTAGTAAGATCTCACTTACTACGAGATACTAGGTATCTCATGATGGATGCACAAATACCTTAGAGGGTATTGGTATACCCATCCGAGAAACCGTTTGATGTAGTTCCACTACATGTGTCTACGAGTGTCTCGGTTAGTGGGAGCGATGCGATACTCCTTTGACTTGAGGTCAATATGCACGATATGTGTGGAGTGATGAACTTTGACCATGACCGACTCCTGCACCCGTCTATGGGTAGATATGGCTTGGATTGGATTCATCACGAAGTGCATGTGCGTGGTAGTTGAGCCAAGAAAAGAATTCATTCCTCAAAGTGGATTTAGAGAGAATACTCATCTTCTCATCATAATTGGATCTAAGTCATTGGCCAATGCACGTCAACTTAGACTTTGTGACTAAGTGTGACACTAATGATCAATTACTGATTTGAGATAAACTAATTAAGTTATTTTAATAGACACTTCATCATGTTCAAGACTAATCGAGTATTCGTGAATGAAAGGACGAAATCACAATTGCCCACGTTTCAGTTACAGGTAGTTGCATGTTTCTCGCAACGTACCTCATATATTGAGAATGTCTGATTTATTGACTAGGGTTCAATTAAGACCGTTAGTTTGACTAATTGCTCGGTATATGAGGCCATATGGGTCACACAACAAGTAGTTCCCTTTTACGGATTATAGTTGATTGATTAAATGTTAAATTGGATTTAATATTTAATTTATGGAGAAGAAATTAATAATAGATTAATTTGGAATTAATTATTATTAATAATTAATTAAATTGGATTTAATTAAATAAGAATTCCCAATAATTATATTTGGAATATAATTGTAGGATTTAATGTATATGGAAATAAATCATAGAGATTTAATGCATCGCCCTCTGTTGTGATTCGCCTTGACCTTGACGTCGTATCTATTCACGGCGGTGTGCCTGGACTCCATTGGGACTTGGCCGGCGTGTCTGTCTCGGTGGTCTCTATGATGGCACGCCACCAGAATCAAAATGACTCAGTGGCGGCATTTCGCTACCTCGCTCGTCTTCTCCGGTCAGACTAGTTTCGAACTAGGCCTGACCAAGGGGCCGCGGCTCCGTGTGTGCCCCTTCCCGATTCGATCCGCGACCGCGAGTCGGGTTGGCTCGATTGTCGTCGCCGTGAGCCATGTCTTTTTTAGTTTCGTCCATTCTGCTTCGAACGATGAATCTTGACAATTCTTTTGTTTGGATTTTGATTGGGTTCGATTACACAGTGAATTAATTGGATTAATTTGTGATGAAATCGATAAGAATTTCTGAAATTTGGATGATTTGGGTGTTTGGATTATCGGATTGGATTCTATTTGGTATGGGTGATGATGTAGGAGGGTTGTTTTGCAAATTTAATTTGAAACAGGCCCTCCCGTGTAATTTTGGAAATTGCACCTGAGCCCCGAAAAAAAACAAATAATTTGAACGACTTTGGAATTTTAATTAAATTTAAATTTCTAAACTAAAATTGGTTGGACCAATAACAATTAATTGGATTAATTGTATTTTAATAATCTTAAAAACTGAAACTTTAAATTTGACTTGAAGCTCATTTTTCAAAGGATTTATTAAAACTCAATGTTAATTTGTTTAATCGTTTTAAATTAGTTAACCCATTTTACAGTCCGCGTTATAACTATTTGGGTAGGTGGCACCCAATATTTGTCGGACCGTATTAATTGTTTGGGTAGACGGCGCCCATATAAGTGTTAGTCCGTATGAAATCATGTTTGGGTAGGCGACGCCCAATAATTGCTCAATTGTGATGTAGATTAACATGTTGGATCTCGATTAAGCAATTCCACCTTTGAAAATGTTCGTCAATAAAATAAGATTTTCATTAATTTGAATGATGCCTTCCATCGAAATTAAAAGTAAACCGGAGATTTCATTCCAATGAGTATTTAAGGCCCAAGTCTTTTGCTCGGATCTACATCTAACGGGACTTTTATAGAGACACGTAGTGTCGCCGCTTGATGGTTGTAAATCAACTTGACTTTGTTTCACCAGCCCAAGCAGGGAAACGAAAGTCAAGGGGCATCCGATTGAACTAGGTTCAATCAACTAGGAGTTGCAAATTTTGCAATTGGTTTGGAGACCTACCAGTTATGCTGTCATAGTAATCAGCCCAAGCAGATATTATGATAGTAGGAATGTGGATCCTAGTCCATTATGATTTATATTAGATATAAATCGTATTCTTCCGATGAGGTCGTTGAATATGTGAAAATAATGGAGACAAAATAAATTTAAAAGGCCATGTTTATTTTGATTGCTGAATATTGATCATAGGAATTATGTGTTTTAATTCCCGTTATATTTTATTTCTCTAGGATTGTTGAAATGAATAACTTATCACTGAGAAGCATTTTGGAAACGAACAAATTGGCTGGGCCAAATTTTCTCGACTGGCACCGAAACGTGCATTTGGTGCTTAGGCAAGAAAAGATTGAGTACGTGTTGGACACGTCAATCCCTGCTACCCCGGAGGCTGGTATTGAAGGAGCCGCAGGCTCAATGTGTTATGCTCCTCGGGATGACTCTGTTGGGGTTATACTGAAAAGTATGTTTTTACTTTGTATAACCAAACTGAAGTTTCTATTTTATTTACTGAAATAAATTATTTAACCACTGTTGCATTAAATATGAATGAATGTTATATATGTTTATTGCAAACCCATTAAATAAGATCAAATTAACAGCCCTCGTAATTAAGTACAAATTCACAACCCAGATGGAAATGAACGAACCATCATGAACGGTTGAAGTGTGAGACCCAGATTGACTTGTCTTGACCAAGGGATCACACTAGCGCATTGAGGTGCGTTGAATGAGGACCTACAGGAGGACAAATTCTTTGGCACTGAATATACAAGAATTAGACCTCAGTGGTGCGTTATTTCTTAATCTTCGTCCCTTAAATAGGATCGTGTGAAATTAATAACTATTGCTTTGATTTATGATGGGAAGAGAGTCAATGCGATTCGATACCTTATATCTTGGGCAATATTATTAATTACATGACGATTGCTGACATTTAATATGGAGAATCGTGTGCAAGTACGTCTTGCTTGATTTGTCCCCTTGGTGGGCTCAGAACCTTTATCATACCAAATCTTGCAAGTGGAAATTTATTTCCGGTATGGATAACAATGTTGAGCAGTCTTTACTCTAAGGACAAAGATATTAAATAATATAAAGCTTGTTCAGTGGCTTAATTAATTAATGGACTAATATAATCTTAAACGCGGGAAATAATGACCGGAAGTCATGTTATATGTGAAATCGTAATATTGGTTAAAGTGGATAGTTCAATATTAATTTTATAGTGGAGTAAATTAATATTAATGGACTTGAATAATATTTGGCCCAAATATTAAAGCTTCATAGTCCATTGAAGGTCCAATCTTAATTCTCCTAAAGGCCCCTCAAATAGCCCAAAATAAAGTTCAATTAATGAGAGAGAGAAGAAAATATTCTTGCTATATTTCCAAGTGTAATTTTTGAAAATCTTGTCTATTAAAGGAAGAAAAGATTGTCTTGATTTTCTTGTAGATATTTTATGGAAAGAGATAATTATTGTAGGAATACATAATTATCCCATAAATTCAAGATGTCAAATCTTGACTCCTTCTATAGTGTGGTTTTGAGCTCAATGCCCAACCGACCAAGTTTCTCGATTAGCCCTATCATCTTCAACACATGAGGAGAAACCTTCCCTCCTTCAGACATCCGACATCTAAACAGTTCTCTCATCACTTCATAAATCTCGGAACGAGATTCCGAATCAAAGAGATCCTTCATATGCTTGATCATCTCGAAGGGAAGCATCCTCTCATGCTGCCTTTGCAACTCTGGAGTCTGTTGGGAAAATAGGGTGCCCGGATCTATTCAAGATGATTTTTAAATACATATTTAAATTAAACAAATAATTACTAACATGAATTAATCCTAAATTAATTCAACATAATAATTAAACAACATGCGTACACATAATTCATGTAAATCCTAAACATGCGGAACTAGGAGTTACAGAATTACTAACCTCTTGAAGAATCAAACGGATGAATCAACCCAAGAGCCTTCCCAAATATATCCCCAAAGTCCACGAATGCTATCCGGTGGGAAGATTTCAACGAACGATTTTAATGGGAGAGAAATTAAATATTTTGCTACCACCTTTGTGGATTTTTAATATTTCCAACACATGAAATTGCACTTGGGAATGAAGAGCTCATCCCCTATAAATAGGGAGGAGGGGGGCGAAAATTAGGTCTAGGAAAATAAGAAAGAAAATCTTTTCTTGGTCTCCAAGAAATCTTGAATATATCTTCTATATTCTTTTCTCCTTAATTAAATTTTCCATAAAAATCTCTTTCCCCTCTTCTACCAAATATTGTTGTTTATGCCATTCTTCAGTCACTTCCCGATTCATATTCGAGTTTCATTGTAAATTTTAATATGAATAAGAAGGAATCGACTATGCCCGAGCTGCATAACATGCTAAAGACTTTTGAGTCTTCCACTGCTAAGGAAAAACCCGTGCTCATGGTGAGTGCCTCTACTTCTTCTGCTCCGAAAGGAAAGAAGAAGCGAAGGGGCAAGGCAAAGAAAGGCTTTAAGCCGAACTTCCTTAAGCCCAAAGGTGGAATTCAAAAGAAGGAGAGGGTGGACAAGGATGTATGCCTCCACTGCAAGCAGAAGGGGCATTGGAAGAAGGACTGTAAGGTTCTAGCAGCTGAAAAGAAGGCACAAGGTGTCTCAGCCACTGGAACAGGTATGTTTGTTATTGAGATAAACATGTCCACAAATGATACTAACTGTTGGGTATTGGATACCGGCTGTGGCTCACACATTTGTACTAATGTGCAGGGTCTCAGTCATAGCAGAACAGTTAGGCCGGTGAAGTCGCCCTACACGTTGGGAATGGAGCAAGAGTTGCTGCTGAACGTGTTGGTATTTATGCTTTAGGCTTACCCTCTGGTTTTAGACTTGAACTAAATAATTGTTATTTTGTTCCCTCTATTGCTCGCAACATTATTTCTATTCCTATGTTAGACATTGAAGGATTTTCCTTCCATTTTGCAAATAATAATTGTTATTTTTTGCTTAATGGTGATGTTTATGGAAATGCTCCTTTATCGAATGGTTTATATTTGTTGCATTGTGGACATGATATTCTTAATATACAAAAAAACGACTCAAACTTAGTAATCATGAAAACCCAACTTACTTGTGGCATTGTAGGCTTGGTCATGCAAATGAGAATAGGATTGCAAGGTTAAGAAAGTTAGACTACTTGACCCCATTCGACTTTGAGTCTTATGGAAATTGTGAATCCTGTCTCAAGGGCAAGATGACCAACAAACCCTTTCTGGGAAAGGGATTCGTGCCAAAGAAGTTCTAGAGTTGATCCACAGTGACGTCTGTGGACCAATGCCCACTCTAGCTAGGGGTCACTTTGCCTACTTCATCACTTTTACTTACGATTTCTCAAGAGATGGATACGTGTATCTTATGAAATACAAATCTGAATCTTTTGAGAAATTCAAAGAGTTCAAAGCTGAAGTAGAGAAGCAACTTGGTAAGAGTATAAAGACTCTTCGATCGGATCGAGGAGGTGAATACCTTAGCCACAAGTTCATGGATTACTTGAAGTTACATGGAATCCAATCTCAATGAACTCCTCCCGAAACACCACAGATGAACGAAGTATCCAAGAGGAGAAACCGAACCTTGTTAGACATGGTAAGGTCCATGATGAGCTTTTCTTCTCTCCCTACATTCTTATGGGGATACGCGTTACAAACCTCAATTTACATTCTGAATAGGATTCCATCAATCAGTTGAGCATACGCCATATGAACTATGGTGTGGCAAGAAGCCAACTTTTTCACATATCAAAACGTGGGGTTACCCCGCGATTGTGAAAAAGATGATCACTGATAAGTTGGAATCCAAAGGTGAAAAGGGTTACCTTGTGGGATATCCTAAGGAAACGAGAGGATATTATTTCTATCTACCTGAGAAATAAACGATAATTGTTTCTAGGTAGGCCAGGTTCCTCGAAGAAGACCATGTCTTCAAGGACCAAGGCCGTAAGATGATAGAACTTGAAGAAATTCAAGAACCGCAAGATAATCAAGAGACTGATATCTTGTCAAAGAAACGTGACAAGGAATCAGTGGGAGCATTCAGCAGCTCACATGGTGGAAGTTTATGACTTAGTGATCCTCTTTCAGCCAGTGGGAGCGTAATTGGAGTTGCATTGCCTTCGCAACAAACTCCAAGTGGACTGAATGAGAACAACATAGTTCAAACTCCCGCCCAAGAGGCATCAGAAAGTGTTGCTCTTGAGGACTCTCAGGACATTGATGAAATCGATGCACCACAAAATTTTCACGATCAGAATGTACAGCCTGCACAAACACAGCTCTGTAAGTCTACTAGGATTCGTAATCCGCCCACTAGATATTATGGTTTCCTCGTATAGGAACATGATGATGTGGAGATTCCGGACAAAGACGATCCCAAAACTTACACTGAGGCAACATTAGACGTTGACTCAGAGAAGTGGCAAGAAGCCATTCAATTCGAGATGGACTCGATGTACACCAATCAAGTTTGGGACTTGGTTGAGTTGCCGAAAGGGGTAAAACCCATAGGTTGCAAATGGGTCTACAAGCGTAAGACCGATGCAAATGACAAGGTACAAACCTACAAGGCTAGGTTGGTAGCAAAAGGTTATAGTCAACGCTAAGGCATTGACTATGATGAGACTTTCTCACCTGTTGCCAAGATCAAGTCCATTCGAATTTTACTTGTTGTAGCTGCACACTTAGATTATGAGATTTGGCAGATAGATGTCAAAACAGCCTTCCTCAATGGTAACATTGATAAGGAGGTGTTTATGACTCAACCAGAAGGTTTTGTATTTAAGCTAAAATCTAACCTAGTGTGTAAGCTTAAACGGTCCATTTATGGACTGAAGCAAACTTCTAGGAGTTGGAATATCCGTTTTGATGAAGCTGTCAAATCATTTAACTTCATCAGAAATATTATCTGTCAAACCATTTGATAATATTCAGTATTGGTTTAATATTATTATTTGTTTAATATAAAATGTATGGCGTTGCACAAATTAGATTATTATGTTTGATTGTTTGCATTTATTCTTATATGTGTTCCCTTGAGTCACTGCTGTCATTGAGTGAGTGAGAACTCAGATGACTTAAGCATGATTGTTAAATAGCCCCAATCGAGGATCATCAAGAAAAGGATATTGATGATGCAATGGAGATTGGTGTGCGATCTGCATCATACTCTTAGAGAATGTAGTAAGATCTCACTTACTACGAGATACTAGGTATCTCATGATGGATGCACAAATACCTTAGAGGGTATTGGTATACCCATCCGAGAAACCATTTGATGTAGTTCCACTATATGTGTCTACGGGTGTCTCGGTTAGTGGGAGCGATGTAATACTCCTTTGACTTGAGGTCAATACGCATGACATGTGTGGAGTGATGAACTTTGACCATGACCGACGCTTGCACCCATCTATGGGTAGATATAACTTGAATTGGGTTCATCACGAAGTGCATGTGCGTGGTAGTTGAGCCAAGAAAATGATTCATTCCTCAAAGTGGATTTAGAGAGAATACTCATCTTCTCATCATAATTGGATCTAAGTCATTGGCCAATGCACGTCAACTTAGACTTTGTGACTAAGTGTGACACTAATGATCAATTAGTGATTTGAGATAAATTGATTAAGTTATTTGAATAGACACTTCATCATGTTCAAGACTAATCGAGTATTCGTGAATGAAAGGAGGAAATCGCAATTGCCCATGTTTCAGTTACAGGTAGTTGCATGTTTCTCGCAATGTACCTCATATATTGAGAATGTTTGATTTATTGACTAGGGTTCAATTAAGACCGTTAGTTTGACTAATCGCTCGGTATATGAGGGCCTATGGGTCACACAACAAGTAGTTCCCTTTTACGGATTATAGTTGGTTGATTAAATGTTAAATTGGATTTAATATTTAATTTATGGAGAAGTAATTAATAATAGATTAATTTGGAATTAATTATTATTAATATTTAATTAAATTAGATTTAATTACATAAAAATTCCCAATAATTATATTTGGAATATAATTGTAGGATTTAATGTATATGGAAATAAATCGTAGAGATTTTCATATAAGGCATTTAAATCCGTAGAGATTTATATTTAAGGAATTAAATTTAAAAAAATTAATTTAATTCAAGATTAGGGATTTTATTTCCCTAATTGGGCTAGCTTGGGAAATAAGCTAAGTCTTCCTATAAATACAAGCTATTGGGATTCACAAACAGTATCACTTCATATTTTCTCCATAAGATCTAGAGTTTGGATTTTCCTAGCAAATCTGTCTCGGAATTCAACGCTGGCAAATCCGTGTAAGTCCGTAATTGGGGATTACGTGGATACCATAGTAGAGACATATGCTCTCGAGTTACTGTAAGATTTCTCGTTATGATTATTGTAATCTGTATACAATTAATTGTTCGTTGTTGGTGAACTCTAATTTCTGCTGCGCATGTGATCATGTGTTTTACGTGCATCTATATTCCAACAAAAGTCATTGGCCAATGCACGTCAACTTGGACTTTGTGGCCAAGTGTGACATAAGTGATCAATTAGTGATTGGAGATAAAGTGATTAAATTATTTGAATAGACATTTCATCATGTTCAAGACTAATCGAGTATTCGCAAATGAAAGGAGGAAATCGTAATAGCCCATGTTTCTGTTACAGGTAGTTGCATGTTTCTCGCAACGTACCTCATATATTGAGGATGTTTGATTTATTGTCTAGGGTTCAATTAAGACCAGTAGTTTGACTAATCGCTCGATATATGAAGGCATATGGGTCACACAACAAGTAGTTCCCTTTTACGGATTATAGTTGGTTGATTAAATGTTAAATTAGATTTAATATTTAATTTATGGAGAAGTAATTAATAATAGATAAATTTGGAATTAATTATATTAATGTTTAATTAAATTAGATTTAATTAAACAAGAATTCTCAATAATAATATTTGGAATATTATTGTAGGATTTAATATATATATGGAAACAAATCATAGAGATTTGTCATATATGGAATTTAAATCCGTAGAGATTTATATTTAGGGAATTAAATTAAAGAATTTTAATTTAATTAATTAGAAGGGATTTTAATTTCCCAATAGGCCAACTTAGGTTTTAAGCTGGGTCTCCCTATATATATTAGCTCTTGGGATTTCACAAATAGTTTTTTACACTTCACGATTTCTCCATAAGATCTAGAGTTTGGATTTTCCTAGCTGATTCAACTTGGGATTCAACACTGACAAATTCATGCAGATCCGTTCTTGGGGATTACGTGGATATCATAGTTGAGGAATCTGCTCTACAACTGTTGTAAGATTTCTCGTTATGATTATTGTAATCCTTATGTGCAACTAACTGTTCGTTGTTGGTGAACTGTTCTATTCCCCTGCGCATGTATTACGTGTTTACGTGCCTCTATTTTCCAACATAAACTGACTAATGAAACAAGATAAAGATATAATAAACAATATTGAAAACTTCAACAAATAAAATAAGCACTAAAGTTCTTGTATCACAGCTCTCTCTAATGTTTCTTCCTTTCTTTCTTGATGATGAAATACTCAATAGGTGGGGCTTTATATAGTACTCCAAGGTCCTCAAATCTTGCAACAATTAAAGTCTCTCATTCATTGTCTTCCTTGATTTTAGCTCACATAGCCCAATTCTTTGGCTATTGGTAATGAATGGGCGGTATTTGTGCTCGATTTCTCGATTGAGTTATCCACTGTTTGCATATTTCTATGGTTCCGGTCTACACATAACCTGCATTAAATTTGCCAATTTTTCTCCTGCTAAAAAGGACTCCAAAAACAACCTAAAATCTACACAAAACACAAAATCACGGTATGAGACCAAAATATAATAAGTCGAGTAAAAGTAAAATAATAGTAAATTAATAACCACAAAATGATTATAACTAACTCAATAATAACTCATTAAACTCGACTTATCATTCGCTTTGGACTTTATCTGGGTAGTGATCTGTCGGTTTCCTTGCCACGTGGCAGGTCGATTTCAACCTGGCCACAACAATGGCGCCAATTATTGTGCCCGGATAAAGATTCTGGCCAACAAGTATTTAACAATGGTGATAAAGATTAAATGACTCAGATGATTTGGTTACCCAGTTCGTCTTTAAAGAGACTACATCTGTGGACGAACTAAGTCATGTATAATTTCATTATAGTTTCTGCACAAAAGTAAAAATTTTGATCCCTTACAAGTGTGGCCATTGAGGCATATTTATATTGGTTTTTCCACCTACGGGTGGTTTAAAGAATTAAAGATTGTCATTACTAGAGTACTAAATTCGCCGAGCAAGGATCCCGCGTTGTCAGTCAATGGTCGTTCCAGTCGCCGGGCGCCATTTGCGGGACGATCATCTTGCACAGATTTGGCGAAAACGTTGCGCGACCTCCGAGTTATGTATAGAGTCGATAAGTCGCTCTTCCTTTCTTTCTTTCAGCGAGGTTCCGACTTGTGACATGTGTGCACAAGTCGATTACTGTTACCCCATGCTTCATCTAGGTAGTGACCTGTCAGCTTCCTTGACATGGCAGGTCGATTGCAATGCGGCCACAACATCCTACAATCATGTCCGCCGAGATACAGGAGAAGGTGGCAAAGAAATGTCCACCAATTTCTATGTTCGATGCGGAATCCCACCCGCATGTTCATCTAAGCAAATACTCACATTTCATGATTGCCATGGGCTCCACTGACGTAACTCAATGTCGATCTTTCCCTATGACCTTGGGGGATCGAGCTCATAGGTGGTTCTCAACGCTGCCCGCCGCCTCGACCACAGAAATTTCTGTCCCACTTTTCCTCAATGTGTGCTCGCCAAGCTCCGAAGTAGAGGCTAACACATTTCTCTTAGATGAAAGGCAAGTCGGATCGGGCATACGTGGAAAGGTTTGTTAAGTGTCTGTACGACGGGGCTCCCGTGGAAGAGGATGACAAGATCCTCATAGTGGTTGGGGACTTACCCATAATACAGACATGTGGAAGGCCATGCACCGGGAGTGGCCAAACACATATGTCAAGTTCCACGAGCGGGCGGTAAAAATAATAACCATGCAGGAGTTGCTCGCCCAATCTCGGGTAGGGTAGGAAGGGGCGACCAAGAAGGTGGGGCCCCGACCACGAAAAAAGGCAAGGCGGGGCAGGATATAAACATGATTCACCCGAACTACAGGCCGGTGGGGGTTGCTATCAGGAGCCCACCCTATCGAACAGGCGAAGGAAGATGGAAGTGCGAGCCATGCAGAATGTCCACCAAATCAGTGTGGCGAGCACATCAGCGAACATAGCTCCCTCTCACCAAATCACATTTTCTGACGATGACCTAGATGGCATCGTGACCCCACACAATGACTCTCTAGTGATCAGTGCACAACTTCTCGGAATGAAAGTGCATCGGCTCTTGGTCGACACTGGTGCTTACGCGAACATATTGTTCGTCAACACGCTACACTAGATGGAGAAGCATGTGGGGAACCTTAGCGCTTATATCGAGCCTTGTGATCACACCATCATGGGTTACAGGTAATCTGTAACCTGGCCCTATGGTTTGATTAGATTAGGGGTCGAGTTAGAGTCCACTAAGGATTCGGAAATTTGACGAACTAGAATGCTAGATTTTGTAATCGTCAATGTTTCGTCAACTTACAACAGATTTTTAGGTCGCCCGTTCATCCATGAATTCAAAGTTGCTTGTTTGACCTACTACTATTGTGTGAAATTTCCAATTAAAGAAGGGACAGACAATGTAAAGGGATCAAAAGAAAGCCAGAGACTGTCTGCTATCATGTTCACCGGGGAAATCACCCACGATGAACATGGTCTAGCAGGCGAGCACAAAGCTCAGTGATTTGAGTAAGGCCAGGTCCGAGTAGAACATAGGCTCTAGAGTCGAACCAGATCCAGAGCCCATGAGTATTGATGCTCCTGGTAGACAACCAGACCAGTAACCTGTACAAGGACTCCCACTTGGAACCACGAATAGGGTTCGAACCAATGGAAGTCGAGGACGAGCACCGGGGGTCGATCATTGATCCTTGGAGGAAATAAAAAAAAGGCGGGCTACCCCCTTGAGGAGTTAGAAACAATCCAGGCTAATCTGGCTAGGCCGGATTTGGAAATATTCATTGATTTAGAGCTTTCGGAACCTACCTCCGTGAAAATCTAGACGTGTTTGCATGGTCGTGTGAGGACATGGTTGGCATCGATCCTAAGCACGCATGCCACCACCTCAATGTTGACCCTTCACAGATTTCAGTAATTCAGAAACGAAGAAAATTCAGCCTGGAGAAGTATGCGGCGTTGGACTCCGAAGTAAAAAAGTTGTTAGACAACAAGCTGATCCGGGAAGTTAAGTGCCCGAAGTGGTTGGCAAATCTCGTGCTCGTCCGTAAGCCCAATGGGACATGGAGACTCTGCATAGACTTCACCGATCTGAACAAGGCATGCCCCAAAGACAACTTTCTAGTACCGCACATCGACTATCTGGTCGATAATACAGGGGGCATGAGCTCATGACGTTCATGGATGCCTTTGCAGGATATCGCCAAATCCCCATGAATCCAGACGATCAGGAGAACACGCCTTTCTGCACCGGGAAGAATATGTACTGCTGGAAATGTATGTCGTTTGGGCTCAAAAATATCGGAGCCACATATAAGAGGTTGGTAAACAAGATGTTCGACGAAAACATCGGATGAACAGTCGAGGTGTATATATATCAATGACATTGTGGTCAAAAGCTAACACAAAGAAGACCAACTCGGTCATCCTGCTCACACATTCAACATTCTCTGAGCATACAATATGAAGTTGAACCCAAAGAAGTATAGTTTTGGGGTTCACTGGGGAAAGTTTATGAGACATATGGTCAGTCAACGAGGCATCGAGGCCAATCCATCTAAAATCCAGGCCATGCTTGACATTAAAGCCCCCAGAAATGTGAAAGAAGTGCAAAAGCTAACCGGTTGTCTGGCATCCTTGAACTGGTTCATATCACGAACCGGGAACAAGTGCAAGCCTTTCTTTGATGACCTAATGAAAGGGAGGTTTCAGTGGACCGAGCACTACCAGAGTGCGTTTGTAAGTCTGAAAAGGTATCTAGCAGACACATGGATTCTATCAAAACCAGTGCCAGACGAACAACTATACTTGTACTTGGCGGTATCGGAACACGCTATCAGTGATGTGTTAGTCTGAGCGGAAGGAGTAATACACCTCGCGATATATTATGTTAGCCAAGTCTTGAAAGACACTGAACTCCGCTACTCCGTCGAAGTGCTCACCACCTTCCCACTGCGTTTGGTCTTGCATCGACTGGACATGGTGGGGAGGCTACTGAAATGGGTTGTCGAGCTGGGGCAGTATGGCATCACGTTCGATCCACGAACGATAATCAAGGGCCAAGTAATGGTTGACTTTATGGTGGAGTTAACATACCCATAATAACTCGACATGAGGGTCGATCAATCATGGCACATGTATGTTGACGGGTCATCAATGAGCACCAGAGCCAAAGCGGGTGTTGTTCTTATAGGCTCGACTCGGGAAAACTTTTTCAATAGCCATCCTTTTCGATTTTCAAGCAACGAACAATGAGGCCGAGTACGATCTCTAGTCGGCAGCCTACACATGGCCATGTCGATGGGGATCTGCAAACTCATGATTTACAACGATTCCCAACTAATTGTGTATTAAGTCCGGGGGGAATACGAGGCACGAGGCGAACAATTTTTCCAATACCAGTCGTTAGCTAAAGAACTGCTCTAGCAATTCAAACAGGTTTTATCGAGCAACTTCCCCGAATAGAAAATTTGTATGCGGATGCACTAGCCCAGCTAGCAACCTCTGATGGTGTGACTGATCTGATTGGATTCGTGGTCACTACGATGTGTTCGCCATCTGTGCCGAAGTCCGTGGTTGCCCAGATGGAGGTGGAGCACCAAATCTAGATGACCCCGATTTTCAACTATCTATAGAACGGGGTCCTCCGGGAAAACAAAGCACAAGCTACTCTACTTCGCCTACAGGCAGCTCGTTACACCATTCTTGATGGGCATCTCTACAAAAGAGGTTTCTCCCCGCCCTTGTTAAGCAGATTCATGACGACATCTGTGGAAACCACATAGACGGACACGCTCTAGCATACAAGGTGATCAGACAAGGGTACTATTGGCCCACACTCAAGAAAGATTCTTTCATGTATGCTCGCGAGTGTCACGAGTGCCAAATATATGCTCCACTCATTCATAGTCTGCCCGAAGAGCTTGTTTCTGTGTTCAGTCCTTGGTTGTTTGCCAAGTGGGGGATAGACCTGATCGGACCTTTCCCCACTGGCACCGCGGTGGTAAAATTTTTCATGGTCGCCGTCGACTACTACACTAAGTGGGTTGAAGCCAAAGCAATAGTGAAGGCCACGAAACAAAGAATGTGGAACTTTGTCTAGAACAACATAATATGCTGCTTCGATCTACCTCAGTCAATAGTGATAGACGATGGTAGGCAATTCAACGGAAGCGAATTATGTTAGAATTATGCTCGCTGGGGGATCAAAAACATTACTCTACATCGTACTATCCCCAGTCAAACGGATAAGTGGAGGTCGTGCAAGGCGAAGCTCGGTGATTCTAAGGGGGGATGGGTCAAGGAGCCACAAGTTGCATTGGATCACTAACCGATTGGGCTACAAGTTGTCTTCAGGTACAAAAGGTCTTCAAGAGGGAGCACGCGTTGGGTCATTCGAACGGTGTCCGCAAAGGCACAGGCTAGGAGAAGTTGATCACGATTGATGATACTCATCCGTGTGCATCTTTGACATCTTAAGGCTGAGACGCGTGTTCTCCCCCTTGGCCTGGCTCAAGTGAAGGGTTAGTTCTTTGTTATCCTTCTCCTTGGCCTCTAGTTCAGCCTTCAACTTCATGATCTGCTCATCCCGATCGCGCACAACTTTCTCAGCTTCGTTATTTTCTGTCCATTGCAAGACGGCCACCTCGTTAGCCTTGTTCTTCTCGGCGAGCATGGCCTTCTTCTAGTTGGACATGGTTTGTAAGTCCTAGACGAGCCAGATCATCCTCATGCGGGCTCGCTCTCCTATCGCGGCCTCCTGCTATTTGAGAATTAGAGCGTGCTGCATCGAGTTAATAATAGACATCCGGATAGTCTAGTCGTTGAGTACCATGTCTAGGAGCGAAGTGGACCCTCGGCGGCCAGGCAAAGATACTCAGGAGCCCCCTCGATGTGCAAGACTGAGCCAGCCAAAGTATAGTTGACCAATTCCGCTGGGAACTTGTCTTTTATGTCCGCCAGCCTAAAAATCGAGAACATAAAGAGCGAGCATTAGACAAATAGCATGGATAAACAAATACAATTACATAACTTGAGTTCTAGAACTTACGTGCACGACCAGGTGGGGTCCCAACCAAAATAGGAGACATCTCCCTCCTCGCGGGTGTGACCGCGTCTTGGCTCACTCGTTCTCGCTAGCTTCTCGGGAGTCAGGGTGGCGGTCGGCTCTACAACCATTGCTACTACTTTTCAGCCAGTGTGCTCGACCGATGCCCCAGGTGAGTGTTATGTTTTTCATGGGGAGGGGCCTTTGTGCCCACCACTTGTTCGCCCGGCCTGGCCTCCGTGCTCGCCTCACCGCGAGTAGCTTGCTTTGCTCGCCTCTCGGCTTGAATCCTCTCAAGCTCTTGGGGGTTTTTCCTTTTCACCATTTCGGTATGTTCAGGTGTGCTAATGGCTATTGTAACCACAGGGAGAGCTGCAAGAGGCGAACACAGATCCAAGTTAGTACCAAAATCAGAAAAATTGAAAAGAAACACGTCAAGGGCAAGTACCGTTTGGATCAACTGCGACCAAGTTGCATTATACTCCGCATAAGTTGGGCTATGCGGTCGGCCGAGTGGGGGTTCACCCGTGTGATCACCCCCGGGAGCACCATCGTGTTCGCTTGTTCGCTTCCCCTAGTGCTCGCCCAAATTCTCACCACCGTTATTCCCACTATCTTTCCGTTGGCGGGAGGTTCCCACCTCATCGGAATTATCCAGGAAATTAGGTTGGGCCAAATCATGATCCAATTTGTCGATAACCTCCTCCGTGGAAGAGTATATCACATGAACTTGGGTCATGGCCTTCCACCGGCCCTCAACCCGGAAGTGCTGGCTCTTGAAGAAACAGACCCACCGGGACTAATGTGGTGGCAGGGCAATGAGGCCGAACCCCAGGGTGATCCCAAATCGGCGGAACCGAACATTGTGACTGAAGATGTGGAGGGCGAAGACATTTTGAGAAGAAAAAAGAGAGAGAGCAAGTTTTTTCCCCGAAAGAAATCTCGCCGGAGGAGATAGAATTCGTCAGAAAAGCTAGAGAGAGGAAGTTTGATGAGGAAAGAAGAAAAATGAGAAAAGAGAAGAGGGAAATCGTTTATATACGTTCTGGAGTTAGGGTTCTTTGAATTTAAAATTAAAAAAACCCTCGATTCATGGGCCCAGGGCACTGTGCGTCGGATTTTAATCCACAATGATAAGATTTTGTGCCTCGAGACGCCGCGTAGCATGGGAATCGAGGCATCGCCTCGACATCCGTTAGTGAAAGAACGTACCAACACAGCCTTGCCCCCACAATGAGGACGGGTGACTAGGTTGGGGTGTATTGTTGTGCCCGGTCAGCCCTAGGTCAAGAAAGTATATCCACGTGTTCGTCCGATGCACACATGGACTGCTAGACGAGGTGGTCAATACTTGACTAGCACATTATGTTCACCAGGTGGCAGCCATGTTAAAGAGGCACCCTGATATCTGCAAGGGTTCGGCCAGAACGAAGCACGTGCTCGCCACATTGGACGAACACAAGGGAAGAGCTACGGCAGGGCACCGAGGTCGAGCACGGGATCGCCGAGCATGAGATGAGCATGGTGAGCTATTGTGGTCTTATCCTAATTGAACTTGCTTCAGTCATTTGAAGAGCCCCAAAAAGGCTCCACATTTGTAGCTTGATCAGTCGCTTTAGCGCCCCAGGTAATATCTTTCATACCCTTATCACCACCAAATCCCGATGGGTTTCAACCTGAGTCCTTAGACAGTATATCGGAGCACCTAAGGCACCCAACCACCAACCATGCTAGGGATGAACATAGGGTTCCTAGCAAGGGGCAAACACGACTAAGCCTTGGCGTCAACCAAGATGACATTGATGCTTGCCCGTCAGACGAACACAACGTGAGCACCCGGGAGCCCAACAGAAGTAGCAGCCAAACTCACCACCTCAGGCAAACAGGAAGCAAACACCACGGGCCCAGCCAGAGTAGGATTGTGTTCGCCCGTTTAGGTGAACACATGGTCCTCCGGAAGCAAACCCACGTCAGAAACCATGAAGATAGATAACCTGCTAGGCACATAGCACCTGGATGACAAGTTAGAGACTTCAAGCAGAGGCAAAGGCACATGTCGACCAGGGGAGTCCTACGGGACAAGAAAAGGGAAGCTCATGCTTGCCAAGAGAGCACATGCTTGCCCACATGTATAAATAAACCATTTGAGGTCAAATAAATGGTTCAAAAATTTCTCATACAACACCTCTGTCTTGACTCTCTAAATTACAAACAATCCGTGTTCGACACATATACAACTTGTGTGTTAGTCAGCAAAGCACACAACCACATAATAATTTCCAAATAAGATGACTAACAACATATATATGCAGGTGTCTCACAATTATTTAATTATTACTACACACCACTAACACTAAAATTTATAAAATAATATTAAAATTTTAATCTAAAATAAAAATATTAAATTCAACTAATCCATACATACATAAAACCATGATATTCTTTGCAAAAAAAATTTTCTCCACACCTCTCTAATTTTTCCACACATTTTCCCCTCTCTCTCTCTCTCTCTCTCTCTCTCTCTCTCTTTCTTTATCATAGATGTGTGTGTCATTTCTCTAGCTCTCTCTCTCTCTCTCCAAATTCAATAATTGTTCGCTCACATTCTTGACACCACTTTATCTCTTTCTCTGCATTCTCTGATCAATTAACTAAATAATTTAATTAGAATGTATTTTAAATTAATTTTTTTAGTGAACCCGAGTTTACTTGAACTTTTTTTATTCATGTATCACTGTTATGTATACACATTTTTTTACAGTCAACAAATTATCGTTATTATGCATACACACAATCACTATTTAGAATTCAAGTATTTTTTAAATAGTGATAGTGCATATGCATAACAATGTCACTAGAAAAAAGAAGGTTCATGTGAACCCGGGTTCACATGAGAACTCATCAAATGTTTTTTTAATATGTTTTTAATACATTTTTAAAAAAAAAATTATTTGTTTTTAATTATCTTTAATTAACATTTGTATTGCTCTTATAAAAATAAAACCTCGATGTAAATACTAATTTAAGACTCAGTTTTGGGCGAAACCTTATTCACAGTATGAAATTAATATCATTACAGAATCTAATATCATAGCACTTATCAACTAATGACAATACTCTTATAAACTAATATCATAACATTTATGTATGTATAAATGTTACAGTGATAAACATAAGAGTAATGGTATCAGTGAATGAATGTTATTACAAAAATAAAATTAATTTTATGTGGCGAAAATTTTCATCACTAGAACTAAATTTTCCTCACTGAAGACTTGTGTTGACGAAAAATTTCATCACAAGCGTCGTCACCAAAAGCCCGTCACAAAAGATTTCTGGTGACAACAAAAAATATCGTCACAATAGCTAGTGATGAAACTTACTTGTCACGAAAGATGTTATCGTGACGAATTTATTATCACTACTAAAGCCTTATATTTTCATCACCCAAAATTATTTTTTGTCACAATAACTTTGGATTTTTGTTGTTTCACATGACAACACATATTTGTCACCATAGATAATGTTGTCGTGATAAAATTATCATCACTACAATTCTATATTTTCGTCACCAAAATTATTTTTTGTCACAACATCCTTACCATATATTCATCACCAAAATTATTTTTTGTCACAAAAACCTTACATTTTTTATTTTTCATGCGGTAAAACCTATTTGTCGCCATATATAATATTTTCGAGACAAAATTATCGTCAGCATAACCTTATATTTTCATCACCTAAATTATTGTTCCTCACAATACCTTTTTATTTTTTTGTTTCATGTGATAATATTATTTTCATCGCTTAAGAAAGTATAGTTGTGACAAATATATAGTCACAAATACTATCATTATCGTCAACCAAAAAAGTGCAATTTTATCACTATAAACTCATCGTAAAAGAAAAAAATATATGCAATAAACCTTAAACACATAAAAACACATAAACACATAAAATATAAAGAGTACAATGTTTTTATGTGTTTTTGGTGAATTGCATGTATTATATTTTAGTACGATGAGTTTGAAGTGATAAAATTGTAATTTTTTGGTTGACGATAGTGCTATAGTATTTGTCACAACTATACTTTCTTAGGCGACGGAAATATTTTCACATGAAACAAAAAAATATAAAGATATTGTGCGGAACAATAATTTGGGTGATGGAAATATAAGGTTATGCTGGCGATAATTATGTCACGAAAATAATATCTATGGTGATAAATGTTGGGATTATACTGGAAAGTATGCTTTTACTTTGTATAATCAAAACTGAATTTCGGACTTATTTACTGAAATAAATTGTTTATCACTGATGCTTTAAATATCATCGAATGTTACATATATTTACTGCATAACTGTTCAATAAATAATACGTGTTACATTGTAGTTAATTTAGTGATACCAGATCACAGAAGATTAAATTAACAGTCCCTTGTAACCAAAAGTACACCATTCACGACCTAGATGGAAATGAACAATCCATCGTGAAAGGTTGAAGTGTAAGGCTCAGATTGGCTTGTCTTGACCAAGAGATTACACTAGTGCATGACTGATGCACTAAATAAGACCTACAGGAGGACAAATTCTTTAGAACTGAACAAGGAAGAATTAGACCTCAGTGGTTCGTTATTTCTTAATCTTCGTCCCTTAAATAAGATCACGTGTGGTTGGTAACTATTGCTTTGACTTATCACGGGTAGAGAATCAAAGAGATTCAATACTTTATATCTTGGGCAATATTATTGGTCACATGCGATTGCTAAGATTTAATACGGAGAATCGTGTGCAAGTACGCTTATTCGATTTGCCCGCTTGGGAGGTTCATAAGATTTATCATACCAAATCTTGCAAGTGGAACTAGTTTTCGGTATGGATAATAATGTTGAATCGTTCCTTAACTAAGGACAAAATATATTAATTAATGGAAAGCTATTTCAGTGACTTGAATTAATTAATGGGCTAGATAATCTTAAACACGGGAAATAATAACCGGGAGCCATATTGACTGTAATATGGGTTAAGATGGATAGTGCAATATTAATTATGTAGTGGGATTAATTAATATTTATGGGCTTGAATAATATTGGTTATGAACAATACCACTTGGTTTCTTTAATTGTGATTTTCGAAATATATAGAGTAATAATAGGAAGAAGGATTTTCTTGATTTTCTTGAAAAGATTTTATGGAAAAAGATATGTATTCTTGGAATACAAGAATATCTCATAAATTCAAGAAAGATCCAATCTTGAAAAGCCTCCTATTAATTTCGAAAAAATGGGTTAAATAAGGGTGTGAGATTTTTGTGGAAAAATACACATGGAAAGAAGAATATATGGGATATATTCAAGATTTCTTGGAGATCAAGAAAAGATATTTCCTAACCCTATTTTGAGCCCTAATTTTCGTCCCCCTCTCTATTATAAATAGGGGATGAATGGTTCATCCCCAGATAACACGAAAATTGGTTTTTCAAAAAAATATCAGCGTCGATAAAATATCAAATATTTTGAAACGTCGACAGATTGTGTATTTTCGAAAAACGTCAATTGTGAGTGTAAAATTCCATGTGCTGGAAAAATTAGTAAATCCACAAAGGTGGTACAACAATTTTTATTTTTTTCTTTTGTTAATTGTTCGCGAGCATCATTCCACCGGATTGTCGAGCAAGGACTAGGGAATACTTGGGAAGGCTTTTTGGTGTGTTTTCATCGACGATTTCATTGCCATTCCAAGAGGCACGTTCACGTAAACTCGTAGTAATTCCGCATGCGTAGGATTTACGTGAACTATTTTATATGCATGATTTGTTGTTGGATTATTATTTGAATTAATATAGGATTAATTCATGCTAGTAATAATTGTTAGAATTAAATTTGTATTTAAATATTCATCCCGAATAGAGCCGTGCAAATAATTCCCCAACAACTGGTATCAGAGCCTCAGTTTCGGGCTCTGAATTTTAAATTGTAATTTAATTTGTTTTCATTAAATTTGAAATTGGATAGTAGAATTGCTAGATCTTTTTTGCAGGTATCCAATTGTCATCGAATTTAATGTGTTTATTTATACATGCATATAAATTGTGGTTTTTAATTCGATTCGTTCGAATTCATTTTGCCCCGTGAGAAAATCCACGAGTAGATTAGGATTTGTTTGATTTGATCAAATGTAATAAACTAGTCTAGATCTAGGTTTATTTATTTTTTGTAAATAAATTGTAACCGGATCTAAAGCGAGGCGGAGATGAAGAATTAAAGGATAGATCGTAGCAAGGCGTGGCGGCGTGCGTCATGGCTTGGCGTGTTAAGGAGGAGGCACGGCGACGCGAACACATGCAAGCACGCACGGGCATGGGGCGAGGCCGAGGGCCGAGCGCTGAGGGTCGAGGGTCGATACAGACGGGCGGGCGCGAAAGCGTGGGGCGACCTTGGTCTTGTGAGCGGGACGGGCGGCGAGACAAGCGAAGCGTCTTGTGGCTGAAGTTCCGAAAGTTCGAGGCGAGGTGGCGAAAGCCGCTGACAGATCTATCGGTACGTGCCGTCGCCGTGTCGCCGATTTTCGAGGCCGACGCGGGCGGCTTCTCGAGGTCGCTAAGACCGGATGGGCGTCTTGGCGCTATGCTAAGCAAGACGGACGCGATATTTCGGCCAAGGGCAGGCGGGATGAGCGTGCATCCCATTTGTGAAGCTACTTGGCGTGGCGTTTCGAGACGGAGTTCTTTTCGAGACGATCGAGTGAGAGAAATTCAAGACGGTGTTTCTTCAAAATTAAGCCAAGAAAAATCAAACCATGACAATTGGATAATTTGTGTCAAATATGTTTATTTTTCCGCTTTGCTTGATTTATTATTGTGATTTCTTGTGCTTTATTTAATTTGTTTAAATGTGTTTGCATGAGAATTGCCCAATGAAAAATCTCACCTTCAAAAAATTACTAAGTATGTTTAAATAATTAATTGACAATTTTATTCCGGATAATAAAATTGAATTAATTTTGACCTCCATGATTTATTTATTAGTGAATTCTTTTGGAGAAATTCCCCCCACGGGACGGTCAAAAGATAGCTTTCACATGAATAAATTTCAAATGGATGATTGTGGATTATTACTAGTGGCGACGATGATCCTCCCCACGAGGCTCGTTCAAAGCGTAATAATAATTCTGTATTTAATCATGGTTATTACTTAGGTATAAAATTGATATGCATATACTTCCCCGAAGTCCCTGTCAATTTTATATTGGTCAAGTGGGAGCCAATTATTAATCTGGATATTAAAGGTTTGTAACTGACCTGCTTGAATGTGTTTAAATAATGACCCACCCCACGTGGCTTATTTAAACTGTTTTGAGATGTTGGCTGATGCATGTTCATATTTTTTTTGAGATTTTAATATGAAACATGTGATCGAACCTTGTGATATATTTATGCTTATGCATATTATTTATTTATTTCAGTTCAGCATGTCGTTACTTTTTAATCCACTACTATTATACTTAAAGTCAATAGAATAAGTATGGAAACTATATTGATTGGAAACGGAAAATTATAATTGTCCTAACTGCACAAAAGCACAAGTGGATTCTTGACACACCAAAATCAGATGAGCCAACTGACGAGTAAAAAATGCGAGACTCGTCAGATCACCTTGCGAGAGATGTCGTCGCTGAAATGGTGGAGGGCAAACCCGTAAGGGATTACGTCCTCAAAATTAATGGCCCATCTGAACAAACTTGAGGTTCTGAGTGCAGATTATAATCTGAAGACTCAGATGAATTTGGTACTTCACTCTCTGCCCAAAAGTTTCTGAGCATTTTGGCCTCGCTAGCTGATTTGTTGCAAGCTTTGGTCTCGGCAGAGATGTTGATGGGGCACCAAACTCAAGCTTTGACGGCAAGTGGTCCGTCTTCATTTTCTAGGCCAAGGATAGGCAAGAAGAAGAAGAGAACCAAAAGCCATAAGCAATAAAACTCAACTGTTGCTAAGGGCAATGGTAAGATGAGGAATGCTTGTGGTGTCAAGGAGAATCCAAAGAGGAAGTGCTTAAGCTGCGGTGAAAGAGGACAATGGAAGTTTGCATGTTCCAACCCCAAAAGGGCCGGAAAGAAAGGTAATTCTCACGCACTAATTGTTGAAACTTGTTTTAGCGGAGTATACTTCTCATTCGTGGGTAGTTGATACAGGATCCACTAATCATGTTTGCTTCACGGGTTCAAACTGATCCGACAACTTAGTGGTAGTGAGATCCTCATCACACTGGACAATGCTACGAGAGCGGCAGCTGAAGCAGTGGGAGAAGTGCACCTGTCTTTTGAAGACAGAGTTTTAATTTTAAGAGATGTTCTTTATGTTCCGAATTTTAGAAAGAATTTAATTTCAGTTTCTAAACTTTACCTTGATGGATATTCAATTATTTTTAATAAAGTTGTTACCATTTCTCTTTATGATAAATTTATATGTCATGGAACGTTGTCGAATAATCTCTATACAATTAACTGTGCACACCACTCACGAAATGCATCCTATAACACATCAACTGTTTCCGAGAAAAGAAAACGTTCATCAGACGTGAACGAGACACTTCTATGACATCTAAGATTGGGACATATTAATCCAAAGATGATCCAAAGGTTGGTGAAAGACGGTTCACTGGAGTTTCTCCAAGTTGAACCAATTCCAACCTGCGAATCATGTTTGGAGGGCAAAATGACCAAGAGGGCATTCGGAGCCAAGGGGAATAGAGCCAAAGAAGTGTTAGAAATTGTTCACACAGACGTATGTGGTCCAATGTCAACCAAAGAAAGAGGAGGTTATGAGTATTTCGTCACTTTTATTGATGACTACTCAAGGTACGGTTATATTTTCCTTATGAAGCATAAATCTGAGACCTTTGAGAAATTCAAAGAATTTAAGGCTCAAGCAGAGAATCATAAGGAAAAACGTATCAAGTCTCTATGATCCGATCGTGGAGGCGAGTACCTCATCGATGAGTTTTTGAACTACTTGTCTGACAAAGGGATTGCATCCCAGCTAACTGCACCCGGAACCCCTCAACAAAACGGGGTTGCAGAGCGAAGAAACATAACTCTTTTGGAAATGGTTAGATCTATGATGAGTTATGCGGATCTTCCCAAGTCGTTCTGGGGTCATGCCTTGGAAACAACAGCCTACATTCTGAACTTGGTGACATCCAAATCGGTTCCCAAAACTCCCAAAGAATTGTGGACCGGGCGCAAGCCCAGTTTGAGACACATGAAGATTTGGGGGTGTCCGGCCTACGTGTTGGACAAGGAAGCCGGAAAATTGGATCCTCGATCAGAATTAAGGTTGTTTGTAGGATACCCCGAGGGAACAAAAGGGTGTATGTTCTATGGTCCCGAAGATCAAAAGGTGGTAATAGGCACCCACTTTAGATTTTTGGAAGAAGACTATATGAACAAAAGAAGACCCAGAAGTGAGATTACCTTAAATGAGTTAAGAGGGCTAACCTCAGTGCCAACTGTACAAGATGACATACCAAACGACACACTTACACAACCGGAACCTCGTCGTAGTGGGAGGGTTGTGAGACAGCCCGAGAGATTCATGGGGATAGGAGAGTCCTCGGACTTGATTCCCGGACAAGACGAATCAGACCCATGGACATATGACGAGGCAATCCAAGACAAGGATGCAGGTTCTTGACAAACAACAATGAAAGCCGAAATGGGTTCTATGGATCATAACAGAGTGTGGGAGCTAGTCGAACCACTTAATGGGGTCAAGCCCATTGATTGCAAGTGGGTGTACAAGAGAAAAAGAGGACCGGACGGGAAGGTGGGAACCTTCAAGGCAAGGCTTGTGGCGAAAGGTTATACTCAGAAAGAAGGGATCGACTATTAGGAAACTTTTTTGCCCGTAGCAATGCTCAAGTCCATCTGAATTCTCTTGTCGATTGCTGCGCATCTCGACTTTGAAATCTGGCAAATGGATGTCAAGACAGCTTTCCTTAACGGAAGTCTTGATGAAGAAATCTATATGCAACAACCCCAAGGCTTCATTGAAAAAGGCCAAGAACACCTAGTTTGTAAGCTCATGAAGTCCATTTACGGACTCAAACAGGCATCCAGAGCTTGGAATCAATGTTTTGATCATGTTATAAAGTCTTATGGGTTTGATCAAAACGAGTTCTAAAGTTGTGTGTACAAAAAGCGTGTCGGAACTGCATTGGTATTCTTAGTACTATACGTAGATGACATTCTGATCATCGGGAACGATGTAAAGGTGTTATCAGACGTAAGGGCATGGCTTTCAAAACAGTTTGATAGCACATCCTTGGGATCAAGATCACTCGAGATCGCAAGAAAAGGATGATAGACTTATCGCAAAGCTTCATACATAGACACTATCTTGAAACGATTCAGCATGCAGGATTCCAAGAAAGGCTTCGTACCTTTCAGACATGGAATCCATCTATCCAAGGAAATGTGCCCTAAGACACAAAAGGAGATAGATGACATGAAAGGCATTCCATATGCTTCGGCTGTCGGAAGCCTTATGTATGCAATGCTGTGTACGAGACCGGATATCCGCTTTGTCGTTGGCATGGTGGCAAGATATCAAAGTAACCCAGGGAAAGAACATTGGACGACAGTTAAAAACATTCTGAAGTATCTGAAAAGAACTCGAGATAGAATGTTAATTTATCAGTCAGATAGTCTAATCCCCATCGGCTACACGGACTCGGATTTTCAATCAGACTTAGATTCCATAAAATCTACCTCTGGTAGTGTGTTTTTGCATGGGGGGAGGAGCCATGACATGGAGAAGCGTTAAGCAGAAATGCATCGCAGATTCTACCATGGAAGCCGGATATGTAGTTGCTTGCGAGGCAGCGAAAGAAGCTGTTTGGCTCAAGAACTTCCTAGTGGACTTGGACGTAGTTCCGAATTTGCCCAGCACAATCACTGTTTATTGTGACAATGCCGGAGCAGTTACAAATTCAAGGGAACCAAGAGCCCACAAGGCCATCAAACACATTGAAAGGAAATACCATCTTATACGAGAAATCGTTAAGAGAGGAGATATAGAGGTGGCAAAGATCACGTCAGAAGACAACCTAGCAGATCCATTCACAAAGGGTCTGCCTCAGAATACATTCGAGAAACATGTGAAAGGAATGGGTGTCAAGACCGTTGCCAATCTGCTTTGAGTATAAGTGGGAGAAATTATTAGGTTCGTGTAGGTGACATTAGATGTCACGTATTAGGAACTACACGAGACATGTTGTAGTATACTTAAAAGCAGACTTTGAGTATACGTGGGAGATTGTTGGGATTATACTGGAAAGTATGCTTTTACTTTGTATAATCAAAACTAAATTTCGGACTTATTTACTGAAATAAATTATTTATCACTGATGCTTTAAATATCATCGAATGTTACATATATTTACTGCATAATTGTTTAATAAATAGTACGTGTTACATTGTAGTTAATTTAGTGATACCAGATCACAGAAGATTAAATTAACAGTCCCTTGTAACCAAAAGTACACCATTCACGACCTAGATGGAAATGAACAATCCATCGTGAAAGGTTGAAGTGTAAGGCTCATATTAGCTTGTCTTGACCAAGAGATTACACTAGTGCATGACTGATGCACTGAATAAGACCTACAGAAGGACAAATTCTTCAGAACTGAACAAGGAAGAATTAGACCCCAGTGGTTCGTTATTTCTTAATCTTCGTCCCTTAAATAGGATCACGTGTGGTTGGTAACTATTGCTTTGATTTATCACGGGTAGAGAATCAACGAGATTCAATACTTTATATCTTGGGCAATATTATTGGTCACATGCGATTGCTAAGATTTAATACGGAGAATCGTGTGCAAGTACGCTTGTTCGATTTGCCCCCTTGGGAGGTTCATAAAATTTATCATACCAAATCTTGCAAGTGGAACTAGTTTCCGGTATGGATAATAATGTTGAACCGTTCCTTAACCAAGGACAAAAGATATTAATTAATGGTAAGCTATTTCAGTGGCTTGAATTAATTAATGAGCTAGATAATCTTAAACACGGGAAATAATAACCGGGAGCCATATTGACTGTAATATGGGTTAAGATGGATAGTGCAATATTAATTATGTAGTGAGATTAATTAATATTTATGGGCTTGAATAATATTGTGGCTCAATATTGATAATTCAAGATCCATTGGAAGGTCTAATCTTAATTCTCCTTAATGCCCCTCAAGTAGCCCAACATAAAGTCCAATAACTGAAAAATGTGTTTAAAAATAAAATAAATTATTGTTGCATTATTTTCCTTAAAATTTCGAAATTATTAAAGAAAAAGAAGGAGAAGAATTTTCTTGAAAAGATTTTATGGAAAGGAGATAAGTATTCTTGGAATACAAGATTATCCCATAAATTCAAGAAATCTCCCACTTGGTTTCTTTAATTGTGATTTTCGAAATATATAGAGTAATAATAGGAAGAAGGATTTTCTTGAAAAGATTTTATGGAAAAAGATATGTATTCTTGGAATACAAGAATATCTCATAAATTCAAGAAAGATCCAATCTTGAAAAGCCTCCTATTAATTTCGAAAATATGGGTTAAATAAGGGTGTGAGATTTTTGTGGAAAAATACACATGGAAAGAAGAATATATGAGATATATTCAAGATTTCTTGGAGATCAAAAAAGATCTTTCCTAACCCTATTTTGAGCCCCTAATTTTTCGCCCCTCTCTATTATAAATAGGGGATGAATGGTTCATCCCCAGATAACACGAAAATTGGTTTTTCAAAAAAATATCAGCGTCGATAAAATATCAAATATTTTGAAACGTCGACAGATTGTGTATTTTCGAAAAACGTCAATTGTGAGTGTACAATTCCATGTGCTGGAAAAATTAGTAAATCCACAAAGGTGGTACAACAATTTTTTATTTTTTTCTTTTGTTAATTGTTCGTGAGCATCATTCCACCGGATTGTCGAGCAAGGACTAGGGAATACTTGGGAAGGCTTTTTGGTGTGTTTTCATCGACGATTTCATTGCCATTCCAAGAGGTACGTTCACGTAAACTCGTAGTAATTCCGCATGTGTAGGATTTACGTGAACTATTTTATATGCATGATTTGCTGTTGGATTATTATTTGAATTAATATAGAATTAATTCATGCTAGTAATAATTGTTAGAATTAAATTTGTATTTAAATATTCATCCCGAATAGATCCGTGCAAATAATTCCCCAACAATAAATAGGTTTTGCCACATGAAAAATAAAAAATGTAAGGATGTTGTGACGAAAAATAATTTTGGTGACGAATATATGGTAAGGATGTTGTGACAAAAAACAATTTTGGTGACTAAAATATAGTATTGTAGTGATGATAAGTTTGTCACGCTAACATTATCTATGGTGAAACAATGAAATTCCAAAGTTATTTGTTTTTAATGAATGGGCTCAAGTGTATATATATGACACATTTGTAATGTATGAGTCAGATTTGACCCGAGTTCATAGCATGAACTAAGTCTATACAAAATTTTGTCATTGTATAAATGAGTTTGGAACGGAGGGAGTATTATACTCCCTCTGTCCCAATCTTAACTGCACATTTCCTTAAAGAAAAATACCCACTTTATCACATAAAATACTAATAAACAACTCTTTATACCCCCAACATTTAATCACTTTATTAAATAAAATACTTATAAATAACTCTTTTTACACCAACACTTTGTCACATAAAATACTAATAAATAATTTTTTCTTAAATTCCGAACACATAGTTACTATTTAATACTATTATTTCTCTCCACCAAGCTCATTTTACACCATTTAATACTATTATTTCCCTCCATCAAACCCACTTTATATCATTTAATGCTATTATCTCTTACTTTTCTTTATTCTCCGTATCTACAATAAATGAATAATAAAAAATAGGAATGAGGTAGTATATTTTTCATAAAAAAAACATTTTTATAAAAGTGTGACCGCCGCGCTCAAAAAAAGAAAAAGAAAAAAATAGTGTGACCGCCAAAAATGAAAAAGAAATATGGAGAAGACAAGTGATTGGTTCGTGTGTTTCACGCGCTACACTGATCCGTGTAGCAGACACTCTCGAGATTTAACAGTTGGATAGACTACTGGTGGCTCCACCGTCATTAAAACCTCCCCACCACCCTCTCTCTCTTCCCTCTCTTTTTTCCTCACTCAACTCTCTCAAAAGGTCTCACTTTGCAGATCGCCTTTACTTCCTTTTTCTTTCATTTGCTCTCCCGAGATCCACTTCTCCCGCGGTCTAATATTCGACACCATTTCTTCTCGTTGCTGGAAATTTGGCTTTAGATCTATGACACCATTTCTTCTCGTTGCTGGAAATTTGGCTTTAGATCTATGACGCACTTGGTGGATCTTAGAATTGTTTACTGGAATTACCCGCATTGCTGTTTCTGAGCTAGGGTTCGAACCTTTTGTGCTATACATTACGCTTTTTTGTTGGTTTGGTCTGAGGAAATCGATATGTGCACTCCGTGTCTCTGGGTAGACGACAATTGCAGCGTTTGTAGGCGGGGAAAGCTCAATCGGAACCCTAGGCTGCTACCGCGAGTGTTTAGCGGCGGCTTTGTTGTTTGAGAAAAATGTATGTGAATTGCATTCTGGAGAGAGAAGATGCTCCTTTTTCTGCTCCCGTTGCTCTCTTTGATTTCTACTAATTTCGGTAATTCCTTCCGCTTCTTTGCTTAATTTTGTCGAAGAATATTACCTCACTTAGCTTACATGCTTTGCAAAACTTAGTATTGTGTACCAAAGTACTTTTTCTTTTATTCTATCTATTGGAGAAGTTTCTGGATAATTTCCTAGCTCGTTTTTGGATGATTTCCTAGCTTGTTTCGAAGAGGCCAACCAAGTGAAGTCTTGGTAAAAACATATTTGTGGAATTCGAATTATATTTATGACAATGTGTTTTTTGAGATCTGTTTCTATTTGTTTTCTGCAAACGTTGAGTTATATTTAGTGTGCTAGATAACCTATATGTATGCCTAATGCGGAAAGTGTTGATGAATTATTCTCATTTATCTAAGGCTAAATTTACCTCTTTACTGCACAGCAACCAATTTATTTTTTATGGACCGAGTGAGAACGTGCAGTTAGGCCATAGTTGATTCTGCTTGTTATATTGCTTTATAAGCTCTTTGAACTTATTATGGACAAAGCATTTCTCCTGTTCAGGTACTCCGTTGCAGCCCATCTATTTATCTCCTTCTCAATTGCCCCTGCCATCGCTTGCAAGGAAGAGTTCTTTAGAATATGGTAAGTGATTAAATATCCTCCTGTCCACTATTTGTTCCATTTTTTCAAATTTCTCTAAGTAAATGGGATTGAATTATTGTATAAAGGATTAATCCTCAATGAAACAGGTAAATTTGCAAAAATGGCATATAGAGCTATGTCAAATTTTACGTCGATTATAATTTATTCCCTCTGTGTTCTATATCATCTCATAATGGTTCTCTGCTGATATATTGAACTAATGTAGATATGCTACTATTACCTTTAGCAGTGAGGATATCATCAATAAGTGCATCATATACTCCATATCTTTCTTCCCAAAGGCTCCACTTAAAGAATTTACCAGCTGCCCCGGCTCCACTTATGGTATCACAAGGTATTGCAGATGCTTATAATATTAAAATTTAATTACAAGAAAGTATTTTTCTTTTCCCTGATGCAGATTTCTGTCTTAGGTCCACTTCCTAGTCCTACTGGTAGGACTTGGCATCACCACCATCGGCGAAAATTCAAAGGTCATGCAGCTTCTCCCTCTCCCTCAACTAATCCAGGTAATGATCTATAATCTAGTAACTAGTAAGAAACCTCTTTTTCCCCTTGTTCCATTCTCTGACTTTAAATGTAAGCTGGATATTTGTGTTCCAGTGAGACTAAAGAAAGAGAGAAGAAATTAATTGTCTAGTAAACAAGCACAAAACATTTCACTCATCGACATGCTATCTTTTGATGCAAATAAATGATTCCTGTTTGTTGACAAGACTACTCAGTCACCCTCATGCTATGAGAAGCAATTAACTAGGTATCCTACTGTAAACCATACATCTCTGGAGACCATACAAATTCATTTCTGGACTAGCTTCCGCTTCCACGTCATTAATGATTTTGTAGTCTCTGTTTACACTTTCCGAATTTCAACATTAGGCACGCTGATTATACATAGGATTTAGTTTTGTTTATATTAAAAGTACAGATTCATACATAATTGTTTCGGGCGCAAGGCGCAACGGCGCGCCTAGCGCTTGAGGTGCGCCTCGCGCCTTAAGGGCGCAACTTCCGTCCCTTGTGCACAAAATGCATAAAAACACTATGTAAACTTAGATTCAACATATTAGCATGTAATTAACTATTAGATTAAAGTTCAAAAGCAATTAAATGACACAAATCAAAGGCATAACCTTCTATAACAAATAGCAAACTTCAAAAGTACAAAGTAGTAAACAATAAATATCCTAATTAAAGAAACAAGTAGCAAACTAATCATCTTCATTTCATGCTGCTTATGTGTTTGGTGCTTATAAACAAAGAAGTACATATTCTGCTTAATGCATAATATATACACAGAACTTTTTTGAAGAAAACTTCTGCGCTTAAAGACTTTTTTGAAGAAAACTTCTGCTTAGTCATGGTAAACATGCCTCCTTTTAATAATATTGATACAGTTAAGACGAAGGGATATCAATAATAATATTAATAAACTGAAAATAAAACTCCTGCCACAGCAAGTCTTATTTAAATAGACTAAATCCTAACCCTAACCCTTACTTAGCCTTAATAACAAAAGCCCACGGGCCATTTTTTCTAGACTTTAATTAATGACAAAACTCATATGAGACAGTCTCATGCATGAGACGAGGTATAACCAAGCACAAATCAAACCCATCCCACCCAAAGTGTTAAAGTTTCAATGCCCAACTTATGCCCCGTCTCACCGTGAGACGGTCTCATGCAAATGTGTCTCTTAATTAAAATGACTTAGATTAAAAAGCCCAACTAGAATAATAGTAGACGATAAATAAGAAATGTGTCAAATATACTCTATAATGTTATATAAGTATGAAAAAAAAGAAAAAAACCCTAGTTTTCTTTACTAAAAAATGTGTAAGTAGTACTATTTAAAACCTAGAAACATGTTTCCTTTGCTAAAAAAAAAAGAAGCTGTGCCCGCCTCAGGCATGGAGAGGCACCAATCTCTGCGCCCGAGGCTCACCTTTAACCACTATGGGTTCATAACGAATGAGAAATGTAAGAGGACGTTGAGAAGCAGTTATTGTTTGTCTTATATTTATACTACTGATCAAGACAGAATTGATGCTTGTATGGGGTTATTATCTTCTTAAATAAGTTTGCTTTTTGGAATTGGTTTAAATTTGTTTTACATAGATTTTAATTTTTCAAGAAGGTGGTTTTAACATGACAATAATTAGAGAAAGAAAAACTCATTAGACAACTTAGCAGTATATGTCTGCAAAAGTTTGACTTCTGCTATTCTATTCACTAATTTAATTTTGCGAGGAGCTAAATTTTTTATCATGTCACTGGAATGTAACAAGCCTAGAAAAACACTTGCTAAGTGTGGAATTTTATGTCTGCAAACTATTAGTCAAGAGAATGGACGCACACCTCACCGAGGTTTAATGAAAAAAATACTGAATTGATAAAATAGAAAGAACAGAAAACAACGGGATAAATCCCATCCCAAGCCAAAAGCCGAATCCCAATACTCAATGATCCTCAGATGCACTATCTAAGAGAAGCAACCCAATATAAATAGACTTTCAACCCTAAACCCTAACATAAGCTCTAAGCAATTAATATAACAGACTCTCAACCAGCCCTAACTTATGCTCTAAGCAATTAAGCCACATGCCAAATTATTCAGCAGAATTAAATAAAGCCATAATTAATAATTAAAATAGAAAAAACAGGCGTATCACAAACTCATTAGACAATCTTAGCCTTATGAGCTAAAATGACCTTTGACATGTGGTTATGCAGGATTTTACGTTCTGCAATACATTGATTGACATGCATATCCCTGAATTATATCATTCCCTTTCTCTCATTACTTCCCTTGACTTTATATTACACCCGTGTTTGTTACAATGGGACTCATTTGATGAATTATGTGGCAGGGTGTGGTCAGACTTGCACAGAGCCGCTTACTTCAGCTCCATTTGGTTCACCCTGTATGTGCGTATTTCCAATGAAAGTTAGACTTCTACTAGGGGTGTCGCTCTACGCTATCTTTCCAGAGGTCACTGAGTTAGAGATCGAGGTTGCAGCAGGCACCTATCTTAAACAAAGTCAAGTTGCAATTATTGGTGCTAGTGCTGCTAGCCAAAACCAGGAAAGAACTGTTGTTGATATTAATCTTGTTCCTTTGGGGGAGAAGTTTGATAATACGACTGCTATCCTTACTTACCAAAGAATTTTGCATAAGAAAGTGCCTCTGAATAGGACCCTTTTTGGTGACTACGATGTAATGTACATTGCTTATCCAGGTGAGATTATAATTCTTTGCATTTATGTCATGCCACTACCTGGTTTATGTTATACATGATAAATACATATTACGCAGGGCTCCCTTCGTCTCCCCCCTCTGGTGTTTTGTTTGGTGAGGGTCCTACTGGAAGTCCTGGAGATCATCAATACCCTATTACTGCAGATTTTGTTGGCAAGAATCAGAAGATGAACCCTAGGATAATTATTGTCGTTGCTTTGTCAGCGTTTGTGCTTTTGGTAGTTTGTTGTGCTGCAGTTGCTCTCCTATTGAAATACAGGAATGCTCGTAGACCATCTAATGCTGTCGGGCCAGTTTTCACACCATCTATGAACAAAAGAATGGGTATGCTTTGAAGTTTTGGATGTGATATGAGTTACTTAAATGCATGTAATTGCTGTTTCTTTCATCTAAAGATCTACCACAACCTGTATCGTGGATGTCAAATTGCGATCAGATAGTTATTCATTGTTTTGACAATCAAGTCTGTTCGGATGGCTGTCCAAGTTAGATGTTCTGTTTTATACTCGTGGAGTTGTTCCAAAAATACTAGGATTATGTTCCTCTTTGATGGTGTTGTTATAATGATTGGATCATGTTCTCTAGTGCAGGAGAAATTAGTTTTGCTATGTGTATTTTGTCTGATTGGCTCCATGTTTACGAGATGGCGTTCATGCATTTTAATAGAAGTCACCTAGACGTTAAAGGACTTCATCTGAGGCTTAAAACTTATCTTGTGTACATTATCTTTGTTGAAAATTTACTATTTAACTATGCCATTAGACCTTCAATCAGATCACATATATGTCGAGCATTGTGGTTGTACATTTGTTCAAGCATGCCACTTTGTGCTAGAGGTTAATGTATCAATTTTTGTTTACAAATTTAACCTAAAGTTTTTATATCCTTCAAATTTTATGATAGGAATAGGGTCTATGCTGTCGAGTAGCCCAGCCAGCTCAACATCAGCCTCTTTGGTTTCTGCTATGCCTACTTCTGTTGTTTCTGTTAAGACATTTTCCCTGGCAGAGGTTGAGAAAGCCACACAGAAGTTCAGCCTTAAAAAGGTATTGGGTGAAGGAGGATTTGGTCGTGTTTATCATGGGATGATGCAAGATGGAAGTGAGGTTGCTGTGAAGTTACTGACAAAGGGAAATCAAAATGGTGACCGTGAATTCATTGCTGAAATCGAGATGCTAAGCCGGTTGCATCACCGTAACCTGGTGAAATTAATCGGCATATGCGTTGAACAACACACCCGCTGCTTGGTTTATGAACTAATTCGAAATGGCAGTGTTGAGTCACACTTACACGGTATATCTCATTTTCTGACTTCAAGCTTTTCGCTCTTCATTATCTCTATTAGAAGAGACGTGCTGGAAAAAAAAAACAATTCGTCTTTCTGTAAAGGCAAATACTTGTATTCACCAGTTGTACCGTGCAACTGGTGTGTATTTTGAAAACGTATTAGTTACTTCATTAAATAGTATTAGTTTGTTAGCATTATGTATTGGTTAGTTTCTTCAAAAGTATTAGTTGCGGACCAGTTGCACCCGAGTGTACTCTTCTATAAATTCCTGTGAAAGAAAGCAAAACCTGTATGATCTTTGTAGATTAAACTTCAGTGGGTGATGTATCAGGGTCAGACAAGAGCAGGGGACCTCTTGATTGGGATGCACGTTTGAAGATTGCGCTGGGTGCTGCAAGAGGATTAGCTTACCTTCATGAAGATTCTAATCCTCGTGTTATTCATAGAGACTTTAAAGCTAGTAATGTTTTACTGGAAGATGACTTTACGCCCAAGGTTTCTGATTTTGGTTTGGCGCGCGAAGCAACCGAAGGAAGCCATCATATATCTACTCGTGTCATGGGCACTTTCGGGTATGTTCCTTTGCAAAAGTTTCTAAAACACAAGCATAATAAATTGCTTGTTGATAAATCATGACTACAAGCCCTTAGTCTGTGTGTATCAGTGAATGTCACAAAAAATGCAACACTGCCCTTAGTCTTTTAACTCCATATTCATATGTGTCTATATATATATATATATCGATAAATCCATTCATATAACCTACATCTCGTTTCTTTTTATGCATAGATATGTATTATAATGTAGCCTCATTTGACCTCAAAATTGTGACGTGCAGGTACGTTGCTCCTGAATATGCTATGACTGGACATCTGCTTGTCAAAAGTGATGTTTACAGTTATGGGGTTGTGCTACTAGAGCTGCTCTCAGGTAGAAAACCTGTTGACATGTCCCAACCTCCGGGACAAGAAAACCTCGTGACGTGGGCACGGCCTCTGCTGACCAATCGCGAAGGTTTGGAGCAGCTAGTTGATCCTTCCTTAGCCGGGACCTACGATTTTGATGACATGGCAAAAGTTGCTGCCATTGCCTCGATGTGTGTTCACCCTGAGGTGACCCAAAGGCCATTTATGGGCGAAGTCGTTCAAGCACTCAAACTCATCTACAATGACACTGATGAGGCAGCTGCTGATGCTTTAAGCCTGAAGGAGTCCTCAGCTCGTGATTCAGACTACAAAGGCGATTTTGCCCCATCCGATAGTAGTTGGTGGAACGCGGGGGCTGTGACCCCCCGATTGACATATGGACAAGCCTCGTCTTTCATAACGATGGATTACAGTTCAGGCCCACTAGAAGATATAGAAAACAGGCCGTATTCAGCTGAGGGTGGGCCATTTAGGCATGGGAACAGATCGGGCCCGTTGAGAACGGTGAGGATTAATCGAGCATTTTATCGATTACAGGGAAGCATGAGTGAACACGGGAGGCTCCCCACAAGAAGTGTTTGGAATATTGGTTCCGACTTTGACGCTTCATTTTAGAGTGTATTTTGAAATGTACAGGATCGAGAATGATCGTTGGCACCAAGATGAGTGGTTTTATAGTTTTAGGGTGTTTTATGAAATTTGGCCCAATTTGCTTGTCGGGAGAGGGACAAGATTTGTGGGGGTCCATGGCTTCTAATTTTGTTAATCCCGTAATTCATTTAACATATACGGACGACATGTAATTTGGATTATTACTGTTGTATATTTTTAACGTTATAAAGCTTAATCCAATGGAGGCACATGTAAGACGGAACATATTTGTGTATTGACGTTTTAACATTTTGAGAGGGGTGAGTGTTGATTTGTGTTAGGTTGTATCCAGTTTAATATATGAGATCTTCTCATATGAGTTTTTGTCAACTCCCTCCCATGATTCAATTGCTTCAAGAAAATATTAAATAACATTTTCTCTGGTGAGGGGTTTTATTCAAATCAGTAGGAACTTAACTTGTATAGTTTCATGTAGCCACAAATATGCATCCATAATTCCATGAATGCTTTTAATTTAGGTACCGAATGAAATCGGTTCACCCTGATCTTAATAGCTTGTCTTACTAGCCTTTCCGTGAAGCTGCCCGGTTGTCCTTTTGGTAAATTAAACTATTACGCAAATGAAATTAGGCAAAAAATTCTAAGATCCTGAGTTCATGCAAACTACTTTTCTTCAAGTATAATTGTTCCATATTACCACTGTCACTGTTATGTATACACATTTATTGTGATATGTATATGCATAACATTGATATTGTGCATGCGTAATATAGTAAGACTCGAAAAAAAGAGTCCACTGATATGTACACATACTAATTGTGATATTGAATATGCATAACAGTGAGATTTAAAAAAAAAAGAGCTCACGTTAATCGAGTTCATTGAAAAACCTACTCATGAAACTATTAAGTTTGGTGAATCTCTAAAAAGAGAATGAGAATATGGCTATAAACTACATAAAACTGCCCACCAGTAATGACCACTACATTGAGTTTTAAGAATTGTGTTCCACTACAAAAAGATTTGGTCAATGGGAATTTGCCCACTAAAAGTTGACGTGCTGAGGCATTTGAACAAAAATAAATATAACATCACATCAAATGCCTCAGCACGTCTCATCAAATGCCCAAGTCTCTCTTTTCTCTCTCCAAGAGAAAAATAAAACTATTTGTAATTTTCTTCTTCTCTCTCAATCTATTCTCTCTCCAAAAAAAAAAAAACTCGAGCGAGTAAAGATTGCAGATCGAAAGGGTAGAGAAATAGTCGACGGACACAACAACGGTGTAGTGGAGAGTGGAGTCGACTGTGGTGGTGGGTTTGGTGGTTTTACCGAGGCTATGGTTTGCAGGTTTTACTGAGGTGGTGGTGGGTTTCTCTTTCCCTAAGGTGGACTATAATAATTTGTAACTACACATTAACCATTCTTTTCTGGTTTTTCAAGAATATCAAAATTCTATTTTATAAATTTCTCAAGATTTTTGAACTCTTAGTTTTGTCAACAAATTGTTCCTGTAAATTCTATTTTAGGTATTTGAGATGTTTTAGGGTTTTTTTTTATTGAAGAAAAGTGGTTTCGTTTTTACTGTGTTTTTTTGCAGAAAGCTTTTTGATTGGGTTGTTATAAAAGATACAAGAAGGAAGTTTTGATTGGGTTGCTATAGAATTTGGTTGTATATATAAAAGTTTTAATATGTATATGCAATGTATTTGTGTTCTATGCAATGTAATTGTGTTCATTGCACTTGAAAGTGAGAACGGCTTCAGAAAGGACATGGAAAGAGGAAAGGGGGTTGAAAGTTGAATTATGGAAGCTTGACGACATGTTGACTGTTGAGGGCTTGAAGGATATGATTGATCAGAGGTTCATATTTTTGGTTTTAAAAGAAATGATCATCAACTCGACTACTAATTGGCTAAAGATGATGCTTGTAGTTTGTTTTGATCACAATATAGAACAAATATTTATTAGGGCAAAATTTTTTAATGTGTTGATATAGAATTTGAATGTACAATTTTTTTATGTTATATGTAATGTATATGTGTGTATATAAAATTTTTCGTGTATATGCAATATATTTTTGGACAATGCATTTTCTGGGCACATATGCAATTTTACCTTGAACAATGTATTTTTTTAAGAGTGCAACCTTTTTATGAATAGTGCATTTTTTGTGGACGTATGTGTTAACAAATAAATTTAATAACCTGCAAATAAACATATATAGAAGGCGAGAAAAATAGGTAAACATATATATTTATTTAGAATTTTGGGGTTATAACTCTCGTCGATCTCTTGATTCCTCTCTCTAAAGGGGGTACCGAGATTTCAGTGACTTATTCCGAATTTTTCCTACAATTTGATAGTAGGGAGATTTTTCTACAATTTGGTAGTAGGGAGTTTTTCCTACAATTTGATAGTAGGGGTTGAGTTGATGGAGTCGTTTGTGACTTATTCCACTAGATCTAGAATTTGACCTACAATTTGGTAGTAGGGAATTTATGGGGTCGTCTATGACATGACTTCTGACCTATTAAAATTCTATTTCGACTCTTCTATTTATAAGAGATCAACGACTTAGGGAGCAAGAAAGAATATTCTCAAAAGAAAAGAATATTCTCAAATCTAAGTAGGAAAAGATAATTCCAAAAAGGAATATATAATCTCAAATCTTAGGAGATATTATTTTATATTTTATCTCCAAAATCAGAATTATAACATATTAATTTTAATAAAATTTAAGTGTCTACAAATGCCCCTCGAGACCTGTTGTAGAGACATGTGTCGGCTGCAACTTGGTCTCGAAATCTTGTTGTAAAACTCCAAAGGTGATTTGACATGCCCCCATGAAATTCTATGAACATCCTCAGCGAGAGGAGATGAAGAGCGAAAATCGTCCCACTGGGCATGCCAAATTGTTAACCAATAAATTTAATCATCTGCAAATAAACATATATAGAAGGCGAGAAAAATAGGCAAACATATATATTTATTTAGAATTTTGGGGTTACAACTCTCGTCGATCTCTTGATTCCTCTCTCTAAAGGGGGTACCGGGTTTTCAGCGATGTTGTCACCAGATTTATCACCTATCAGCATCACCAGATTTATCACACATCAGATCAGGCAAGAAGAAATCAGATAGCCTGAGTCAAGTGACCTGAGGGTTAGGATGTCTGAACTCAGAAGAGCTGAACTCAGTAAGCCTGAGTAACCTGAAGGCTCAGATAACCTGAAGGCTATCACACGTCAGCAGGACGAAGTATCACACGTCAGTAGGTCCCACCAAGACCACGTAATTTGTCGTGCTTAAAGATTTGTCGTGCTTAGTGATTTGTCGTGCTTATTGATTTGTCATGCTTTATGATTTGTCGTGCTGATCCTCTTTATATAAATGACCTCACCTTTCATTGTAAAAGAAAAAACTCTGGAATGTTTCCCTCATTCTACTTATATACCTACACCCACATTTCAGGGAAGAACTACGGTTCTTCCCGCAGTGTTCTTGTTCGATTAATTATTTGTTTGGTGGTCAAATTCAACAAGCCACATCAAAATCTTAAAATATTTGACCGTCAACAATTGGCGCTAGAAGGAGGGTTAATTGAAAAACTCGCCAAGAACAACGTCGAATTTTCGAATCCCAAAATCCAAAAAAAATCTCAAGAACACAACCCCCAAAACCAAAAAATTCAACACATACCATACATACACCAGACATATACATACAAATGTACATACAAGAAAAAAAAGAAGGAAGATGAAAAACAGGGCCGTGGAGCCGCTGGCCAACCTGCCCGCCGACGGCCGCCCGCCCTTCTAGTCAAACCTCGCCATCTGCCGTTGCCGGTTTCGTTGCCACATTCTGGCCGCAACTCCTCCAACATCATCACCAAAAGCGGTCATGGCCACATCCCGAAATCCGCCGCTCAAAGGCGTCGTCACCATTCACAAACCACAGCGAACACAAAGCTTCCGTCGGTAGGGGCCCCGCGATCTGCGCGCCAAATCATCGGACGGAAGCAACCCCACAATCAACGCGGTGCCTCCTTACCCAGCAACACCAATTGTTGCGGTTCGGTTGCCCCGTAGATCGAATGCGGGGTTCTTCTACGCCCTCTTCTTCGCCCGCCGCCTATCTTTGTTCTCAGCCGAAATCCGGCCTCTGCGCCTCAAATCGGCGCAAGCCGCCGAGTCTCTGGCGCTGAAATTAAGACCCACCTCTGCAAAATCACCAACACCAGAAGCCTCCATTTGCGCGCACCAACTCCGGCCAGCTGAATTGTCAGGACTCAGCCGGGAGAATCCACCTCAACCCGCGTCTGCACCGCCAAAACCACCGATATCCAGCCCGCTATGGTGGCGTGGTGGAACGCCAATGGTCCGGATGCAGCGGCGGTGCGGCTTCGAGACCCGGCGGTGGAGTTTCAGATGACGATCGATAACTTTTTTGGGAAGGATTCGTGGCGTATTTTCAGGAAACTGAGAAATGAGAGGTATGTGGGTTTGGCCTGATCTTATCCTTTGTTTCGGCCAGGTCATTAATTTGGGCCACTGGTGTTTTTAACACAAAAGGTTCCTGGCCCGGTTACTAATTATTGGGTTTTTTAAAAATGCTAGTTTTTAAAGTGATTTGGGCCTGAGTGAGTGTTGGGCTATTTGTTATTAAGTGGAGATTGCAGGTTTTAAAAGTACTGGGCCGGTTTTCATTAATTTTTTTATTGGTTCTTTTTTTTTGCTAAGAATAAATTTTTCGCCCAAAGACTTTAATTAAAAGCTGGGCCCAAGTAGTAGGCGCTTTGATTTCATGAATGTGAAATTTGGGTTTTGACTTCATAAATTGGGCCCAAGTTTAATTATTTATTGGCCCGAGATTGGGGCCCCGGTAGTTTGGATGATTAATGTATGGGCACTGGCCATTGGTTGGGTTTATTTAATTTTGGGCCCGATTTTTTTATTTAAAAAAAAAAAAAAAAGCGCAGATTCGAGAAAAGAAAATTAGACGAGCACCCGGAGTCTCGCGAGCTACTCAAAGAATCAACAGGTAGTACTTTTACCCACCCCACCAGGTTTATTATGTTTATGTCCTCGTGGCTTTTCATTCATTCATTTATTTTCATTTATTTTGGTCGTGCCTACGAGAGGTCGCACTTAAGCCGGACGACCCGAACAAAGACGAACGAGCCAAAGTTTATATTCACCTGACAAATCAGTTCATACTCAGATACCCGACAAAGAAAGCGAGTGATGGGTACTGTGATCAAAAAAAGATGACTCAGACTTACGGATACCAGAAGAAAGCGAGTGATGAGTACGGTGTCGCAGCTAAATAAGACGACCCGAGTACGAAGTGATCGCGCCTAAATAAGACGATCGCGAAACAAGAAAGGGGGGGTTGCATATAAGTTAACCCATCTGGTCGCACCTAAATAAGACGATCAACCTGATTGCACCTCAATAAGACAATAAAAAAATGAAAGAAGTCAGGGTGGAACATGACCGCAGGATCATGTTCAGATTCATTGGAAAACGACACTACCGGCTAAATTACGGAAAAGCCACTTGTATGATTATGCCGCTTTACTCGGTATTTGGTAATACCACCTTCCGTGACGATTATGCCCGCTACTTTCATTGGCACTATCGCTTTTTTCGGCGGCGATTATCCCGCTTTGCGGCCGGCAGACCACCGTTCTTTTCGGCGACGATTATGCCTTTATTAAGTATTTGGCAATTATCCGCCTTCTCGATGATGATTATACCCGCCTACTTTGGCTATTTGGTACTCGATCTTTTTCGGTGATGATTATGCCCACCTACTTAAGATGGCATTACCGCCCTTTCGGTGGCGATTATGCCGCCTACGGTGGCGGCATTACCCAATTCCGGCGACGATTATGCCCGCCTATTCGGCTCTGGCAATACCGCCTTCTCGGCGACGATTATGCCCACCTCCTCGGCGTTGGCATTACCTCCTCCTCGGCGTCGGCTTTCCGCTAACTCTGTGATGTCCAGTCCGCCATTTTAGTGAAGTATTCTCCACCTTCTCGGTGATGAGATCGTTGGCTTTTATAGCGACGAACAACCCGCCTCCTCAGCGTCGGCTTTCCGCTAACTCGGCGATGTCCAGTCCGCCGTTTTAGCGAAGTATTCTCCGCCTTCTCGGCGATGAGATCATCGGCTTTTACAGCGACGACCAGCCCGCCTCCTCGGCGTCGGCTTTCCGCTATCTCGGTGATGTCCAGTCCGCCGTTTTAGCGAAGTATTCTCCGCCTTCTCGGCGATGAGATCATCGGCTTTTACAGTGACGACCAGCCCGCCTCCTCGGCGTCGGCTTTCCGCTAACTCAGCGATGTCCAGTTCGCCGTTTTAGCGAAGTATTCTCCGCCTTCTCGGCGATGAGATCGTCGGCCTTTATGGCGACGACCAGCCCGCCTCCTCGGCGTCGGCTTTCCGCAATCTCGGCGATGTCCAGTCCGCCGTTTTAGCGAAGTATTCTCCACCTTCTAAGCGATGAGATCGTCGGCTTTACAGCGATGACCGGCCGCCTCCTCGGCGCCGACTTTACGCTATCTGATCGGCTTTCCGCTATCGGTGATGTCGGTCCGTCGTTTTAGCGAAAGTATTCTCTGTCTTCCGGCGATGGGATATCGTCGGCTTTTCTGGCGATGACCGGCCCGCCTCCGGCGTCGGCTTTACGCTATCTCGGCGATGTCGATCTGCCGTTTTAGCGAAAATATTCTCCGCCTTCCGGCGATGAGATCGTCGGCTTTTCGGCGGCGATCGGCCCTTCTCCGGCGTCGGCTTTCCGCTATCTCGGCGATGTCGATCCGCCATTTTAGCGAAGTATTCTCCGCCTTCGGCGATGGGATCATCGGCTTTTCGCAACGACCCGCCCCGCCTCTTGGCGTCGAATTTTCTGCTAACTTCGGCGGTGTCGATGCGCCATTTTAGCGAAGTATTCTCCGCGCTTCCGGCGATAAGATCGTCGGCCTTTATGGCGATGACCAGCCCACCTCCTCAGCGTCGGCTTTCCGCTATCTCGGCGATGTCGATCCGCCATTTAGCGAAAGTATTCTCCGCTTACCGGTGATGAGATAAATTCGGCTTTTACAGCGACGACCAGCCTACCTCCTCGGCGTCGGCTTTCCGCTAACTCGGTGATGTCCAGTTCGCCGTTTTAGCGAAGTATTCTCCGCCTTCTCGGTGATGAGATCGTCGGCCTTTACGGGGACGACCAGCCCGCCTCCTCGGTGTCGGCTTTCCGCTATCTCAGCGATGTCCAATCTGCCATTTTAGCAAAGTATTCTTCGCCTTCTCGGTGATGAGATCGTCGGCCTTTACGGCGACGACCAGCCCACCTTCTCGGTGTCGGCTTTCCGCTATCTCGGCGATGTCCAGTCCGCCGTTTTAGCGAAGTATTCTCCGCCTTCTCGGAGATGAGATGTTGGCTCTTTGTTTCGGCGTGACCGGTCCACCTCTATCAGCATTAACCTGCTTGCCTTCATCGACTTTGACCCTCTTGTAAGACCACACAGTCAGTCAGACAATTTATACGGGGTAAAAAGGTCATGGCCTTTCGGCGAAAGTGGTCGACGATGAGTATAAAATTTACTCCTATAAATCGCCGAGATAGTAAGGCGATGCGGATAGAGAAAATCATGGCCTTTCGGCCGTAAGTGGTCGACGACGAGCGCAAACTCTCCTAGCTCCCTCAAGTATCTCTAGCTCTCTCACGAGCCATCTCAGAAGATCTGCTCATCCCGAGCAGGATCCCATCCGACTCTCTCCGACGAGCCATCTCTGAAGATCTGCTCATCCCGAGCAAGATCCCATCCGGCTCTCTCTCTACGAGCCATCTCTGAAGATCTGCTCATCCCAAGCAGGATACCATCCGGCTCTCTCTGACGAGCCACCCCCGAAGACCATTTTCCCATGGGCATAAAAACGACTTCGTGACGACAGGCTCCCCTCAAGCACGAAAGAAAAAATACTTTCGTCTGACAGGGCTCCCCGGCATTTGTTATTTAAAGACTTCGTCTGTGGGGCTCCTCCCCACGAGCCTGAAAAAGACTTCATCTGTGGGGCTCCCCGGCACGGCCGTAAAACTTCGGATGATGGGGCTCCCCTGACGGAAGAGAAAAAGACTTAGTCTGATGGGGTCCCCGCACGAAAGAAAAAAAGACTTCAGACGATGGAACTCAAGCAACGAAAGCCACGAAAAGACTCATACAATGGGGCTCGCCTCGGCACGAAAGCACAGACTAGACGACGAACACGAAGGTAAGATCCTCTATAGGGGCTCATTCGAAGCATCAAGATCTCATATAAAGACGCGGAAGCAAGCTCGAAGGTAAACAATGATTGAGATGCAATAAAAGATAAAAACTGGTCGAGACATGAAACAAGATCGAGCTCGAATAACGCCACGGCGATCTTGGGGCTATTATTGTCACCAGATTTATCACCTATCAGCATCACCAGATTTATCACACATCAGATCAGACAAGAAGAAATCAGATAGCCTGAGTCAAGTGACCTGAGGGTCAGGATGTCTCGAACTTCGGAAGAAATTTGAAACTCGAAGGCGAGTAACCTGAAGGCTCAGATAACCTGAAGGCTCAGAGAACCTGAAGGCTCAAACAACCTAAAGGCTATCACACGTCAGCAGGACAAATTATCACACGTCAGCAGGTACCACCGAGACCATGTGATTTGTCGTGCTTAAAGATTTATCGTGCTTAGTGATTTGTCGTGCTTATTGATTTGCCATGCTTTATGATTTGTCGTGCTGGTCCTCTTTATATAAAGGACCTCACCTTTCATTGTAAAAGAAAAAACTCTGGAATGTTTCCCTCATTCCACTTATATACCTACACCCACATTTCAGGGAAGAACTACGGTTCTTCCCGCAGTGTTCTTGTTCGATTAATTATTTGTTTGGTGGTCAAATTCAACAAGCCACATATGAATCGTAAAATATTTGACCGTCAACAAGCGACTTATTCCAGATTTTTCCTACAATTTGGTAGTAGGGAGATTTTCCTACAATTTGGTAGTAGGGAGTTTTTCCTACAATTTGATAGTAGGGGTTGAGTTGATGGGGTCGTTTGTGACTTATTCCACCAGATCTAGAATTTAACCTACAGTTTGGTAGTAGAAAATTTATGGGGTCGTCTATGACATGACTTCTGACCTATTACAATTATATTTTGACTCTCTTATTTATAAGAGATCAACGACTTAGGGAGCAAAAAAGAATATTCTCAAAAGAAAAGAATATTCTCAAATCTAAGTAGGAAAAGATAATTCTAAAAAGGAAAATATAATCTCAAATATTAGGAGATAATATTTTATATTTTATCTTCAAAATCAGGATTATAACAAATATATGACACTATTAAATTTAATAAAATCTAAGTGTCTACAGTATGCATTTTTATTCAGTTGTGCATTTTTTGCACACAATGCATTTCTTTTGGGTGCATGCATTTAATATGCAACCGAAATATCAAGTATAAAATAATCAATTATATACATAAATTAAAAGTGTTGGCATAGAGTGACATAACGGAGACATAAAGTGTGTCAAACTTATGTTTTAAATATGAGAATGAAAAATGGTCTGTCAACTTAATTGTGAAAAAGCTGACGCCTGTCAACTCAAATTAGTCATCAAAATTTTCTCTCAATTTCACCCGTAAATGAGTGAGGGTAAGATGGGTAGACTAGTTAACATTTCTTGTAGTGGATAGTAACAATAAATTGAAATGTATCTCTTAGTTATTTCCTAATGTGAATTGTACCTATCAGTACTCCACCCAAAGAGAATGTCCTGAGGAAATTAATATATTGAAAAAATATGGGGGAGACACTCTTTACTAAAAAGTCAGTCCACCTGTTATACTCCACTACAATCCATAATGTTTATTACTTATATGTACAAAAAAAGGTAAAAAAGTCTTAATTGTCATTTTGCCTGTTTTTTTCAATTCTAACACGTTTTTGCACTTTTGACACAATTTGACACATGCACTTTAAAATTTTAAAGATTCAGATTTTTTAATTTTGCTGAATTAATTTTGGCATAATTAATTTAATTTTTTATATAATTAAAAGTAAAGGTTTTAATTGCTGAAATTTAATTAAATTTTGCACCTCGAGAATTAAAAGTGCAGATTTTGATATAATTAATCTTAATTGAATTTTGTACATCAAGAAATAAAAGTGCAGATTTGGACATAATTAATAGAATTTTGCATCCATGCACAATAAAGTTACACTTGCGAAAATTAATTGAATTAAGAAATCTGCACTTTTACTATAATACACTATAACACATTTTAGAGTTTAATGCACTTTTGGTCCCACAAGACTGTTAGTGTTAATGTCCTAGAGATAATCTTTTGTAAGGACATAACACTCGATAATATTTAATTTGATTTAATATTATTATTCATGATTATCGCATTCTAATACAATTTCCCTACCCCTTACTACCAACAACTACAATTACTTTTTAGAGTTTCATTTTAATACAAAAGGACATATTTTTTTTGTCTAAAATACCCTCCCTCTCACATCCGGTCAAATAATACCATTCCACTCACCCCACTCATCTGTCATTTTCTTATCTCCCTCGTCCCTCTCTATCTTTCTCTACAAATCCCACTCTCTCTAAAATTATTACAAAAGTGAGATTTTGGCTTGCGGTGATGCGGTGGATTTCCTCATACGGCGGCGCGTACGAATCTCCTCTTTGTTCACCACTCTCTGACCAAAACAGAGGCCCGAAACTCACCGCCAATGGGAGTTTTGAAAAAGAAATTGTGTAGAGGCCCAAAATTTTGCATATGGAGGTGTGGTGTGATTAGTGTTTAAATGTATGTGTTATATTCATTTCATGTGTTATTTTGGTTATTATAATATATTATTTGTAGTATTTTTATATATAATTTTCATTGATGTATTGATTGATTGTTGAGGTTATAACTTGAGATATACTTATCCAAATTATAGGATATTGATGTTGTTGGACACCTAAGATAATGTGCTAAAGCTATAAGATGTCATATTGGTCCAATATTGCAAGTTTGGGGATCCAATTATACTCAAAAAGTTGAGACTACATTGCTGTCCAATTTGTGAATAAGTTTTGATCCAAAACACATTTTCGTATTTGGACAATATCTTGAGCTACACTAATCCAATTTGCCCAATTCTAGTTGCATTGGATCACTAATCCATTGGGATACAAAGTTGTCTTCAGGTCCAAAAGATTAAAAACGTCGGCTTCAAGGGTGAAAAGGTGAATCAATGTAAATGTTCCAGATTTCAAAGAGCACAGGATACAATCTGGAAGTTTATTCACAATAATTCACCAATACATCCAAATGACACAAGAACAACTGGAATGAATAGCTAAGAGGCGTGTCAACAGAGTGTAAAAATACCAATGCCTTTAAATTCACACAAGTGGACATATTGAGTGTTCTATTTGTCAACAAAATCTGCCAAAATTCATAAAGTCAGATTGAGCTACTTCACTATTTCGGTCATATATTTCAAACTACAAAGTTGAATTTTGAGATCTTTGTCTCTCTGGAACGATAATTCAAAGATTTACAAGACTTATTTCAGGAATAAAGTCAAGATTCGGACGGATAGAGGGCTGAAATTATTAATCTTTGTAGGCCACCAAATTGATTGCAAAAGTCCCTACAATGCACAACCTTGTGGCCTATATAAAGGGCTCTTTGGCAACCTTTGGGACGCATCCAATTTCATGTAATACTCCTATCATTAGGCTAGTAACTCTCTAAAAAAATATGAGTTGTGTTTGTATTAGTATGAGTAGCTAAGTGTTTTGCTAGAGCTAAGGATGAAGCTTTAGTAAGGTACTAGTAATGTTCTTGACTTGTCAATAAAGATCTTCAAAGGTACAATCTTTTTACTTATTTAATGAATTATGTAACCTCTTTTGTTATGTTGAGACTTTGATTTGTTGTAGACATTGGCACAATGAATGCTTAGCCTTACATTTCAATAACTGATTTCATAAACTCATTAAGTTAACTAAAAGAAAGTCTTCATAATTCTCTAAATGCTTAACGTTTTATCTTCCGATTGAAATTACTTGATTGTTAGATTTCAATTTAGTTATTAAAGATAGCAAAGAGTAATTCTAGTATTTTATTTAAAGTGGAATCCTAAAGCTCTAGTATTTAGAATATTCTATAAACCCTTGAATTATTACCTACTGGTTGACATCTTTTCTTCCAAACCTCCTTGTGGTTCGACACGAGAAATTTTATTACTTGAGACAAACCTACACTTGGGTGTACAACTTCAAGAGTTATCAAATTTTTGGCGTCGTTACCGGGGAGGTTTTGCGAAGAACGATTCCTCCTTCGTGAGGCTTTGCCTCATAAGTAGGTAATTTGTCTTTCTCTTTATCTCTTTACTTTACTATTTTTATTAGTCGTTTGCATAATTATTAATAAATTTCACTTTATTATTTTTGTTAGTTTATGCATAATTGGACTCGTTATAGCATAAATGGTCGTTTAATAAGAAGTCATATAGTTAATTTAATTAGTATTGCTTCAAACATGAGTGAAAATGAAACCGTGGATGGAGAAATTAAAAGACACATTAATGAATATTTACAAGCTCGCTCCATGAGAGATTTCTTAGAACCTCAACGCAATTCCATCCCATCATGTATTGTATACCCACAAAACACAAATAATTTCAAATTCAAACCTGGTATGACTCAATTACTTCCCAATTTTCACGGTTTTGAATCTGAAAACCCTTATTTGCATTTAAAAGAATTCGAAGAAATTTGTGCAACATTTAGTGAACCATTATGTACTCAACAATCGATTAAGCTAAAGTTATTCCCTTGCTCTCTTAAGGATAAAGCAAAAAACATGGCTTAATTCCCTAAAACCTGGTTCAATTATATCTTGGCAACAAATTCAAACTGAATTCTTAAAAAAATTCTTTCCAATTCATAAAACAAATGCTTTAAAGAAGCAAATAATTTTTTTTTCCCAAAAGCTTAATGAACAATATTTTCAGTGTTGGGAACGGTTTAAGGATTTATTAAATTCTTGCCCTCACCATGATTTTGAGAATTGGAGAACGGTAATTTTTTGAAGACTTAAATTCTCAAACAAAATAGTTTGTGGAAATGATGTGTAATGGGGAATTTTTGGATAAATCACTACAAAAAAGACGGTGATTTACGATGGTTATAGCGACGGTAAAAACCATCGCTACAGGATGTAGTGACAGTTTACTGATCGTCGGAGAAACGAGGGTCGCTAAAATATAGCGACGGTATTTTCCAAGACCGTCGCTACTAACGACGGTAGTAAATCCATCTCTACGTATCGACGGTTTTTTATCGTCGCAATATAGCGACGGTTTTGTCGACGGAAAAGTGGACCCGGTTCCGGGTCGAACTAACTATTGCTATGACCGTCGCTAAACCGTCGATATATTGTCGATGATTATGACGTCTTATACCGTCGTAAAAAATGATGAGTATCCGTCATTATTAGCGATGGAATTTACCATCGAAATGTGCGACAATTTTTCTCCGTCGGTCATAGCGATGAAAAATTAGTTGCTAATTCCATCGATAAAACCGTCGCTAAATCGGGAATTTTTTTAAAAAAAAAGACTCACAGTGGTTCGAACCCGGGCCGGGGGCGCCCGGGTGGGCACCGAACCACCCGAGCCACGGACCATCTCGAACCCAACCACCAAGCATCTCATATATAAGCCACCAAGCCTCCCAATTAAATGAGACATTTATTCACTCCCGTGGGGGACCGAACAAGGGACCTTGGCCGCCCGAGCGGGGATCAATTCCGCTCGGGCACTTGCTTCTTTGCGTTTACTTAATGAATTTAATTGTATATGTCCTAAAATTCATTTTTAAATTTTTTTTTTAAATTCTTTATTTCAATTATCTTATTTAATAATTCAATTACATTTTAATACAATAATTTATATTTTTTATTTATAACTTGTAATTAAATTAATTAAATTAAAATCGTATTTTTTTAAACTTATTTTTAATAAAATTAATTCTATATTAATTTACAATTCATTTTTTTTTAATTTATTATTATTTTTTTTTAAATTTTTATTTTTTTTAATTGTCTTATTTAATGACAATTACATTTTAATGTAATAATATATATTTTTGATTTATAAATTTAATATGAATTCTGATTTTTTTAATTATTATGTATAAAACTATTTGTATAGTTATTTAAAATTCATTTTTTTTCAATTATCTTAATTAATTAATGATTCAATTACATTTTAATATAATAATTTAGTTATTTTTATATTTATGATTATAGTTTTTTAAATTTAAAATTGTGTTAATATTTTCGATATAGCTTCTTCTAAAGCCTTCTTGGCAATGGTCACAAAGGTTTCAAAACATTTCACAGCAGCCTCAAAGCTTGAATCTGCCTGCATCAGGGATTTGTATGCCTCCTCAAGAAGTATTTTGACATCGGAAAGCATGGAGACTTCCAATCACAGCAGTTCCACCCTCTTCATCTCTGTTGGAGAAACATCAGAGTGCATTTCCACTAGTTTTGTGGCAGTCTTGTTCCTCTCAGATTCAACCAGCTTTTTGGTTCTCTCCTCCATCTGATTCAACAAATTAGCTGCTAGGACGTTGAACCGAGCTTCCACAGATGCCTTTACCCTATCTAGAATAGACGTCAAAACTTGATTTAGGGTCTCCGGCGGAATCACTACCACCGGTGCAGATGTTTGCGCCTCACCAGTTAGGGTCTCATCTGTTTCACCCTCAACTGGTTCATCAGGAACTTGCCCATATTCCTAGATTTTCTGATCTTCTTCTTCAATTACTGGGAAACCCAACAACTTGTTAACCAACCAGGCAACATCATCCTCCGTTGCCAACTCTGATACACAAGCCACACCTGCCAGATTCGTCATTTTAAGCTCTCCAGGTCCACAAACTCTTCATTCCCCATTGCCTCTAAGGTCATCAAAAAATCTTCAATATTCTGTAGCCTGATATTCCTCCAAAAGAGAATATCAGCTACCTACTTTTGAACACCTGGATGATCAATCAGATCAGAATAGTGCCTATTCAGGTAGTTGTCAACCCGTCTTCTCAAGAATTTGATCACTGGCTTTTTTGGCTAAGGAGTTTCAAAGATAGTTTTGGTGTTGAATGGGTTGTGGACAACTGAGACAAACAAGGCTTTCTGCCTGGCCGTTTGGATATCTGGAGTGGCTTCTCTGTATGGCTCAAGTTGAGGTGGTTGAGAAAGTTCTGGTTGGGCAGCCTCAGGTTGAATTTCTGCAGATGTGGTTTCTGCAGGTGGGGTTGACTCAGATGTGGAAATTTCTAGTTGAGCAGGGGTTACTGTGGGAGTGGTTTGTCTAGGGGGTGAAGGTAGGGTGATTTCTGGTTGTGGTGATTGGGGAGTGGGTGATCTGGGTAAGTGAGTAGCTTCTCCTCCTTTAAATAGAGAACTCAGGTGAGTAGAATCAAATGGTTCTGACTCATCCTGGGCCTCTTCTAGCCTTACCTCCTCTTCTCCACCTTCACCTTCTTCATCTCCAGTAATAGTAACAACCTCTATCTGACCAGCTTCTACTTCTGCTGTCAGATCCCTTCCCGTGTTGACCGTGTGCTCAGAGCTCACACCAGTCTGTCCACCAAGTTCTCCACCAGCCTCCTCCACAACCTGCTCCTCAGGTTGCTCTCCAGCAGATTCCAAGATCTCCACATCACTATCTTCATCCGTAGGCCTCCAGATGGCATACCCTTCTTCTTTGGAAGCATTGCAGTGAGCTACCTTTGACGTTTCTTACTCGCATCTTCACATGTGCGAGCAAACTTGGTTGCCAGCTGCTTCCTTTTCATAGCCCTTTTCCGAGGCTGACCCTGTGCCTCAGATTGCACAGATGAAGCCTGTGCCTTGTCTTTCTTTGTCTTGGGCACGTAGGGGACAAGGTCATCATCTCTTTGGCCTAATAACTCTTCATCTTTTGTGAGAAGAGCCTTGAACTTTGGCGGATAAGAATTTCTGCCTTGTTCTGACCATATATAGTCAGGAAGCTTATCAGCTAGGATGATGGAGACTTTGTAATGTTGCACAGTTTCTTGGAAAACACCACATGATTCTTCTCATTCATCATAAATTTGTCTGTCTCCTGCAGTAGCTTGTGCTTGAACAATCCTAACCAGTTCATATCCTGTGCCTTTTCGATAGCTGCAGTCATTACACTCTGCTTCTACTGGGTTAGGGCATTAAGATTGAATGCAATCCCCAGAATTACCTTTGAGACAATCTCAAAGAGAAATCTATACTTCCTCCTCAAGTATGGTGCTTTAACATTGGTGATCTGAGTGTTGTTGGCTGGACTTAGGAGCACTTTTTGAAGGTACTCTTTGTCCGTCATTCCAGCAGCGAACTCATCTGGAGCATTCATGCCTGCTGGTAGGGCAAAGATCCGTTATAGATCATCATTGGTTACTTCTATTCTCGTTCCTCCAACAAAGGAATAGAGCTCTTTGTTATCTGTCTCCTTCAAGTTTCGCAAGAACTCTAAGGACTCAGGGATGAAGACACTGTCCAAGTGTCTGTAACAAAATTGCTCCAGCCCACACTGACTGAGGCAATCCAGGATTTCCAGGGATTCTAGATCTGTGGTTGTCATGAAAATGACATATTTTTCGTCGATGACATCTTTCATCATCGAAGCATAATCGCATACTTTGGGGTAGCCTTTGAAGTTGCCATTTCTGCAAACACATACACACCCTAAATTAAGTTTTTCAAAACCCGTATGATTTTAAACAATACGAAGTGCAGTAGGACAATAAGTGAAGCATTTGCACAAATAATATCTCCAAATATGTATATTGTTCATATTTTTCAGAGTGTTAAGCATATAGCAAATTAAATTCGTTAAAACATGAACATATGAATAGTACAACATATACATATACCCTATATCCCTAGCATAAGTGCATATATGAGCATAGATGATAGATTACCAAAAAGATCGATTTAGAAGATTAAGAGTCAAAAGATTTGAATCGCGTCGAAGAGTAGCGTGAGAGTTTTCTGGAAATTTTCTAAGTCTGAAAAGTTTGAGAGTTAGATAGAAGGTGAAAGGTTTTCAGACTGTGGGTTAGGGTTTAAATAGGTGGGATGGAAAACATTTTGCACGATAGTTTTTGTATACTTGAGTATTCGTGTGTTAAATCGGATGGTCAAGATTAATCGGTTGAAAAGTAACTTAATCGAGCAGTTGAGGTTAAAAAGCGCCAGACTTTTGGACTTTAAAACTAGAAATTAATGCATTTAATACAAAAATCTCACATCCGTATTTAATGCTTGCAGGCATGACGTCATAAAATAATGCGCACAATAATGATCACACAGATACGGATAAGCTCAGATAAGTAAAGAAATCAGACAAAAAAATCTCAGGTAAGTGAGATCAGATAAATGAAATCAGAAAATGTATCTGACCGATTGATATCTTAATCAACCAGCTACCACTTATGTCGAGTCTGACTTATCTGATTCCTGTTGATCTTATTTACTTTAGCCTAAACCTCAAACTTTTCCCAACAATATTCCACCTTTCTGATCAGGTTTCTCCTGATCCTATCTGATCAGTTGAAGTTCCCCCTTCAACTGTTATCCATTTTTCGACCGATCCTCGATCGATCCTTCCGATCGATTGAGGTTCCATTACTCGGCGATCCTTCTTTTTTGGGCGTTTAACTTAACCCGGTATTGGATACCAATCCACCAAAGAAATCCTAGCTCATTATATAGTTCTCTGAATTTGACTTCAGCTAGTGGTTTGGTTAAGATATCAACTTTCTGCTTATCAGTATGGATCTTTTCCATTCTGATGTTCTTCTTTTCCACATGGTCTCTGATAAAATGATGTCTGATGTCTACATGCTTGCATCTGGTATGCAGAACTGGGTTCTTAGTGATTGCAATAACACTATTACTATCATAGAAGATAGGCACATTCGTAGCTATAATGTGATAATCCCTTAGCTGCTGACAGAGCCGGAGCAGTTGGGAACAACAGCTTCATGCAGCCATATATTCTGCTTCAGTAGTAGATGTGGCAACAAATGTCTGTTTCTTTGAAAACCAAGAGACCAGCTTACTTCCCAAGAACTGACATGAACTTGAGGTTAATTTTTTGTCTATTCTGCAACCCCCACAATCAGAATCAGAGTACCCACTAGGCTCTAGATTATCATCTGATGGGTAGTATAACCCAAGGTTAACTGTCCCCTTCAGATACTTACTGCTTCCAGGTGGCTTTGCATTGGATTTGCCTGAAATCTGGCACATACACCTACTGCAAATGTTATATCTGGTCTGCTGGCAGTCAGGTGTAATAGTGATCCAATGAGAGCCCTATACTCTTTCTGATTAGTTTTCTGACCATTCTTGTCTGGATCCATCTTGAAAGAAGTCATCATTTGAATTCTGGCAGTCTTGTAGTTTTGAATTCCATACTTGGCCAACAAATTTCTGGTATACTTGGCCTGACAGATGAATATCCCTTCAGTACTTTGTCTTACCTGAAGACCTAGAAAGTAGTTCATCTGACCCATCATGGACATCTCGAATTTCCCTTGCATCAGTTTGCTGAACTTCTCACATAAGTTCTGATTGGAAGATCCGAAGATAATGTCGTCCACGTAGATCTAAACAATCAGAATATCTTCTCCATCTTCAATTCTGAACAAAGTTCTATCTATCAGTCATTTAGTGAACCCGCTGTCTATCAAGAACTGAGATAGTGTATCATACCAAGCTCTGGGAGCCTGTTTCAGTCCATAAAGAGCTTTTCTTAAATGGTACACCTGGTTGCTCATTTCTAAGCCAGAAGGTTGTTCGATATAAACTTCCTTCGCTAGTACTCCATTTAAGAATGCACTCTTTACATCCATCTGATACACGATAAACCCTTTATGAGCAGCATATGCCAGAAACAACCGAATGGCTTCAAGGCGAGCAACTGGTGCAAAGGTTTCATCATAATCAATCCCTTCTGATTGTGAATATCCCTTAGCAACAAGTCTTACCTTATTTTCTGTTATCACATTGTGCTCATCCTTCTTGTTCTTGAAGACCCACTTAGTGCCAATCACATCTTGATGAGTTGGTCTGTCTACAAGTTCCCAAACTTGATTCCTTTCAAACTTCTCTAATTCTTCTTGCATGGCTAGAATCCAGCTTGCATCAGCTAGAGCTTCTTCAACTGTGAGAGGTTCCTTGAAAGATAGATAACAACAATACATTGCACTTTCACCAATCTAATGTCTAGTTTGAACTCTACCAGACGGGTCTCCGATGATTAGGTCAGTTGGATGGCTGGTTATCCAGGTCCTTCATTCCTGAGTTACATCAGTTTGGAGATCATCATCCTCTTTTGATAGTGAGTCACTAGAGAGAGTTACATCAGTTTGGAGATCATCATCCTCTTTTGATAGTGAGTCACTAGAGATTGGGAGAGGTACCATAGTAGGATCTACTTGGCATGGACATATCTCAGCTGATGTTGGACTCATCATATGATGAAGTCTGTCAGCCGGAACATCAGGTGTTCCCCCTGAACCAGATGGTTCAGTTGTTACTGTCTCAGCTATACCAGCTTCTTCATCGACAGTTGTACGTACCTTATGGTCTGACTAATTTGGTGAATTATCAAGATCAAAGATAGGAACATACACAGTGACGTGATCTGATTCCTTTTCTTTGATACTCAATTGATCCATTTTCTGAGTATCAGGTACTGGTTGATCTGGTACGACTTGTTCTGAGGTAATTTCTCTTGTTCAGTGATGTCTCATCAAAGACCACGTGAGGTGTCTCCTCCACAACTAGGGTTCGCCTGTTGAACACCCTGAAAGCTTTTTTGGTTGAGGAATATCCTAAGAATATACCCTCATCTGACTTAGCTTCAAAGGTTCTCAACCGACTCTTCCCATTGTTGTGAATAAAACACCTGCACCCAAAAACATTGAAGTAAGAAACACGGGGTTTTCTGCCATTCCATAGTTCATAGGGTGTTTTGAAGTGAATCTTAGTAAGAGAACATATGTTCTGAGTGTGACATACAGTGTTGATTGTTTCTGCCCAGAAATGGTTTGGAGTTGCATGTTCAGCCAACATTGTGCGAGCAGCTTCTTTGAGTGTTTTGTTTCTCCTTTCTGCTACACCATTCTGTTATGGCGTTCTGGCGGCTGATGTCTCATGCTGTATCCCATACTCCTTGCAAAAATCAGCTATGAAAGAATTCAAGAATTATGTTCTCTTATCTGATCTGATTTTCACAACACTGACACCTTTTTCATTTTGTAGTTTCTTGAGTAGCTCAGGTATCTTTCTAGTAGTTTCATTCTTCTTATACAAGAATACAACCCAGGTGAACTTGGAGTTGTTATCTACAATCACCAGAGTGTATTTGCGTCCGCTGAAACTAAGTGGCGTAACTGGTCTGAATAAATCCATGTGGAGCAGTTGTAATATTCTGCTGGATGGAGGTGAAGGAATCTCTTTGAATGAAGCCTTAACTTGGTTTCCCTTCTGACATGCGCCACATGTCTGATCCTTAGAGAAAATTTCATTCTGGAGTCCGTCAACTAAGGACATCCTTGCTATCTTGTTAAAAGTCTTAAAGTTCAGATGGCTCATCCTCTTGTGCCAGAGCCAATTGTTGCTTTTGGAACTCTTAACAATCAGGCATGCATTTCTTGGACAACTGTCCCAATCTGCAGTGTAGATCGTTCCTTTCCTAGAACCAGTTAGCAATATCTATTGAGTATCTCAATTTCTGATAGTGCACCGATCTGTCGATAACAGGTTATGCTTTAAACCATCGACATACAAGACTCTAGTAACATGTACATTATCATTGACTAAGGTTCCGAATCCTTTGGTAAAACCAAAGTTATCATCACCAAAGAGTACACGTTGGCCTTCTTGTTCTATGTATGAACTGAGGAGATGTTTTTTGTTGCCTGTCATGTGCCTTGAGCATCCACTATCGATGTACCAGATAGTTGCTTGTACACCTCCCTTATTGGCCAAACCCACGTGAACCTGCAAACAAATCAGGATTTAGGTACCCCTGTAGGATTGGTTCCTGAGGGGTTAGTGTTACCTTTTGGGATCCAAATAAAAAGGGCACTTCTATGGTAATCATTAAGTTAAGAGGGCCTAATTTGTCTCCCATAAACATCTACATAATCATACATCTCTTCATGTGCTTTCTGATTAGTATGATTATGAGTGTGAACCTTGGATGAATCAGAAGACTTGGGATTTTTCTGATTTTTCTGTCTTCTTTTAATCCATCAAAAGATTCAGGTGCAGATGTCCTGGATTTATGGTTGAAGGGATAGGTACGACTGCTACCATCTTAAGATTCATATCTTCTTTGCACAAATGGTTCAGCAGTTTACCCTTAGCATGCTGGTTAGGCAGCTTGACCCGATCAGGTCTCAGATGAGACTTTCTCTCGCTAGATTGTCCTTTCTGATTCCTGATCTGCTGATTAGGCTGAGGTCTCTTTAGAAGAACAGGGTTCTTCTGTTGATTCCTCGGCCGATGCTTGATCATTTTAGGTCCATTTCTGTTCCCTTTCTGATCAGGCACTCGCCTTTCCTGTTCTGCAGGACCTTTTCCCTTGTTTGATACATATTCACTTTTGGATTGTGTACTAGGTTAGATATGTGAGGATCTAGAAGGGCCATCAAACCCAATACCCTTCTTATCAGTTGGCTTGCGTTAGTAGCTGGTTATTTCATCAACATTTTTAGAAGTTTTCTGAAAACCTCTACTTTCTTTCGCAAACTGTCCTCACTTTGTTTTAAACTCTCATGCAGTCGAAAGAGTTTATCAAACTTAGCTTGGAGGACTTTGAGGTCATCAGCTTGCTATTTGTTGATAGCTTGTCGTTCCTTAACTAGTTTACCCTGATCAGAAGAGCTGAATTTCAGAAACTCCAGTTCTATGTCATCTTCTGAATAGTTTCAATTGATTTCAGTTCAGCTGCTCTTCTTAAGGCATTATCCTTACCAAGACCGATGTTCTCAACACTTAGCTTATCGTTCTCAACTTCCACTATAGTATAAGTGTCTACTGCATTAGAGAGATCATCAAGCAATCGCTCATCGATGAGCTGCAGGTCAATCTCTCCCGCAGGTGTGCTCAGCACAGCAGGTGTGGAAGCAGAAACAGAAGGCACACAAATAGGTTTAGAGATTACCTCAGATGGAGTGACTTCTTTAGCCATGAGACAGATGTTGTCATCAGATGAGAATATCAGATCGTCGAGGTTGTCGAGATCATCAGCCGTGTCATCAGGCAGAAGACTTTAACAGATGAGTAACCAGAGTCATCCGAGCGCAGGTAGGAGTCATCGATACCTGATGAATCAGCAACCATAGCTTTCCTGTTGCGGTATCGTTGTTCTCTTCTATTGTGCTTCTCTTCTCTCTCCTTTGGAGTCAGGTCAGGACAATCAGCATTGTAGTGACCCGGTTTCTGACAGTTGAAGCACGCTCCAGGTTCTCCAGAATTTTGTCTACCAAGTGAATCATTTCTTTTATAGGATCTGTTAGGTGAATTCCCAGTTTGCCTGTAATTAGATCTTCTTCTATCTAATCTGTAGTCTCTTCTATCATCAGAATGGTCATCTCTCTTTTCGTCTCTGTGGTCATCTCTATGATCATCTCTTCTGTCATCAGAATGATTCCTTTCTTGCGATCTATCAGTAGATCTCCTATCTCTTCCTCTGCTGTTCTGATAGTCTCTATAAAATATTCGATACTTTCCCATTTGGACATTCGACCTTTCCAGCTTTGTAGTCAGCAAAGCAATTTCTTCAACCTGACTCACAATCCTTCCTACTGGTTTAGGCATTCTTGCACTACTACTGGTTGCCTGAAATGCAACAGCTTTTTATGAATTTGATGCAGCTTCAGCAGGAACTTCATTTGATCCAGGATTCCTCTCCATCAAATCATATTTGTTAGCTTTCAGACTGAGGAACAAGTTGCTTGGCTTCAGAGTAGCAATATCATGATAATCCTTGATCACCGTTACCTTCATGTCCCATTTCTTCGGCAGGGACCTCAGAATCTTATAATTAATATTCTTATCTGACATTACTCGTCCCAGATCACGAAATTTGTTGACTCCCATTGTGATCCTTCCATCGAACTGATTGATGGTCTCATTTGGTAACATTCTGAGTGTTTCAAAGTTAACCATCTCAGCTTGCAGTCTGCTTTCCTTAATCAGTTTATTCCCTTGACATATTTCAGCCAACGTATTCCACACTTCTTTGGCTACTGTATCTAGATTGGATAACTTTCTTTCTTCAACATCCATCAGCGAAGGACTCTTTCTGACATGTGCACCAACAACATGATCTAGATCCCTATTTTCATTAGGTGGGTTGGTATTATAGATGATAATTGGTCCTCGCTCATGAACTTCCATCATTCTATTACTGATCGAACCCAGATGATTCCCCATAAAGATCTTCCAGTCAGCATACTCATCGACGTTGAACTTAGGCAAGTCATGATACATACCCAAAGTGTTATCCATGCTGAATGTGAGTTTTAAAAAACAGATGAGTTTTAAAACAGGTTTTTCAAAGATCTGTTCAAGTGACCACAATGGTTCTTCCTCAAGAACTGATGATATTCAAAGCCAGTGGTCCGTAGAACCACTGCTCTGATACCACTTGTAGGCCCCGAATGGGTTTTAGTGATGCAGAAGTCTAGAGGGGAGGGGTGAATAGAATTCTGCAACTTTTTTGTGGGATCAGGTGTGATAAGCAAGTTTGCCTGATCAGAGTGCGAGTGAATCAGTTTGGACTGATATCCAACTTATTGATCGCTTGAGAGCAGATCAGTTCGGTGTCTATTAGCTTAACTGATGTGTGGAAGACAACTTTAACTTGTGTGAAAAATCAGTTTACTAAATCAGGTTCTAAGTTATCTGTATCAGATCAGATGACAAAGTGTCAAACAGATCAGATCAATTGCTTGGTGCAAATTTGATCCAGACTTAGAATATGCATGTAATAGTTAAACAGGTAGTGTGCAAGATGTGTAAAGCAGGTAAATGCACACAAGATTTATAGTGGTTAGACAACTTGTCCTACGTCCACTCTTCCCTATCAGCAGGGGCACCAACTAACCGACTGGACTTAGATTAATGTATTAGTCCAACACAATATAATAGATGTTTCAAGAGTTCTCACTCAACCAATCCCAGAAGTCAGAACTAGAAACCCTAGTCTGAAATCTTGCTAAACAAACTTAACCTAACACTTGGTTTGGGTATAAGATTTGTTGTGTTCCAACTGGAAATCTATCCTAGTATATGGGTAGAATAAAGCTAAAGGATAAGATTTCTATGCTAAGAACTATGGGATGAACACTTAGAAAATATTCTTGAGTTTGTGTTCTTGCGTAAATTGTGAATAGCTTAAGCTTGATGATAATTTCCATAACCTTAGTATGAAGGTTTGATCCCATATATATAGACACGAAATCGAATTAGGCGTTGGAGAGAAATTTAAAGTTTGGTCTATTTTAGGTAGGTTTGTAGGCTTGATTCGAAGTGCGTAAAAGCGGCATGCCCGAAAGCCTGTAAGCTTGTCCTTTCTAGCCGTTTGACTGTGATCCGCCGAATCCCGCATTTGTCAGCTCCGTACATACGTGTCTCGCTCTCATTGGTTAATAAGTAAACTTATTCAGTGTTTGCTTTACCAACTTAGGTTGACATTCTTCTTATCTGATTAACTCGTATGAGTTGGTGAACCTTAGGTTGTCACCTGTTTTGATCTGATCTGATCAGTCCAGATTGATCAGTATACCTGATCGAGTCCTCTGATGCAGGTTGTCTTAGCACAACTTACAGACTCTTCTTCATTCTTCTGATATAGGTCATTTGGTCTTCTGGTCTTGTTATCTAGTGGTCATCTGATCTTCACGGCTTCTGAGTCTTCAGCATGTTACATGATCTTCTGATCTTCACCTGATTATCTGACTAGCTGATCTTCAGATCTTCTAGTCTTCTGATCTTCTTCAAGACTTAACCTATACTTATTGAGTTCATCCTCAATATGTGACCTATCTATTACATCTGCTATTTATAGATCTCAGCTGGTCATCTTATCCTGATTTCAAATTCATCAGTCAGCTAACAGGTCTGGCTGGTCCTATTACATCTGTTTTGGAACTTCCATCAAAACTACAAATTTCCCAACAAAGACTACCAATCATTGATCTATACAAAGTAGGGTCAACATCTTTTCCAATCAAGTCTTTACTCAACTTTTGAGTTGAACCCATAGGGCTTTTCATAGTTTTAGCACTTCCAAGAACAATCCTTTTCACCAAATTCTTAGCATATTTATTTTGAAAAAAGAAAATATCATCTTTCATTTATTTGATTTGAAGACCAAAAAAGAAATTTAGTTCTCCAAGATAGACATTTCAAAAGTACAGGTTATTTCTTTAACAAAACTATCATTACAAGTTGAACCAAATACAATATCATCAACATATATTTGAGCAACCATGATATCATTCTTAGAATTTTTAATGAACAAGGTTCTATCAGCTTCACCTCTCAAAAATCCATATTCAAGTAAGAAATCAGTAAGTCCACCATACCAAGCTTTAGGTGCTTGTTTAAGACCACACAAATTTTTTTTTAACTTGTAAACATGATCAAAAAATTCTAGATTCTCAAAACCTTGAGGTTGTTCAACATAAGCTTCATCAGTCAAAATTCCATTTAAGAAAGCAGCTTTAACATCCATTTGATGCAAGTTAATATTAACTAAACATGCAATAGCAAGAAGTAATCTAATAGATTCTATTATAGCAACAGGAGCAAATGTTTCATCAAAGTCTACTCCTTCAATCCGAGTATAACCTTGAGCAACCAATCTAGCCTTATTTCTCACAATATTACCAGATTCACCAGTTTTATTCTTGAAAATCCACTTTGTTCCTATAACATTAATATCAGGATTAGGTCTAGGTACAAGTGTCCAAACATCATTTCTTTCAAACTGATTTAGCTCTTCATGCATATCATTTATATAGTTTTCATCATTAAGAGCTTCTTTCACATTCTTAGGCTCAATTGCAGAATGATAACACTCAAAAGTTAGGTGAATGACATGCAAACTGATCGTACAAAGTTATTGATGTAAATACTCATTCTTCTTCTAGTTTGTACACCAGTGGTAGCTTCTCCAATGATCTGATCTGATGGATGACTTTTCATTATCTTTGTTGAGGGAACCAAATGTTTTGGATACTGTGAATCTTGGGACAGATTTGCAGTATTTGAACTTTGGAACAATGTTGTATCAGATGTTGAAGGAACATTCTAATCAACATCCTTACTATCTTCAGTGTCATCAGTATCTTTGGATACTTCTATCAAATCTGATATATTATCTTCAGTACTTTTACCTGCAAGACTTGCAAGTTCATCAAATACCACATTAACAAATTCTTGCATTGTATCAGTTCTCAAGTTATAGATTCTATAAGCCTTGTTATTCTTAGAATATCCTAAGAAGAATCCTTTATCACTCTTTGAATCAAACTTGTGCAACTGATCTCTATCATTCAAAATGTAACAAACACAACCAAACACATGAAAGTATTTCACATTTGGTTTCTTGTTATTCAGAATCACATAGGGAGTACAATTACTACCAGAACGAATATAGACTCTAATCACAAAGTGACAAGCAGTGTTTAAAGCTTCAGCCCAGAATTTCTTAGACAAACTTTTTGAGGTTAACATAACTCTTGTCATTTCTTGCAAAGTTCTATTCTTTCTTTAAGCAATCCCATTTTGTTCAGGAATTTTAGGTGAAGAAAACTCTTGCAAAATACATTTATTTTTACAAAAATCAGTAAAAGAACTATTTTCAAATTCTCTTCTATGATCAACTCTTATCCTACTGATCTTTAAACATAAAACAGTTTTAAACCTTTTGTAAAGAATTTTGAACTCAGAAAAGGTATCAGATTTTTCCTTTGAAAAATAACTCAAGTATATCTAGAAAAATCATCTATAAGAACATAGGAATACCTCTTTCGACCTAAACTTTTTATTTCCATAGGATCCATTAGATCCATATGAATCAACTCACAATAGCTGTTTGTTGTACATGCTGACAACATTTGATGTGTTATCCTTACTTGCTTACCTTTCTGGCATGGTCCACAGATTTTTCCTTTTTCAAAGTTAAGATCAAGCAAACCAACAACATTACATAGTCTATGCAATTTTTGATACTTCTGTAATTAGCATGACAAAGTTTTTGATGCTATAAAATAATTTCATCTGCTTTAACACTTTTACAAGTATGGTTTGAACCAATCAAATATCAATTATCAACAGATCTTTCACCAGTCGTTAAGCAATCATCATTTTTGTTAAGCACATAACATGATTTTTTGTCAAATTTTACATGTAAATCATCATCACATAACTGACTAATACTAACCAGATTAGCAAGTAAACCTTTTACATGTAACACATTTGTCAACTTTGAAAATCCAAGAACATTCAAGGTTCCTTTATCAACCACTTTACCTTTTGAACCACAACCATAGGTAACATGACCACCATCAAAAAATGGTATAATTAGACAAATTATTAACTTGACCAGTGATGTGTCTAGAACAACCACTATCAAAGTACCAAGATCCAGGAACACATGCTTTCAAAGATGTATAAACAACATTACACAACATGTTCTTATGAGTCCACTTTTTAGTGTTGCTAACCTGTTTTATAGGGTGTTCAAATTTATCAGGTAAAATAATTCCAGCTTTTAAATCTCTTCTTAACTTACAATAGTATGGACGAATGTGACCTACTCCAGCACAATAAAAACAGACATACTCTTAAACAAGTTCCTTCCTTTACAAAAGAAATAAGTTTACTGGAGACTGGAGTATCTTCAGTAGTTTTCTCAAAACCAAGACCAACAATACTAGATCTTCCAATTATTAATGCATCATTCAAATCAGTAGTGCTTGCAGAAAACTTTTTAAAACTTAGAGTAGTACACTTAAGCTCATTTTTCAAAGAAGAAATTTCCATATCTTTTCTAGTTAAAAGAACTTCAAGCTTTAAAAGATTCTCTTTCAAACCTGAATTTTCTAAAGATAAGGAACTCAACACTTGTTTTTGAGTTTCTAAATCAGTTTTAAACTTCAGATATTAAGAGTTACAATCAGCAGAATATGAAGTTTCAGCATTTAGAATAGTTCCAGTAAAACTGTTAATCTCAGAATCATATTCACAGAATGTTGTCTCAGATGTTGTGATAACACCTGAATCTACTTCAGACCAATAATCATCGATATCATCATCAAAAGTATCATCATACACTATTCTAGCAGACATAACACTTAGTCCACATGTACCATCATCAGTTTCATCATCAGAATCATCACTTAAGGTAACATTAAAGTTCATCTTTTTCCTAAGCATAGTATTTGCACATTCATTAGCATAATGACCATATCCAGAACATGCATCACATTTAACCTTTTTTCTGTACTCATGATCATATTTGAACTTGTTATCCTTAGTAAATTGTCTAGGTTGATTGAACTTGAAAGACTGACTTGGAACAAGTTTTTTAGTAGAGGGAGACGAATTATGATTAAACTTATCTTTTGATTGAAAATTACCATTTGGTTTTCTGAACTTTCCTTTTAGAAAAGATTTAAATTGCTTAGTGATAAGAGCAAATTATTCAGAAACATTTTCATCACATAAATCAGAAACATCTTCATTAGAATCAATTTTAGTAACATAAGGATGTTTACCAATATTATCAGAAGTTTCACCTCCAAAAGCAAGTACTTTCTTGTCTTTATTTTTCTCATGTTTATCACCATCTAACATATTTGACTTAATCTCATAAGTTTTCAAAATACTAATCAACTCATTTTGACTCAATAAATCAGTGTTCCAACCCTCTTCTATTGCACATATTTTAGCATCAAATCGTTTATGAACAGTTCTAAGTATCTTATTGACTAACCGAGAGTTGAAAATTGGATCACCAAGTGAGTTTGATTCATTAGCAATCTCACTTATCCTTTTATTGTATGATGAAATGGTTTCATCATCTTTCATTCTCAAGTTCTCAAACTTGGTTCCCAACGTTCGAAGTCTAGTCCTTCGAACACTTTCTGATCCTTCAGAATGTTCCTGCAATATTTTTCATGCATCCTTAGAAGAAACATAGAAACATCAGTAGTAGTAAAAATCGCATTAAGGGCTTTAGAATTGAAATTGACTGATGTGCATTCATCATTGGACCAATCAATCTCCTTTTTGACTTGAGATTCACCATCTTTATCATCATCTGTCTTTGGTGGATTCCAACCAGATAACACACTACGCCATGCTCTCTCATCTATTGACTTAATGTACATGTGAATTTTAAGTTTCGATTAGGGATAGTTGGATCCATCCAAAATTGGAGGTTTTAAAGAAGGAGTCAACGAATAATCCATTGCAAAAACACACTTTAAAAACACAGGCCTTTAACTTAGTGTATCAAGTTTATGGCTCTGGCGCCAACTGAAAGTGTGTGTGCGTGTATTTTCAGAGTGTTGTTGAAAATATTGTGCAACATGTAAAACAACATATGACAGCGGAAGTATTAATAACGCAGTGCAAAGGATTTCAAAATTATGTATAGTCTGAATTAAGACTATACGAACCTCATGGTTAAAAACATCATTATAACAAGTAGTGAGATACGCAAGAACCTCTTACAAGATCCTAAAAGGTGTAGTGAAAAATCACACACCAAAAGCAATTTATTCGATCAAGTAACTAGTGATCTTATTCAACCTAAAACTTGATCGAATAAGATAAACACAATACTGATGGGAAATGTTGAGATACACTCGACCAGTACAAATAGAATAACATCGACCCTCAAACTCCGCTCACGATTGTATCTCGGATACTACTCTCTAAAGTTTGGAGTAGAGCAAATGATATTTCACTTTTCCTCAAACTTGAATGCCGACCAATGCAGAGTATTTATAGACTTGAGAATGAACTGCATTATCCCATCCACTAGGCTTGGATAGCCTTGAAAATCTCCTCCACTATCTCCATGATCTTGGTGTAATCACCCATAATCTTTCTATTCTCACTCCACCACAGTGCAACCGTCTGACAATATAACCGAATCTTCTTCAACCTACAATGTGGGAAACATAGAAAAACACAGCTGTTAAAATGGAGTGAGCGTTAGGAGAAAGGGAAAATTTATGATGTTGTGTAGAATATTGTCCAACATATGGAACAACATCCGTGCAACATCAACATGGAATATTATTGTAGGAAAATATATATAGGGAAATCAAATCCATGAGATTTGATTAGTAAGATTAGGGAATTTATTTCCTAATAAAGATGACTTAAGATTTAAGCTGAGTTTTCCCTATATATATGAGTCCTTGTAAATATATTATTGACACAATAATTATATTTTCTCCATAAAATCTCTAGTGTAGAATTTTCCTAGATAATTCATACGGGGATTCAACGCTGGCAAATCTGTGCGGATCTGTGAACGAGAATTACGTGGATACCATAGTGGAGGAAATATCTTACAAAACACTATAAGATTTATGTTTACGTATTTTGCTATTTAACTATGCAATCTATATTTCGTTGTTGGTGAATTATTAATTCCGCTGCTCATGTTTAACTGCTTTACGTGCTAGTAAATTCCAACAAGGACACGCCCCCTCACGATTTTGGTTCCAAACCTTTTATTTTTGGTCCAAAGCTAAATTTTTTTACACATTTGGTCCCGCCACTAGAAAAACCATCTAAATTTCTGTCAAATTTGCGTGTCCTAGCAACGCGCCCGTCAGTCAATGTTAATAAATAAAAAAATATTTAGTAAATTAATAACAAAACCACAAATACGCACCTCGAAACCTTGGTTGCCCTATTTTGCCCAAAATTTCCCCCGATCTCCAAAACCTCCCCCACGCGGCCAAAAATTGCTCGCTGGCGAAGAATCCTGTTGCAATCGTCGACAATACGCCGCTGCTCAGCTACCAGATCCCTCGCATGCGCTCTTGCTTCCTCAGCCGGCTGCCCAGCCTCTGCGACGCTGCCCAGTTCTTTTGCAACGCCAGCAACCGCGGTTGGTCGATGCGCGAGCCCTCCGTCCGTGGTTGGTCGGGATTTAGAGGGGAGCCAGAGGGTCCAAATTAGGTATACCCATAATTAGGTATAGAATTAGGTTTCATTTCATCCGATGTCTGACCTAGTGGTTTAATGCTTCTTGGTGTCCTCAAAAGCAGAGGCGTGGCAAGAAATTAAATCACTTTAAATAAAGTTTCATTTGTTTTTTTAGTGAAAAATTATATATTTGAATTCAATTGCATGGTTGATAATATAATAGCTTTTAAATTTTTATTTATTTAATTGTTCAGATTGAAGAAACAATGATTCTGGAAGAGTTCTTTCACTTTATCCTCTTCTTAGTAGTGGCGCTACTTTCCTAAACTAGTTCATGTGTGGTTATGTCGTTTGAGTTACTTTTTTGGTGTGTGTTTCGTTGTTTTGTCATGTGAATTATAATAATAATTGTAGGTTTCCCCTACCTGCAAATTTATTTTTGTGAGCCCTAACCGGTGTGCTTGGATGCCCATGTATCCAACGTATCATGTGATGATAATTTTTTTTGAGTTGCATATGGTTTTGAATTGAGGATGTTTCATCATTTTTGCTTTGCTTGTGAATAGAATTATAAATGAGGGGATTCAGCCGTGGATAATTATAGTGTTTTTTAAAAATGAATTTCCAAAAGGTCAAAGCACTCCTGAAGGAACGTCTGGATGTTAAATAAGGGGGAGGTTCCAAATAGAAGTCAGAACCTAGTGTATTAGTCGAGCTTAACTCACGTAATTTTGATAAGCTGGTCCTCAAAAGCAAGGAGCTCTGGATTGTGGAGTTCTTTGCTTCTTGATAAGTTGCCTGTGTTATAATCTAATTTTTTTGGATAGTAGTGCAACAATATATTTTGTTTGATCAGTCTTATTGTAGAGTTAACTCTTAGATATAGAAACTAGGTCTATGATTGATCTAAGTGTGAGGATGAATGATGGCATTATGTTGGAGGATTAGGGTGTTCATGTTGAGTTCATGAAATTTGTGTGCTTGTTTCTATTTTCTTGGAGAAGCTCATGATTTGTAACTAATGTTGCTCATTTTTTACTGAAAAAATTGAGTAAAAAATCCTATGGGACCAAAAGTGTCATGTTTTTCCCTCCAAAAGACTCCTCACGCGCTTCTGTTGACTGAAAATCCTATGAGACCAAAACTATTAAAGGAGTTAATGGAAAAAGTGATGGCGGTACCAAATGGTAAAAAATTTCGGGTTTGGAACAAAAAAAGAAAGATTTGGGACCAAAATCGTAAAGGGGCGTGTCCTGTGGGACAAAAACTACATTAAACTCCACACTTTACATATTAAAAAAAATATATATTGTGTGAAAATAAAATCTGAAAAGTGTACATCAATTAATAAAATTAAAATTACATATTTCATCAAATTAGAATTACAAGTCGTTTTCTTCTTCCAACAAAACCAAATCAAGACTTTTCAGCAAGAATCGTCGTTCCACCCAATGAGCCATCAATTAAAAAAAGTTAGGATTATATCTTTTTTGATTGTTTACCAAGTAAGCTCACTTCTTACGAATCAAGATGACCTTCAGTTTCGATTAGTTAGCTCACATATATATTGGAAAAAGTATTGAAACTCCACGGAGTCCTAGCATCTATAGTTTTTGATTTTTGTGACCCGAGGTTCACATCTCAATTTTGGTAGAGCTTTTAAAGGGCTATGGGAACAAAGCTCAATTTTAGCACCGAATTCCACCCACAGTTGGATTGTCTGTCATAAAGAATTATACAGACAGTAGAAGACATGCTAAGGGCTTGTGTATTGAATTTTGGAGGAAAATGGGAAGATCACCTGCCTTTGGTAGAATTTACATATAACAACAATTTTCAAGCGACTATAGGAATGACACCTTATGAGGCACTCCATGGGAGAAAGTGTAGATAACCATTATATTGGGATGAGTTTGAAGAAAGAAGGGTCTTTGGGCCGGACATAATTGAAAGAACAGTCGAAGCTATTGAGAAAATTAAAATAAGGATAAAGATGACTCAAGATAGACAAAAATCTTACATTGACCAAAGACATAAAGATTTTGAACTCATAGTTGGAGAAAAGGTATTTCTCAAAGTGTCACCTATTAGAGATGTTATCTGATTTAGCAAAAAAAGAGGAAGCTACAACCTGATTTATCGGATTGTACAACATTTTAGAAGTGTGGGGGAAGTTACTTATAGTCTTGCACTACCACCCGATCTATCTGGGGTGCACAATGTGTTTTATGCTTTCATGCTGAGGAAATAATTATTTGATACGAGTCATGTAATCCATCATGAGGGGCTTGAAATCCAGAAGGACATGTCTTATGTGGAGACAACAATCGCAATACTAGATTGCAAGATGAAAAAACTTCGTAATTGAGAGATCCACCCAGTTAAGATTCAACAGAACCATCATGATAATGGGGAATCCACTTGCGAACTCGAAAGCAAAATTCTAGAAAAGTACCCCAACCTAATGTAACTTGGTACATTTTTTTCTTTTCAATTTCAAGGACGAATTTCTTAGTAATTTCTTGGGAGGGGGGGTAGGGTGTAACAACTCGAAGGTCCATCAATTGCCTACATTTATTTTTATGAAATTTATCTTGTTTATTTACTTAATGTGTCAATTACATGATTTAGAAAGTTATTATCATTTAATTATTTATTCTTTGATTTTATTAAAGTATATGATGAAGGGTAAAAATAATTTTATTTTTGAGTTTATGTTGGGAAATAAGATCATAATTAACTGAAGGAAGTGACTCAACCATTAAAAGATATAAGATAAGACCCTTTAAAGCCCATTTAGGAGAAACCCTAGTCTTTGTAGGGCACTATAAATAGGGGATATCAGTCCCTACGCAAGAGTTTGACACCTCATTTAAGGTTAAACACACTTTTTGCACACACACACACACCCCATCACGACTTCCAGTCACTTCCTGATCGACCATCTGAGCTCCGAATACCAATCAACATGCACCATCTAAAAATTCTTTTCGGTTATGGTCGACGAAAGTTAGAGGATGCCATTGTAGACAGGCCAAAGTTCTAGAACATTTTTCAGATTTTTGAACGGAGTTCTAGAACTCTGGTTATCAATTGTTAAAGTGGGGGGATGCCCTTTTAGGTGGACCAACTTCCACAGTTCATAATTTTTTTCTTAGTTGTCCAAATATTATAATTCTTGCCCTTTCTCTAATTGGAGTTGTAGAACTGTAGTTATGCACAGTTAAAGTTATAGGAAAATATTCTTAGATCTATTTTCTCTCTACTTTCACTTTCACTCTTTCTCTCTCTTGTTTTCTGACCACTACCGCCACATTACCACAGTGTATGGTGGTGGGTCATTGCTAAAGTTTTTGTTGTTGGTGGTGGAATGTGGGGAGGGGTATAAGTAATAGGTGGTTTTAGTTCGTGAGTTGTTTTATTAAATAAATAAAGTTTGGAGTCAAAAGATATAATTTTCAGATTTTTATTTTGACCTTAAGTCAAATATTTTTCAGCTGATCATCCCGAGTTACTAATTTATAGAATCGTCGCTGTAGTTATTTACAAAAATTCCACCAATTTTTGAAAAATTACAACAATGCTCCCAAAACTTGAAATGAATGTAAAATGCTTATCTATCATTCGTTTTAACGAAGTCAGTGGCAAAACATCGGTAATTCCAAAAAATATAGGTTTTCAAGAAAATAATTGGACTTTCAGATTTTAGAAAGATCAAGAAAGCCTTTACACACCTATAAAAATGCATTTTTATTATATTCTATGACTTTATTGTGACACTTAATAACCCTCTTATGATACACTTAATCCCACACTTATACCATTAGTTGGATTATGTTATTAGTGAGAACAAAGTGGTAGGATTTCAATATTGTAGACTTGAGAAACATGAAGTAAGGAAGAGCTTGGGACTAGGGGGAGACGATACCGTTTAGCTCGTACAATCTACTAGGTGGGTTAATCTAGGCGGATTTTATAATTTCTACTTACATACTATACGAGTTATTATTTTAGTTGTCTTACATGAATGTTTGCAAAGATAAATACCCAAAAGTGAAGATGTATGTTACGATTGTTCGCATACATGTATGCTCAAACATGAAAACGAGTGTTATGATTAGTTTTATACGTACATTCAAACATGATGATGTCTGATATGATTAATTGTATATGTGTGCTCAAATGTGAAGACATATAATACGGTTGAGACAGTACAAGATGTATGTGTTGAAATATAGATGCACGTAAACACGTAATACATGCGCAGCGGAATAAACAGTTCACCAACAACGAACATATAATTGCATAATTAAATACGAGTAAACTTAAATATAATTCATACAGCAATTCGTATACGGATTCCTCAACTACGGTATCCACATAACAGTCGTTTACCAATTCGCGCAGATTTGCCAGCGTTGAATCCCCGAGATGAATTTGCTAGGAAAATTCTAACTTAGAGATTTTATGGAGAAAGTATGAAGTCTTGTATTATGAATTCCCACGGACTCATATATATAGGGGAGGCCCAACTTAAATCTTAAGCTAACCTGATTAGGAAATAAAATCTCTAATCTTGTAAATTAAATCCCATAGATTTAATTCCCTTATACATAAATCTCTACGGATTTGATTTCCATGTATATCAAATCTCTACAGATTCGATTTCCATATATCTCAAATCCTAAATAATTTAATTAAATAATAATAATAATTAATTCTAAATATAATAATTATTATATTCTCAATAAATTAAATATTAATATCCAATATAATATTTAATCAACCAACTATAATTACTAAACAATCGTTACCTATTTTGTGACTCATAGGCCCTCATATATCGAGCGATTAATCAAACTAACAGTTTTAATTGAACCATGGACAATAAATCAGACATTCTCAATATATGAGGTACGTTGCAAGGAAACGTGCAACTACCTATAACTGAAACATGGGTTATTACAATAACTTCCTTTCATTCGTGAATACTCGATTAAATCTTGAACATGATGTAGTGTCTATTCAAATAACTTATTCATATTATCTCTAATCACTAATTGATCACTTATATCACACTTAGCCACAAAGTCCAAGTTGACGTGCATCGGCCGATGTCTTAGATCCAATTATGATGAGAAGATAAGTATTTTCTCTAAATCCACATTGAGGAATGAATCCTATTCTTGGCTCAACTACCACGCACATGCATTTGTGATGAACCCAATCCAAGCCATATCTAGCCATGGAAGGGTGCAAGCGTCAGTCAAGGTCAAAGTTCATCACTCTGCACGTCGTGCATATTGACCTCAAGTCAAAGGAGTATCGCATCGCTCCCACTAACCGAGACACCCGTAGACACATGTTGTGGAATTTCATCAAGCGATTTCTCGGATGGGAATACCCTCTAAGGTATCTGTGCATCTATCATGAGATACCTAGTATCTCATAGTAAGTGAGATCTTACTACTGTTAGTGTTAGTGTCCTAGAGACAATCTATTGTAAGGACATAATACTCAATGATTTAATATTATAGTTCACTTAATATTAATGTATGACAATACACTTGTTTGAATATTATGTTTGATTGTTTGCATTTATTCATGCAAGTGTTCCCATGAGTCATTGCTGTCATTGAGGTTGTGAGAACTCAGATGACTTAAGCATGATTCTCAAATGACCCCGATCAAGGATTATCAAGAATGAGATATTGATGATGCAATTGAGATTGGTGTGCTATCTGCATCATACTCTAAGAGAGTGTAGTAAGATCTCACTTACTATGAGATACTAGATATCTCATGATGGATGCACATACCTTAGAGGGTATTAGTATACCCATCCGAGAAACCGTTTGATGTAGTTCGACTATATAATTTTACGGGTGTCTCGGTTAGTGGGAGTGATGCGATACTCCTTTGACTTGAGGTCAATACGCACGACATTTGTGGAGTGGTGAACTTTGACCATGAACGACGCTTGCACCCTTCCATGTTGGGGTTATACTGGAAAGTATGTTTTTTACTTTGTATAACCAAACTGAATTTCTTATTTATTTACTGAAATAAATTATTAATCACTGTTGCATTAAATATGAATGAATATTATATATATTTGTTGCAAACCTGTTCAATAAGTAAGTACGTATTACATTGTAGTTAATTTGGTGATACTAGATCATAGAAGATAAAATTAATAGTTCCTTGTAATAAAGCACAAATTCACAACCCAGGTGGAAATGAACAATCCATCATGAAAGGTTGAAGTGTAAGGCTCAGATTGACTTGTCTTGACCAAGAGATTACACAAGTGCATTATGATGCGCTGAATAGGACCTACATGAGGATAAATTCTTCGGTACTGAATATATAAGAATTAGACCTCTGTGATTCGTTATTTCTAAATCTTTGTCCCTTAAATAGGATCGTGTGAAATTAATAACTATTGCTTTGACTTATGATGGGAAGAGAATCAACGCGATTCGATACCTTATATCATGGACAGTATTATTAGTTACATGACGATTGCTAAGATTTAATACGGAGAATCGTGTGCAAGTACGACTTGCTTGATTTTTCCCCTTGGTGGGCTCAGAATCTGTATCATACCAAATCTTGCCAGTGAAAATTTATTTCCGGTATGGATAATAATGTTGAGTTGTCTTCACTTCAAGGACAAAGATATTAATTAATATAAAGCCTGTTCAATGGCTTAATTAATTAGTGGACTAAGATAATCTTAAACACGGGAAATAATGACCGGGAGTCATATTATTGTGAAATCGTAATATAAGTTAAGATGGATAATTCAATATTAATTTTATAGTGGAATAAATTAATATTAATGATCTTGAATAATATTTGGCTTAATATTAAAGTTTCATAGCCCATTGGAGGTCCAATCTTAATTCTCCTAAAGGCCCCTCAAATAGCCCAAATTAAAGTCCAATTAATAAAAAAGAGAAGAAAATATTTTGCCTATTTTTCCATCATTATTTTCGAAAAATAGGTAGGAGAGAGAAAAAGATTTTTTCTTGATTTTCTTGGAAAGATTTTATGGATTAAGTATTCTTGATATACAAGTTTATCCCATAAATTAAAGAAAGGAAAAAGATCTTATTTCTTCCCAACTTATGTGTGATTTTCGAAAATAAGGAGCAAACAAGGAGGAGAAGATTTTGTTGGGAGATATTTTGGGAAATAGAATATATTGGATATATTCAAGATTGTTTGTTGGAGAAGAAGTAAGGAAATTTCCCAATACCCCAATTGACCTAAATTTTCGTCCCCCTTATTATAAATAGGAGATGAATTTTTCATCTCCAAGACAACACGAGAGATTGATTTTTTTTGAAAAAATATCAGTGTCAATAAAATATTAAATATTTTGAAACGTCAACAGATTGTGTTTTCTCGAAAAACTTCAATTGTGAGTGTGCAATTCCATGTGTTGGAAAAATTAAAAATCCACAAAGGTGGTGTCAAATAATTTTATTTTTTCCTTTGTTAAAATCGTTCGTTGAGAATCCTCTCACGGATTACGTTCGTGGACGTGAGATATATTTGAGAAGGCACTTTGGGTTGATCCATCGTCTTAACGGTTGTCTTTACTAGAGGTATGTAATCTCGTAACTCCTAGATTCCGCATGCTTAGGATTTACGTGGATTACGTGCACGCATGTTGCTAATTTGTTTGTTTAATTATTATGTTGAATTGATTTAGGATTAATTCATGTTAGTAATTAATTGATTAATTTAGATATGTATTTAAATTCATCGGCGTAGCTGGTCAGATAGTCGGCGGTCATGCGTCGCCACATCAGAATCATTTCAATATAGGATCGATCAGACTTATTGTCGCCCTTTTCAGCATTCATCAGGCGCTGCTTCGTCGCTGGTCGGGGAGCCATTATTGAGAAATGACTCAAGAATAGTCTGGCGAGCTGGTCGAATGTGTCCACCGAGCATGAAGGCAGTGAGGTGAACCACATATGAGCATGGTCACTCAAAGTCAATGGAAAGAGCCTACATCTGGTCGTGTTGGTTGCACCCATAGATTCCGTGTAGGAGATATACCTCGATACATGAATCCTTGGGTCCGAGCTCCCATTGTAGCAATCTATTGCAACTGTGTCGACTTTCTTCTCAGTGGGTGCTAAAGTAATTAGCGTACCAAATGGTGATCTCGGGATGACGAGGTTGGTGTCCGTCCCCATCATCCCGTTCTGATCTTCAATCCGTTCAAGCAATGCCTACACCATGCGTGTAAGTGTGGCGATGAAGATGTGAGGTCGGGAAGGCACCCTGCCTGTTGCCATGACTGATAACTGAGTTTCTTGGCAACTCATCATGGTGCATGTTCAGCGTCATGGAAAGGTCACTCTCCACCTGCTCTGCATGTCGAGGCTGAGAATGAGCCTCATCCTCGGCTTCTACCGGATCTCTTCGTACCACCTGGTTTCCAAGACGAGTGAACACAATGTTCGAGCCCACTGGTCTTTCCAGAATCCGGTAGTTTCGGGTGATTGCGTGCTTCGCCGGGAGGTATGTCAGTTGGTCTGTCGATCCGGTGTCCGGATGAGATTGTCCCAATCTGGAGTAGCTGTAGCGGCCATTTGATGAGTGTGATGGGAACTCAGGGAGGCTTCTACCCCATCACGAGCGTCAGCCTTATGTCGAGCAACATCAGTCTGGTTGATGGCCATTGTGGATGAGCAGAAAGTGGGTTTTCTAAGAATGATGAACAATCAGTAGAAATCTCTCCCACAGACGACACCAATTATTGTGCCCGGTTTAATATTCCGGCCAAAAATTTACTTGAACGATGAATTATTGAACAGAAAGCGATAAAGAACTCAATAGATTTGTTGATCCAGTTCGTCTTTAAAAAGACTACGTCTGGGGGCAAACCAAGCCAGGAGTATTTTTACTATCTTCCTAGTTTTAGTACTGAAAAGACTAACAAAGCTCCAACCTCCTCTACAAGTGTGGCCATGTAGGCCTATTTATACTGTGATTCTTGTCTCTTGAGCGGGAATTTGCATAAGGGAATTGCACTGAAAAAGGCTTCAATCCCATAGGCCGCCATTTCCGCCTCTTTGAGTCAAAGGTCGCGGTCTTTAATGCTTGCCAATCACGGGGCGGATTTCGGGGGAGGATCTCGTGGCTTGTCGAGTGTTCCCTTTTGACTGCCGAGATGTATGACTTTGATTGGTACATGTCGCCTCCGACTTGTGGAGGTCTCCATGTGAGTCGCCTAGCGACCTGCCGGTTTGGTGGTGAGTGAATTGCACCTGTGACCTCTGGTAACCTGTGAGCTACATGCGACCTGTGACCTGCGACTTCTGGAAACCTGTGAGCTACCTGCGACCTGTGACCTATGACCTCTGGCAACCTGTGAGCTACCTGTGACTTGTGACCTGTGACCTATGACCTCTGGCAACCTGTGAGCTACCTGCGACTTGTGACTTGTGACCTGCGACTTTTGGCAGCCTGTGGGCTGATTATTATGGCTACAACACGGGGCGTTACCAACAGACAAAATTCAGGCAAAACAGTTGCAGCTAAGGGAAGCAAGGTACACACTGATTAATAACGAATCATATAAACGAGGTTTCATCACACCACTGCTCCGATGTGTTACGCAAGAACAGGGGAAAATTATCGTGCGAGATATTCACGAAGGGGTGTGCGGAAACCACGCTGGGGGCAGTCACTCACTCATAAGACGACAAGACAAGGGTATTTTTTGGCCGACTTTAAGAGCCGATGCCATGGTTTTTGCCAAGAAATTTCATAAATGTCATGTTCATGCATCATCAATCAAGGTCGCCCCAGAAGAGCTCACCATCATCCTCAGTCCTTGGCCCTTTGTAAAGTGGGGGATAGATATCATCGGGCCACTACCAAAAGCCCAAGGCTCAGTCAAGTATGCCCTAGTCGCGGTAGATTACTTCACAAAATGGGCCGAGACTGAGGCTTTGGCAACTATAGATCAAGATAACGTCATCAAATTCATAAGGCGGAACATCATCTGCAGATTCGGCCTACCACAAGCAATCATATCAGATAATGGGAAGCAATTTGATGGCCTCAAGGTCGATAATTTCTTCCGAAAGTGGAAAATCACCAAGCTCTTCTCTACCCAATATCACTCTCAATCGAATGGTCAAGTCGAGGCTATGAACAAAATCATCAAACATACCCTGAAAGCAAAGATTGAGGGAGGTAGAGGAAAGTGGACTAGCGAGCTGCCAGATGTTTTATGGTCCTATAGAATGACCTGCCGCAACTCGACTGGAGAGACTCCTTACTCAATGGCCTTTGTTACAGAGGCAGTCATACCTTCGGAGATCGAATTCCCAACCCTCCGAACATATCAGGTCACAATCAATCAGAATGATGAAGCTCTAGCATGAAATCTCGATATACTGGAGGAAAGACGACTAGAGGTTAACATGAGGGATGCTAGATACAAGCAACAATTAGAAAAGTACTATAACTCAAAGGTACGACTTCGACAGTTCAAGGAGGGGATCTTGTATTGAAGAAAACACTTGGGATATCCAAAGGTACATTTGGCCCAAATTGGGAAGGCCCATTCAAAATCACGAAAGTCCTGTCTAACGGAGCTAATGAACTCAAAGGCCCAGAGGGCATAAAGGCTCAGTACCCTTGGAATGCGTCTCACCTGAAAAAAAACTATCAGTAAGTTCGAAATCGCATCCTTGTAAAACTTTAGGCCAATAAATAATAATGATTTCTTTCCTTTTCATGTTTCCCGTGTTAAACCGCGGGCACCCCATATTTCCCAACAACTGGTATCAGAGCTTCGGTTTCGAGCTCTGACTTTTAAATTGTTATTTAAATTATATTGGACATTAAATTGAAAATTAGATAGTAGAATTACTAGATCTATTTTGCAGGTATCCAATTGTCATGGTATTTAATGTGTTTATTTATTCATGCGTGTGAATGGTTTTTAATTCGACTCGTTCGAATTTGTTTTTCTCGAGAGAAAATCCACGAGTAGATTAGGCTATTTGATTTGTTCAATGTAATAGACTAGTCTAGATCGTAGGTTTATTTATTTTTTAAAATAAATTGTAACCGGATCGAAGACAAAGATGAGAATTAAAGACAAGATTTGAAAATCGCAGATCGGCAAACAGATCGATTTAAACGCGTTAAGGGAGGCACGCGCGCTGGCGCGGACTTCCGGGCGTTGGCATGGGCGCGATTGTTAAAGGGCCGAAACGCGCGAGATCGAGGACCGCCGGGCGTCGCGCGCGTTGGGGCATGGGCGCGGACGCACGTGGGGCTGGATGCAGATGGGGTGAGACCGAGCGACGAGCGGACACGCGCATGCGCACGGGCGCGACCCGCCCTTTACATGCTGATGCTGCCGAGGAGACGGGGCGAGGTCGAGTGATAGGCGGACGCGCACATGGGCACGACCCGCCCGTTGCATGCCGATGCTGCCGAGGAGATGGGGCGACGCGCGCTACGCCTTAGCAAATGGGTGCGGTCGCTCGGCCAAGTGACCGGTCGGATGCGGGCGTGCATCCCGGCTGCGAGCTACTTGGCGTGGCGCTTCGAGACAAATTTTTTTTTCGAGACGAGCGAGTGGGAGAAATTCAAGATGACGTTTCTTCAAAGTCAAGCCAAGGAAAATCAAACCATTACAGTTGGATACTCTGTTCCCAATATGTTTATTTTCTGCTTTGCTTGATTTATTGTTGTATTTTCTTGTGCTTTATTTAATTTGTTTAAATGTGTTTGAATTAGAATTGCCCAACGAAAAATCTCAAATTTAAAAATTACTAAGTATGTTTTAAATAATTAATTCGGTTTTGAATCGAATTAATTTTGACATCCATGATTTATTTATTTGTGAAATCTTTTGGAGAAATTCCCCTAAGGGACAACCAAAAGAAAGCTTTCACATGAATAAATTCTCAAAAGGATGATTTTGATTTATTATTAGTGGCGACGATGACCCTCCCAAGAGGCTCGATTAAAACGAAGTAGTAATTCTGTATTTAATCATTGTTATTACTTAGGTATAAAATAATATGCATACACTTCGCCGAAGTCCCTGTCAATTTTATATTGGTCAAGGGGGAGCCAACTATTAATTTTTTAAAAAAATTAAAGGTTTGTAACTGTTCTTGTTTGTAACCTGCTTGAATGTGATTTAAATGGTGACCCTCCCAAGAGGCTCATTTAAAACTGTTTTGAGATGTTGGCTGATGCATGCTCATATTTTTTTGAGATTTCAATATGAATCATGTGATCGAATTAAGTGATTTTCTTTGTGTTGATTAGGATATTGACACAAGATGTGTGTTTATTTCAGTTCAGCATGTCGCAACCTTTTAATCCATTGTTAATATACTTAAAGTCAATATAATTGTATAGGAAACTATGCTGATTGGAAACTAAAAGTTATGATTGTCCTAAATGCACAAAAGCACAAGTGGATTCCTAACACACCGAAAACTAGATGAGCCAACTGACGAGTCAAAAATGCGGGGCTCGTCAGATCACCTTGCGAGAGATGTTTTCGTTGAAAATAGGTGGAGGTCAACCCCGTAAGGGATTACGTCCTCAAAATTGATGGCCCATCTGAAAAAACTTGAGGTTCTAGGTGCAGATTATGATCTGGAGACCTAGATCGATTTGATACTCCACGCTCTGCCCAAAAGTTTTGAGCATTTTGGCCTCGCTAGCTATTTTGTTGCAAGCTTTGGTATCGGCAGAGATATTGATGGGGCACCAAACTCAAGCTTAGACGGCAAGAGGTCCGTCTTCATCTTCTAGGCCAAGGGAAGGCAAGAAGAAGAAGAAGACCAAAAGCCATAAGCAATCAAACTCAACTGTTGCCAAGGGCAATGGTAAGATGAGGAATGCTGGTGGTGTCAATGAAAATCGAAAGGGAAAGTGCTTCAACTACAGTGCATAAGGACACTGGAGGTCAGCCTGTTCCAATCCCAAGAAGGAATGGAAAGAAAGGTAATTCTCACACACTAGTTGTTGAAACTTGTTTAGCGGCGTATACTTCTCATCTGTGGGTAGTTGATACAGAATCCACTAATCATGTTTGCTTCACGGGTTCAAGCTGACCTGACAACTTAGTGGAAGTGAGATCCTCATCACGCTAGGTGATGCTACGAGAGTGGCAGCTGAAGCAGTGGGAGACGTGCACCTATCTTTCAAGTAATAAAAGAAAATGTTCAACTAAAGTGAACGAGACACTTCTTTGGCACCTAAGATTAGGTCATATTAACCCGAAAAGGATCCAAAGGTTGGTCCAAGATGGTTCATTGGAGTCCCTCCTGATTGAACCATTTCCAACTTGCGAATCATGCTTGGAGGGAAAAATAACCAAGAGGGCATTTGAAGCCAAGGGGCTTAGAGCTAAAGAAGTGTTAGAGATCGTTCACACCGACGTGTGTGGTCTAATGCAAATCAATGCTCGAGGTGGCTACGAGTATTTTGTTACGTTTATCGATGATTACTCACGCTATGGATACGTTTTCCTAATGAAGCATAAATTTGAGACCTTTGATAAATTCAAAGAATTTAAGCCTCAAGCAGAGAATCATAAGGAGAAGAGTATCAAGTTTCTACGATCTGTTCGTGGAGCCGAATACCTAAGTGATGAATTTTTGAACTACCTGTCGGATGAAGGGATTGCATCCCAGTTGACTGCATCCGGTACCCCTCAACAAAACGGGGTTACAGAACGAAGAAATAAAACACTTTTAGAAATAGTAAGGTCAATGATGAGTTATGCGGATTTACCAAAATCGTTCTGGGGTTATGCCTTGCAAATAGCAACTTACATTCTAAACCTAGTGCCGTTCTGGGGTTATGCCTTGCAAAATTGTCGATGGGGTTATGCCTTGCAAATTGTCGATGGGGCTCAAGCCCAGCTTAGGACACATGAGGATCTGGGGGTGTCCGACATACGTGTTGGATAAGAAAGTTGGTAAATTGGACGCACGTTCAGAATTAAGGTTGTTTATAGGGTACCCCGAGGGAACAAAGGGATGCATCTTCTATGGTTCCAAAGATCAAAAGGTGGTAATTAGTATGCACTTTAGATTTTTGGAAGAAGACTATATGAATGATAAAAAGTCTAAGAGAGATTACCTTAGAAGAACTTAGGGGGCCGACTCCATTGCCAACTGTACAAGTCGATATACCAAGCGTCACACCTACACAACCAAAACCTCGTCACAGTGGGAGGATTGTCGGACAACCTGAGCGATTCTTGGGGATAGGAGAGTCCTCGAACTTGATCTCAGGAGAAGAATCAGACCCATGGTCTTACGACGAGGTGATCCAAGACAAGGATGCAAATTCTTGGCAAACCGCAATAGAAGCCGAGATGGGTTCAATGGATCACAATAAAGTGTGGGAGCTAGTCGAACCACTTAATGGGGTAAAATCCATTGGATGCAAGTGGGTATACAAGAGAAAAAGGGGACCGGACGGAAAGGTTGAAACCTTTAAGGCAAGACTCGTGGCGAAAGGATACACTCAGAAAGAAGGGATCGATTATGAGGAAACCTTTTCACCCATAGCCATTCTCAAGTCCATCCGCATTCTCTTGTCGATTGCTGCGCACCTAAACTTTGAGATATGGCAAATGGATATCAAGACCGCTTTCCTTAATGGAAGTCTTGACGAAAAAATGTATATGCAACAACCCGAAGGCTTCATTGAAAAAAGCCAAGAGCATCTGGTTTGTAAGCTAAAGAAATCCATTTATGGGCTAAAGCAAGCATCACGTGCTTGGAATCAGTGTTTTGATCAAGTTATGAAATCCTACGGTTTTGATCAAAACAATTTTGAAAGTTATGTTTATAAAAAGCGTGACGGAACTGCCTTGGTATTCTTGGTACTATACGTAGACGACATTCTGCTCATCGCGAACGATGTAAAGGTGTTGTCAGATGTAAGGGCATGGCTGTCAAAATAGTTTGATATGAAGGATTTAGGAGAAGTCGATCATGTCCTAGAGATCAAGATCACTCGAGGTCGCAGGAAAAGAATGATCGGGCTTTTGCAAGCCTCATATATAGGTACCGTTTTGAAGCGATTTAGCATGCAAGATTCCATGAAAGGCTTTGTGCCTTTCAGAGACGGAATCCATCTATCCAAGGAGATGTGTCCCAAGACACAAAAGGAAATAGATGACATGAAAGGCATTCCTTATGCTTCGGCTGTAGGAAGCCTCATGTATGCAATGCTGTGCACGAGACCTGATATATGATTTGCCGTAGGCATGGTAGCAAGATATCAAAGTAACCCTAGGAAAGAGCATTGGACTGCAGTTAAAAACATTCTGAAGTATCTGAAGAGGACACGGGATAGAATGTTAGTTTATCAATCAGACAGTCTAATCCCCATCGGTTACACGACTCAGATTTCCAATCAGACATGGACTCCAGAAAATCAACCTCGGGTAGTGTGTTTTGCATGGGGGGAGGAGCCATGACATGGAAAAGTGTTAAGCATAAATGCATCGCTGATTCTACCATGGAAGCCAAATATGTAGCTGCTTGTGAAGTGGTGAAAGAAGCGGTTTGGCTCAAGAACTTCCTAGTGGACTTGGACGTTGATTCGGATTTTCCCAGCACAATCACGGTTTACTGTGATAATGCCGGAGCAGTTGCAAATTCCAGGGAACCGAGAGCCCACAAGGCCAGCAAACACATATAAAGAAAATACCATCTTATACAAGAAATAGTTAAGAGAAGATACATAGACGTGGCAAAGATAGCATCGGAAGACAACCTAACAGATCCATTCACAAAGGGTCTGCCTCAGAGTACATTCGAGAGACATGTGGAAGGAATGGGTATCAAGAGAGTTGTCAATCTGCTTTGAGTATAAGTGGGAGAAATATTATTAGGTTCGTGTAGGTGACATTAGATGTCACATAGAACACGAGACATATTGTAGTATACTAAAAAGCAAACTTTGAGTATAAGTGGGAGATTGTTGGGGCTATACTGGAAAGTATGTTTTGTACTTTGTATAACCAAACTGAATTTGTTGGGAGATGAACTTAATAAAGATTTTGATTAGATCCCAAAACCCCTAAGTATGACATGTTTCAGGACAATCTTGATAGTATAGGATCAGGTTTCATATTGTTTTTAAGATTCAGGATTATCTGCACCATGTATAGTCAGCATATATAGTTCAGGATAGTTTAGGCTTCAGAATTTGTCTGAAGATCTCAGAAGATCCCTGAAGACCAAAACATACTGAAGACCGAAATCATATTGAAAGATCAGTAGAGCCTGAAGACTGGAAGATCCTGAAGACCAGAAGATCCTGAAGATCAGAAGACCCTGAAGACTCTTGTGTACTGAACCAAAAGACCCTGAACATAAGACTTCGAGTTAAATAGTATTTGTTCATTTTTAGTACATGCAAAGAGAATGTTATACGATCGTGGACACTAAGGAAGATATCAACTCAGTGTTGGTTGACTAAAAGAGCCATTTTTGTTGTCTCTGTTCAAAGGAAGATGTCGACCAATGAGGAGGCGACAACAGCGTACTTTACTGACACTGAAAGCAATATTTCCCTGAAAAATGTCAGCATAGATATTTGTCTTGTTCACAGAAATTGTGATTGACTGCTTGTCTGGATATTTCCTAAAGCATGCAAGGGCTCGTTCCAATGGATAGTTTTTCAAAGGAAGACTTCGTGAGAGTTGCCTATAAATACTAGAGACCTTGGACACTTCAAGGTCACGGGAAATCAAAGCAACTCACAGAGCTCATTCGTATTCAATCATTCTTGTGAATCACTCGAAACCCTTAGAATTTCCCAAGTGTTTCATCTTTGAAGAGAGCTCATTTACTAAGCCTAGATTCAAGATCTTATCTAAAGTTTAGTTCGAGATATCCTAGCCTTTTACTTGTGTCTTCATTGAAAAAAGATATCTCACCTTAGTTGGAAACCAACCAAAACCCAAACCCTTTGATTAGGTAAGTTTGTGTGTGTAGTAGTTGGAAGTGAGAGTTGTAAAGAGTAAGTAAGCTGCTGTGTTCAGTCTGAAAACTCTAGAGAAGAAGTTAGTAAGCTGATTGTTCAGTCTGAATGCTTGTGTGTGTATTGAGTTAGTAAGCTGCAGTAGTTCAGCCGGAAAACTCGTATTAGAAAGTTAGTAAGCTGCTGAGTTCACTCTGAAAGCTTCAGGTAGTCGAAGTAGTGTGTTAAGGAATTTCTCTGAAGATCAGGGAGAGTGGAAGTAGGAGCTTGAGCCTCTGAACCACTATAACTTGCTGTGTTATTTGCTTTCTGCTTTGCATTTGTACTTGTTGCATATTTCACTGAAAGCATTTCTAACATTCAGTTGGAATCAATCCACTGAACTTGCATTAAAATTGATCACAACCTTAACCACTGTTTCATTAAGGAAAGATTTTCAGCAAAGTAAAACGAGTATAAACTTATGGCCTACACTTTCCGTACTCTAGATAAGCTAGTATAGATAGTTGTCAAACTGATAAACTCTCCTGAGTAGTCAGTAAGATTATTATCTACTCCAAGCTTATTTGGACTCTGTAGAAGAAACTCAGAATCAGTTGAGCTAATCTGAAGTCTCTGAAAGACGCTCAGTGTTATAGTCTCAGTAGACTTTGACTCAGGGCAATTTGTGCTTCTCAGGACTGAAATTCAGGATAACGTGACTCACTGATTTCAGTAAAGTTTTAAAAGTTGAAAAATCACTATACACGTGTATTCCCCCCATACACGTGTGAGACTCGTTTACACCGGGACCAACAAAATTTCTTATTTATTTACTGAAATAAATTATTAATCAGTGTTGCATTTAATATGAATGAAAGTTATATATATTTGTTGCAAATCTGTTCAATAAGTAAGTACATATTACATTGTAGTTAATTTGGTGATACCGGATCACAAAAGATCAAATTAACAGTTCCTTGTAAGAAAGCACAAATTCATAACCCAGATGGAAATGAACAATCCATCATGAAAGGTTGAAGTGTAAGGCTCAGATTGACTTGTCTTGACCAAGAGATTACACTAGTGCATAATGATGCACTGAATAGGACCTACAGGAGGATAAATTCTTCGGTATCGAATATACAAGAATTAAACCTCAGTGGTTCGTTATTCTTAATCTCCGTCCCTTAAATAGGATCGTGTGAAATTAATAACTATTTCTTTGACTTATGATGGGAAGAGAATAAACACGATTCGATACCTTATATCTTGGGCAATATTATTAGTTACATGAAGATTGCTAAGATTTAATACGGAGAATCGTGTGCAAGTACGGCTTGCTTGATTTGTCCCCTTGGTGGGCTCAGAATCTTTATCAAACCAAATCTTGCAAATGGAAATTTATTTCCGGTATGGATAATAATGTTGAGCTGTCTTTCCTCCAAGGACAAAGATATTAATTAATACAAAGCCTGTTCAGTGGCTTAATTAATTAGTGGACTAAGATAATCTTAAACACAGGAAATAATGACCGGGAGCCATATTATTGTGAAATCGTAATATGGGTTAAGATGGATAGTTCAATATTAATTTTATAGTGGAATAAATTAATATTAATGGGCTTGAATAATATTTGGCTTAACATTAAAGTTTCATAGCCCATTGGAGGTCCAATCTTAATTCTCCTAAAGGCCCCTCAAATAGCCAAAATTAAAGTCCAATTAATGAAAAGGAGAATAAAATATTTTGCCTATTTTTCCATCATTATTTTCGAAAAATAGGTAGGAGAGAGAAAAAGATTTTTTCTTGATTTTCTTGGAAAGATTTTATGAATTTTTTTTTTCTTGATTTTCTTGGAAAGATTTTCTTGAGATACAAATTTATCCCATAAATTCAAGAACGGTAAAAGATCTTATTTCTTCCCTACTTATGTGTGATTTTCGAAAATAAAGAGCAAATAAGGAGGAGAAGATTTTGTTGGGAGATATTTTGGGAAATAGAATATATTGGATATATTCAAGATTGTTTCTTGGAGAAGAAGCAAGGAAATTTCCCAATACCCCAATTGACCTAAATTTTCGTCCCCCCTTAAAATAAATAGGAGATGAATTTTTCATCTCCAAGACAACACGAGAGATTGATTTTTTTTGAAAAAATATCAACGTCGATAAAATATCAAATATTTTGAAACGTTGACAGATTGTGTTTTCTCGAAAAACTTCAATTGTGAGTGTGCAATTCCATGTGTTGAAAAAAATTAGAAATCCACAAAGGTGGTGGCAAAAAAATTTATTTTTTCCTTTATTAAAATCGTTCGTTGAGAATCCTCCCACCGGATTACGTTCGTGGACGTGGGATATATTTGAGAATTCACTTTGGGTTGATCCATCGTCTCAACGGTTGTCTCTATGAGAGGTATGTAATCTCGTAACTCCTAGATTTCGCATGCTTAGGATTTACGTGGATTACGTGTACGCATGTTGCTAAATTGCTTGTTTAATTATTATGTTGAATTGATTTATGATTAATTCATGTTAGTAATTAATTGATTAATTTAAATATGTATTTAAATTCATCTCGAATAGATCTGGGTACCCCATATTTTTCAACATTCCATGGGTAGATATGGCTTGGATTGGGTTCATCACGAAGTGCATGTGCGTGGCAGTTGAGCCAAGAATATGATTCATTCCTCAATGTGGATTTAGAGAGAATACTCATCTTCTCATCATAATTGGATCAAAGTCATTGGCTAATGAACGCCAACTTGTACTTTGTGGCCAAGTGTGACATAAGTGATCATTTAGTGATTGGAGATAATATGATTAAGTTATTGAATATAAACTTCATCATGTTCAAGGGCAGTCGAGTATTCGTGAATGAAAGGAGGATATCGTAATAGCCCGTGTTTCAATTACAGGTAGTTGCACGTTTCTCGCAATGTACCTCATATATTGAGAATGTTTAATTTATTGTCTAGGGTTCATTAAGACGGCTAGTCAAACTAATCGCTCGGTATATGAGGGTCTATGGGTCACACAAATAGCCTCTAAGGTATTTGTGCATCCATCATGAGATACCTAGTATCTTGTAATAAGTGAGATCTTACTACACTCTCTAAGAGTATGATGCAGATCGCACACCAATCTCCATTGCATCATCAATATCTCATTCTTGATGATCCTTGATCGGGGCAATTTGAGAATCATGCTTAAGTCATCTGAGTTCTCACAACCTCAATGACAGCAATGATCCAGGGGAACACAGATAAGAACAAATGCAAACAATCAAACATAATATTCTAATAAGTGTAACGCCATACATTTAATATTAAGTACACAATAATATTAAACCAACACTGAATATTATCTTAGTATTATGTCCATACAAAGGATTGTCTCTACGACACTAACACTAACACACACAACAAGTTTTCTTTTACGTATTATAGTTGGTTGATTAAATGTTAAATTGGATTTAATATTTAATTTATGGAGAATTATTAATAATAGATCAATTTGGAATTAATTATTAGTAATGTTTAATTAAATCGAATTTAATTAAATATGATTCCCAATAATAATATATGAAATATTATTATAGGGTTTAATATGTATGGAATCAAATCCATAGAGATTTGATATACATGAGAATTAAATCCGTAGAGATTTTATATGTGGGAAATAAATCTAAGAGATTTATTTTATAAGATTAGGAATTTTATTTCCTAATCAGATTAGCTTAAGATTTAAGCTGGGCCTCTCATATATATATGAGCTCTTAGGAATTCATAATACGGTTGTTCATATTTTCTCCATAAAATCTAGAGTTAGAATTTTTCTAGCAATTTCGTCTCGGGATTCAACACTGACAAATCTGTGCAAGTCCGTGAATGAGGATTATGTGGATACCATAGTTGAGAAATCTGCTCTCGAATTACTGTAAGATTTCTTATTATGTTTATTCGTAATCGTTTATGCAATTATATGTTCGTTGTTGGTGAACTGTTCAATTCCGCTGCGCATGTATTACATGTTTACGTGACTCTACAATTCCGCTGCGCATGTATCAGAGCTTCAGTCTCTTGTTTTTAATTGCATAATTGAAATTGGTTTTAAATTAAAAGAATATTTTTTAAAATCATTGGGGCACGATTTTATTTGATAAATTGCACCCCCTTATTTTGTTCCACTCGGCTCATACCCTTCATCTTCCCCAAAAATTTAGAGTTTTCCCATCGGGGAATTTCACCGCTGCACCCTCCATACCCCACGGCCGGAGGCGCTATGCTGCGTCGTGACTCACGATGCGTGCGGAAGCCCGCGGCGTGGCACGCGGTGCTGCTCTGTCGCGATTTCATCTTCGAGACGTCTTTCCTGGTTTCCGTATCTATTCATAGCGGCTCGCCCTCTCTTCGGCTTGTTTTGCGGCGGTGCGCCACCGATTCGTCCTGATTTTGAGATGCCGACGCCTTATCGCTTTTGAGGCTTGACCGGCGTGTCCGTCTCAATGCGTTTCAGGCGGCGCGCCACCGAAATCGAGAGAAACCAGTGGCGGCGCGCCGCCGACTCGATCGTCTTCTTCGTCTGGTTTTAAATCAGTTAGATTAAAGGGGCCATGGCTCCGCACGCGCTTGTTCGATCGGCCGTACTCGTCGCATCGCCTGTTTGCTTGGCCCCTGTTCTTCAACCATGAGCCTGGACTTGTTTTTGGGTTTTGGTTGTTGTTCGATTAATTGGCACTGATTAATTGGGTTAATTTGGTGTTGATTCGATGATGATGATGAAACTGATTAATCTGAAATTTGGGTGTTTGGGTCTTCGATTTTTCGGATTGGATCTAATTTGAAAGGGTGGTGATGTAGGAGGACTGTTTTGCAAATTCGATTGAGACAGACCCTCCTGTACAATTTTAGAAATTGCACCTGAGCCCCCGAGAATAAAATAAATTAAAATTTAATTTTGTGAATTTTATTAAGTTTAATTCTGAAATTAAATAATGGTTGGACCAAGAATAATTATTTGGATTAATTGATTTTAATAATCTTAAAATTGAGTTTTAAATTTAACTTAAAATTCATTTTAAAAAGATTTATTAAAACCCACTTGTTAACTTATTTATTTGTTTAAATTAGTTAACGCATTTTATAGTCCGCATTATAACTGTTTGGGTAGGGATGACCAATATTTGTCGGATCATATTAAATGCTTGGGTAAACGGCGCCCAAATATTTGTTAATCCGTATAAGTCATTTTTGGGTAGGCAACGCCCAGTAATTGCTCAAATGTGACGTAGAAAGCATGATGGATCTCGATTAAGATGGTTTTCTCATTAACTTGGTAAGATGTTCCTCACTAAAATATAGTTTTCTCATTTACTTGATAAGATGTCTTCCATCAAAGTTAAAAGTAAATCGGAGATTTCGTTCCAATGAGTATTTAAGACCCTCGTCTTTTGCTCAGATCTACATCTAATAGGACTTTTATAGGAACATGAAATGTCGTTGTTTGATGATTGTAAACCAACTTAATTTTGTTTCGCTAGCCCTTGCGTGGAACAAAAGTTAAGGGACATCAATCGAACTAGGTTCGATAAACTAGGAATTGCATTTTGGCAATTGGTTTGGAGACCTACCAGTTATGCTATTATAATGATCAGCCCTCGCTGGGATTATGGTAGTAGTAATGTGGATCCTAGTCCATTACAATTTATATATTTGATTTAAATTCGTACTCTTCCGATGAGGTCGTTGAGTATGTGAAAATAATGGAGACAAAATAAACACAAAAGAAAGGCCATGTTTATTTTGATTGCTAAATATTGATCATAGGAATTATGTATTTTAATTCCCATTTTATTTTATTTCTCTTGGTTAGTTGAAATGTATAACTGTTATTGAGATGTGTTTTGGAAACAAACAAATTGGCTAGGCCAAAATTTTTAGACTAGCACCGAAACATGTGTTTGGTGCTAAGGCAAGAAAAGATTGAGTACTTGTTGGATACGCCAATCCCGGTTACTCCTGCAGCTGGATCCCTAAGGCAGCCACGTTTGACGTAGCAACTCAGAAGAAGCACCAAGAGGATGCTTCCCAGGCTCAGTGTGTGATGTTGCTCTGTATGACTCCCAAATTCCATATGCAACATAGGAAAATGGGTCCCTTCTAGATGCTCAATCATCTGAAGGATCTCTTTGGTTCTGAATCTTATTATGAGATTTATGAAGTGATGAGAGATCTGTACAGATATCGGTACGCTAAGAAGGGAAGATTTTACCTCATGTGCTAATGATGATAGGCCTAATTGATAAACTTGGTAATTTAGGCATTGAGCTAAATGACCAACGTTTTCATTTATGTTATCCTCCAGTCGCTCCCGGATTCATATTTCAGCTTCATTGTGAACTACAATATGAATAAGAAGGATGCAACCATGCCAGAATTTCACAACGTGCTCAAGACTTTTGAGTTCACTATCACCAAGATGGTGTTCAAAGGAAAGGAGCGGATAAATAAGGATGTGTACCTCTACTGTAAGATTAGAGGACCCTGGAAGAAGGACTGTAAGGTTGTGGTTGCTGAAAAGAGAACACTGGGTGCTTGTAGCACTAGAACATGTATGTTTGTTATTAAGATAAACATGTCCACTAATAGCGCTTACTGCTTGGTATTAGATACCGGATGTGACTCTCACATTTGTACGAATGTGAAGGGACTCATTTGTCTTAGGACAGTTAGGGTGTGTGAAGTCGTCTTACACGTGGAAACGGAGCAAGAGTTGCTACTGAACGTGTGGTGACATATGTGTTAGACTTACCCTATGGTTTTAGATTAGAACTTAATGATTGTCATCTAGTTCTTTCTATTACTCGCAACATATATTTGTTGCATTGTGAATATGATGTTCTTAATATATAAAGTAAAAGACTCAAACTTAGTAATCATGAAAACCCGACTTACTTATGGCATTGTAGACTTGATCATGTAAACGAGAAAGGAATTGCAAGGTTAAGAAAGTTAGACTACTTAACCACATTTGACTTTGAGTCTTATGGAGATTTCGAATCTTGTCTCATGGTCAAGATGATCGATAAACCCTTTATGAGAAAGAGGTGCATGCTAAAGAAGTTCTAGAGTTGATCCATAGTGAAGTATGTGGACCATTGCCCACTCTAGCTAGGGTTCACCTCGGTTACTTCATCACTTTTACTGACAATTTCTCGAGATACGGATATGTGTATCTTATGAGACACAAATCTAAATCTTTTGAGAAATTCAAGGAGTACAAAGCTGAAGTACAGAAGCTTTGTAAGTGTATTAAGACTCTTCGATCAGGTCAAGGAGGTGAATACCTTAGCCATGAATTCACTGATTATCTGAAGTTTCATGGAATCTAATCCCAATGGACTCCTGTCGGAACACCCCAAATGAATGGAGTTTCCGAAAGGATAAACCGAACCTTGTTAGACATGGTGAGGTCCATGATGAGTTTTTTCTCGCTTCCGATATTCTTATGGGGATAGGCGTGTTGTATCCGGTTTATGTTTTGGACCGAAGTAACAATAATTCAATGGTTGTTGATACGAAGAAGGCGATCAGAAGAAAATAAAAGAACAAGGGATTTGGTGACCCGGTTAAATTCACGGAAATAGACTACGCCCGGGGCGTCAATCCGTGTTTCAGATAATATGTATATGCCTAAGAACTAAGATTTTTTGATCCTTTACATTGTGTTACACAACTAATATTTATAGATTACAAACTAGGTCATAGAGCCTCATGGGCTTTCTCGAGTGGCCCTCGGGGTCCGGCTGCTTGGACGAACTATCTTGAGAAGGAAATCCCGCGACTTGGGGCGAGATCTTTGCTAATAGATACGCCTTCCATAGTTATCTCCTAAAAATCCACTACCTTGGCTATCACGAATCCATTCCATATGCACGACCTACGACCACTTGTGGAGGTCGTTAGAAGATGGTTGATCTGGCTCGTTTATCAGCGACTTGAAGTTCTCATGCTATCTCAGAAGTCGCTCACTTTCCCGAGGAACCCCATGTACAAGTCGCCCCATGACCTGCCAATGGTGAACGAGAGCATAATACCCTTAAGTCGGGAGTGTAGATGGTCCAGATGTGGTTTCCCTTGGATCTCCGGTTCCCGATCAATGTTTGGCTTGGGGGATGGTGGATAGCTGACTATGGATTTCAAATCCTTCCGAGAATGGTTTATCCTTGTTACAACAATTGCCCCTCAAGTCGAGGTCGCGTTCTCGCATCAGGACTTTAACTTGACCTGAGTTTAACCCGACTTGTGATGAGTCGGTAAAGAAAGACCGTTGAGGAGAGTCGATATCCTCAGGTAGGCGAATCGTCGCCTCAATTATACCAATCGGTGTTTAAGTTTAACCTCAGATTTGCCGATTCGAAATGATGGCATGACAGGCCGATGACGTGAGGCACCGTGAGTCGTACCAATGGGGAATCACGGTGCCATCCACGTGTGAATTTGCGAGTTTATTTTCGGTTAGGGCCCGAATTGTGGCAGATTTGCAAATTGACGCCTACTCCTCCTTCTATAAATAGGCGTGAGTGTTTTAAGTTTTTTTTGGAAGTTTTCACTGCAAATAATTTCCCTTCGTATATCTTACCCCTTTTGCCAGATTTTCAGAGTGTTCCAGCAAGAATTCTTCCAAGGTAAACTTCTTACTTTTTCTCCTATTCTTCTCGTGCCATGGCTACCAGATCTTCAACCACTCCCCTGACTGCACAACCCGTGGCGTCGTCGTCTTCAGATGATGATGTTGTTTTCATCTCAAAACTCTACCGCCACCCTGGTCCATCGTCCACCGGCAGGAATGCTGGGGAAACCTCGACCATCATTGCCCCGGATGAGGCCCGGGAAGATGATGGTAATGACGAGTCAATTGACGAATAATTATTGAAGGAGCTTGGGACTATTACTCATTTACCGCAGCTGGATCTTCTTTCCCGCCAAATCGTCTTGCCAGAGATGACAGAGGCAGTGGGCTCCTCAGCCGCGGGTCTTTCAGATACGGCTCGTATATATGGTTGTTGGGAGATGAATTTAATAAAGAAGTTTTGATTAGATCCCAAAAATCCTAAGTATGACATGTTCAGGATAATCTTGATAGATCGAGTCGGGGTTTCAAAGATAGATTGTTCAGAAGTTATCTCGCGACCATGTATAGTCGCAGATATAGATCGGGTTAGATTTCGAAAGACATCAAGACTCAAGAAGTTGTCAAGACATCAAGACTCAAGATGTCATCAAGACATGAAGAATCGATGAAAGTTCTTTGAAAAACATCAAGACTCGAAGAAGTTCTTTCAAGACGCCAAGACTCAAGATATGTCATCAAGATATCAAGACTCGATGAAGTTATCAAGACATCAAGACTCGAAGAAGTTGTCAAGACTCAAGATGTCACTAAAGATACTTTGGAGACTCAAGAAGTTTGTCAAGACATCAAGACTCAAGATGTCATCAAGACATCAAGACCCCAAGATTTATGAAGACTCAATAAGATATTGAATACTCAGTATAACCTGAATGATAAGAGGCACTGAATATATCTATCTGAAGACTACAAAACTGAGAAAAACATAAATATTCAGAAAAATAGATATTGCCCAAAACATTCATATGCAGACAAAAGGAACTAAGTCTTAGTGTTGTTTAAGGTTGTCTCATTCAGAGAGATTGACCAAAAAGAGCCGTTTTGTTTGTCTATATTCACTGAAGACAAGAACCAATCAGAGGAAGACAACATCAGATTTTTATCGACATCGAAAAGCGGGACCACTGAATCATGTCAAGTAGTACTAAGTTTCCATCGCAAAAAATTGGTGATTGGCTACATGACTGCATATTTCCTAAAACATGCAAGGGAGTATTCAAACCCTAAATATAGCCGTTCATCAAACACCAAAAGAGGAAACCCTTGATACTATCTCCTCCAACGGATAGTTTTTCAAGAGTGACCATGGTGAAGGTTGCCTATACATACCAGTGACCCTTTACATTGAGAGGTTACGGGAAATTTCAAAGCAACTCAAGAGCTCATTCGTATTATTGCAAATTGAAGCACTCGAAAAATCTAGAATTTCCCAAGTGTTTCACATTGGAGAGAGCTCACTATTCTAAGCCTAGAGTGATAGAAATATCCAAAGCTTAGTAGAGATATCCTATCCTTTGTATTTGTTCTTATTGTAAAGGATATCTCATCCTAGTTGGAAACCAACCCAAAACCCAAACCCTTTGTTAAGGTAGTTTGTGTGTGTTTTGTTGGTGAGTTAGAGTTGTAAAGAGTTAGTAAGCTACAAAGTGAGTTAGCGTAAAACTCTAGAGAAGAAGTTAGTAAGCTACTTGTGGTAGTCTGAACACTTGTGTGTGTTTGAGTTAGTAAGCTGCAGTGAGTCAGCCAGAAAACTCAAGGTAGAAAAGTGAGTAAGCTATAGTGAGTTAGCCAGAAAGATTTAGGAAGTGGTTAAGGAATTTCTCTGAAGATCAGAGAGAGTGGACGTAGGAGCTTGAGTCTCTGAACCACTATAATTGTTGTGTTGTGTTGCTTTCTGTACTGCATTATTATCTGTTGCATGTTTTTCACTGAAAGCATAGTTCACTGATATTCAGTTGGAACCAATCCACTGAATTTGCATCAAATTGATCACAGCCTTAATCATTGTTTTATTGAAGGGAAGATTTTCAGCAAAGCTAAAACGAGTATAAACTTAGGGCCAACCATTCCGCACACTTGAGTAGCTAGAACGAGATAGTTACCAAACCGAACTAACTCTATCGAGGGTTCAAGAAGATAATTATCCGATCCAAGCGCCAGAGGATCTCGATAAACTCAGCTCGGTTGCCATTAATCTGAAGCTTCAAAAGAACTCGGGATCATTGTCTCGATGAGACTTTGACTCAGGGCAATCCGTGCTTCTTAGGGCAAAATCATCAAGATAACCTGACCCATCTGACCTCAGTGTAAGAAAAGTCTTAAAAATCACTGAACACATGTATTCCCCCCCATAAACGTGTGAGACTCGTTAGCACCGGGACCAACTAGTGGTATCAGAGCAGTGGTTCATTTTGACCACTTGCTTTGGTAGCCATAGTCTATTTTGCTGAAATAGATTTGTTAGCTGATATCTTACAAGGCTCAGTGATCATGCCTTCTAAGAAACTTCCTATGTTCTCTGTTGAGAGCTATGACCTATGGAGATTGAGAATGCAGGCTCATCTGTATTCAAAACATGAAAGAATGTGGAGAGTGGTTTCTGAAGGAACATTCAAATTTACTGTTGTGAATCCCGTAATCACCGATCATCGGAGAAGAATGATCCCGAGATGAATTTCCAAAGTTCGATGATCAACTTACCCCGATGAGAGAAAGTTAGTCAATCTGGACTACATTGCTAAAGATACTTTGTATAGCACTATTGATGATGGTGTTATGGGGATGATTTCTCACTGTGAAACTGCAAAAGAAATATGGGACACACTTGTTGTTATGTGTCAAGGCACATATCATATTAAGGAAAACAAACTTTTCATTTGCTATTGGAAAGTTTGATAGCTTTGAAATGGAAGATAGTGAATCCATTGACAAACTTGAGGTCGATTCACTAAGATCATGAATGATCCGAAAGTGCTCTTAAGAAAAGATACCCACGAGAGAGAAGTGTAACCGAAAAATTCTTAGAGGATTATCTAAGAAATGGGATATACATCTTTGTGGTGATTGAAAACACCAAAAATATTGATTCCATGCCATATCAACAAGTTTTCTCCGAACCGAAAGCTTATGAGTTTGTGATTGACAAGAAAACTAAAAAATCGACAAAGAAAGATGATTCTTCATCTAGCAAGAATGTGGCTTTCAAAGCCAAAGAGAAATCTGTAAGTCTAGAGAGTCCGAGAACTCACTTTCCAAAAAATCGGGATGAAGCGGGGAGGATAAGCTAGTACCGATGGCAAAGGAGGTTTGAAAGACTCAATAGCAGATATGGGAAATATAAGAAATATTACAGAATCATAGGTACAAGAGAGACTCGTGTCGAGGACGGATAATCGAGAAAAGGAAGGACCGAGAAAGTCAAGGATCCTCATCCAAGAAGAAAGACTCCAAGACCAAGGAGGAAAGTAATCGGGATGATGATACCAATAGATGCTACAAGAATCAAAAAGAAAGGTCACTTTCAATATGACTGCCCCGAAATGAAAAGCTAAAGAAAGAAAGGAAAGACAAGCCAAGAGAGATGGGAAGATCTCCAAAGAAGAAAGCTATGATTGCAGAAGAGGAAGAACATTCTCAAGAAGGTTCCAGGTTCCTCGAGATGAAATTTTTTCTCGATAAAGGATGTGATGATGATGTCTACGTCTTATGGCTATGGAGGAGGTAAATTCTTCTATTTCGTTGTTGCTCCTACACAAGCACATGAGTTCTCAAGTTCAATCAGAAACAAGAACTTTGACTGATGGATTCGTTTGAGAATCTTATGAAGGACTATTATTACGTGATACAAGAACCGCCATCGAAACTCAAGAGCGTAACAAGGAACCGATCACGAGAATCAAGTGAAAAGACTCTAAAAATGCTGAGATCACTTCTCAATTGATGGGAACTACTGATGAACTGGATGTTTTGAAAGTACAACTCTCAGAAAAAGAGAAGGTGATAGAAATCCTGAATGGAAAATTAGAGAAATTCACTAAAGAGATTCAAATTTTATCGTAATCGAGTTCAATGACCTCTTTGAGAAGCATGAAACTCTAAAGAAATGTGAGGATAGTGCGCAGAGAAAGTTAGTTATATTGAATTCGTGATCTAAAGTGATAGATGAAATTGAGAGTTATCAAAGACCAAGAACTATAAAAATTTGGATTGGATACATTCGGGGAACCTCACAAGGTCTTCTCGAATGTCGCTTCTAGTAGCACCAAGATCTATCTTTGTTAAACCGGTGGCATCTAATCTTCTTCATCAAGAAGCGCCCAGAGTTTTAGACAAGGGTAAAGGACCTATGGTTTCGTAGAAAAACCGAAGGTTCAGGGAAGAAAGCCTGACCTCGAGGAAAAGGCTAGAAAAACCCGAACACTCAAGAGGGAAATTTTCAAAGCCAAGATTTCCAAAGCCTCGGGCTAAGAATACCAACCTAAAGAGATCTCAGACCGAACCATCGGAGGAATTTTTAGAAGAGAAACACTCAAAACAGAGATATTCTCAATTGAAAAAGACCAAGTCCTCGACATCGAAAAGACCCCAATTTCAGTACAGGCAACCTAAACCCCACTTGCCTAAGGGTAAATGTTGGTCCCGGTGAAAACGAGTCTTACACGTGTATGGGGGGGAATACACGTGTTCAGTGTTTTTAAAACTTTTTCTTACTGAGGTCAGCTTGGGTTAAATAATCCTGAAGATTAGGTCCTGAGAAGCACAGATCGCTCTGAGTCAAAGTCTACTGAGACAGTGATTCTGAGCTGCTTTCAGATACCTCAGATAATCCCAACTGAGTCCTGAGTTTCATAGATCCTAAGTTGCTTGGATCAGATAACTAACTTATTGAACCCTCAAAAGAGTAAGTTCAGTTTGGTAACTATCTGTTCTAGCTACTCAGATGTGCGGAATGGTTGGCCCTTTAGTTTATACTCGTTTTAAGCTTTGCTGAAAACCTTCCTTTAATGGAATAGTGATTAGGCTGTGATTCAATTACATGCAACTTCCAGTGGATTGATTCCAACTGAAATATCAGTGAAAATATGCTTTCAAACTCAGTGATGCAACAGTTAAGCACAGATAAAGAAATCACTAAACAACACAGCAGTTTATAGTGGTTCAGAGACTCAAGCTCCTACGTCCACTCTCTCTGATCCTCAGAGAAATTCACTAATCACTTTCTGAGCTTTCTGACTACCTCGCGTAGTTTACTTACTCAACTCGGCCCTGAGCTTTCTGACTACTCCACGTAGTTTACTTACTAAACCCGACCTTGAGCTTTCTTACTACCTCCGTAGTTTACTTACTCAAACACAAACAAGCTTTCAGACTACCTCTGTAGCTTACTAACTTCACCTCTAGAGTTTTCTGACTACTCCGCTTAGTTTACTAACTCTTTACAACTCTTCTCACCAACAAACACACTCCAACTACCTTCTCAAAGGTTTTGGGGTTTCTCGGTTGGTTTCCAACTAGGATGAGATATCCTTTACAATGAAGTACAATGCAAAGGGTTAGGATATCTCGACTAAGCTTCAGATATGTCTTATCAAGCTAGGCTTAGTTTAGTGAGCTCTCTTCAATATAAAAGCACTTGGGAAATTCTAAGTTTTTTGAGTGCTTTAACTTTGCGATAATAAGTTTGAGCTTCTTGAGTTGCTTATAAATTTTCCGCAACCTTACAATGTAGAGGGTCACAAGTATTTATAGGCATACACCAAGGTCACTCTTTATAAACTATCCGTTGGAGAGATAGCTTCATGAGTTTCTTCTTATGGTGTGTGAGGAACGGCTATATTTAGGGTTTGAAACTCCCTAACACGTTTTAGGCAATAACCTTTCATGTAGCCGGTCTTCACTTTTTGCAGTCTGGAACTTTGTACTTCTGACATCTTTTTCAGCGACCTGTCACTGTCAGTGTCAGTATGGTACAGTGCTGTCATCCTCCTTTTGACTTTTGTCTCCAGTTAAAGGTAGACACCTTCAACGGCTCTTTTGGTTACAAACTCTGAGATGATATAACCTTAACACACTCTGACTTAGTTCCTTTTGGCTGCATTTGAATGTCTTGGCAAATATCTATTTCTCTAAGGAATCGCGATCTTCTCAGTATTGCATCCTTCAGATAGATATTCTCAGTGCCTCGGAACATTCAGGATTATACTGAGCATTCAGCATATTACTGAGTCTTCAGTAATTACTGTGCTTCAGTTATTCTTGATCTTCAGTTCTTCAGTCTTCTGTCTTCTGTGTCTTCAGATTCTTCTGAGTCTTCAGGGTCTTCTGAGTCTTCAGCGTCCTCTGAGTCTTTAGAGTCTTCTGAGTCTTCAGAGTCATCTGAGTCTTTACAGATATACTGACTGATATACTGAATCTTCATGCTGAGTCTTCAGTTCCTCAGTTTCATACTGAGTCTTCAGTATCTCAGTTTCACACTGAGTCTTCAGATTCTCAGTTTCTCACTGAGTCTTCAGGTTCTCAGTTTCTCACCGAGTCTTCAGATTCTCAGTTTCTCACTGAGTCTTCAGATTCTCAGTTTCCTACTGAGTCTTCAGAAACTTCAATTTCATATTGAAACTTCAGTTTCTTCAGAAACACACTGAGTTCTTCAGAGTCTTCAGAACCTATCCTGATCTATATCTGTTGACTATACATTTGCAGATAACATCCTGAATACTCTAAAACTGAATCCTGACTCAACTATCAAGATCATTCTGAACATGTCATACTCAGGGGTTTTGGGATCTTAATCAAAATCATATATCTTTTATTAAATTCATCTCCCAACAATTTCCCCCTTTTTGATGATGCAAAAACCTATCTTGTTACAAACATATAACCTATACTCAGGTTTCAGTTTATCTTATTACAAGATTGGTTATGTCTCCCAACAATTTCCTGAATCAGAGAATCTCCCAACAATTTCAGAGAATCTCCCAACAATTAATCATTCAACAATTTCTCCAGTAATGAATCTTCTTAAATAGTTCATCACCAAATACTTAAACAATTAATCAGTTCAGAGACATTCATTCAGCATATCAAATATAAAAGACATGTAAATAAGATAATGAGATATTATCTTTTGAGCATAAATGATAAGTTTTCATTGATGATTGGTATACCATTAAAGATTACAATGAGGCTTATCAACAAAATCAAAAAGACAAAAAATTTAAGGATTACAAGAAAATCTTCAGAGTCTTCAGTCTTCAGATTTGGCTCTTCAGTCTTCTGCTCTTCAGTTTGCTTCTTCTTCAACTTCATCAGCGGGCACCTCCAGGTTGAACATTCCGAAATACCTCTTCTTCAGTTCATTTCTTTCCTTAATGATATCCGGACTGTTTCCTGTCAAACCCAACTGACCAGCATACTGAGCAATTTCTTGAGTAATGGCTTTCTCATTCACCAAGCCATTACCAAGTCTTGGAGGAGGGTAGGAATATGGACCAGAGGCTACTATCTGTACCTTTCCTTCATCTGCTAAGTTCATCCAACTTTGGAGATATTTTGGATAGAAGGTTAGGAGATATTCAATGAACGCTTCATTTTGATCTGAGCTTTCCCCTCTCCACTCCCTGAGCACATCATAATAGAACCAGAAGGTTCTCTTGACCTCTTCCCACACATCGTTGAATTTGATAGACATCCATTTGTCAACGTGTGGCCATTTCAGTGCTTTTGATGTCTCTCTCCTTTTGCTCGCAAACTTTTTGAATCCACTCCTTTGCTTCAGCTCTTCTTCAGTCTTCTTCCTGATCACAGGCACGCCTGAGACTGAAGCAGCAACTTTCTTAGCCTGTTCTATCTGGAGTGTCTTCAGAGCATTCTTCGTGTTGAAGACTTTCTTCTTCTGCTGACCTGCAGACTCTTCCAATTCTCCAATCAGCTTCCTTTGCACTTGCTTAGAAGCCTTAGCACGCTTGCTTTCAGGTTCAACAATGCCCAAGGTTTTCCTCTTCATAGGCAATTCAGCAGCAGCCTGGCTTGTTCCAACCTTAGCTCTAACACTCAGTTTCTCTCTTGCAACATGAAGCATGGTTTCCTTAGAAACTCGAGTGTAGATAGGCTTCTCCACCTGAACGAACTTCAGTTTGTCAGTAGCTTCGACTTCCTTCAAGGCTTTGGATAGGCTGCTCATTTCAGCTTCTTTTTGTGCCTTTTTCTCCAAAGTACGTGCCAATAACTTCCTGAGGTCCTCATCTGGTCTTTCCCCCTTCTTGGCACCGTAATTTGGAAGAAGTCTGGAGGGTGCTGTGTCCATGTGATATTGTTCTTTGCTCACACAGCGCACCTCTCCTGCTAACTGATCTTGTTCATCTTCCAGCCTCCTGATGTTGTTCTTAGCCACAGAAAATTCTTCAGAGAGAGCATCTTTGAACATCTCTGTCATCTTGGTCATGAGCATTGAGCTCATTTTCTAAACAGCAGATTTGATCAGCACTTCATTCCTCTCTGCCAATTTCACCTCTAGAAATGCAGTTCTCTCCTGGTGCTTCTGTTTCAGTTCAGCACTCAGCTCAGCCTTGACTCCCTCCAGCTTTTCATTCAGCTTATCTTCCATGGAGGTCATCTGTGAGGTAAGAGTGTTTTGGATTTGCACCAGTTCTGAAGAGTGACTAAGATTCTCCATCTTCTGAGCTTGGCTGGCCAATGTTTCTTCCATCTGAGCAATCTTGTTCATCATTGGCTCAACCTTCTCAAGCTTCTCCATCAAGGGAGTGAGGTCGATCTCAGGAACCTTCTGCACCTTCTGTGCTGATTGATCATCCTGAGGTTTAGACATAACCTTAGGGTCGGTCTGCACCTGAGCTTCAGCTTCATTCTGAGCTCCAGTCTCCAACTGAGCCTCAGTCTGTACATCAGACAATTCAGAATTAAAGATAGAACTTTCAGTAACTTTGACATAATTGTGAATAGTGCCAAAAGGTACCTGAAGAGTGCTAGCTTCAGTTTGAGGTTGAATGATTTCAGGTTGATCAGCACAAGAAGTTTCCTTCTTCATCTGAGACTGATCCTCAGCATCTCCCTGTTGGTCCCCATCTTGAAATTTGTCTCTGCTGCTAGGGGCACCAACTTCAGTAGCTTTCCTCTCAGCTATCTTCTTCTGAACCAGCTCATCAAAATCGGAATTTTTCATCCTGAGCTTTGTCTTCCTGAATCCTGAGAAGTCAGTCAGGAATGTTGTCTCCTCATTCCACCAGTCTTACCCTTTGAATGCAGCAATGTCAAGCATCTCCGGAAGAGTCTGATTGAGGATGAAAACCGTCGACCTTAATCTGAAGAAGATATCTTGCAGATCAGGGAATGAGCTGAGCTCAGGGTAGCGGTCAAGGATGAACCGTTCCCCCTTGCTCCTCCACTCGGTTTCTTCAGCTTCGCCCTTCTTCCATCTCGGGCTTTCTGGTTCAGTCGAAGCATCAGCTGAAGGATCAAGAAGTAGATCACTCAGGAGCTCATCAAGAATAAGTTGCTCCTGAGTCTCAGCAGCATCTGAATGTTGTGCAGTCAGGTCCTCAGTTTGCATCTGAGTAGGTTCTGGGGCCTGAGCTGGCACGTCCTCAGATTGACTCTGAGTTGGCTCTTCTGTCTGAGCCGACACATCTTTGGTAGGAATCTCTGAGGCCTGAGTTCCTTTAAAAATTTCCTGAGAAATTTTGTCTGAACTGAGCGAAATCTCAAGCACCTCAGAGAAGACATGCTCCCCAGTCTGTTCCTGTGCCTTAGAGATAACCTGAGCCAAAACTTGCAATGGCGAATTCTGAGCGGTTTGGCCCTCAAGTTGAATCTCTTCAGAATCACTGCCATCTTCATCGGTGAGAACCACCAATCTTCTGCGCTTGGGGGCGAGGGTTTTCTACTTCTTCAACTTCTCACCCTGCTCCATCTTGGCCTCCAACAGAACCTTCCCCCTGGTTTGTTGGGTCTCTTCAGCCACAGCAACTTTTGGTGATTCTGCTTTCTTTTCTTTCTTCCCTCTGATGGCCTGCCTCTTCACAGCAATGGGCTTGAAGAGTACTTTGGACTTGGGGAATGAGGTCGAATTGGCGAAGATATCCTCCTCCTCTCTGCACATCTCCAAAATAAATGCTATTTTGGTGGCATGGTGGATCTTGCCTTTGATCGAGATAGCCCCGTCAACCTTTCTTATGACTTTGGCTTGTTCACTCACTATCTGAATCAAGAATTTGAGCCAGTTGAAGTCAGTGGTGGGTGAGGCCTCGATCGCCGCCATCAATCGGAGCTTCGGGGTACTGATCTGCTCAAAACTCCCCGCAAGGCTCATGATGCATTTGCTCACAATATCCATCAAAACTCTATATTGTGGCTTCAAATGCCTCTTATGCAGTGTAGCCTCAAATTTTAATGGATTCTCAGCAATCCTATCTAAATACTCCTACTCTCTACCCAACATATACACAGCAGGATCCTCTCCTCTATCACAAAGCTCAAAAATATCATTTAAATTCTTTGGAATTATATACAATTCCCTTTTAAAATCGATGTATTTGGACGAATGCTCTAAATGTGATACAGTAATCTCAGAATGCATACCATCCTCTTCATCTATCTTCAAATTACAGATGAACTCGATTACCTCTTTCGCGTATTCTTGGTCCGGTCGGCTTGCGACGAGATGAGTGAGTTTGGCCAATCGAATCATATGGAGAGCCTCCTCTTCTGGTTTGGAGTTGGTTGTGCTATCGAGCGAGACAACGAACTCGTACCAAAGTTTGTTGGTTTCGGCTAATTTATCAAAAATGGTAGGAGCCATTTGAGAGATTGAAAGATTTAGGGTTTAGGATTTTCTGGGCAAAGGGGATTTTCTTGCAGAGGATTTTGGGAACGAAGGGTTTCATAAAATTTGGCTTGAATGGCTTATTGGGGTATAAATAGTTTCGAGATCGTGGGAATTTGCGTTGGTTAGGTGAAAAGCAACGGTTGAGATTAATTTTCGATTAATCGGGTATACGAACAGATGATCTCCGAAAAGTAAGCCACCAAAATATCCTCATTGGTCATTAATGTAACAGAGCATTAAATGACTGTTGACCTTCTTCGGAATTTCAAAAGATCCCGCCCAAAAACATTCCTTAGGTGTTTTGTATTTATTGCAAATGATTACTGAGCTTCACTTAAGCAATAAATGAGTTGCATGAGTCATTACTTCTTCAGACTAATTTCTCTCTATCAATCTTACTGAGTACTGACCTTGATAAAATGTCAAGATAATATCGAAAATCTTGAATGGGTCAAGAAGATAACATCGAAGTAATCGACCTTCAAGAACTGAAGTTTTCGAGACTCGATTCAAGATTTCCATTTTATCCCGAAGTTTCTCAATAGAATTCTGAGAAAACTTCATGCATTTGAAAACCTTCAATTTTTCAGATTTTACTCTATACACCTGGATCTAACATCCCTAATTCAACTGAAAGTTCCTGAAATCTTGATTCAACCAAAGGTTTAGTCAAGATATCAGCTCTCTGCTTATCAGTATGAATTTTCTCCATCCTTATGTCCTTTTTCTCGACATGATCTCGATGAAGTGATGTCCGATATCCACATGCTTGAATCGGTGTGCAATACCAGATTTTGTGAAAAATAGCAATGGCACTATTATTGTCACAAAATATTGGTACTTCATTGGCTACAACTTTATAATCCCTTAATTGTTGTGCGAGCTAAAGAATCGAAAGCACAAAGAACTTCCTACTGACCATGTATTCAAATTTCAAGAGTCTTGGGTCACTATCGAGGTCCTGCATTTTCTTCGAAAACCAAGATATCACTTATTTCCTAGAAATTGACAAGTTCTCGTAGTGGACTTCGTCAATTCTCGCAACCTCCATAATCAAAGATCGAGTAACGGTTAATTCAAGGTTATCAATTTGGATACCATAATCCTCTATTCATCGTGCCCTTAAGATACTTCAAGATCTTTTTGGCGACCTCCATGTGACTAGCCTTAGGATTAGCTTGATATCTTGCACATATCCCAACAAAGAAATGTTATATCCGCTTACTTGTTGTGAGATAGAGCAATGATCCAATGATTCCTCTATAATCAAGTATGACTCACCGATTTGCCTTGTAATCGGGATCCATCTTGTAGTTAGTATTCATAGGAATCCTAATCGCATTGCATTCTCAGACACCATATTTGCAATCGGATCTCACAGTACTTTGCTCGGTTGATGAAGATTCCTTCCTTTGATTGTTTCACTTGAAGACCTAGAAAGAAATTCATCTCTCCCATCATTGACATCTCAAACTTGCCTTTCATCGGTGTTGAAAACTTTTCACACCTGGTGATGGTTTGAGATCCAAAAATGATGTCATCATCATATATCCGAACCAAGAAGATATCTTTCCCATCTTCTATCCCGAACGAGTTCTATCAACAAATCCCTTTGACAAAACCATGGTCAAGAAGAAACCGAGAAAAAGTATCATACCATGCTCGGTGCTTGCTTGAGACCATACAAAGCTTTTCCGAGCACTGTCAGAACTTGGTCATTCTGTTTGAAACCGGAGGTTGTTCCACATAAACCTCTTCTTTAAGCACACCGCTCAGAAATGCACTTTTCACATCCATTTGATAGATATGTGAATTTCATGTGGGCAAGATATGCAAGAAACAAATCGATGGCTTCTAGTCTTGCAACAAGGTGCAATGGTTTCATCATAATCCAAGCCTTCTTCTTGAGAATAACCTTGTGCAACTAGTCTTGCCTTGTTTCTTACAATGTTGTTGTTTTCATCTCTTTTATTCTTAAAACCCACTTGGTTCCAATGACATTGTGCCTTTTCGTGTCTATCTACTAGCTCCCATACTTCATTCCTTGAGAATTGATTCAAATTTCATCTTGCATAAAGAAGAATCCAATGAGAATCTTGTAGAGCTTCACCAATCTCAAAGAGGTTCTTTCTCCGATAGGAAGCAGCAGAATAATGCACTCTCACCATGGAACCTTCTTGTTTTAACACCTTCAGTTAGATCTCCCACAATCTGACTTGTAGGATGACTATCTAACCATTTCCTTCTTGATGTTCCCCCAAAGAAGATCCTCAACATTTGAAATGTTAGGTTCGATTAATTCAAGAAACTTCGGGAACAACAGAAGGGAGAAAGGGAATCATCTTCCTCGTGGAAATTTATTGAGAACATTTGTCGAGACATTTGTTCCCCTTTGGTTGATAGATTCAGAATTTGCCTCACCGTGACCACATCTTCATTGGCATCACATACCGAAGTCCGAATCGGTGTCTGTTTCAGATTGGTCACCTTTTGGTGTGTTGGCTTTCCCGAGTCTCACCATCCCGAAGTTCCATCCCGAACTTCTTTATTCGAGTCCGAGTCACCCAATCATAGATAGTGGTGACTTATTCTTTTTAGGTTTTGTGGATGATTTGTCATTCTTTTTCGGGCTTAATCTGGTGATCCTCTTGGTCGGGTTCATCTGCAAGATCATGTTCCTGTTTTTCCGAGCACAAGTAGATTCATCAAAAACAACATGAGGTGTTTCCTCCACAATAAGAGTCCTACAGCTTGTAAACTCGAAAGCTTTTTCGACTTGAGAATATCCTAAGAATATTCCTTCATCGCCTTTTACTATCAAATGTTTTCAATCGATCTTTACCATTATTGTGTATGAAACACTTGCAACCAAAACACACGAAAAGAAAGAAACAAGAGGCTTCCTTTCATTCCAAAGTTCATAGGGTGTTTTGCCTTGACTCTTGGTCAAGATGGATCGTTTCGAGAGTAGCATGCGGTGTTGATGACAAACCCCAAAACCTTTTAGGAATATACTTGACTATCATTGTCCTGCAGCCTTTTTTCGAGTCCTGTTCATTCATTTTCAAAGAACACCATTTTGTTGAGGGGTCCTTGCAACGGTGATGTTTCATGTGAAATTCCATTTCTTCGCACAATAATCGATATGATATGATTTATAAATTCGGTTCCTTTGTCGATCCGATTTTGACCACACTTAGATTTTTCTCAATACCGAGCCTTTTGATGAATTGCAGCAAACTTTATTCGAGTCTCTTTCTTCTCGAGTAAGAATATGACCCAAGTATATCTTGAGTAGTCATCAACTACTACCAATGTGTATTTCCGCCATTAGTGCTCTTTGGTGTTATAGGACCAAAAAAATCCATATGCGAAGAATCAAGTATTCTTTTCAAAGAGAAACATCAACTTTGCTTTTAAATGATGCTCTTATTTGTTTTTTTTTTTTGCACGCATCACAAATATGTTCCTTCATTGAACACTTCATTAGGCAACCCTCTTACAAGAGCTAATCTTGCAATCTTATTCGGGGTTTTGAAATTCGTGTGATTCATTCTTTTATGCCATAACCAATCGGTATCTCGTGGAACTTTTAGCAACCAAACATGTATCTTTAGGAGTTGAACTCCAATCAAAGAAGATACACATTCCTTTTTTCTTGTACCGGTCAAGAATATTTTTTACGTGTTGTATCATCTTTCACATAACATAAGTTCTTAGAGAACTCAACATTAAAACCCTTATCACAGAATTGGCTAATTGAAAGCAAGTTATGCTTCAATCCAGATACATATGAAACACCATGGATATGAACTGAGTCGATTTCCAAAGTTCCATATCCTTTAGTCCGTCCTTCGAGTTATCTCCAAAAGTGATCCGAGGGCCTCTTTGTTCAACATAGTCTTTGAGTATCTTCTTGAATCCTGTCATATGTCGTGAACATCCACTGTCAAGATACCATACATCAGGGGCCTTTTCATCTCTGCTCATCAGTGCTATTTGATCTTTAATCAGCTCAGTGCCCTTGTTTTCCTCCTGAAAAACATATCAATTTTTAGGTACCCAATTTGTGTAGGGTCCTACAAGGTTAGATGTACCTTCGGAATCCAAATCGCCCGACAACTCTAATCACTTTAGAGTGGCTAATTTGTCTTCCATAAACATCAACATACACATTTACTACTCTGGGTGCCTTAGCAGTTTTCTGTGTATGTGTGCTAGCTTTAGCATGAACATGGGCTTTTGAATTTTTCTTTGGTTCAGGCCTTCTGTTCATTTGCTTTGGCTTCAAAGTCTTGACCGGTCTAAATCTTTGTTGACTCAGTTGAGGATAACCTTTACCCTTAGGCAAGTGGGGGTTGGGTTATCATCAGAAAACTGGTCTTTCAAGATAATCGAGGTTGGTCTCTTGATTGAGAATGTCTCGCTAAGTGTTTCTCATCCGAGGACTCCTCCGATGGTTCATGTGTGGAGCCTTTCGGGTTTGCATTCTTAGCCCGAGGCTTTGAAGTACTTGCTCGAACTTTCCAACCGAAAGTGCTCAAGTTTTCTAGCCTTCACCTGAGGTTTGGGCTTTTCTACCTGATCATTCAGTTTTACTGAGACCATATGTCTTTTTCCATTGTCTACAACCTTGGGCATTACTTCAGTTTGAAGTGTAGGTGCCACTGGTTTTACAAAGATTGTCTTCTTGCTACTTGATGCAGCATTTAGATGACCTTGTGAGGTTCCCCCTGGAATGTATCCCAATCCAGATTTTATAGTGGCAGATCTCTGGTAACTCAATTTCATCTATTACTTTAGATGCGAGATTCAATAGAGTTAACTTCTTTACGTGCACTATCCTCACGATTCTGTAGAGTTTCATGCTTCTCGAGAGAGGTCATTGAATTTAGTTTCGATCATTTGAATCTCTTGATGGATTTCTCTAGCTTTTCAGTTAGGGTCACTATCAACTTCTCTTTCTCTGAGAGTTGTACTTTCAGAACATCCAGTTCATCAGTAGTTCCCATTAATTGAGAAGTGATTTCAATTTTGCTAGAGTCTTTCCATTTTAGATTTTAGATTTTCGAGTTCCTTTATTCTCGCTCTTGAGTTTCATTTAGCAGTTCTTGTAAAAACAAAGATAGTCCTTCATCGATTCTCAAAAGAATCCATCAGTCAAATCGATCGTTTACGTTGAACTTGACAACTCTTGTGCTAGTGTAGGAGCAACAACAGAGAAAGAAGAGTTTACCTCCTCAATGGCCATCGACAAATGTCATCACTTTCCGTTCGAGAATATTTCATCCAAGAGCTAGATCCCTCCTCAAAATGTTCTTCTTCTTCGCAACCATGGCCTTTTTGCTAGAGAACTTCTTGTCTCTTTTAGCTTGCCTTTCTCTTCTCTCCTTAGCACTCAGATCTGGACAATCATACTGGAAGTGACCTTTCTTTTGGCAATTGTAGCATCTGTTGGCATCATCATCCTGATCACTTTCTTCTTTGGACTTGGAGTCCTTCCTTTTGGATGAAGATCCCTCAGCTTTCAGGTCCTTCTTCTTCTCAGTTGATCTGTCCTCAGGTTTCTTCTGGTACCTGTGGTTCCTGTAATAACTTTTGTATTTTCCATATCGACTATTAAGTCTTTCAAACCTCCTTGCCATCAGTGCTAGCTTATCCTCAAGCTCATCCTGATTCTTAGCAAGGGAGTTCTCGGACTCTCTAGTTTTACAGGTTTTATCTTTGGCCTTAAAAGCCACATTTTTACTAGATGATGAATCATCTTTGCTGTCAGCCTTTTTAGATTTCTTATCAATTACAAACTCATAGGCCTTCAGATCAGAGAAGACTTGTTGATAGGGCATTTGTTGGGAAATGAATTTAATAAAGAGGATTTTGATTAGATCCCAAAACCCCTGAGTATGACATATTCAGGATAATCTTAATAGATGAATCGGGATTCAGTTTTAGAGTGTTCAGGATATTATCTGCACCGTGTATAGTCGGTAGATATAGATCAGGCTAGATTCTGAAGACTCAAGAGTTTCAAGAAACCGAAGTTTTCAAGACTCAAGATGAAACCGAGAATTTGAAGGCTCGTGGAAATCAAGGCTCGAGAAACCTAAAGACTCAAGAAGTTTCAAGAAACCGGTTTCAAAGATGAAACCGAAGTTTTCAAGACTCAAAGATTTAAACCGAGAATTTGAAGGCTCAGAGAAATCTGAAGGCTCAGAGAAACCTGAAGACTCAGAGAAACCTGAAGACTCAGAGAAACCTGAAGACTCAGAGAAACCTGAAGGCTCAGAGAATACTGAATGCTCAGTATGAACCTGAATGTTCCGAGGCACTGAAGCTGAGGAATATAGCCGTTGGAATCCAGCTGACGTGGACCAATGAGAGGAAGACAAACAACCTGAAAAAGCTGCAGAACCTACAAAGAATAGTATGGATTTGAATGAGATTCTCTCCAACGGTAACATTCAAATCCACACTATAAATACAAGATCTTCCATCAAATTAAAGGTGGATGCGTGGAGAATATAGCACACGATGCTACAGAGCTAAAAGAACATATACCCAAGCTTTCCCACCCTAGAACACAAGTCTGTAGGTGATCAAAGAGTGTTCTAGAACCCAACCTAAGCAACCCACGATGTATCTTAAGCTTAGAGAGATTTTCCCAACCTTAGCATTGAGGCTAAACAACTGTAAGGGAAAATCTCACCATAGTTGGAGACAACACCAAACCCAAACCCATTCTCGTAAGAGATAACGAGTGGTGAAGTGAGGTAGTTATTAGGCAATCCCGAGTGAGGGTGATAAGTCCCGAAGGAGTGTGAACTCGTTAAACATCTAAGAGGCGAGCCCGAGAGGGTGATAAGTCCAGAGGTTTTGAGTTAGTAAACTACAGAGGTAGTCAGAAAGCTCAAAGTAGAAAGGTTAGTAAACTACAGAGGTAGTCAGAAAGCCTTAGGAAGTGTTTGAAGGAATTTCCCTAGGAACAGGGAGAGTGGATGTAGGAGCTTGAGTCTCCGAACCACTATACTTTGCTGTGTTGTTTACTGCTTTATGTTCTTATCCTGTCATAAGCATTCGATTATAAGCAAGACACAACACATGAGCTTAAAAAGAGAAAAATCTGGAATCACCATTCCTTCACCCCTGTTTTATATGCACCGCAATGAAATGTTTTGCTTCCGCACGCGCAAAATGGGTTTTCCCACCGGGACCAACAAGTGGTATCAAAGCGGGAGTTCAAAAGATTCACTAATTTCAGAGTGACCACCTGAACAGATCTTCTTAAAGAAAAACCCGTTTCTTTAAAAATGCATATATTCTGATGTTTTGGCATCTTTATCAATTGAGAAATTGTTGGGATATTTTTTTGCCAAAACATTATCAACTTGTGTTATTCAAGAAAATTTACAGATAACAAGTTGAGGGGGAACGAAAGAACAAATTGAGGGGGAACTCACGGAATCAAAAGTAGATGATCGAGATTAGACGAGGCTGCAGACTAGACTGATCGAGATCAGATGAGATTAGATGAGTTCGGAGTCAACTGATGAGCTGTGCAAAAATAAGAAGTGAAGAAAAGCTAAAGCCAGCAAATCAGAAGAGAAGGTTGCAGATCAGAAGATGAGCAAAAGAGACTGATTGAGATCAGACGTGATCAAGATCAGATATGATAAACCTGATATGCTAATCTGATATGATGTACTTACCAGATGCTATTCTGATATATTGATCTGAAGATGTATCCGATCAGACAAAGAAGAAATCAGATAGCTTCATGTAAAACCGGGATCCGAGATTCAAGAAAGAAAACCGATCCGAGACTCATAAGAAGTAAGAGAGACTCGAGGGTCGGGATGTCCGAAGTCAAGAAACTCGAACTCACCAAGATGAGTGTCAGTATGCCTGATCAGACAAGGTCCGTTGAATCAAGAGACCTGAGACTCAGTATGTTATTGAAAACATTGAGAGCTCAGATAGACCTGAGGCCAGGAGCCGAGCAGAAGACAGAAGACTGAAGACCAAGACTGAAGACTTGTAATTCTTTTGTTTTTGTCTTTACTTTTGACAAGTTCATTGTAAACTGTAATAGTCTATCATACATCAATGAAACTTTATCTTTATGCTCAAAGATAATACCTCATTATCTTTTTTAGATATCTTTATATTTGATATGCCTGATTATTGTTGTTTGGGGGTGAAATTGTTGAGAGATTCATTGCTGAATTGATTATTAAGAGATATACCTTTCTTGTAATAGGAAAAACTGAAACCTGAGTAATCGGTTAAAAGTTTTGTAACAAGATGGTTTTGGCATCATCAAAAAGGGGGAAATTGTTGGAAATTAATTTAATAAAGAGGATTTTGATTAGATCCCAAAACCCCTGAGTATGACATATTCAGGATAATCTTAATAGATGAATCGGGATTCAGTTTTAGAGTGTTCAGGATATTATCTGCACCGTGTATAGTCGGTAGATATAGATCAGACTAGATTCTGAAGACTCAAGAAGTTTTCAAGAAACCGAAGTTTCAAAGATGAAAAGTTTTCAAGACTCAAAGATGAAACTGAGAATTTGAAGGCTCAGAGAAATCTGAAGGCTCAGAGAAACCTAAAGACTCAGTAAGTTTCTGAAGACTCAGTATGAAACTGAGAATTTGAAGGCTCAGAGAAATCTGAAGGCTCAGAGAAACCTGAAGACTCAGAGAAACCTGAAGACTCAGAGAAACCTGAAGACTCAGAGAAACCTGAAGGCTCAGAGAATACTGAATGCTCAGTATGAACCTGAATGTTCCGAGGCACTGAAGCTGAGGAATATAGCCATGGAATCCAAATTGACGCGGGACCAATGAGAGGAAGACAAACAACCAAAAAAGTCATAGAACCTACAAAGAATAGTATGGATTTGAATGAGATTCTCTCCAACGGTAACATTCAAATCCACACTATAAATACAAGATCTTCTATCAAATTAAAGGTGGATGCGTGGAGAATATAACACACGATGCTACAGAGCTAAAAGAACATATACCCAAGCTTTCCCACCCTAGAACACAAGTCTGTAGATATACATATATATTCAAAGAGTGTTCTAGAACCCAACCTAAGTAACCCACGATGTATCTTAAGCTTAGAGAAATTTTCCCAACCTTAGCATTGAGGCTAAACAACTGTAAGGGAAAATCTCACCATAGTTGGAGACAACACCAAACCCAAACCCATTCTCGTAAGAGATAACGAGTGGTGAAGTGAGGTAGTTGTTAGGCAATCCCGAGTGAGGGTGATAAGTCCCGAAGGAGTGTGAACTCGTTAAACATCTAAGAGGCGAGCCCGAGAGGGTGATAAGTCCAGAGGTTTTGAGTTAGTAAACTACAGAGGTAGTCAGAAAGCTCAAAGTAGAAAGGTTAGTAAACTACAGAGGTAGTCAGAAAGCCTTAGGAAGTGTTTGAAGGAATTTCCCTAGGAGCAGGAAGAGTGGATGTAGGAGCTTGAGTCTCCGAACCACTATACTTTGCTGTGTTGTTTACTGCTTTATGTTCTTATCCTGTCATAAGCATTCGATTATAAGCAAGACACAACACATGAGCTTAAAAAGAGAAAAATCTGGAATCACCATTCCTTCACCCCTGTTTTATATGCACCGCAATGAAATGTTTTGCTTCCGCACGCGCAAAATGGGTCTTCCCACCGGGACCAACAAGTGGGAATTAATGTTCTTGGTGTTTTCAATCACCACTGCATGAATATCCCATTTCTTAGAAAGACCTCTAAGAATTTTCAATGCAATTTCTCTTAGTGGATATTTCTTTCCAAGTGCATTTAGATCATTCATGATGCTAGTGAATCTGACTTCCAGTTTGTCAATTGATTCACCTTCTTCCATTTCAAAACTATCAAACTTTCCTATTGCAACTGAAAGTTTGTTTTCCTTGATATGATCTGTGCCTTGGCACATTACAGCTAGTGTATCCCAAATTTCTTTTGCAGTATTGCAGTGAGAGATCATTCCCATCACACCATCATCAATTGTACTGTATAGTGTGTCTTTAGCAATGTAGTCTAGATTGACTAACTTTCTCTCCTCAGGAGTCAGTTGGTCATCAGACTTGGGAAATTCTACTCTAGGATCAATTCTCCGTCTTCTGTTCCTCTGGGATTCACCACAGTAAATTGGAATGGCCCTTCAGAGACCACTCTCCACATTCGTTCATGTTTGGAATACAGGTGAGCCTGCATTCTCAGTCTCCATAAATCATAGTTCTCCACTGAGAACATGGGAAGTTTCTTAGAAGACATTTTAACTGAGTCTTTTAAGAATTCAGCAAATAAGATCAGTTCAGATAGACCACAAGTATTTTTAGCAAATAAAACTTTGGACAACAAAGTAGGTGGTCAAGTTGAACCACTGCTCTGATACCACTTGTTGATCCCGGTGAAAACGAGTCTTACACGTGTATGGGGGGGGAATACACGTGTTCAGTGTTTTTAAAACTTTTTCTTACTGAGGTCAGCTTGGGTCAGATAATCCTGAAGATTAGGTCCTGAGAAGCACAGACGCGCTCGAGTCAAAGTCTCATCGAGACAAGTGATCCCGAAGCCGCTTTTCAGATACCTCGAGATAATCCCAACCGAGTCCCCGAAGTTTCAGAGATCCCGAGTTGCTTGGATCGATAACTAACTTATCGAACCCTCGTAAGAGTAAGTTCGCTTTTGAAACTATCTGTTCTAAATTTCGCTCGGATGTGCGGAATGGTTGGCCCTTTAGTTTATACTGCTTTTTTAAGCTTTTTTGAAAAACCTTCCTTTAATGGAATAGTGATTAGACTGTGATTCAATTACATGCAACTTCCAGTGGATTGATTCCAACTGAAATATCAGTGAAAATATGCTTTCAAACTCAGTGATGCAACAGTTAAGCATAGATAAAGAAAGCACTAAACAACACAGCAGTTTATAGTGGTTCAGAGACTCAAGCTCCTACGTCCACTCTCTCTGATCCTCAAAGAAATTCACTAATCACTTCCTGAGCTTTCTGACTACCTCGCGTAGTTTAGTTACTCAACTCGGCCCTGAGCTTTCTGACTACTCCACGTAGTTTACTTACTCAACCCGACCTTGATCTTTCTGACTACCTCCGTAGTTTACTTACTCAAACACAAACAAGCTTTCAGACTACCTCTGTAGCTTACTAACTTCATCTCTAGAGTTTTCTGACTACTCCGCGTAGTTTACTAACTCTTTACAACTCTTCTCACCAACAAATACACTCCAACTACCTTCTCAAGGGTTTTGGGGTTTCTCGGTTGGTTTCCAACTAGGATGAGATATCCTTTACAAAGAAGTACAGTGCAAAGGGTTAGGATATCTCGACTAAGCTTCGGATATGTCTTATCAAGCTAGGCATAGTTTAGTGAGATCTCTTCAATATAAAAGCACTTGGGAAATTCTAAGTTTTTCGAGTGCTTTAACTTTGCGAGAATAAGTTTGAGCTTCTTGAGTTGCTTACAAATTTCCCGTAACCTTACAATGTAGAGGGTCACAAGTATTTATAGGCATACACCAAGGTCACTCTTTAAAAACTATCCGTTGGAGAGATAGCTTCATGAGTTTCCTCTTATGGTGTGTGAGGAACGACTATATTTAGGGTTTGAAACTCCCTAACACGTTTTAGGCAATAGCCTTTCATGTAGTCGGTCTTCACTTTTTGCAGTCTGGAACTTTGTACTTCTGACATCTTTTTCAAATGACGTCATCGCTTTGTCGATTGTCGAGATGGTGCGATGTTGTCTTCCTCTTTTTTTGACTTTTGTCTAAAGTTAAAGGTAGACACCTTCAACGGCTCTTTTTGGTTACAAACTACGAGTTGATATAACCTTAACAACACTCGACTTAGTTCCTTTTTATGCGCATTTGAATGTCTTGGAAAATATCTATTTCTCTAAGGAATCGCGATATTCTCAGTATTGCATCCTTCAGATAGATATTCTCAGTGCCTCGGAACATTGAGTTTATCTTGAGCATTGACATATTGCGAGTCTTGATAATTCGCGTGCCTTCGATTATTCTTGATCTTTAGTTCTTCAGTCTTACGTGTCTTGATTCTTACGAGTCTTTGGTCTTACGAGTCTTGGCGTCCTACGAGTCTTGAGTCGTCACGAGTCTTGAGTCTTACGAGTGTACGAGTCTTCTGGATATCTTGGTGATATCTTGAATCTTCATGATGAGTCTTGATTCCTCGGTTTCATCTTGAGTCTTGATATCTCGATTTCACCGAGTCTTGATTCTCGATTTCTCTTTGAGTCTTGAGTTCTCGGTTTCTCCTTTGAGTCTTTATATTCTCGATTTCTCTTTGAGTCTTGATTCTCGGTTTTCATCGAGTCTTCAAAAACTTCAATTTCATCTTTGAAACTTGGTTTCTTGAAAACACATCGAGTTCTTTGAGTCTTGAAACCTATCCCGATCTATATCTGCTGACTATACATTTGCAGATAACATCCTGAATACTCTAAAACTAAATCCTGACTCAACTATCAAGATCATTCTGAACATGTCATACTCAGGGGTTTTGGGATCTTAATCAAAATCATATATCTTTTATTAAATTCATCTCCCAACAGTAAAGGTTTCCTGAACCCAAGTCTGCAGAGATAGAGACCAGCTGCACAAAAGCTAAGGCACTTGAACAAAAGGCCTGAACCCAAGAAGAACTCTAAGGCTCATGTTCATGCTAAAGCTAGCACTCATGCACAGGATACGACCAATGCTCCTAGGGTGGTGAATGTGTATGTAGATGTTTATGGGAGACAAATCAGCCACTCTAAAGTAACTAGAGTTGTTAGGCAGATTTGGGTTCCAAAAGATACAGCTAACCTGGTAGGACCCTACACCAAATGGGTACCTAAGAACTGATCTGTTTTTCAGGTGAAGGAAAAGGGCACTGAGCTGAATGAAAACAACATAGTACTGATGAGTGGAAATGAATTGGCTCCTACTGTATGGTATCTGGACAGTGGATATTCAAGACATATGACAGGATATAAGTAACTAACCACTGACTATGTTGAGCAAAAAGGCCCTCAAATCACATTTGGAGACAATTCCAAAGGACAAACTGAAGGATATGGAACTCTTGAAGTTGACTCTATTCATATCCATGGTGTTTCATATGTGTCTGGTCTAAAGCATAACTTACTTTCTATCAGTCAATTCTGTGACAAAGGATCCAGTGTTGAGTTCTCAAAGAACTTATGTTATGTAAAAGATAATACTTCACAGAAAATTTTACTGACTGGTACTAGAAAAGGAAATGTGTATCTTGCTGATTGGAGTTCAACTCCTAAAGATACATGTTTGGTTGCAAAAAGTTCCACTGATACCAGTTGGTTGTGGCACAAAAGAATGAATCACTTAAACTTCAAAACCCTGAACAAACTTGCAAGATTAGCACTTGTGAGGGGGTTACCAAATGAAGCGTTCAGTAAAGATCATGTATGTGATGCTTGTCAGAAAGGAAAACAAATCAGAGCATCTTTCAAAAGCAAAGTAGATATTTCTACTGATAGAATACTACAACTGTTACATATGGATCTCTTTGGTCCAGTAACACCTGTGAGCATTAATGGCAGAAAATACACACTTGTGGTAGGTGATGACTACTCTAGATACACATGGGTCATATTCTTACTGAGTTAGAAAGAGACTCAGACAAAACTGCCTGAACTACTGAAAAGGCTCAGTACTGAAAAGAATCTGAGTGTGGTCAAAATCAGATTAGATAAAGGAACTGAGTTTATCCATCATATCATATCTGATTATTGTACAGCAAATGGAATAGCTCATGAAACATCAGCTGCAAGGACCCCACAACAGAATGATGTTGCTGAAAGAAGAAATATGACTCTGAAAGAAGCTGCAAGGACAATGATTGCTGAAGCTGATATTCCTAAGAGATTTTGGGCTGAAGCTATCAACACTGCATGCTACTCTCATAACAGATCCATGCTGACCAAGAACCAAGGAAAAACTCCATATGAGCTGTGGAATGAAAGGAAGTGTTTGGTTGCAAGTGTTTCATACACAATAATGGTAAAGATCACTTGAAAACTTTTGATAGCAAAGCTGATGAAGGGATATTCTTAGGATATTCTGAAGTCAGTAAAGCCTTCAGAGTTTACAAGTGTAGGACTCTTATTGTGGAAGAAACACCTCATGTTGTTTTTGATGAATCTACTTGTGTTCAGAAGAAACAGGAACATGACTCAGGAGAACTGATCAAGAGAATCACAAGACTTAGCCTGAAAAAGAATGATAAAACATCCTCTGAACCTGAAAATAAGAAGTCAGTCACTTTCTATGAATGGAGTGAATCAGACTCAGACAAAGAAGTTCAGGATGGAAAAACTCAGGATGGTGAGACTCAAGATGGAAATTCTCCACTGAAGGAAAGCCAACACACTGAAGCTGACCAATCTAAACATACACCGTTCGGACTCGGTATGTAATGCCGATGAAGATGTGGTCACGGTGAGGCAAACTCGAATCTATCAACCAATGGGGAACAAATGTCTCGACAATGTTTCGAATGGAATTTCCCGAGGAAGATGATTCTCTTCCTCCTTTTTCGTTGTTCCCCTGAATTTAATGAACTACCCGAACCTAACATTTCGATGTTGAGGATACTCTTCAAGGGGGAACATCCAGAGAAAATGGTTGGATAGTCATCCTACAAGTTAGATTGTGGGTGATCTATCGATGGTGTCAAAACAAGAAGGTTCCATGGAGAAAGTGCTTTGTTCTCTTTGCTTCCTATCAAAAAAAAGAACCCATCGAGATTGAAGAAGCTCTACAAGATTCATTTTGGATTATTGCTATGCAAGAAGAGTGAATCGGTTCTCAAGGAATGAAGTTTGGGAGCTAGTGGATAGACCTAAGAGGCACAATGTGATTGGAACTAAGTGGGTGTTCAAGAATAAGAGAGATGAAAACAACAACATTGTGAGAAACAAGGCAATGCTAGTTGCACAAGGTTATTCCCAAGAAGAAGGCTTTGCACCTGTTGCAAGACTAGAAGCCATCAGATTGTTTCTTGCATATGCTGCCCACATGAAATTCACAGTCTATCAGATGGATGTGAAAAGTGCATTTCTGAATGGTGTGCTTAAGGAAGAGGTTTATGTGGAACAACCTCCTGGTTTCAGAAAGAATGACCAAGTTTACAGGCTCAGGAAAGCCTTATATGGTCTTAAGCAAGCACCCCGAGCATGGTATGATACCTTTTCTCACTTTCTTACTGACCATGGGTTTATCAAAGGAACTGTTGATAGGACTCTGTTCAGGATAGAAGATGGGAAAGACATCTTACTTGTTCAGATTTATGTAGATGACATCATATTTGGATCTCCAAATCATCAGTTGTGTGAAAAGTTTTCTACCCTGATGAAAGAAAAATTTGAGATGTCAATGATGGGGGATATGAATTTCTTTCTTGGACTTCAGGTGAAACAAACTAAGGAAGGAATTTTCATCAATCAAGCAAAATACACCAGAGATCTGATTGCAAAGTATGGTGTACAGCATTGCAATACAGTTAGAATTCCTATGAATACTAACTACAAGATGGATCCCGATCCCCGAAGGCAAATCAAGAATCACACTAATTATAGAGGGATCATTGGATCACTGCTATATCTCACAGCAATTGGGCCTGATATAACATTTGCTGTTGGGATATGTGCAAGATACCAAGCTAATCCTAAGGCTAGTCACATGGAAGCTGCCAAAAAGATTCTGAAATATCTTAAAGGCACTGTGAATAGAGGATTATGGTATCCGTGATGATAACCTTGAATTAACGGTTATTCAGATGTCGATTATGGAGGATGTAGAATTGACAGAAGTCTACCACAGAACTTGTCAATTTCTTGGAAGTAAACCGATATCATGGTTTCCAAAGAAACAAACCTCAAGAGCAACCAAGATTAATCGAAGGTGAATACATGGTCGCAGGAATTCACAGGCATGCATTCTTTCGCTCGGACAACAATTGAGGGATTATAAGATTATAGCCAATGAAGTACCTATATTTTGTGATAATAATAGTGCAATTGCTATTACACAAAAATCTCAGATTGCACACCGGATGTAAGCATGTTGATATCAGACATCACTTCATCAGAGATCATGTTGAGAAGAAAGACACCAGAATGGAGAAAGTTCATATTGATAAACAGAGAGCTGATATCTTGACTAAACCTTTGGCTGAATCAAGATTTCAGGAACTATCAGTTGAATTAGGTATGTTGGATCCAGGTGAATAAAGTAAATCTGAAAAATTGAAGGTTTTTCAGATGCATGAAGTTTTTTTCGTGTTTTTTCTTGAAAAAACTTCGGGATAAAAAATTGAAGTCTTGAACATCGAAGCTTGGGAAACTCGGTTATCCCAAGATCAAGACTCAAAGATTATAATCGACATTTTATCAAGGTCAAAAACTCAGTAAGGCTGATGGAGAAAATTAGTCTGAAGAAGTTATTGACTCATGCAACACATTTATTGTCTAACTGAATCTCAGTAATCATTGGCAATAAATGACAAAACACCTGAAGAAATATTTGGGAGGGACCTTTGAAATCCATGAGGAAAGTCAATGGTCTGCAGGAACAGTAATTAAATGCATTGTTCATTAATCACCAATAGGGATAAATTGGCAGCTTAGTATTTGCGAAATCGTCCTTTCATATACCCGTTTTAGTCGGTTTTTAATCTCAACCGTCGATTTCTTCATCTACGCGATTTTCCATAAATCAAAATCCTATATCCATTGGAAGAATATCTTTCAAAGCCTTATTCCAAAAAGCCTTCATCTTCACAAACACTCTGCTTCGGAACCCTCGATTGCCCAAAAATTTTCACCTATCTCAAAACCCTTCACCAGAAATTATCCAAAAAATGACACTTTCTGTATTCGACAAACTCGCTATTTCCAATAAACCTTGGTACGAATATGTCGTTTCTCTAGAAAGCTCATCCAATACAACTCATGAGGAGGAGGCGTTGCATATGATTCGTTTGGCAAAGCTTACATGCCTGGTCGCGAATCAACCAGAGGCCGAATATGCGAAAGAGGTAATTGAGTTTATCTCTAATATGCAGTTAGATGATGAGAATTGCATAGAATCTCAGATTACAGTCTCGCATTTGGAGCATGGTTCGAAATATGTGGATTTTGTTAGGAATTATATATTATTCCTAATAATATAAATGTCATATATGAGTTAAGTGATAGAGGTGAAGACCCTACGGTATACATGATGGGTAGGGAACAAGAATATTTGGATAAAATTACAGAGCATCCAGTAAAGTTTGAAGCTACTCAGAATAAGAGGCATTTGTAGCCTAAATATCGAGTATTGTTGGATATTGTAAGCAAATGCATCATGAGTAGATCTGGTAGTTTTGAACAGATAAGCACGCCTAAGGTAAGTCTAATGGCGGCGATTGAAGATTCACCTTCCACGGCATTCAATTGGTTGCACTATTTGATCAAGGTGGTGAGTGATCAAGCCAAACAAATTCAGAAGGTGAATGGCTCTGTAGTTATCAAAGGAAAGATTTCAAGACATCAAGACTCGATGAAGTTTTGTCAAGACATCAAGACTCAAGAAGTTGTCAAGACATCAAGACTCAAGATGTCATCAAGATAATCAAGAATCGAAGAGTTTTTCAAGACAATCAAGACTCAAGAAGTTGTCAAGACATCAAGACTCAAGATGTCATCAAGACATCAAGACTCGAAGAAGTTTGTCAAGACATCAAGACTCAAGAAGTTGTCAAGACATCAAGACTCAAGATGTCATCAAGATAATCAAGACTCAAGAAGTTGTCAAGACATCAAGACTCAAGATTTCATCAAGACATCAAGACTCGAAAGAAGTTGTCAAGACATCAAGACTCAAGAAGTTGTCAAGACATCAAGACTCAAAGAAGTCATCAAGACATCAAGACTCAATAAGTTGTCAAGACATCAAGACTCAAGAAGTTATCAAGACATCAAGACTCAAGATGTCATCAAGATATCAAGACTCAATAAGTTGTCAAGACATCAAGACTCAAGATGTCACTAAAGACATGAAGACCAAAAGAGTTATCAAGACTCAAGAAGATATCGAATACTCAAGATAACCCTAATGTTCGAGAGGCAATCAATATATCTATCTAAAGACTACAAAACTGAGAAAAATGCAAATATTCAGAAAATATTTATTGCCCAAAACATTCATATGCAGACAAAAGGAACTAAGTCTAAGTGTTGTTTAAGGTTGTCTCATTCAGAGAGATTAACCAAAAAGAGCCGTTTTGTTTGTCTATATTCACTGAAGACAAGAACCAATCAGAGGAAGACAACATGCACTTTTTTATCGACATCGAAAAGCGACGGGACCTGAATCATGTCGATTAGTAGTTTAAGTTCCATCTTCTTTGGAGATTAGCTACATGACTGCATATTTCCTAAAATATGCAAGGGAGTATTCAAACCCTAAATATAGTCGTTAATCAAACACCAAAAGAGAAAACCCTTGATACTATCTCCTCCAACGAATAGTTTTTCAAGAGTGACCTTGGTGAAGGTTGCCTATAAATACCAGTGACCCTTTACATTGAGAGGTTACGGGAAATTTCAAAGCAACTCAAGAGCTCATTCGTATTATTGTAAATTGAAGCACTCGAAAAACCTAGAATTTCCCAAGTGTTTCACATTGGAGAGAGCTCACTATTCTAAGCCTAGAGTGATAGAAATATCCAAAGCTTAGTATAGATATCCTAGCCTTTGCATTTGTTCTTATTGTTAAGGATATCTCATCCTAGTTGGAAACCAACCCAAAACCCAAACCCTTTGTTAAGGTAGTTTGTGTGTGTTTTGTTGGTGAGTTAGAGTTGTAAAGAGTTAGTAAGCTATGGTTGAGTTAGCCGTAAAAACTCTAGAGAAGAAGTTAGTAAGCTACTTGTGGTAGTCTGAACACTTGTGTGTGTTTGAGTTAGTAAGCTGCAGTGAGTCAGCCAGAAAACTCAAGGTAGAAAAGTGAGTAAGCTACAGTGAGTTAGCCATAAAGCTTTAGGAAGTGGTTAAGGAATTTCTCTGAAGATCAGAGAGAGTGGACGTAGGAGCTTGAGTCTCTGAACCACTATAATTCTTTGTGTTGTTTTGCTTTTCATCTTTGCATTATTATCTCGTTGCATGTTTTCCACTGAAAGCATAGTTCACTGATATTCAATTGGAACCAATCCACTGAACATGCATCAAATTGACCACAGCCTTAATCAATGTTTTATTGAAGGGAAGATTTTCAGCAAAGCTAAAATGAGTATAAACTTAGGGCCAACCATTCCGCACACTTGAGTAGCTAGAACAAATAGTTACCAAACTGAACTAACTCTAATCGAGGGTTCAAGAAGATAATTATCGATCCTAGCGCCTCGGGATCTCCGATAAACTCAGCTCGCCATTAATCGAAGCTTCGAAAAGCAGCTCAGGATCATTGTCTCAGTAGACTTTGACTCAGGGCAATCCGTGCTTCTCAGGGCAAAATCATCAGAATAACCTGACCCATCTGACCTCAATGAAAGAAAAGTTTTAAAAATCACTGAACACGTATATTCCCCCCCCATACACGTGTGAGACTCGTTAGCACCGGGACCAACAATGGTGCATATGAGCGAATTTTTTACTATGAGGCTTACATGTCCCGGGCTCCATACCAGCGACCTAAGCGTCTTTTCCGGAAGGCCGTGAAGTCGGATTTTTTGGCTCACGAGGATAAGTACAAATTGGTCTTGAGTGACGAACATGTACGATTGCTTCGTCACAAGTTTAAAGTGTGGAGGGACATCCACTTCTAAGCCCCAACCTCCGAGGAGCAAGCCGACCAGCCGCCTCCTGGCATCATAGCAGTGAATGAGCACACCATGGAGGCCGGGGTACGGTTTCCTTTGCATCCGGCCATCTCGCATCTATTAGCTGCGTGGAATCAGAGCTTGGCTCAAATTACCCCGAACGGGTGGAGTTACAATATCTCCACCATGATCGTGTTGAGACAGGCCAGGTTGTATCGATTGCCAAGTCCGGGAGAGATATCCACGTGATGTCTCCTATTGCCCAGCATGGAGGTTGTAATGTCGTGTGCCTCCGCAAGGGAAAGAAGCTCATGAGTAGGATTCCGAATAAAGTGGATGGATGGCACCAGAGGTGGTGGTTTGTTGGATGGGCCTAGGAGTCGGTTGATCCTACGAACACCCTGTTTATCTGTGTTCCTACAGATTATGCTCACCGACTTGAGAACGGTAAGCTTTTAATTCTTCACTTCGCGATTGATACTTATCTAATTCTTTCTTTATCCTACAGTGTTCAAGCCCCAGCCGTCTGAGCTGTATTGGGACTTTATCCAGGCATTCAAGCTGGTCCAGAATATGCTTGCGAGCTTGCGAGACATTAACCCCCTGAACACCGAGCTCAATCGACTTCGGGCCAAGTTGTACACTTATTCTCATCATCTGAATATACCCTATAAGTTATTTAGCCAACCTGCCTTCGTGTGATGACTGTTGTTTTGCAACCTATACGACCTTTATTTCTTATGGAAGTTTCCAATCACCCAGCTTACTTTCGCCGACCATCTGCTTCTGTGACGGCCACCCGAAAGAAGTCCGTGCTGGGTTCGGTAAGGAGAATTGTGCCTGTTAGTGCTCCTCCTCTAGGTCCGGCCCCCACTGGTCCTTCTACCGTCGAGAAGGGGAAGAAGAAGGTCAAGGGGTCGTCCCCATCAGATTCCGAGCCCGTTCGGCAGACGATGAGGGAGGAGACCGGCACTCACAGGTCGCTGATACATCAGGGGACTAGCGAATCGCCCCTCGGCTCGGCTTCACAGCCCCAACTTGCCCTAGAAGGAGGCCGTCATATGGAGGATGGCTCCTAGATGGGCTGGGATGTAGATCAAACCAAAGAGTAAGTTTAGCTTACTTGTGTTTTTCTCATGTCCTTATTGCCTGGTTTGCTAATGCTCTAACTTTCTTTGCAGCCCGGACTATACTCCCGACAAGTTCTCCCCAGAAGTCCTGAACTTCATGAGGTCGGGCGGGCTTGACGTGGAAGGACTCCCCGATGACTAGCCAGCCTATCTCCGTCGAGCTATCCACAACTTGCCTCGGGGGTGGGCGAAAGAGGACCACAACAGCGCCCGCCGGCATAAGGTTACAGACAACTTGTATTCATCCATGGTCCATTCTTACAAGGTGACACTCTTCCTGGATAAAACTAGTGCCCATCTAGAATCCGAGCTAAAAAACCTGATGAAGTCACGGTAAAGGGTTGCTGACCAGGCCAAGAGGATAGTTTCGGGGGCTGAGATCCAGAAGAAGCTGGAGACAGCCAACTCTGAGCTGACCCAAAAAGCATCCGACCTCGAGGGTCGCTTGGGCGAGGTCGAGGGTCGACTGATTGCTGAGAAGGCAGCCATTACTCGGGTATAGAAGGAGCTAGCTGCATCTAAGGGCGAATTGGCTGCAAAGGAGGCCAAGTTCAAGGAAGTCGAGGAGATGAACGCCAGCTATGCCTACATTATGGCATTTGCGGGGGCCATCTGCATCTTCCACCGTATGAATCCCATAGGCGACCTCTTCGGGATTGTCACCGAGTTGACTGAATATGTCCGTCACAATCCCATCGACCCCGACGTCTTGCTGGATATCAAGGACCTGGAAGGCATGGGTATCGACCTCTCCTTCTTTTCCAGCCAGCATAGGATTGTGTTTCCCGACCCTGATGATATGCAGCCTGTGTTTACCGAGGCAATCCCTGAGACGCCGCTCGAGGAGACCCCGCACGTGTCGCTGGCGTCAGAGAAGTCGGGAACCGAGCCCGCTGAGGATGCTGTGGAGACGTCGGACATCTGGCTCGTGGGGGATGTTATCACTCCTGGTCAATGAATGTGCTTATCAGGGAAGGTATAAACAGGAGGGTTGTCTGCCGACAATTAGGCGTGCAACCTTTGAACATAGTCAGTGGTACTGCTGATGAGATTTTGGTTGTTCTTAAGAATGATAACATCAAGAATCCTGATAAGAAAAAGGAGATTGAGAAGTTGTTGAACTCCATCCCCAACAATACTTATGATCAACAGCTCCTTTCAAGTTGGAAGTCATCTCGAAGTCGCAAGAACTGAATAGTGGTCGCTAGAGGGTAGTGCTTCGGTATTCTGATGTACTTTTTCTTTTTGTTGGTCTTGAGCCGCTTGATGTAATCCGCCTTCGGGCTCTTATAATGTACCAACCTTCGGGCCTTTGTCATTAATGAAACTTAGCTTTTTCCTTCCTTTGTTGTGCCGACTTGATTTCCTTATGCGACTTTGATATTTGCATGTGTTCTTATTCGTCTTATTATTGATGCGATTTATTTTTGAACTTTGCTTAGTCGTCTTACAAAGTTAGGGGAGGACCGCACCGCTTAGGGTGGCGATCTCACTGGAAATATGTCAAAAGTTGTTCCTCGGGAGGTCGATGTTTTACATATGCGACCTCCTTTGGTTTAACACAGGAATTATGAAAAGAAAGTAACATTATTATTGACTAGCCAAATAATTTACATGTATATGATCTCGAACCTACTGATAATACTTCTTCAGATGAGATGCATTCCACGGGTACTGAGACTTAGTGCCATCTGGATTTTTGAGCTCGTAGGCGCCATTAAATAGGATTCTTGCGATCTTAAAAGGACCTTCCCAATTTGGGCCAAAGGTTCCTTTGGACACCCCAAGCATTTTCTTCAACACAAGATCTACTTCCTTGAATTGTCGGATTCACACTTTAGAGTTGTAGTACTTCTCAGATTGTTGTTTGTATCTTGCGTACCTCATGTTAGCTTCCAGTCTCTTTTCCTCGAGTAGGTCCAGGTTTCTGGCCAAAGCCTCATCATTGTGGTCGATCTCGACTTGAGACGTACGGAGACTAGGAACTGCGATCTCTGAGGGTATGACTACTTCGGTTCCAAAAGCCAAGGAGTAAGGGGTTTCTCCTGTCGAGTTTCGGCAGTCAACTATATGACCATAACACATCTTGCACCTCACTAGCTCATTTCCCATTTCTTCCCTCATTGTTTGCCTTTAAGGTGTGCTTGATGATTTTGTTCACGACCTCGACCTGGCCATTCGATTAAGGGTGGTATGGAGTTGAGAAGAGCTTTGTGATCTTCCTTTTTTTGAAGAAGTTTTCAATTTTAAGGTCATCGAACTGTTTTCCATTATCTGATATAATTGCCTAAGGTAGATCAAACCTGCAGATGATGTTTCGGCATATGAATCTGATGACATGGTCTTGATCTATGATTGCTAGAGCCTCAGCTTCGGCCCATTTTGTGAAGTAATCCACTGAGACCAAGGCATATTTGACTGATCCCCGGGCCGTTGGGAGCTGCCTAATAATGTCTTTCCCCCACTTTGCAAAGGGCTAAGAACTGAGGATGCTGGTCAGTTCTTCTGAAGCGACATTGATGGATGTTGCATGAATTTGGCACCTATGACATTTGCGGGCGAAGATGATGGCATCGGCCCTTAAGGTCGGCCAAAAATATCCTTGTCTTGTCGTTTTGTAAGCCATCGATTGCCCCCAAGCGTGGTTTCCACATACTCCTTCGTGTATCTCCCTTAGGATTGTTTGCCTCTGTTCTGGTGTGATACACCGAAGAAGTGGTGTGCTGAAGCCAAGTTTATACAGCTCATTGTCGATCAATGTGTACCTCGCTACTCGTAATTGTAATTGTTTGGCTTGAATTCTGTCTTGCGGCAAGATTCCATTTTTTAAATATTCGATGATGGGTGTCATCCAGCTCTTTGTCGGGGTATCTAGGGTCGTGATCGTTGTGTCAGTGGAGGGGTGGGAGAGCTTTGTGATGGTGACATCCCTCATCTCTACTGGCCCCTCTAAAGTTTCTAGCCATGCTAGAGCATCGGCTCGTGAATTCTGATCCCTTGGAACCAGTTTGATATGGATTTGCTCGAATTTTTGGCAAAGTGTCTTGACAATTTCCTGGTAAGACGCCATTCTGTCATCCCGGGCTTCATAATCCCCTGTGACTTGGCAAGCCATGAGTTGTGAGTTAGTGTGTACCCCGAGTCTTTTAATACCCATTGCCGGTGATGTGCCATCGAGGCCACTAGGTACAAGGACAATTTTTTCGCCCGGGATGGGTTTGGACAGGATACTCACATCTGCCAGATAGGCTTTGATCTTGTCGAAAGCCTCTTGACTTTCAGGTGTCCATTCGAACTTCGACTTTTTTTGGATAGTGTTGAACCTGGGTTTGAGCTAGAGATCCGGGCGGGCTGGATCCACCTTTACTTTCTCGAGCTCTTCCCCCGAGATGGCTCTCGGACCATCTTACCGGGGATCATCTAATATGAATTCTTTAGGTTCTGGCCCCATTCGTGGGACGAGGTCGTCGTGGTTTCTCTTTTTATTAGTCTTTTCGGCATTCCATTCATTATCCACTACTAGTGTGTGATTGCTAGATTTATGTGCAGAATTAAAATGAGACGAAGAATAAAACAAGCAACCCCTTGCACCCACTTGGTTGCCTTTAACAGTGTCGACCAGTCTACTCTTAGTGGGGAACTTTACACAGAAATAAAGTGTAGAGGACACAGCCTCAAACTCATGCTCAAATGGCCTCCCAAGGAACCCATTATAGGTACTGGGGAGGTCGATTACAAGGAAATCGAGAAGCCTAGTGTTCCTAACCTTCTCATCTAAGGTAGATACTAGTTCGACGAACATGCGGATCATGCCGAGCGGCTTGATGTATGTGTCATATTCCTCGAGTGGTTACACGGGGTGATGTATGTGTCATATTCCTCGAGTTGATCTAAAGTTTTCTTAAAGAGGATATCGCAGAACGCCCCCAATCGATCAGTAGCCAGCATATAGTTGTCCCCATGATGTTGGCCTTGATTACCAGAGGGTCGATGTTTGGGTAGACAATTCCAACCTTGTCTTTCTCGCCGAACTCGATCTTGTTTGTCTCTTCAGTTACAGTGAGAAGTGGCAGGACCATCTTTTGGGTGTTCTCCATTGCCCTGACTTTGGCCTTCTTGCGTCGCTTCGATGAGTAGGTCGAAGAGAGACCTCCCACCGTCCCGAGTGGGGATATTATATGTATGACGCGACCTCCCGCACCTTCGGGCATGGGAGGAACCGACAGTTCTCCCTGATCGACTCTTGGGACTTGGTTTTTCGGAGCTTGCTCCCCTTGTCTGGGGCGGTACCCCTGCTGATGACCATCTTCATATAGCTTCCAGATTTGTTTCTGTAGGCCTCTGCATTCGCTAGTGTAGTGGCCCTTTTGCGTATGGTAGTGGCAGAACTTGTTAGGATTCTGCGTACTCTTGTCCTTGATGGGGCGAGGCGGATGGAGCATGTCTTGTCCTTGGATCTGAGTATAGACATGACCGGGTATCATTCTTAGGGCTTCCATTAGCTTCACTGGGATACTTTCTTCAAAGGGTTTGAAGCTACCGGGTGCCTTGCTTCGAAAGTCGCCGTAACTTTTTGGGTAATCGGTGGTCATACGCCTCCACAACTTGGTTCCCTTTCTGAGGTCGGAAATGGCCCCCAGTAGCTTTACTTCATACCCTATGTGATCTCTTTCAAGGATGAGTTGGTCGATCCTTTCCACGTAAGATCTATAAGATTCGGCCTCGTCTTGTCGTGCATTCATGAGGCACTGCCTGGTCGCAGGTCGGGGAGCCAATGCGGTGAAGTGGCTCAGGAAAAATCTGGCGAGTTGTTCGAAAGTGTCCACCAAATAGGGCGGAAGTGAGGTATACCACATGTGAGCCTGGTCGCTTAGGGTCAGTGAGAACAACCCGCATTTGGTCGCGTCGGATGCGCCCATGGAGGCCATGAAGAAATTGTACTTTGCCACATAGACCTTTGGATCTGAGTTCCCACTGTAGCGATCCAAAGTCGCTATGGTGATTTTTCTCTGGGAGGGTGCCAGAGTAACTAGAGCCCCGAGTGGAGAATCTGGGACGATGAGGTTATTGTCTGTCCTCACTGGCATCGTCTGTCCTCACTGGCCCATTTTGATTTTTCCACTCGTTCGAGGAGTTGTTGGACTGTCCGGGCCAATGTTGCGACCTAGACATCGCGATGATCCCCCGAGGGGAACACCACCTGTTCTGCCGCCATGGTGGATAGCCGAGCCTTTTGGCACATCTCCCAGAGCTAGAGCGAGATCGCATTCCACCTGGTCTGCGTGCCGAGGTTGGGACTGAGCGTCGTCCTCGATGGCTTTCTGAGTCCCATGATCCCTAAGGTAGTTAAACACGACGTTTGACCCCGCGGGCTTCTCCTGGAGTTGGCCGTTCCAGATGATGGTGTGCTTCACCGGATCGTAGGTCAGTTGGCCCGCTGAACGTCCCTTTCTGATCAGGATGCCCTTACCCTTTGAAGTCCCGGTATCATGAGCGGTCTTTTTGACTGGGGGTTGTTCTTCTTCGCCATCGAAAACGAGGCACTTCTTGTTGAGGATGACCATAATGGCCTTTACGTCCTCTAATGTCTAAATAAGATTCCACCAAACAGGAGTGACTATCGGGGCCGCCCGGAGGGCATGTCGAGAGCTCAGGGATGCCTCGACATTGTTGCGAGCGTCTATTTTGTTCCCAGCATCATTACCTTGATTGATCGCCATTTGCAAAATGGGTTTCAGATCAAGTAAGTCTCCTTACGAATTTATGAAATTTTGTAGAAAGAAGTTCCCACATACGGCGCCAATTATTGTATCTGGTTTATGTTTTTTGGACGGAATTAACAATAATTCAAAGGTTGTTGATACGAAGAAGGTGATCAAAGCAAATAAAAGAACAAGGGATTTGGTGACCCGGTTCGTCTGTGAAATAGACTACATCCAGGGGCGTCCAAGCCAGGTTTCTGTATAATATATATATGCCTAAGAGCTAAGATTTTTAGATCCTTTACATTGTGTTACACAACTAATATTTATAGATTACAAACTAGGTTAAAGATCCTCACGGGCTTTCTCGAGTGGCCCTCGGGGGCCAGCTGCTGGACGAGCTATCTTGAGAAGGAAATCCCGCGACTCGGGGCGAGATCTTCACTAATAGATACGCCTTCCATAGTTATCTCTTGAAAATCTGCTACCTTGGCTGTCACGAATCCATTCCATATCCACGACATGCGACCACATGTGGAGGTCGCTAGAAGATGGTCAATCTCGCCCGTTGATCGGTGACCTGAAGTTCTAATGTTATCTCAAAAGTCGCTCACTGTCCCGAGGAATCCCATGTACAAGTTGCCCCATGACCTTCCAATGGTGAACGGGAGCATAATACCCTTAAGTCGGGCGTGTAGATGGTCCAGATTTGGTTTCCCTTGGATCTCTGGTTCCCGATCAATGTCTGACCCGGGGGTTGGTGGATAGTTGACTATGGATTTCAAACCCTTCCGAGAATGGTTTTATCCTTGTTACAACAACGTGTTACAAACCTCAATCCACATTCAGAATATGATTCCATCTCAATCGGGTGAGCATACACCATATGAATTATGGCGTGGCTAGAAGCCAACTTTTTCATATAAAACGTGGGGTTACCCTGCAATTATAAAAAGGATGCTTACCGATAAGCTGGAATCCACAGGTGAAAAGGAACACCTTGTGGGATATCCTAAGGAATCTAGAGGATATTACTTCTATCTACCTGTGAAACAAACAGTAATTGTTTATAGGCAGGCCAAGTTCCTCGAAGAAGACTATATCTTTAAGGAACAAGGTCGTAAGTTGTTGAAGAAATTCAAGAACCACAGTTTAACCAAGAGACTGATGACTTGTAAAAGAAACGTGACAAGGAATCAGTGGGAGCATTCAGAAGAGCGTAATTGGAGTTGCATTGCCTTCGCAACAAACTCCAAGTGGGCTGAATGAGAACAACATAGTTCGCAACAAACTCCAAATGGCCCGTAAGTGTAGTTCTTGAGGACCCTCTAGATATTGATGAAATCGATGCACAACAAAAAAAAATTCACGATCAGAATGTGTAGCCTGCACAACCACAGCTCCATAAGTCTACTAGGATTCGTAATCCACCCACTAGATATTATGGTTTACTCGTAGAGAAACATGATGACGTGGAGATCCCAGATAAAGACGATCCTAGAACTTACACTAAGGAAACATTAGATGTTGACTCAGGGAAGTGGCATGAAGCCATGAAATCCGAGATGGACTCGATGTACACCAATCAAGTCTGGACTTGGTTGAGTTGCCTAAAGGGGTTGGACCCATAGTTTGCAAATGGGTCTTCAAGCGAAAGACCAATGCAAATGGCAAAGTACAAACCTAAAGAGCTAGGATGGTGGCGAAGGGTTATAGTGTACGCGAAGCCATTGACTATGACGAGACCTTCTCACCAGTTACAAAGATCAAGTCCATTTTAATTTTACTTGCGATAGAAGCACACTATGATTTTGAGATTTGGCAGATGGATGTCCAAACAGCTTCCCTCAATGGAAACATTGATGAGGAAGTGTTTATAACTCAATCGGAAGGTTTTATATCTAAGCCAAATTCTAAACTAGTATGCAAGCTAAAGAGATCCATCTATGGATTGAAGCAAGCTTCTAGGAGTTGGAATATCCGATTTGATGAAGCTATCAAGTCTTTTGACTTCATCACAAACTCGAAAGATCCTTGCGTTTATCGTAAACGTGACGCGAAGAATATTATATTCATAATCGTGTATGTCAATGACATATTGATTTTGGAAAATAATATCCCGTTAATTCAGTCCGTTAAAGATTGGTTGTCAAAGACCTTCATGATGAAGGATCTTTGTGAAGCCTGCTACATCCTAGGGATCAAGATCCATAGGGATAGATCCATGAGGATGTTGAGGCTGTCACAATCCACCTATGTAGAGAAGGTGTTGAAGCGTTTTACGATAGAGAACTCTAAGAGAGGGTCTCTACAAGCAAATCATGGGATAAAGTTGTCAAAGAAGGATTATCCTACTGATGTCCCATATGCATATGCAATTGGGTCAATCATGTACGCCATGAATTGCACTAGGCCAAACGTGGCCTACACTATCGGCATTACTGGTAGGTACCAACAGTATTAAGGTGAGCATCACTGGATTGCTGCCAAGACCATTTTGAAGTATCTTAGACGAACTAAAGAATGTTTTTTTTGAGATTTTAATATGAAACATGTGATCGAATTTTGTGATAATTTTGTGCTTATGCAAATTGTTATTTATTTCAGTTCAGCATGTCGCAACCTTTTAATCCCCTGTTCCATATACTGAAAGACAATTTTCTTACTGGTGAAAACTTCGTCGATTGGAATTTAAAACTTACTATTGTCCTTACTGCACGACATCATAACTGGGTTCTTACTGTCCCAAAACCCGAAAAGCCAACTGATGAGTCCACAAAAGCGGATAAGAAAGACTGGGAGCGGTCAAATGAGATGGCTAAGTGCACTATGCTGGCTTCTATATCAGACGTGTTACAACATCAACATCAACATTTTGAGACCGCTGCAGACATCATGACAAGTTTTAAAGCGATGTTCCAACATCAAAACCGTGTGGCTCGTCAGATCACCATGAAAGACTTGCTCTCCATGAAAATGGTGGAGGGAACGCCCGTAAGGGAGCACGTTATCCAGATGATGGCTCACCTAAATAAGCTTGAGGTACTTGGTGTTCAATATGATATCAAGACCCAGATCGATTTCATACTCCATTCTCTGCTTAAAAGTTTTGAAAAATTCAGGCTGAACTATCAGATGAACAAACAAGAGTTCACGTTGCCTGATCTGTTACAAGCTTTGGTCTCGGCAGATGCGATATTGGGGCAAAAGAGCCAAGCCTTGGTGGCAAATGGTCCCTCTTCTTTTTCTAGGCCAAGAGGAGGCAAGAACAAGAGGAAGGCAAAAGGCCAAAAACAAGTGAACTCAAGCATTTCCAATGGCAAAGAGAAGGTGAAAGGGGATGGAGTAAAGAAAACAACTAAGGGGAAATGTTTTAACTGCGGTGAGAAAGGACACTGGAGGTCAGCCTGTTCCAAACCCAAAAGGAATGGAAAGAAAGGTAATCTCACGCACTAGTTGTTGAAACTTGTTTGGCGGCATATGCTTCCCATTCGTGGGTAGTTGATACGGGATCCACTGATCATGTTTGTTTCACTTTACTAGGGTTCAAGCGGACCCGGAAACTTAGTGGAAGTGAGATCCTCATCACACTGGGCGATACTACGAGAGTGGCAGCTGAAGCAGTGGGAGAAGTGCAGTTGTCTTTTGAAGACAAAGTTTTAATTTTGAGAGATGTTCTTTACGTTCCTAGTTTTAGAAAGAATTTAATTTCAGTTTCTAAACTTTTTCTTGATGGATATTCGGTTACTTTTTAATAAAGTTGTTACCATTACTCTAAATAATGAGTTTATCTGTCATGGAACGTTGTCGAATAATCTCTACACAATTAACTATACACACCACTCACGAAATGCATCCTATAACACATCGACTGTTTCGCCTAAAAGAAAATGTTCATCAAACGTGAACGAGACACTTCTATGGCATCTAAGACTAGGTCATATTAATCCAAAGAGGATCCAAAGGTTGGTCCAAGATGGTTCGTTGGAGTCTCTCCAGGTTGAACCATTTCCAACCTGCGAATCGTATTTGGAGGGTAAAATGATCAAGAGGGCATTTGGAGCCAAGGGGAATAGAGCCAAAGAAGTGTTAGAAATCGTTCACACCGATGTATGTGGTCCAATGTCAATCAAAGCAAGAGGAGGCTATGAGTATTTTGTTACTTTTATCGATGATTACTCGAGATACGGATACATTTACCTTATGAAGCATAAATCTGAGACCTTTGAAAAATTCAAAGAATTTAAGGCTCAAGCAGAGAATCATAGGGAAAAACGTATCATGTCTCTACGATCTGATCGTGGAGGCGAATACCTCAGCGATGAATTCTTGAACTACTTATCGGATGAAGGGATTGTATCCCAGTTAACTGCACCCAGAACCCCTCAACAAAATGGGGTTGCAGAAAAAAGAAACAGAACTCTATTAGAAATGGTCAGGTCAATGATGAGTTATGCGGATCTACCCAAATCGTTTTGGGGTCACGCCTTGGAAACGGCGGCTTACATTCTAAACTTGGTGCCATCCAAATCGGATCCCAAAACCCCTAAAGAATTGTGGACCGGGCGCAAGCCCAGTCTAGGACACATGAGAATCTGGGGGTATTCGGCATACGTGCTGGATATGGAAGCCGGTAAATTGGATCCAAGATCAGAATTAAGGCTGTTTATAGGATACCCCGAGGGAACGAAAAGGTGCATGTTCTATGGTCCCGAAGATCAAAAGGTGGTAATCAGTACACACTTTAGATTTTTGGAAGAAGACTATATGAACGACAAGAAGCCCAGAAGTGAGATTACCTTGAATGAGCTAAAGGGGCTTACCTCAATGCCAAATGTACAAGTCGATATACCAAACTACACACTTACACAACCGAAACCTCGTCACAGTGGGAGGGTTATCCGATAGCCCGAGAGATTCATGGGGATAGGAGAGTCTTCAGACTTGATCCCCGACGAAAATGAATCAGACCCATGGACTTACAAAGAGGCAATCCATGACAAGGATGCAAATTCTTGACAAACGGCAATGAAAGCCGAAATGGGTTCTATGGATCAAAATAAGGTGTGGGAGCTCGTCGAACCACTTAATGGGGTCAAACCCATTGGATGCAAGTGGGTATACAAGAGAAAAAGGGGATCGGACGGAAAGGTAGAATCCTTCAAAGCTAGACTTGTGGCAAAGGGTTACACTCAGAAAGAAGGGATCGACTATGAGGAAATCTTTTCACCTGTAGTCATGCTAAAGTCCATCCACATTCTCTTGTCGATAGCTGCGCATCTCGATTTCGAGATCTGGCAAATGGATGTCAAGATAGCTTTCCTCAATGGAAGTCTTGAAGAAGAAATCTATATGCAACAACCCAAAGGCTTCATTGAAAAAGACCAAGAACATCTTGTTTGCAAGCTCAAAAAGTCCATCTACGGACTGAAGCAAGCATCACGTGCTTGGAACTAATGTTTTGATCAAGTTATAAAGTCTTACGGGTTCGATCAAAATGAGTTCGAAAGTTGTGTGTACAAAAAGCTTGTCGGAACTGCATTGGTATTCTTAGTACTATACGTAGACGATATTCTGCTCATCGGAAACGATGTAAAGGTTTTGTCAGACGTAAGGACATGGCTGTCAAAACAGTTTGATATGAAAGACTTAGGGGAGGCCGGTCACATCCTTGGGATCAAGATCACTCGAGATCGCAAGAAAAGGATGATAGGCTTATCGCTAGGTGTGTATCTACTAATGTTTTAAAAAATTGGTGGGTGAACTAATAAGGGGGTGTATCTCCCAATTATAGGGGTGTTAATAACCAAACCCCAAACACAATCCGTCGACTCACCAATTGTGGGCTGTAAATGGAGGCAGACCACTAATATATCTTGGGCCTTGTAGATAATACTCCGTATGTCATATGGGCTCGGTTATTCACACCCCCATAATTGGGAGATACACCCTTTCCATTTTTCTTTAATTTTAATGTAATTATGAAATGACTTATCTGTCCTTATATTTTAAAAACTTAAAAACTTGATACTAAATACACCCACTTGATGAAATTTGAAAGGGCGCATGGTATCTCTGCAATAAATTAGGAAAGAACTTCTCCTCCTTCTAATTTCAAAATTGACGATTAGGGGTAAAAGAATTGTAGAGTGTGTTGTTTATCAACTATGACGAAAATTAATGGGTCTTGGAATACATTTTTAAGTGAATCTCACTGTTCTCCCTTTTCTTTTCTTTTTATGTTGAATGTTGAAAAATTTATGAAGTGTTAAGGCTTGAATGTTGAAAACTTTTATGTTGTTATTTATTAAATATTATCGCATTTTGTAATAATTGTTGTATTTTTGCCATAAAAGTAGGATGGGAAGTATACGATTGCCATTCCCGCGTTTTTTTTTAACATTCACGATTTACGTATTTCAGACCTGGTTTTTTGAAATCGTTATAACATTTCGAAAAGAAGATGTTGAATTTTTTAAGGTTTTGAAAAGGAAAAATCTGTTCGAAAATTTTCAAAAACTATGTTTCGAAATTACGTTAAAATTTCAACACAATATTTGTGAAATTGTGTATGAAATTCAAATTAAATCTTTCGAAATTTTTTTTTTAGGGAGGGGGTGTATTTTTTGTTAGGTTTACAATAAAAGGAGAAGAGGGAGATTAAATTGAACAAGGATAATTTTGACAGTTTGATGGGTGTGTATATACTAATATTTTAAAAAATTGATGGGTGAACTAATAGGAGGGTGTATCTCCCAATTATGGGGGTGTTAATAACCAAACCCATGACATATCCACCAAACGGACCCTTCTACTCCTTTTTTTGGGTCAGGCAAAGTAAGATTTTTTTATTAATAACATGGCTATAAGGGGTAGCCATCAAGAATTTACACAACACACTATAGATCACTTAGGGGTTGTTTGGTTCACGGGACTGAATTGATTATGTTTGATATGATTGAGTGGGGTTGAGTAAAATTGGATTGATTTGACTGGATTTATTGAATCAAGATATGCGTTTGGATTGTAAGATTAGATTGAAGGATTTGATGTGATACCTATTGAAATGTCATAAACACTCTTAAACTGAATTGAAACAACCACACTTCATTCTTGTGAATCTATTCAAATAATAGAAGAACAATTTGTAATATTGCATGGGATATGTTCTATCCCACCTTTCACATGGGATTGACATATCCCTCTATGGAGGAATTTTACACATTTTTTACCCGAGCTTGAAGTATATCATGAACCCTCATCCCTCAAACCAAACAGTAAATTAGTTGGGATTAAAATCCTAATCATAGTCTATCCCGATCAATCCCGTGAACCAAATGGGCCTTACAGAAAGAGTGTTGGTCATCCAAGATTCTAAAGCAGCATTATAAAATAATACTAAATGCTAAAATATTAAAATATTCAAGCTTAAATATATTTTATCAGTTATTTTCATAATATAATAAATTAATAACGAGAATTCATATTACACAAGTATAACAATCAAAAGTTTAACACTTCTTAAAAGATCATATTATTTGTAAACCTTACAGATCATATTCATTCATATTTCATACATATAAATAGCCAAAATTTTGCGCCTCTCTGAAGAAAAGAGCGCCAGGGAGACGACGTTATGGTGTTGGATGATCGAAGCATTTTGAAAAGAATCGTGACAATTTTTCAAGAGGGCTTTCTTTTCATTTTCAATTTTTGCGTGGGTGGGAGATTCTTAACATTTTTTCATGAATGCTTGATTTTCATTCTCAATTATTGGGTGGGAGGGAGAATCTTTTGGTGTGGTGAGAATATGTTGCGATGTAAATGTTTGTCCTGGAGCAGAGTTCCCGATCTGGTGCAGCCCGAGCCCGATTGTTTCTCCCTGCCCGAGCCCGTCCCCGAATGGCCCCAAGGTACTCTTTATTGCTTTTCTGCTTTAGATTTTAAATTGTTTGTATAATAATGTTGAATGTTGTTGCTGTTGCATGTTTAGAAAAGAGAGATTGGGAGAGTTTTCCTGTTAATTGCATCGGTTGAATTATGTCAATGTTTTCAGGTTCAGGATTTGGTACCTCAAGGATTAAATTAGGAGAATTAGAGGTGTGCGAAATAAGTAAGTTGGACTTTATTTGGGGTTGCAATGGGAAAAATGGTGTTAGCTTTTATAAACCAATTGTAATTCCTGATGAATTCTTTTGTCTTGGTCACTATTGTCAATCCAATGAAAGCCATTGCGAGGGTTCGTTCTTAATGCTCGTGAAGCAAGTATGGAATGTGGCCACAGTTCGGAGTATAAGCCAGCTCTCTCGACTCCCGAGGATTATTCATTAGTATGGAGTTCATATGATGATGGTGATGATGAAAGCTTCGATGGATGCGGTTACGTGTGGTTACCGCAACCCCCAGAGGGCTATAGAGCTCTGGGTTTTGTGGTGACTAATGAGTCGAAAAAACCAGATTTGAGGACGGTTAGATGTGTTCGTACTGACCTAACCGATTCGTGTGAAGCTTATAGGCTGATAGCAGAAACCGGTACTAAATTTTCAGAAGTATCACTTGCTGTTTGGAACACGAGGCCTCTACATAGGGGAATGTACGGTAGAGGTATTCCCGCCGGTACTTTTTATTGCACTATCTCCTCGAGTTCAGGGGAAGAGCTTGATATTGGTTGTTTGAAGAATTTGGATCCTAATTTACACGCAATGCCCAATATGTACCAAATTCATGCACTTGTTAGGCATTACGGGCCTACGTTGTTCTTCCACTCTGATGAAGTTTATCTTCCATCTTCTGTTTCTTGGTTCTTTAGAAATGGAGCGTTGTTTTACACCAGTGGTGTCACTGATGGACAAGCTATTGATACGGAGGGATCCAGTCTTCCTAGAGAAGGCACAAATGATGGGAAGTATTGATAGATTTGCCCCGTGATGATAGTAGGGACAATGTTAAGCATGGAAACTTAGAGAGTGCGAAACTTTATTTACATATTAAACCGGCTTTCGGTGGGACATTCACGGATATTGTGATGTGGGTTTTTTGCCCTTTTAACGGGCCTGGCACATTGAAGGTGGGAATGGTGAACATTGCACTTAGCAAGGTTGGTCAGCATGTGGGTGATTGGGAGCACTTCACTCTTCGGATTAGTAATTTCACGGGTGAGCTTTGGAGCATATATTTTTCTCAGCACAGTGGAGGTGAATGGGTAGATGCTTATGATTTGGAGTTTATCGCGGGAAACAAAGCTATCGTTTATTCATCGAAGAGCGGTCATGCTAGCTATCCTCATCCAGGAAACTACATTCAGGGTTCTTCGAAGCTCGGGATTGGAGTGAGGAATGATGCTGCTGATTGTGAATATTATGTCGACTCAAGCAAGGAATATGAAATCGTTGCAGCTGAGTATCTTGGACATGGAGCTGTCGAAGAACCTTGTTGGTTACAGTATATGAGGAAGTGGGGCCCCACTATTGTGTATGATTCGAAAACAGAGTTGGATAAAATCATCAAACGTTTTCCTCCGATGTTTAGGAATTCAATGAACAATATTTTTAACAAGTTGCCATCGGAGTTGTATGGAGAAGATGGTCCTTCAGGACCAAAGGAGAAGAACAACTGGATTGGGGATGAAAGATGGTAGCATTGTGCTCTTTCTGCAACTGTATATGTTTTCAGAACAATCCTTCAAGAGTAAGCCCATCATGGTATTGATGATCCTTTGGTAGATTAGATACAAGGAATAGAATGCCGAGATTTTAACGAGATTTTTATTTTATATTCTTTCGTGAAATATAGTTGTACAGTGTAATGTAGGCTTTCTTTATACCTGCTTTTATATGGAATATACTTATTGCCCATCTCTTGCTCCTATTAATGAAGATGACATTATATAACTCTGAATGTTTGATATCCTTTTGCTTTAATTTACCTCAAACTCTGAATACAAGATTTGAATCTGATATTGGTAAAGTCATCGTTTTACCAAGTTTATATCTGAACTTTTGTCTTTCGTTTTTATATTTGTAATAGAAGCAAAAAGGTTTCCTAGGGTTTATATAGAAAAATTATGTGCTAGTTCATGTTAATCTATAAAGAAATGGTCGGATAGCCTGCAGAACACGTTAATTTATATATTAGCATAAGAGGTAATGCAATAATACTTACTGCCTTGATACATTATATAATTAGTATCTTTCAGTTAATTGCTTCTTTATGTAATAAAGGTTTTAATTAGTAACTTCAGTGAGAGTCTGTTTGTCGTTGCGTTTTCTTGTGGTTTAATTATGAATTGTCTGAACAGAGACAACCAGAGATTCATTTCTTGCTGCTCGATTTACATGCGCACGCTGGAATCTCAACCGGGCTTCTAATCAATCATGGAACTATGGAGCACCAACTTGTAAGACTGAATACCATTTACATCTTAAATTTAAAGATAAATTATATAGTGAGTTAATAATTACCAATGCCAAATTGTCTCGTATGTTTATTTATTATCATCTGTGATGATTTAATTCTATCCTGTCAAAAAAAAAAAAAATGATTTAAAGATTTTATTAATTAAAAAAAAAGTGGAAGTCTTATGATTCTTAGCTTTTCTTGGTCTGGATATAATAGATGGAAGCTTTCCATAGGTGTTACAGAATCTAGACTAACTTAATAGTTTTGAATAATCTGTATATGATACTTAGTTTCATGGTTCACACTAGTTCGCATATGTTTGAAAGTTTAGAAGGCCTCTGAGCCAATTTCACGCACAATATCCTTTGTTTGAAATAATGTTTTATCTTATGTTCCCGGGATACCACCATATGCCACGTGTAATTAATTTCATCACGGTGTGCATATTCAAAGTATTGGAAAACAGGATCGAACACAGTTTGCAACAGAGGAATCTAACTGTCACTTCTACGGTGTTGTCCATGTACATTGCAATCATGCTAGGAGCCAAACTGGATTAGCTACTTGACTTGGTATGCGCATTTTGTTATATTATGCCCTTGTTTCCTTTTTTCTTAAATGCTATAGGGCTTTTTTTTTTCTTTATGGTTGCAGCTCCAGAATCTCAGGAGCGTACTGGGAAGGCAGCAGTAAAACTACGGGAGATATATTTCACCCGCGACAATTGTTGTGGCAACTATCTTTCCCGGTTCCCTTTTTAAATGGTTTTGGCCACTCATACATCTTATATCTCCAATAATATAATATTTCGACACGAGTGGGTCTCATGTGCATCCAGATACACTGTCCTAGAACCGTGCAACTTATTATACTGAAAGATGCAACTTGTTTACACTGAATCGTGCAACTATAAATATAGAAAAATAATTGCACGTTTCAGTATAAACATGTTGCATTTTTCAGTATAACAAGTTGCACGGTTCTAAAATGCACTATGAGTGCACCGTGCACCTGAATGCATACGAGACTTGGCCTTTCGACACATGGTATACCCCATCTCAAGGACTGTTGCTGCTCTTTTTGTGTTTCATATGTTAAGCAACTCAGCGTTGCCGGCATTTGATTGGCTGGTAGTATGGAAGTTGTTCATTTTTGGCGTTGCTCTCACAAATTGCTAATGAAAGAAAGTATGAGGTTGATCATGTTAACATATTTTGATAATGAAAAAATGCGAAGATGTAGGCATGATGTAACTAGTACAAGATATATCATACAGTAACTAGTACAACATGATGATTTTTTTTTTGAAAGGTACAACATGATGATTATCAAATGCACGTACTTTATGGGAACAACAGTAGAGAATAATTCTTTAGCTCCCACACATACAAGTAATTGAGGCACATGTGCATGAGACTGTCTCACGGTGAGACAAGGTATAAGATGAACATTGACACTTTAACACTTTGAGAGGGGTGGGTGTGATTTGTCCTAAGTTGTACCCCGTTTCATGAATGAAACAGTCTTATATATTTTTTTGTCATTAACTATATATATAGAGCTGCACATTTTAAGTTCCAAAACACTTTATTGATCAAACTCAAACTCATGAGACATATATTAAAAAAGACTGCCCATTATCCAGTACTCTCAGTTACACATACAATTGGAAATAAAACTGGAGAGGACGGCTCTCGGCCCCAAGAATACTTGTATCCTGCATCACCAACTCAACACTAGTATTGTAAGCTAAAACCATGAGTTTGGTCCCATTTCCCACCATGGTGTTGTTGGGCGGGTTTCCGGTGTAGTTGAACCAATGGAATGGGCTGAAGGGGAAATCCGGGTTGTAGACTCCGCTCGACTGGCCCGTGAAGTGGGCCTGGAGGAGGGCTGTCGTGGGCTGAACGAACGACACATTGCTCACGGATGCTGCGAACTTGGTGCCATTAGGGCCTTGGCAACTGCTCTTGTTGAGACGGTCACAAGGGCTCGTGCCCAGTCCTACTGTGAAGAAAAAATATTTATCCACCTTTTGAGGGACATTGGCAGGGAACTGAGGGCTCGCTAAGCTGCGTAGCTTTTTGGAGAAACTCGTGGCGAATGAGGTGTCGTTCAGAGGTGGGAGGATTGGTTTTATAGAGAGGGAGGTTTTTCGGGGTACGGAGAAATGGAAATCGTATTCTAAAATAGCGGCGACTGTGGAGTTGTCGAAAGTGCCTTGGCCTGTCACACAAGGCCTAGCAGTCATGAGGAAAGTGGCACTTGGGAATCTAGGTTTAGTCGTGAGAAGAAAATTTGTGGTTTGTCCATCGACGAATGTTAGGGTATGGTTGGCAATGCTGAAGAAAAGCTCATCATTAAGTGCAGCGTTGATTATCCGGAGGAGTTCTTTCCTGCTTTAACCTTCAACTTGAATGTATCTCTCAAGAATGTTATATATATGTGTGTTAATAAAATTGAGAATATTCTTTTAAGGACCGTAACTTAGTGGAGGTGGCAATTTAAGGTCCGTATGTTTTCATTTTGACAAAGACAAAAACTCGTATGAGAAGGTCTCATACATGAGACGGATCATAAACTTGCACAAATGATCAACACCCGGCCTTTTCAAGTGTTAAAGCGCCAATACCCAAAATTATGAACGTTCTCACCTTGAGACCGTCTCACGCAATGGCACCTCTTTGAAAAAAGTAAGCCATTAAATTTTTGGTCAGGAATGTAAATGTAGTCCATTTTAAAAAATTTGCGAAATTAATTTTTTACTGGCCTAAATTTGCAATTTTTATTGTCCCACATTTGCGCAAGAAAAAATAAAATTAATGTCCTATATATTTTCCAAAATGTTTACACACAGTTCATAAATTATCATCCCTCGAGTTGGGTAAGCTACGGTCCTTACAAAAAAGTATATGTCGATTTGATTGTGTAATTAAAAATTAAGAGTTGTACCTTTGGCAGAGCAGTTGTATAAGGGCCCTGGAAGGCCATTAATGGTATAGGTATCAGACACATTATAGAGCCTTGCTAATTATGGCTTCGGTATCAGTGTTGAACCATTCTCCTACAATCAGACACAATATCAGACGTTAAATTAGCTAATGTAATGAAATGATTAATACTATATAAGATGTACATGTATAGTTACCAAATATGACGGGGACTTCGTTGTAGGGTTTTTGAAAGGGGTAAGGTTCATTCTTCTTAGGAAGGATGATAAGAGGGCCATAAAGAGTGGATCGAAGCCAAGAGATATGTGCATGCCACCAAAGAGTTCCTCGTTGCCCGATTACGGTGAAATTGTACACATAGCTCTGCCCTGTTTGTATGGGGCATTGTGTCACGTACGACAGGTCCATCTGCCCATCCACTGCGCAGTTGCCTAATCCCATGCTTATAATCAACATTACTCTCATTAATTACTTCATCATGCATGCATGCGGTCCAATTTTGACTAAAATTTGATTTATTCACAATCTGATATGTGCCTATGTAAATAGTTTTATTCAATTTAGTTAAAATTGCACTAGTTGCAAGGTGTGTGGTTTTTTTTATATATATATATATATATATATATATATATACTAGTGGATGGTGATGTTGTTAGAGACGTGATTAGTGACTTTTATAACAAGGCGGTCGCCCACCCTTGCTACGACATGAGGCCCTGGAAACTTTCCATTCACCATGACAATGCTTCTCGTATGGCATAACCGTCTCACATTTTTCATCTTGATCTGCAATAAAATTATATGAGCTAGCTATATATATTTATGTAGCATTAACTTATAAAAAAATAGAAATTTACATGGACTATATAATTGAAGAGCAAATTACATTGAAGTCGTAATGTCTAGTAGTGATGGCTTGTACATGGTGCGAAAGGAGGGACATCGCCATGAATGCAATAGAAACCACTAATTGTGTGCCACCCATTCTTGAATTTCTTTTTGTTGGGAGATGAATTTAATAAAGATATATGATTTTGATTAAGATCCCAAAACCCCTAAGTATGACATGTTCAGAATGATCTTGATAGTTGAGTCAGGATTCAGTTTTAGAGTAATCAGGATGTTATCTCGCAAAATGTATAGTCACAGAGATATAGTTTAGGATAGGTTTCAAGACTCGGAGAACTCAAGATGTTTCGAAGTATCCAAGTTTCAGGATGAAACCGAGATATCAAGACTCAAGATGATATCGAAAGTAAATCAAGACTCAAAGATTTAAGACTCAAAGACATCGGTCAAGATAAACTACAAAGATTCGAGAAGACCTCAAGACTCGTAAGACCCTCAAGACTCGTAAGACTCAAGACACGTAAGATGTAAGATCAAGATCAAGATCAAAAAGTATCAAGGCACAAGAATTATCGAAGACTCAAGAATATATTGAATGCTCAAGATGAACCCGAGTGTTCCGAGGCATCGATAATATCTATCTAAAGGATGCAACATCGAGAAGATCGCGATTCTTAAGAAGTTAGATATTGCCAAGACATTCAAATGCAGCAAAAGGAACTAAGTCAAGTGTTGTTAAGGTTATATCAAACTCAGAGTTTGTAACCAAAAGAGCCGTTGAAGGTGTCTACCTTTAATTGGAGACAAAAGTCAAAAAGAGGAAGACGACATCGCATTATATCGACATCGACATAAAGGATAAAAGTCATTTGAAAAAGATGTCGGATGTACAAAAGTTCCGATCAAAAAAAGTGAAGACCGGCTACATGAAAAGCTATTACCTAAAACGTGTTAGTGAGTTTCAAACCCTAAATATAGCTGTTTCACACACCACAAGAGGGAACTCACAAAGCTATCTCTCCAACGGATAGTTTTCAAAAGTGACCTTAGTGTATGCCTATAAATACTGGTGACCCTCTACATTGTAAGGTTACGGGAAATTTATACGCAACTCAAGAGCTCAAACTTATTCTTGCAAAAGTTAAAGCACTCGAAAAACTTAGAATTTCCCAAGTGCTTCGATATTGAAGAGAGCTCACTATACTAAGCCTAGCTTGATAAGATTTATCCAAAGCTTAGTCGAGATATCCTAACCCTTTGCATTGTGCTTCATTGTAAAGGATATCTCATCCTAGTTGGAAACCAACCGAGAAACCCCAAACCCTTGAGAAGGTAGTTGGAGTGTGTTTGTTGGTGAGAAGAGTTGTAAAGAGTTAGTAAACTACGCGGAGTAGTCAGAAAACTCTAGAGGAAAAGTTAGTAAGCTACAGGGGTACTCTGAAAGCTTGTGTGTGATTGAGTAAGTAAACTACGGAGGTAGTCAGAAAACTCAAGGTCGGGTTGAGTAAGTAAACTATGCGGAGTAGTCGTAAAAACTCGGTACGAAGTTGAGTAAGTAAACTACGAGGTAGTCGTAAAGCTCGAAGTTGATAGTGAATTTCTCTCAAGAGTCGGGGAGAGTGGACGTAGGAGCTTGAGTCTCTCGAACCACTATAATTCTTTGTGGTTCTTTATTGCTTTCCTTATCGCATTACTTACTCGCATTTGCATTAACTTGTTTTGAAAGCATATTTTTCACTGATATTAAGTTGGAATCAATCCACTGAAGTTGCATAAGTGAATCACAGCCTAATCACTATTTCAATTAAGGGAAGGTTTTCAGCAAAGCTTAAAATGAGTATAATCTAAGGGCCAACCATTTCAAGACGATCGAGTAGCTAGAACAGATAGTTATCAAATGAACTCTCTTCCGAGGATTGATAAGTTAGTTATCGATCCAAGCAACTCAAGGATCTCTCGACACTCGGGACTTAGTTGAGATTATCCGAGGTATCCAAAGCGACTTAGGATCATTTGTCTCGAAGAGACTTTGACTCAGAGCGATCTGTGCTTCTCGTAACCTAATCTTCGAGGACTATCGACCCAAGTCGACCTCGAAGAAGAAAAAAAGTTTTAAAACACCGAACACGTGTATTCCCCCATACACGTGTAAGACTCGTTACACCGACCAACAAGTGGTATCATAGCAAGTGGTTCAACGTGACCACCTGCTGTGTTGACCAAAGTTTTATTTTCAAAAAATACTTGTGGTCTATCCGAATCGATCTTATTTATTTGAATTTTTTTTTTTACTTTTCAAAAGATCGGAAAAAATGTCTTCTAAAAACTTCCCATGTTCTCGGTGGAGAACTATGACCTATGGAGACTAAGAATGCTCATCGTATTCCAAACATGAGCGTATGTGGAGAGTGGTCTCTCAAGGACCATTCCAGGTTCATCGTGGTGAATCCCAGGAGGAATGTAAGATGAGAGAATTGATCCTAGAGAAGAATTTCCTAAGTCTGATGACCAACTGACTCTGAGGAGAGAAAGTTAGTCAATCTAGACTACATTGCAAAAGACACACTATACCAAGACAATTGATGATGGTGTGATGGGAATGATCTCTCACTGTAATACTGCTAAAGAGATTTGGGATACACTAGCTGTTATGTGCCAAGACAGAGATCATATAAAAGAAAACAAACTTTCAAATTGGCAATTGGAAAGCTTGATAGTTTTGAAATGGATGATGGTGAATCAATAGACAAATTGGAAGTCAGATTCACTAAAGCATCATGAATGATCTAAATGCACTTGGAAAGAAATATTCACAGAGAGAAGTTGCATTGAAAATTCTTAGAGGTCTATCTAAGAAATGAGATATTCATGCAGTGGTGATTGAAAACACCAAGAACATTAGTTCAATGCCTTATCAACAAGTCTTCTCTGAGCTGAAGGCCAATGAATTTGTAATTGATAAGAAATCCAAAAAGGTCGACAAAGAAAGATGATTCTTCATCAAAAGAACGTGGCTTTAAAAGCCAAAGATAAAAACTCAAAACTAGAGAGTTCGAGAACCCCATGCCAAAAAATCGGGATGAGCTTGAGGAAAAGCTAGATCGATGGCAAGGAGGTTTGACAGACTTAATAGTAGATTTGGAAAATAGAAAAACTATTACAGGAACCACAGGTACCAGAAGAAACCTGAGGACAGATCAACTGAGAAGAAGAAAGACCTGAAAGCTGATGGATCTTCATCCAGAAAGAAGGACTCCAAGTCCAAAGAAGAAAATGACCAGGATGATGATACCAACAGATGCTATAATTGCCAGAAGAAAGGTCACTTCCAGTATGATTGTCCAGATTTGAGTGCTAAGGAGAGAAGAGAAAGGCAAGCTAAAAGAGATCGAAGTTTCTCTAAAAAAAGGCCATGATTGCGAAGAAGAAAACTCGAGGAGGATCTAGCTCTTCAGATGAGATATTCTCGACAAAGGTGAAAGTGATAACATCTGTCTGATGGCCATTGAGGAGGTAAGCTCTTCTTTCTCTGTTGTTGCTCCTACACTAGCACAAGAGTTTTCAAGTTCCACTGAAAACAGTCATTTTGACCTGATGGATTCCTTTGAGAATCTAATGAAGGACTATGCTGTTTTACAAGGACTGCTAAATAGAATTCAAGAGCAGAATAAGGAACTGAAAGCTGAAAATCTAAAATGGAAAGACTCTAGCAATAATGAAATCACTTCTCAATTAATGGGAGCTATTGATGAACCTGGATGTTCTTAAAGTACAACTCTCGAGAAAAAGAGAAGTTCGATAATGTCCCTAATCGAAAAGTTAGAGAAATCCATCAAGAAATTCAACTAATCGTAATCGAAGTTCAATGATCTCTCTGAGAAGCATAAAACTCTACAGAACTGTGAGGATAGTGCACAGAAGAAGTTAACTCTATTGAATAAAGCATCTAATGTAATTGATGAAATTCAGAGTTATCAGAGATCTGCCACTATAAAATCTGGATTGGGATACATTCCAGGGGGAACCTCACAAGGTCATCTCGAATGTCGCATCTAGTAGCAAGAAGATTATCTTTGTAAAAACCAAATGGCACCTACACTTCAAATTCGGAGTAATGCCCAAGGTTGTAGACAAGGGAAAAGGACCTATGGTCAAAAGAAATGAATGATCGGGTTAGAAAGCCCAAACCTCGGTGAAGGCTAGAAAACCCGAAAGCGATCGATTAGAAAGTTTCGTGCAAGTACTTCAAAGCCTCACGCTAAGAATGCAAACCGAAAGGCTCCACATCGAACCATCAGAGGAATCCTCGGATGAGAAACACTCTGCAGAGACATTCTCAATCGAAGAGACCAAGTCCTCAAGATAATCGAAGACCCAGATTTCAAAGATGCATAACCCGAACCTCACTTGCTTAAGGGTAAAGGTTATCTCGAACCCAAGTCAACAAAGATTTAGACCAACAAGACAAAAAAAGCCTAAGCATCCAATGTAAGGCCCTGAACCAAAGAAGAATTCAAAAGCCCATGTTCATGCTAAAGCTAGCACACATATACGTAAAAACGCTAAGGCACTCGAGTAGTGGATGTATATGTTGATGTTTATGGAAGACAAATTAGCCACTCTAAAGTGATTAGAGTTGTGGGGCATATTTGGATTCGAAAGGTACAAACTAACCTCGTAGGACCCTACACAAATTGGGTACCTAAGAATTGATCTGTTTTTCAGGAGGAAAACAAGGGCACTAAGCTGATGAAAGACCACATGGCACTGATGAGCAGAGATGAAAAAGCTCCTGATATATGGTATCTTGACAGTGGATGCTCAAGACATATGACAGGATTCAAGAAGATGCTCAGTGACTATGTTGAACAAAGAGGCCCAAGATATCACTTTTGGAGATAACTCAAGGGACAGATCAAGGATATGGAACTTTGGAAATAGACTCAGTTCATATCCATGGTGTTTCATATGTATCTGGATTGAAGCATAACTTGCTGTCAATTAGCCAATTTTGTGATAAGGGTTTCAATGTTGAGTTCTCCAAGAACTTATGTTTTGTGAAAGATGATACATCACGGAAAGTATTCGACCGGGTACAAAGAAAAGAGAATGTGTATCTTGCTGATTGGAGTTCAACTCCTAAAGATACATGTTTAGTTGCTAAAAGTTCCACAGATACCAGTTGGTTATGGCATACAAGAATGAATCACCTAAACTTCAAAACCCTGAACAAGCTTGCAAGATTAGCTCTTGTGGGAGGGTTTCCTAATGAAGTGTTCAGTAAGGAACACATTTGTGATGCGTGCCAGAAAGGAGAACAAGTTAAAGCATCATTTAAAAGCAAAATTGAAGTTTCTACTGAAAGAATACTTCAGTTATTGCATATGGATCTCTTTGGTCCTATAACACCTGTGAGCACTAATGGCAGGAAATACACATTGGTAGTAGTTGATGACTACTCAAGATATACTTGAGTCATATTCTTACTCAGTAAGAAAGAGACTCAGATAAAGCTGCCAGAATTACTGAAAAGGCTCAGTAATGAGAAAAACCTGAGTGTGGTCAAAATCAGATCTGACAAAGGATCTGAGTTTATAAATCATATCATATCTGATTATTGTGCAGAGAATGGAATTTTACATGAAACATCAGCTGCAAGGACCCCTCAACAAAATGGTGTTGCTGAAAGAAGGAACATAACTCTGAAAGAAGCTGCAAGGACAATGATAAATAAGGTCGATATTCCTAAAAGATTTTGAAATGAAAGTTGTCAACACTTTGCATGCTACTCTCGAGAATAGATCCATCTTGACCAAGAGTCAAGGCAAAACACCCTATGAGCTTTGGAATGAAAGGAAGCCTCTTGTTTTTTTTTTTTTCGTGTGTTTGGTTGCAAGTGTTTCATACACAATAATGGTAAAGATCGGTTGAAAACATTTGATAGTAAAAGGCGATGAAGGAATATTCTTAGGATATTCTCAAGTCATAAAAAGCTTTCAGAGTTTACAACCGTAGGACTCTTATTGTGGAGGAAAACACCTCATGTTGTTTTTGATGAATCTACTTGTGTTCAGAAGAAACAGGAACATGATGCAAATGAAATGACCAAGAGGATCACCAGATTAAGCCTGAAACAGAAAGATAAATCATCCACTGAACCTGAAAAGAAGAAGTCAGTCACTATCTATGATTGGAGTGACTCAGACTCAGATAAAGAAGTTCGAGAATGTAAATCGGGATGGTGAGACTCAGAAAACCAACACTCCAAAGGTGACCAACCGGACAGACACCGATTCGGACTCGTGTATGTGATGCCAATGAAGATGTGGTCACGGTGAGGCAAATTCTGAATCTATCAACCAAAGGGGAACAAATGTCTCGATAATGTTCAATAGAATGTCCCCCCGAGGAAGATGATTCCCTTTCTCCTGCTTTTGTTGTTCCCGAATTTATCGATTTAATCGAACCTAACATTTCAAATGTTGAGGACACTATTGAAACAGAACATCAAGAAGGAAATGGTTAGATAGTCATCCTACAAGTCGATTGTGGGTGATCTAACCGGAAGGTGTTAAAACAAGAAGGATCCATGGTGAAAGTGCACTATTCTCGGCCGCCTTCCTACCGGAGAAAGAACTCTTGAGATTGGTGAAGCTCTACAAGATTCTCATTGGATTCTTTGCTATGCAAGATGAAATTTGAATCAATTCTCAAGAAATGAAGTATGGGATGATTTGGTAGATAGACCGTAAAGGCACAATGTCATTGGAACCAAGTGGGTTTTCAAGAATAAAAGAGATGAAAACAACAACATTGTAAGAAACAAGGCAAGTCTAGTTGCACAAGGTTATTCCCAAGAAGAAGGCTTGGATTATGATGAAACCTTTGCACCGGTTGCAAGACTAGAAGCCATCGATTGTTTTTGCATATATCTGCCCACATGAAGTTCATATCTATCAAATGGATGTGAAAAGTGCATTTCTAAGCGGTGTGCTTAAAGAAGAGGTTTATGTGGAACAACCTCCCGGTTTCAAACAGAATGACCAAGTTTGTGCTCGGAAAAAGCTTTGTACGGTCTTAAGCAAAGCACCCGAGCATGGTATGATACTCTTTCTCGGTTTCTTCTTGACCATGGTTTTGTCAAAGGGATGCTTGATAGAACTCGTTCGGGATAGAAGATGGGGAAGATATCTTCTTGGGTTCGAGATATATGTTGATGACATCATTTTTGGATCTCCAAACCATCAATTTGGTGAAAAGTTTTCAACACCGATGAAAGGCAAATTTGAGATATCAATTATGGGAGAGATGAATTTCTTTCAGGTCTTCAAGTGAAACAATCAAAGGAAGGAATATTCATCAACCGTGCAAAATACACCGTAGATCCGATTGCTAAATATGGTGTACATAATTGCAACACGTTAGGATTCCCATGAATACTAACTACAAGATGGATCCCGATTCAAGGCAAATCGCTGAGCCATACCGATTATAGAGGAATCATTGGATCATTGCTCTATCTCACGGCAAGTAGGCGGATATAACATTTGTTGTTGAATATATGCAAGATACCAAGGTAATCCTAAATTTAGTCACATGGAGGTCGCCAAAAAGACATCAAGTATCTTAAAGGCCACGATGAATAGAGGATTATGGTATCCGGTGATGATAACCTTGAGTTAAGTGGTTACTCGAGATCGATTATGGAGGTTGCGAGAATTGAGTGTGAAGTCCACCTCGGGAACTTGTCAATTTCTAGGAAGTAAGTCGATATCTTGGTTTTCGAAAAAAATGGACCTCGAAGAGCAACAAGTACTACTCGTTGAATATATGGTCGGGAAGTCATTGCGTGCTTTCGATTCTTTGGCTCGCACAACAATTAAGGGATTATAAAGTTGTAGCTAATGAAGAACCAATATTTTGTGACAATAATAGTGCCATTGCTATTTCACAAAATCCGGTATTGCACACCAGATGCAAGCATGTGGATATCAGACATCACTTCATCAGAGATCATGTCGAGAAGAAGGACATAAGGATGGAGAAATTCATACTGATAAGCAGAGAGCTGATATCTTGACTAAACCTTTAGTCAATCAAGATTCCGTGAACTTTCGGTTGAATTAGGGATGTTAGAACGGTGTATAGAGTAAAATCTGAAAAATTGAAGGTTTTCGAAGCATGAAGTTTTCTCAGACTCTACTGAGAAGCTTAGGATAAAAAGGAAATACTGAACTGAGTCTCGGGAAACTTAGATTTACTGAAGGTGAGTACCAAAAGATTATCTCGACAGCTTTATCAAGGTCAAGACTTTCAAGAAGACCGATAGAGGAAAATTAGTCCCAAGAAGTAATGACTCATGCAACTCATTTATTGCTTAAGTGAAGCTCTTTAAATCATTCGCAATAAATACAAAACACCGAGGAATTTTTTTTTGGGCGGGATCGTTTCAAATTCGAAGAAGGTCAACAAATCATTTAATGCTCGCTACATTAATGACCAATGAGGATGTTTTGGCGGCTTACTTTTTCGTAGAGAGATCGGTTCATATACCCGATTAATCGGAGATTAATCTCAACCGTTGTTTTTCACCTAACCAACACGATTCCCCACGATCTCAAAGATATATATACCCTAAGAAGCCTTTCAAGCCAAAATTTTATTAAACCCTTCGTTCTCAAATCCTCTGCAAATAAATCCCCTTGCCTAGAAATTTCTAAACCCTAAAGCTTCATTTCTCAAATCATCTCTAAAATGGCTCCAACCTTGTTCGACAGATTAGCCGAAACCAACAAGCCGTGGTACGAGTTCGTTGTTTCACTTTCGAAAAGCACAACCAACTCAAAGCCGTAAGAGGAGGCTCGTGATATGATTCGACCGGGCTAAACTCATTTCCAACTAATCGCAAACCCGACTGCACGGGGAGTTTGCGAAAGAGGTAATCGAATTCATCTATAAATTGAAGGTAGATGAAGAGGACTGTATACATTCTTCGATTACTGTATCACACTTAGAGCATTCATCCAAATACGTCGATTTTAAAAGGGATTTGTACATAACCCCGAAAAATCTGAATGATGTTTTTGAGCTCTATGATAGAGGAGAGGATCCTACGATGTATATGTCGGGTAGAGAGCAGGAATACTTAGATAGGATTGCTGAGAATCTTGTTAAGTTTGAGGCGACATTGCATAAGAGGCACTTAAAGCCACAATATCGTGTATTGATGGATATTGTGAGTAAATGCATCATGAGTCTTGCGGGGAGTTTTGAGCAGATCAGTACCTCGAAGCTTAGACTGATGGCAGCGATAGAGGCCTCACCCACCACTGACTTCAACTGGCTGAAATTTCTGATTCAGACAGTGAGTGGGCAGATCAAAATTTTGAAGAAGGTTGACGGGGCGATCTCAATAAAAGGCAAGATCCACCATGCCACCAAAATTGCTTACATTTTGGAGATGTTCAGAGAGGAGGAGGATATCTTCGCCAATTCGACCCCATTCCCTAAATCCAAAATTCTCTTTAAACCCATTGCTGCAAAGAAGCAGGTGTTATCGGGGAAGAGAGAAAAGAAGGTTGAATCACCAATTCTTGGCCGAAAAGAGACTCAACAAACCCAGGGGGGGAGGTTTTGTTGGAGGCAAAGATGGAGCAGGAGCAAAGATGTTGAAACTAAAGGATCTTGCTCCAAAATGCGTAAGATTGGTGGTTCTCACCGATGAAGATGAAAGTGATTCTCGACGAGATTCAACCGAGCGCCTAAACCGGCTCGAGTTCACCATTACAAGTATTGGCTCAGTTATCTCGAGGACTCGGGATCGATTAAGGATGTGTCTTCTCCGAGGTGCTCGAGACATTGTTAGGTTCGGATAAAATTTCTCAGAAATTTTTAAAGGAGCTCAGACCTCGAGATACCTACCTTAGATGTGCAAAGGCTCAGACAGAGAGAGCTTTCGTAGTCGATCTCAAGATGTGCGGGCTCGCGGCGGCCAAACGAGCCGACTCAGATTCAAACCGAGGATATGCCAACTCGGGCCTCGTAAACCCTCTCGATGCAAACCGAGGACTGACCGCACAAACTTCAGATCTTCAGCCGAGGCTCGAGGAGCGAGAATATTCTTGATGAGCTCTGAAAGTGATCTACTTCTTGATTCCTTAGCGGATGTTTCAACCGAACCGAGAGAGCCCAAGATGGAAGAAGGAGAAGGGAAGAAGGCGAGTGGAGGGCAAGGGGAGCGGTTCATTCTTGACCGCTACCTGAGCTCACTCATACCCCGATCCGCAAGATGTTTCTTGGATTAAGGACGATCAGATTCATCCTCAATCGGACTCTTCCCGAGATGCTTGATATTCTTTGCATTCAGAGGGAAGACCGGTGGAATGAGGAGACGGCTTTCCCGACCGACTTCTCGTGGTTCGGGAGGACAAAGCTCGGGATGAAAAACTCGATTTTGATGAGCTAGTTCGAAGAAGTTGGTTGAAAGGAGAGCAATGAAGTTGGTGCCCCGAAAATGCGGAGACAAATCTAAAGATGGAGATGGGGACCAACAGGAGATGTTGAGAGTTAGCCTCGGATGGAAAAGGAGACTTCGTTGTCGATCAACCCGAAATTGGTCAACCTCAGATCGGTTAGAACTCTTCAGTACCTTTTGCACTATTAACAATTATGCCAAAGTTATCAAAGTCCTATCTTTAACTCAATTGTTCGATAAACAGATCGAGGCTCGGATTGAGACTGGAGCTCGGGATTTAAGCCGAGGCACAGGATGATCGACAAAGACAAGAGGTGCGCAGAAGATTCCCGAGATTGATCTCACTCCCTTGATGGAAAAACTTGAGAAGGTTGAGCCAATGATGATCAAAATTGCTCGAGATGGAAGAGACGTTGGCCAATCAAGCTCAAAAGATGGAAAGTCTTAGTCACTCTTGAGCCGGTGCAAATTCAAAACACTCGACCACCCGGATGACCTCCATGGAAGAAAAGTGAATGAGAAGTTTGGAGGGAGTCAAGGCCGAGTTAAGTGATGAAATCAAGCGTAAAACACTGAGAGTTTCGATTTCCTAGAGGTGAAACCGGGCGAAAAAGAATGAGGTGCCGATAAAAGTCTCTTTGTTGAGGAAATGAGCTCAATGCTCATGACCAAGATGACAGAGATGTTCAAAGAAGCACTATTCGCCGGTTTTTCCCACTTATCTCAAGAATTTTTCGTGGCCAAGAACCATCTAAGGAAATTTGGAAGACGAACAAGATCAGATAGCAGGAGAGATTCGCTGTATGAGCAAAGAGCAATATCACATGGACACAACACTCTCCAGACTTCTTCCAAATTACGGTGCCAAGAAGGGGGAAAAGGAATCCAAAGATCTTAGAAAGTTTATGGCACGTACTTTGGAGAAGAAGGCTAAAAAAGATGCTGAAATGTATAACTTAGCCAAAGCCTTAAAAGAAGTCGAAACTTCTGAGAAGTTAAAGTTTGCTCAGGTGGAGAAGCCTGTCTACACTCGAGTTTCTGAGCAAACCATGCTTGATGTTGCAAGAGAGAAACTGAGTGCTAGAGCAAAAGTTGGAACAAGCCAGGCTGCTGCTGAATTGCCTATGAAGAGGAAAGCCTTGGGCGTTGTTCAACCTGAAAGCAAGCGTGCGAAGGCTCCTAAGCCAATCCAGAGAAAGCTGATTCTGGATGATGAAGAGAAAGAAGAATCTGAGTCTCAACCTCAGATGAAAGTCTTCAATACTAGAAATGCTCTGAAGACACTCCAAATGGAACAAGCTAAGAAAGCTGCCTCGATCTCGGGGAGCATCCTGTGATCGAAAAAAAGAAGAAGGAAGAAGCGTAAAGGAGTGAATTCGGGAAGTTTATGAGCAAGAGGAAAGGAACATCAAAAGCGCTAAAGTGGCCCCACGTTGATAAATGGATGCCCATTAAACTCAACGATATGTGGGAAGAAGTCAAGAGAACCTTCTGGTTCAATTATGATGTTCTCAGGGAATGGAGAGGGGAAGGCTCAGATCAGAATGAAGCATTCATTGAGTATCTCCTTACCTTCTATCCAAAGTATCTACAGAGCTGGATTAACCTTGCGGATGAAGGAGAAGTACAGATAGTAGCCCCTGGTCCATATTCCTATCCTCCTCCAAGAATTGATAATGGCTTGGTGAATGAGAAGGCCATTACTCAAGAGATTGCTCAGTATGCTGGTCAGTTGGGTCTAACAGGAAATAGTCCAGACATCATCAAGGAAAGAAATGAGCTGAAGAAGAGATTCTTCGGAATGTTCGATCTGGAGGTGCCCACTGATGAAGTTGAGAATGAAGCAAACTGAAGAGCCAAATCTGAAGACTGAAGACTCAGAAGATTCTGTAATCTTTAAATTTTTGTCTTTTTGATTTTGTTGATAAACTCATTGTAATCTGTAATGGTATACTCATCATCAATGAAGATTTATCATTATGCTCAAAAGATAATATCTCATTATCTTATTTACATGTCTTTTATTTTGATATGCCTGAATGTATGATGATATGGGGGAAATTGTCTGAATTTTGAAAAATTTATGTAAGTATTTGGTAATGAACTATTTAAAGAGATTCATTACTGAAGAAATTGCTGAATGATTAAACTGCTGAGAAACTCTGAAATTGTTGGGAGATTCTCTGATTTAAGAAATTGTTGGGAGACAACCAATCTTGTAATAGGATAAACTGAAACCTGAGTATAGGTTTTATGTTTGTAACAAGATAGGTTTTGGCATCATCAAAAAGGGGGAAATTGTTGGGAGATGAATTTAATAAAGATATATGATTTTGATTAAGATCCCAAAACCCCTAAGTATGACATGTTCAGAATGATCTTAATAGTTGAGTCAGGATTCAGTTTTAGAGTAATCAGGATGTTATCTGCAAAATGTATAGTCAACAAATATAGTTTAGGATAGGTTCTGAAGACTCTGGAGAACTCAGTATGCTTCTGAAGTATCCGAAGTTTCAGGATGAAATCGAGATATCAAGACTCAAGATGATCTCGAGTAAATCAAGACTCAAGATTTAAGACTCAAAGACATCACCAAGATAAACTACAAAGATTAAGAAGACCCTGAAGACTCAGAAGACCCTGAAGACTTAGAAGACTCAAGACACGTAAGATCAAGAATCAAGATCAAAAAAATCAAGGCACAAGATTATCAAGACTCGGTAATATATTTGAATGCTCAGTATGAACTTGAGTGTTCCGAGGCACTGATAATATCTATCTAAAGGATGCAATACTGAGAAGATCGCGATTCCTTAAGAAGTTAGATATTTCCAAGACATTCAAATGCAGACAAAAGGAACTAAGTCAGAAGTGTTGTTAAGGTTATATCAAACTCGAGTTTGTAACCAAAAAGATGGATTGAAGGTGTCTACCTTTTAAGCGGAGACAAAAGTCAAAAAAAGAGGAAGACGACATCGCACCATCATACCGACAATCGACAAAGGATCATGTGAAAAAAGATGTCGATGTACAAAAGTTCCGATCGCAAAAAGTGAAGACCGCTACATGAAAAGTTATTACCTAAAACGTGTTAGGGAGTTTCAAACCCTAAATATAGCCATTTCACACACCACAAGAGGGAACTCACGAAGCTATCTTTCCAACGGATAGTTTCAAAAGTGACCTTGGTGTATGCCTATAAATACTGGTAACCCTCTACATTGTAAGGTTACGGGAAATTTATACGCAACTCAAGAGCTCAAACTTATTCTTGCAAAAGTTAAAGCACTCGAAAAACATAAAATTTCCCAAGTGCTTCGATATTGAAGAGAGCTCACTATACTAAGCCTAGCTTGATAAGATTTATCCAAAGCTTAGTCGAGATATCCTAACCCTTTGCATTGTGCTTCATTGTAAAGGATATCTCATCCTAGTTGGAAACCAACCGAGAAACCCCAAACCCTTGAGAAGGTAGTTGGAATGTGTTTGTTGGTGAGAAGAGTTGTAAAGAGTTAGTAAACTACGCGGAGTAGTCAGAAAACTCTAGAGGAGAAGTTAGTAAGCTACAGGGGTAGTCTGAAAGCTTGTGTGTGATTGAGTAAGTAAACTACGGAGGTAGTCAGAAAACTCAAGGTCGGGTTGAGTAAGTAAACTACGCGGAGTAGTCAGAAAACTCAGGGCCGAGTTGAGTAAGTAAACTACGAGGTAGTCAGAAAGCTCAGAAGTTGATAGTGAATTTCTCTGAAGAGTCAGGGAGAGTGGACGTAGGAGCTTGAGTCTCTGAACCACTATAATTGCTGTGTTCTTTATTGCTTTCCTTATCTGTACTTAACTGTTGCATTAACTTGTTTTGAAAGCATACTTTTCACTGATATTCAGTTGGAATCAATCCACTGAAGTTGCATAAGTGAATCACAGCCTAATCACTATTTCAATTAAGGGAAGGTTTTCAGCAAAGCTTAAAACGAGTATAATCTAAGGGCCAACCATTCCGCACGACTGAGTAGCTAGAACAGATAGTTATCAAACTGAACTCTCTTCTGAGGATTCAGTAAGTTAGTTATCTGATCCAAGCAACTCAGGATCTCTGACACTCAGGACTCAGTTGGGATTATCTGAGGTATCTGAAAGCAGCTCAGGATCACTGTCTCAGTAGACTTTGACTCAGAGCGATCTGTGCTTCTCAGAACCTAATCTTCAGGATTATCTGACCCAAGCTGACCTCAGTAAGAAAAAGTTTTAAAAACACTGAACACGTGTATTCCCCCCCATACACGTGTAAGACTCGTTTACACTGGGACCAACACTTTTAATTCCCTTCTGCTTATTGTCTGAAATATATATTTTTTAAAGGTGGTTCTTATATAAGTTGATGTATGAATTGATGAGTACAACTTGGGGTGGGTGGTGTTGGAACAACAATGCTAGTGTGGAAATTGAATATTTTAAAGTGGTGGGAAATAAGAAAAACTTCAAAAAATAATAATGTTAAGGTTAACATGTTGTATGTATATAATTACAGGAATATATATATAATACAATAAATATCCTAGATGCGGAAATTCTAGGACAACAACATGCTCAATCATCAAGGATTAACGAATTTAGTGAAATACCTGGATTCATAGCAATATTTTGTATAGGAAAAGCCTCACCAATGCAACGCGATCGATGGGGTGGTTTTATAGCCTTCCTCAACTAAATCTCTGTATGGGTCCTTCGTTTCCCCTCTTGATGGGGAGAGTAGAAAACTGTATGCAATTTAGTATATTGGGGGCCATAACCATGATGCTCTTTATATAGTACTCAATTAGGGTTTTCACAATCCTCGTAATTAAGTCCTACTTGGTATCTACCTCATAATTCCATATCAATTTCAATAGTCAATGGTATCACCATAATTGAATCAATCAATTAAGCCTAATTATAATTATAAATGATTAATATAATTGCATAAAATATGCAGCCCATATATAGGAAATAATAATTTCCTAACAATCTCCCACTTGGGCTACATTTAACATTAAGCAATTATATTTCCTTATGTGCACAACTTTACGCCATTCATTCTTTGACTATTGCCTTACAATTTCGTCCATCTCATATACTAGAAATGAGACTATCACAATTTTCATCACATCATATATTGTGACTAAACCATGATAATCACCATACTAGTACACTCAACGACATAGATTAAATATGGTGAGCAACATGGAAATTTCATGCAATGTGATCTTAATCATGCCTATTTCCAACTGACCCAACTGTAGTCTTTAGAGATCAACATATGCAATGTAAAACATCACATACTAACACATAATGCGTTCAGAAATAACATAGCCATCAAATTTATTCTTCAGAAAAAGAGGACCGAAGAAAATACATAGAATATTAACTCCCACTAAACTGAGGTAAAGTTTTGAATAACACCCATATGAGCAGTATGCTCGTGAAACAGTTTTGGTGTTACTGCCTTAGTTAAGGGATCCGCTAGCATAAAATTCGTCCTAATATGTTCTACGAAAATTTGTTTATTCTGAACTCTCTCCTTAACAACAAGAAACTTGATTTCGATGAACTTCGTCTTTACAGAGCTCCTGTTGTTATTCGAGTAAAGAACGGCTGAGCTATTGTCACAATAAATCCTTAGCGGCCGTTCAATGTCGTCAACCACACGCAGCCCAGTGACAAAATTCCGCAGCCATATCCCATGGTTGGATGTCTGATAGCATGCAATGAACTCTACAGCCATGGTGGATGAGGCTATGAGAGTCTGCTTAACAGACTTCAATGAGATAGCTCCATCGACCAATGTAAAGACATATCCAGATGTGGAGCGCTTGCTATCTTGACATCCAGCAAAATCGGAGTCAGAATACCCCATGATCTCCAAATTGTCTGATATCCGATAAATGAGCATGTAATCAATTGTTCTCTTCAAGTATCGCATTACGCGTTTGGCTGCCTTCCAATGTTGCTCTCCCGGATTACTCAAGTATCTACCTAATACTTCCACTATAAATGTCAAATCAGGACGAGTACAAACTTGAGCGTACATAAGGCTTCCCACTGCCGACGCATAGGGAATCTTTTGCATCTCTCTTCTTTCAAAATCATTATCAGGGCACTAATTGAGACTAAACTTGTCTCCTTTAGTGACAGGGGTATTCGAAGGTTTGCAGTCTTTCATGCCAAATCTACTCAAAACCTTATTGATATATCCCTTTTGCGATAATCCAAGAATACCTTGAGAACGATCTCTAAGTATTTGGATTCCTAATACAAAAGAGGCTTCATCAAGATCTTTCATCTCGAATTTCTTCTTCAGAAATCTCTTAGTTTCGCACAATAAGTCTATATCGCTACTAGCAAGTAGAATATCATCGACGTACAAAACCAAGAAAATGTATTTACTCCCACTGAACATGTGATATACACAATCCTCAACGAGATTCACCTCAAAACCATATGAAGTAATGAATTGATGAAATTTGTGATACCATTGACGAGATGCTTATTTAAGCCCATAGATGGATTTCTTTAATTTGCAAACCATAGACTTTGGATCTCCGGATACAAAGTTTTCTGGCTGCACCATATAGATTGTTTATTCAATGTCACCATTGAGAAATGTAGTCTTTACATCCATCTGGTGTAGCTCGAGATCAAAATGAGATACCTGTGCCATAATAGTTCTAAAAGAGTCTTTCGATGATACTGGAGAGAAGGTCTCTTTAGAGTTAATTCCCTCCTTTTGAGTAAAGCCTTTGGCGACCAGACGAGCCTTATATCTTTCGACATTGCCCTTTGAATCCATCTTGGTTTTAAAAATTCATTTACAACCAATGGGTTTCACACCTTCAGGCAATTTGACAAGATCCCAAACGTCATTGTCACTCATAGACTTCATCTCATCCTTCATGGCATCAATCCACTTTTGAGAGTTGGAACTACATTTGGCTTTGTGCAAAGGTGATTGGATCATCCTCTGTCAAACCTATGCCATCCTCATGTTCTTGGAGAAATACTACATAATCATCTGAAATTGCACTTCTCCTTTCTCTAGTGGATCGCCTTAATGACACTTCTTGAGGTTGATGAGTTTGTACTTTAGCTAATGGAGGAAGAATCCCATTGTTGTCTTGATTTGGAATTACGGTAGGAACATCATTCTCTACCACTGGAATGACGTTAGGAACATCATTCTTTACTACTGGAATAACGTTAGGAACATCATTCTCTACCACTGGAATTGTGTTTTGAGCAGCAATAGGTATAGAAACCATATCACTGTCAATAACAGATTCCTCCTCAAAGACAACATCCCTTATGATCTCTTCCCTCCCAAACTCAACATCCTCAAGAAATCTATACCCCCGAGAATACTCAGGATAACCAACAAAGTAACAGCTAACCGTTCTTGAGTCCAATTTTCCTTCATGCGGCCTGTAAGGTCGCGCCTCAGCTAGACAACCCCAGATGTGCAAGTGCCTAATACTAGGTTTCTTCCCCATGAAAACTTCATAGGGGGTTTTGGTAACTGCTTTGCTAGGTACCCTATTGAGAATATGTACTGCGGTCTTCAAAGCTTCTCCCCAAAGTGACTTTGACAAGGATGAATGAGAAATCATAATCCTTACCATATCCTTAAGAGTTCGATTTCGTCGTTCGGCAACATCATTCATGCTGGGGGACCCCGACATTGTGTATTGCGGAACAATTCCATACTCTTTCAGTAAAAGTGCGAAGGGTCGGGACGTTGTTCTCCTAATCCATCATATCGTCCATAGTATTCACCACCACGATCCGATCTGACAGCCTTAATTTTCTTTCCAAGTCGAAGTTCAACTTTGGCTTTGAAAGACTTGAAAACGTCCAAAGATTGGGATTTTTCATGTATCAAATATAGGTAGCCGAATCTAGAGTAATCGTCTATGAACGTAATGAAGTATCGTTGTCCATTCCAAGATGCTGTAGGGAATGGACCACAAATATCAATGTGAATAAGTTCTAAGACATCCTTAGCTCTTTCGGCACCTAATTTCCTCACTTTTGTTAGTTTCCCTTTGATGCATTCAACACAGATTTGAAAATCTGTCAAATCTAGGGGATCAAGGATTCCATCTAACACAAGCCTTTGCATTCTCTATTTAGAGATATGCCCTAAACGCTTGTGCCACAAAATGGCAGAATCCTCACTAAATTTCATTTTTGTACCTTTAGAACTTGTTTGCAGTATAATGTTATGGGAAGTAACAATATCAGGCATACATAGATTATCAATCAAGGAACCAGTACGAATAAGATTTGAATTTTGAAAGAGGCTAACTTTATTATCTCCAAAAGAACAAAAAAATCCCAATTTGTCCAAACAGGAAATAGAAATTAAATTCCGTCTAAATGACAGTACAACGAATGCCTCAAACAAATCCAAATAAAAACCAGTCCTTAAATGCAAGCTAAAAGTCCCGATAGCCTCTACTGCAACTTTATTGTTGTCGCCCACATAGATGAATCATTCAACATCACTTGACGGTCGGTTCCACAGGCAACCCTGCAAAGACATACTTTTGTGAGTAGTAGCACCAGAATCTACCCACCAAGAATGTTTTGGTACAAAAGATAAGTTCACTTCAGAACAAACAAAAGTTAGAGGTGTACCCTTCTTAACACGCCATGCAAAAAAACAGATTTTGGGGCATTCTTCCTTCTTATATGCCCCGGCTTTACAAAAAAAAGCAATTTTGTTCATCAATCTTTTGCTTCTTTTGTTGAGAAGATCCTCTCAGCAAAGATACCCTTTAGCTCTCTTTGTCTTCTTTTCTTTGAGAGTTATATGCCAAATGAGCACTTTCGGTCTTATCTCTTTCTTTCTTCTTCTTCTTCTGAGATATAATCTCATTAAGGGACCACTTATCCTTTTGAGATATAATTTCATTCGCCCCAAAGGGACCGAGATCAAAAATCCAAATGCACGAGAGTGTTATAACTCTAACTTTGTGCTTTTTAGTTTTGCCCCAAATTGACATTCCATAATAGATCTTAAAAATCAAACTCATTTCATGGAAAGTCCTCAAATCCCATTTACTCTAACTTTTCATTTCTTTGAAGTTTTGATGGCGATCCATTCTTTTAGCATTTTCTCCATTAATAGAGTGAAAATGCTAAAAGGTTCCTTTGAGTCCATGATCATCAAACTCATTTTCAAAGAAATGAAAAGTCTTAAATTTGATGATCATGAGCGATCCATTCTAGAAATTTTTCATTTCTTTGAAAGCTAAAAATTTCTCAATGGACTCAAAAAAAGGAAACTTTAAGGAGTACATTTTTGGAGATGTTAAACTTGCATCAAAACTAAAAGCATCAAAAAAAAGTTAGAGTCAGTTCGAGGACTTGCTCTCAAGCATTTGGTTTTTGATCTCGCTTCCAACACACTTTGGGCAATTCAAAGTGAGTTATAACACTCAAAAGGATAAGTGGTCCGTTAATGAGCTTTTATCTCACTGTGTGCAAGAAGAAGAGAGGCAGTAAAGAGATAAGACTGAAAGTGCTCTTTTAGCATTTTCACTCTCAGTAATAGAGCCCCGAAATGCTTCCGGAATGGATCGCCTCATGATCATCAAACTCACTCGTTTAGATCGATCCCATTTCTAAATTTTGACCTCTTTCTGGTCAGCCTCAGTAGCAATGGGTCGATCAGACCGAAGAGCCAGATCGAAATCCATACAATCGAGAACAATCTCTACGTATTCTTTCCAAATTTTGAAATTCGTCCCACTCATCTTTGGGATGTTATTAACTTGAGCAGACAAATTATTAGCTCTAGCAACAGAAACTAAAGAGAGAACAATTATAAGCATACTCACATAAACTTATGTGTCATGAATAAGACATGAATGAATAAATAAATAAATTGGGGACCTAAGCAAGGTACCGAGTACAACATTAACCTCCGTCGAAGGACAAAAAGTTAATTGTAAGTGGTACTCTTGGTGCAATGATGAAGCACTAATAATAAATTCGGTCAAACAAAAGTCTGTCGAAGGACGGACTAATGTTCACATGAATTTTTTTTGATTATTATGTGCTTATAATCACAGATGTATTGTCATTCGGCCAAGTTGCATCAAACCGAAGGGCCGATCACAACGCACAAATAACTTTACACCAACATGTATGTAATTTTAAGAAAATCGCTCTCGACAACAAAGGTTGCCATGTTGTCTTGATTGATTAAATTACAATTTACTAGACTAAAAAATAATAATTAATATTAACTGAATTTAATTATTTTAATCAAACAACATAATTGCCATGTCCCAAATTTAATTCAATTAAAGTCTAGAAATAAAATTAGACCTTAATTAAACATCAGTGATTCAGTGCACTAAAGTGCCAACATAACCCAAATAAATTTAATTGATTAGTACATCACATATTATCAATTAGTAAGCAAATTCTCTGCGCCCAAATTCAATAGTACAGTAAGAACATTAATCAATTAAATAATTGATGGATCCAAAAAACCATACTAATTGGTGGAAATAATTTAATAGAAGCAGTAGCACCTAATCCCAAAATTCCACCATCACGAATCAATTAAATTAAAGAAAGCAGTAGAAACACCATATATTCAAAGTTGAATTGGAAACCACGAGAACAGTGGTGGATCTCTTAATCCCAATACACAAAACGCACACGTACCTTAAAGTATTTCAACAATTGAAACGACACATATACATATTAATCGATTCAAACAGAATTCAAAATCAATTAATATCTCGGGATAAAAAAAAACAAAATCTTAACATATCAATCTATAAAATTCTTCCAAAATTTCAGAAAATCAATTCAATAAATTAATTAACAATCCATAAATCCCAACAATAAAGCAGTGATGACTGCTTTAATACCACTTGTTGTATGTATATAATTACAGGAATATATATATAATACAATAAACATCCTAGATGCGGAAATTCTAGGACAACAACATGCTCAGTCATCAAGAATTAACGGATTTAGTGAAATACCTGGATCCATAGCAATATTTTGTATAGGAAAAACCTCACCAATGCAACGCGATCGATGGGGCTGTTTATAGCCTTCCTCAACTAAATCTCCGTATGGGCCCTTCGTTTCCCTTCTTGATGGGGAGAGTAGAAAACTGTATGCGATTTAGTATATTGGGGGCCATAACCATGATGCTCTTTATATAGTACTCAATTAGGGTTCCCATAATCCCCGTAATTAAGTCCTACTTGGTATCTACCTCATAATTCCATATCAATTTCAATAGTCAATGGTGTCACTAATTGAATCAATCAATTAAGCCTAATTATAATTATAAATGGCTAATATAATTGCATAAAATATGCAACCCATATGTAGGAAATAATAATTTCCTAACATAACATTCGAGTATGACCAATTGTAGTTGGAAAATAACATTAGAGTGGTGTCAAAGACAACCTAGCTAGGTGTGTTATGACCCTTACACTTTTTCCTGTCCAATAAGATATATGGAAAGACAAAAATTCTTATGAGACGGTCTCATACATGACACGGGTTATAATATAGCACAAATTAACATCTTCTCTATCCATAGTGTTAACGTGTTATGTCAAAATTATGTCCCATTTTTCCGTACGTGAGATCGTCTCAAGGAAATGTGTGTGCCTCATATGGAAATGGATATTGATCCAAACCCCACCCGAGCATAAAAAAATAGACATGTCTAAACATTGATTTAATCTGATAACTGATTCATACAAGAATCATCTATATATTCAGTTATTCACCAACATTGAAGCCATATATTAATTATTGATGTGATAAAATTACACGCATTGATTTAAGGTAAGAGGAGAAATCCACATGCTGAATTGTTTGTTGTAATAAGTGTTCATTTCAACTGATCAATGTTAATAGTGACCCGGACATGTATTATTATATGATAAAAATTTATATGAGACGATCTCATACATAAAATGGGGTACAAATTAATTTCCATCTATTTTAAAATGTTAAAGCTTCATGTCCAAATTATACCACGTCTCATGCACCGTCTCTTAATATTTTATTTTAAATTTGGCTAAAGATGTATGCATCATGTGCACCGTGCAATTAAGTGTATTTTTAATTAAGCAGTATATTAATTGTTTTCACTCAATGCATAATATTACTCAATAAAAACAGTTGATACTGTTTAAAAATGCATTTGAGTTGCATAGTGCACTTGGACCACAAAAAAGTTAAACAAATTAATTAATAGCAAAAATACCCATACATGGTCTTAACAATTGACAAACTCTTTTATGAAATTTGTACACGTTATAAAATTAATTTTTTTATTTTTTTGAGTGGTGAAACTGAAACCGTACTAATATTATAACATTCCTTTATTGATAGAATTATTCTTAGGGCCGATCCTAGAAATTTTAGAGTTTGAGTCGATTTTAAAATTCGGCCCCTCATATATGAACTAAACAATTATACAAATTGACTGTATTTCATAATTTAAAAATTGAATAATAACTAATGGCAGCTTAATATAAAATGAAGGATTTGCAAAAAATTTATTATATGTGTGCAATATATTTTCTCGTTTCACGTTAATTGTTTGTTACTTTTGAGGTTTGTATAAAAATAAGAAATATAAAATTTTGATAATTTTTTCTTCTAATGAAAGTAAAAGAGAGGAGAGAGAGTTTGTGAAGGAAAATGTATTTTTCATAATTAATTGATTTTGTAAAATTAATAGTAAGAATTGCAAAAATATAGCAAAAATGATAATTATTTCGAAACAAAATTTATTTGGTCAGATTTTATACAAAGAAAATTAGGATAGATTTAATTATGTGTATGTCAAATATTTCAAGAATTAAATTAACATAGGTGCTTAATTTATTTATTTTGAATAAAGCATGGACCCAAAAATAAATTAAGAATTTACAAAAGGTGGGACTTAAACTAAAATAGTTTTGGACTTGTGGTGCTTAAATTATTTATGTTGGATAAAACATGGGCCCAAAAATAAATTAAGGATTTACAAAAGGTGAGACTCAAACCCTAGACAAAATTAATTTTTTTTCCCACTAGAACATTTCACAATATTTTAATAATTTTATAAGTATAAATATATAATATTATATATGCATGTAGAATTCTGGGCCACAAATTTTTTGGGCCTGAGTCGGACTTGTCCGACTCGTGAAAGACACGACCCTGATTATTCCTATAAATTAATATCGTAACATTTATATACACATAAATGTTATGGTATTAGTTGGTATAATGGCTGTAAGTCTGAATGTAAATAAAATTATTTAACTAAAGCTTCCAAACAAAACAATATACTTTATTTCAAAGCATATGCGAGATGTGGCATGAAGAATTTGTACATGAGAAGATACGTACTGTATTTGGTACAACATGATTATAGGATACACGTAATTAATTTATAGGAGGAACAGTTGAGAAGCTACCTCGATTTGGTGGCTATGGAGTTGTCAATAAATCTTTAGATTCCCAAAGACTCAAGTAATTAACTATGTATACACGTATAGCTGGAATATTTTAATTAGTTTCAAGTAATTTTTCCCCAAGCATTGAATTTTTTTAGTTATTCACTTATTTTATTTTTCACTTTTTGGCTTTCAAATGAATCTTTTCTCCCAGCAAATTTCATGCAAAAGCAAAAACAGTAAATTCAAAAAAAGAAAAAAAGAATGCAACTCAAATTGACGTCCGATTTATTTGAGATCGATATAAATGTATTTTCTGTATTTCATATAATAAATTCCCATCTTTGCACAATTGAGATGGATATATATGCACGGGCGGATCCAGGATCGAATAGTGGGGTGAGCTGAAAAGTAAATATTTTGACACACTAAAATATTCCTACTTAACAAACGCTTTGGACCTTACAATACTTCTATACATAAAATTCATCAATAATATATTTATATGCCCCCTGCTAGTGGATGGTGGGTTCTGGTCCCCCAAATTAGTCGGGTTTTTTAGCCGGATACCGAGTTATCATACATATATGCACTCAAAACAACATGCATAACTCAAAGGATCAGATCAGACAACTTGCTTGTGCAAATCCTTCAACGTTTGCATTATCACTGCCATTTGATCGGCATTGGCTTGGTCGGCCTCACCTTGCTGATGTTGGTGAGGTGCGGGATTTTCTCCTAGTCGGTCTTAAGCTGAAATCCTTTGCCCATTTCCAGCCTGTGCGACCGAACCCATTTGTGATATTCCTGGACCAGCCTGATCGGGGCCGTGGTGAGCCTGTTCACGATCACGATGGGCTTGCTCACCGTCATGGTGGCGAGCCTGTTCGCCATTGTTCTCCTCCATGCATAGACATCAGAACACTGATCTCGATGAGCCGGAAGGGGAATGCACGGGAATTCACACAGTCATTGTTTATTTGCTCGGGGCCATACTGCCTTCCGTAAAGCTCTTTGCGATGCTCCCGAGAGTGATATGTATGCTAGGAGTTGGCTTCATGGCTACCCGCGCGATGTGGATTTTCGCCCATTTTACGCTTCCCTTTGGCCTGTTGAAATTTTTCGTCCAAGTTCTGAAAAAGGTCGCTGTGGTCGCTGCCTAATTCGGCCCTCTTCCTTTGTAGGACCGCCATAGCTTCCCAAATTTCTTCGTGGGTGTTGATCCCCTACAAATTCTGTGCGACACAACGTGTTGGTCCTTCAGCACTCGGATTGTTGGCAGCTCGGCCGCCGGTCCCCTGGCCACTAGACCTTCGGATTCCCGACTTGGCTCTTTCCTTCAAAACAAAACTAGCTTGAGACATTTTTGGTGTTTCAAAGTTTGAGAAACGATTGAAGATTCAAAAGTTTGATCGAAGATTCTTGAGGAATACTCCAATGAGAACACTAAAACTTAGTTAAATTATTAAAGAATATCCTCCTTCTAGCACCAATTGTTGTATACCAAAATATCGAGATTAGAGAGTTTAGTTATGCCTTAGTGTAGGTCCCGAACGGGTTTTCTTGAGGGCAGAAGTCTAGAGGGGAGGGGTGAATAGACTTCTGAAAACTTTTGCGTGAGTGAAAAGCAAGTTACCTGATCAGAGTACGAGTGAATCAGTTTGGACTGATATCCAACTTACTGATCGCCTGAGGGCAGATCAGTTCGGTGTCTATTAGTTTAACTGATGTATGGAAGCTAAGCTTTACCCGTGTGAAAAACCAGTTGGTTAGTTGGTGCCCCTGCTGAAAGGGAAGAGTCAACGTAGGACAAGTTGTCCGAAGCACTATAAAAATCTGGTGTGCATTATCTGATTTACCTGCTTTACACTTTTCACACTACCTGTTTAAGATTTGCATGCATATTCTAAGTCTGGATCAGGTTTGCACTAAGCAACTGATCTGATCAGTTTGGCCCTTTGTCATCTGACTCAAAACAAATAACTTGGAATTGTGATTTAAAAAACTGATTTTTCACACAGGTAAACCTTAGCTTCCGCACATCAGTTAAACTGATAGACACCGATCAGTAAGTTAGATATCAGTCCAAACTGAATCACTCGCACTCTGATCAGGTAACTTTCTTTTCAAACCTGATCTCACGCAAAGGTTTTAGAAGTCTACACCCCCCCTCAAGTGGTATCAAAGTACCCACTAAGCTCTAGATTATCATCTGAAGAGTAGTATAACCCAAGGTTAACTGTCCCCTTCAGATACTTAAGAATCCGCTTAGATGCTTCTAGGTGGCTTTGCATTGGATTTTCCTGAAATCAGATCATTGAGGTCATCGACATCATCAGTTGTGGTCATCAGATATCATATCTTTGGTGTGCATTATAGTGCTACTCTGATACCACTTGTAGGTCCCGAACAGGTTTTCCTGAGGGCAAAGTCTAGAGGGGAGGGGTGAATAGACTTCTGAAAACTTTTGAGTGAGATCAGGTGTGAAAAGCAAGTTACCTGATTAGAGTGCGAGTGAATTAGTTTGGACTGATATCCAACTTACTGATTGCCTGAGGACAGATCAGTTCGGTGTCTATCAGTTTAACTGATGTGCGGAAGCTAAGCTTTACCCGTGTGAAAAACCAGTTTGTTAAATCATAATTCTAAGTTGTCTGTTTTGAATCAGATGACAAAGGGTCAAACTGATCAGATCAGTTGCTTGGTGCAAAACTGATCAAGACTCAGAATATGCATGCAAATCTTAAACAGGTAGTGTGCAAAGTGTAAAGCAGGTAAATCAGATAATGCACACCAGATTTTTATAGTGGTTCAGACAACTTGTCCTACGTCCACTCTTCCCTATCAGTAGGGGCACCAACTAACCAACTGGACTTAGATTAATGTGTTAGTCCAACACAGTACAACAAATGTTTCAAGAGTTCTCACTCAACCAATCCCAGAAATCAAAACTAGAAACCCTAGTCTGAAATCTTGCTAAACAAACTTAACCTAACTTTGGTTTGGGTATACGATTTGTTATGTTCCAACTGGAATTCTATCCTAGTATATGAATAGCCTAAGGCTGGAGGATAAGAATTCTTGCTAAGAACTTATGGGATGAACACTTAGAATATTTGCTTGATCTTGTGTTCTTGGTGCGGAAATGTGGCTTTGCTTGAGCTTGTGGATTATTTCCATAACCTTACTATGAAGATTGATCCCATATTTATAGACGTAGAAATCAAAGAGCCGTTGGAGAGCAATTTGAATCTCAGGCTATTTTAGGTAGCTTGTAGCTCTGATTTGACGTGCTCAGGAAGGCCATGTCGTCTTCGTGCAATTTCGTACTTTCTAGCCGTTTGCCCTGATACGCCATATTCTGCATCATCAGATCCGTACATACGTGTCGACCTCTTAGTGATTGTTGTGATCGATGTTTTTACCTCGATTTATTTGTACACGTCGGAGGGACACTTGTATCAATAAATTATTAAAATAACCATGCTCGATGGAGAGGTGTTCGCCTAGATAATAATTATCAACCATACAAGTATGCTCGCCTTGTCTGCCATACAAGTCTGCTCGCCCTGCCTATCAAACTAGTATGCTGGCCCTGCCTATCAAACAAGTATGCTCGCCAAATCTGGCAAACATTATAGTCATTCTTGTATGCTCGTTAAGGAAGGTGTTCCGGTACAAAATCGATATGGTCAAAGGGCGAGCAGAGCAATCGATCGAGCAAAAGTTGATACAAAGGGCATATGACATAAAAGTCAAGTCACTAACTGAACCGTCTGGATGACCAAAAGAATGCCTTATAAGCAAGTAAATCCAAAGGTCAACCAAGAAGACGAAGTTGAAAACGTGGCAGCATCACATGAGTTCTTGCAAGACACGAAGTCTCCAGCTCATGCTTGCCAAACCAGCTCATGCTTGTCAAAGTACTATAAGTAGAAGAAAAAAGAGCAGGAAGAGGGTTCAGAAAAATTCCCAAGTACTCACACCTATTCTCCAAATCACCATCTTTCAAGAAAGCTTTTCTCCACGAGAAGTATTGTGTACTGTAGATGTGAACCTCGCAATAAAATACCCCTGGCTTGGAATGCCCCAGAGTAGTCATTTATTGATGAACTGGGTCAACAATTTCTTTTTATTTAATGAAATATTGTACACGTACTTATTTTGTTTGTGAGTTGTTTCAAAATTAGCCACATAGTATTCTCATTAAAAAACGACTTGCAACAATTGGCGCTAGATGAAGGGGAGAAAAAACCAGACCATACACAATCCTAAAAACTGAGGCAGAAAAAAAAATGATGCCTCAATCTAGGAATACTCAGATGGAGAGGTCGGGACAGAGCCGACCTCACGCTCAGAAAGAGGCTCAGCATCAGCCTCACAAAAATCAGTCAGTGGAAACCATCAATCTTGAAGATATCGCCAACGTTCCCACGGCCACAACAAAGGCCATCACTTTCTTGTTGCGAGCACATAAAGAGAGGGCCGAAAAGGAGTTGGCCAAGTTGAAAGTTCAAAATGATGATGATCGACGCTCGCATACACCTGATAGCGAGCAAGTTAAGATGAAAGTCGCGCGAAGCGGCAAACAAAAAGAAATTTGTTGATATGTCGGACGACGAGCAGCCTCAAGGGTCCAGACAATCGACGTTTGGACGTTTGAGGCTCTCTGTTAAAGACCGAATCGGCGATCATAGGCGTCAGGATCCCGGGAGGGAACAACCGACGAATATGCCGACTCCTTTAGCTCCTCATGATCGCCCGCATCCTGAAAGATGGCAGGAACAACAAAAAATTGGTCGGAACTAAATTGACTATCTATCATCGATTGGGTAGTCAAGGACGAACATGGAAAGGGGGACTGCCCCATCGTGAGCATGACCCCCCGGGTTGTTGGGAAATTTATAGTTTTGATGAAAGTTCCAAAAACACATGTAATAGGACCCAATCGGACTGTTAGTCGATCGATGTTTACATCATCGCTATAGGAGACCAATTGATAATGATTGTATAGAAAAACCGATGTAATAGATAGGTCACATATTGAGGGGAACTCAATATGTATAGGTCGACCAAGAATCAAGAAAGTTCGATATCCGACAGGCGTAACGTTAAACCGAGCGGAAGATCGATCGAATCGATCTAGTCGATAACTCAAACGGAAGTCATGAAGCTCAAACCTCGAATACTAGAAGATCGATGACTTCGGAAGATAAGACCGGAAGACCTACATCGCCGTGAGTCACCCGGTTGAAGCTAAGTCAACAGCGCCAGAAGACTCTATCAGTAGATCGATCGATCAGATCGATTAAAGTCACTCATAAGATGAAAACCGATGTTTCATCTTATCATACGTCTGCGATCTAAACAAGAAGAATACCAACCTTAGTTGGAGGAACAACACCGCAAAGCAAGTCTTCCATCCAATAAGGAAGAAACACGTATGAACAGAGCCGATACTCATGGATTCGATGTTGCTCTCTCAAACGGCTATAAAATACACATTCACGCTCGGCCATGCCGTTCAAGCACGCCACATCAAGCCCGCAAGTTCACCTAAAATAGCCGAGATTCAAACCGCTCTCCAACGGCTCTTTGATCTCAAGGTCTATAAATATGGGATCACACTTGAGTGAAACACGGAAATGCTTGGACAAACAAAATAATCAAGAAGCTCAAACTATAGTCGATTTCGCACGAAGAACACAACAACAAGCTTTATTTTATATTGTGTTCATCCCATAAGTTCTTAGCAAGAAATCTTTTCATCTAGCTTTTAGGTCGCTTTTGTATGCAAGGAAAGATTTCATAGTTGGAACCTCAACAATCTTACCCAAACCCCAAGTTAGGATAAGTTGTTTAGCAAGATTTCGATCAGGGTTTCTAGTCTTCGATTTAAGGATCGGTTGAGTGAGAACTCTTAAAACATCTGTTGGTGTCTTGTGTTGGACTAACACACTAAACTAAGTCCGATCGGTTAAGTCGGTTAAGTTGGTTAAGTTGGTGCCCCTTGTGAAAGGGAAGAGTGGGACGTAGGACTGGTTTGTCCGAACCACTATAAATCTTGTGTGCCTTCTTGCTTTGATTAAGCTGCTCTCACATCGCACAATCTTAAAAGCGCATACATATTCTAAGTTAAGATCGAGATAGCACCAAGCTTACGATCCGATCGATTTGATATTTCGTCATCCGATTAAAAAGATAAAACTTGGAAACATTTTTATACAAACCGGTTTTTCACACGGGTAAAACTTAAGCTTCGCACACATCGTTAATCGATAGTTACCGAACGATCTGTTTTCGGCGTTGAAGAAGTTGGTTATCGAGACCAAATGATTCACTAAGACTCTGATCAAAGCTATCCGCTCTCACTCTGACGACTGAGACAAAAGTTTTTTAAGTCTATTCACCCTCCCTCTAGACTTACGCCCTCACATAACCCGTTCGGGACCTACAAGTGGTATCAAAGCGGTTGGTTCTTCCGACCAATCGACTCGTGTCATTGTGGTCAATCGAATCGATCTTGAAAAACCGCTTTTTAAAAACTCATTCATTTTCCAAAATCACTCAAAGATGGATAACACGTCAGGGTATGTATCATGATCTCCGAAGTTCTCAATTGATGAGTATGCAGATTGGGCCATATATATGTCCAACCATCTAGGCTCGATCAAGGGCGAGAATGATGGAAGTCATCGAGAGAGACCCATCATCATTTACTACGACAATCCTGCGATCGGAGGAGATCCGATTTTCCCACGGGAAGTCTTGTACGAAAAAAGCCCAAACTCGATGGACACGAAGAAAGAAAATCGCATACTACGGACACCATTGCAAGACATATTATCATGAAGACAATGGATAAGGTCACCAAAGAAAAGATTAAGTATCTCAAATCTGCGAAAAGCAATGTGGGATACTCGCCGAGATCTGCGAGGGAAATGAACAGATAAAAGACAAACCGCCTTCGTTTAATGGTGAAGTTTGAGAAACTGAAGATGCTGCCCAACGAAACCATCAACGAACTCGATGGAAGAATTACAATGTCTATAAACAAGCTTCGAGAACTTGGTAGAGAGATGTCTGATAAAGATATCAACTATAAGATCCTAAGGTCTCTCACCAAGAAGTGGGACATGAAGGTCACGGTAATCAAAGATTGCCAGGACATTTCAAGAATGAAACCCAAAGAGCTTGTTCTTAAGTCTTAAAGCTCACGAGTTCGACCGATTGAAAGAGGTCAAGATGATGAAGACGAGGTCCCCCTTTGAAACCTCGATTTCAAAATCGGTTGCTTTTCAAGGCAACCAGTAGCAGAACAAAGGCCAATGAACCCATTGGAAATATATTAAGTCAGGCAGAACAGATCGCTTTGCTTACCAGGAAGCTTGAGAAGTCAGACATACAACTTGGTAAGTATCGAAGATTTTATAAGGACTATCAACATAGCCGAGGACGAGATAGGAGATCAGACAATAGATCTCCAGAAAGAACCAGATCTGATGATCGGAGGGATCACAGAGATGAAAGGGAAAGAGATAGTCAGACGAAGGAAGGAAGAGATAACCAATCAGATAGAAGAAACTCAGACTACTATCAGAAAGGGAAATCACCTGATAGGTCATACAGACGGAGTGATTCACCTGGAAGGAAAGGAACGGTGGATCAAGGAGCGTGCTTCAACTGTGAGAAGCCAGGTCACTATAGCACAGACTGCCCAGACCTGACGCCGAGAGAGAGGGAAGAAAAGAGGAACAAAAGAGAGCAACGCTATAGAGACAGAAGAGCCATGGTTGCTGATACGTCAGGAATTGACGATTCCTATCTGCCCTCCGAGGACTCCGGATACTCCTCAGAGAAGACTTACCTTCGATCGGTGATCGCCGACTTCTATGAAAATGAAGATCCGATATTCTCGTCGACGATGATGAACTCTACCGATGGCCGGGGAGGACCAAACCGAGGTAACCTCCAAACCCGCTTCGTTCGCTTCTACACCTGCTATCATTAGCACACCTGCTGGGGAGATTGACCTGCAGCTCTACTCAGAGCAATTGCTTGAAGATCTCTCCAATGCAAAGAGAGACACTTATGCTATTGTGAAGCCGAGAATGATAAGCCGAGGTCCGTAAATAATCACTTGTCAAGAAAATGATCTCGAAAAGCCTCTCGAACTTAGATCATTTGAAACCGCCGGAAGGTAATCGAGAATTTAAAATTTCGAAGTTAAAGCTTCGATCAGAAAAGCAGATCAAAGATCGATGGAAATTAACAGACAAAGAAGTCGATGACTTCAAAATCTTGCAAGCAAAATTCGATGAGCTATTCCGAATGCATGAAAGTCCGAAATCCTCCGAGGATAATCTCAGAAGAAAATAGAGGTTTTTCAAAATCATCTAAAACCGTTCAAGACATGAACGCCTATTTTCGAGTAAAGATTGATAAGGAGGACTTGGCTATGAGAAACCCTCCACATCCTCAAAAGCCCCGATCGATTCATCTCGTAAAGGTGTAATCGGACAAATTTTCGAAAAGGACACACCAAAAGCTAAACTCAGATCTAATAGGGGTAAGAGACGGTTGAGCGGGTAAGGCAAGTTCCTAACCGAAAGGGAACGAAATGGACCCCAACCGGTAAAGCATCACCGAGAATCAACGGAAGAACCCGGTTCTTCCGAAGAGACCTCAACTCGATCAACACAGATCAGAATCGTAAAAGACAACCTACAAAAGGGAAGTCTAATCTGAGACCCAATCAAGGTCACCGCCTAATAAGCATGCTTCGTAAACCGCGAAAACCATCTATGCGAAAAAGGATATGAATCTTTTGATGGTAGCAATCGTGCCTACCCCTATAGTCGAAATTTAGGGGTGCCGATGAACCATGAATCGACAAAAAAGAAGACAAACCGAAAAGTTAAATCATAAGTCTTCTAAGTCATCCAAGGTTCACACAAGTAATCATACAAATCGAAAAGCATATGAGGATAAGTATGATTATGTTGACAGTATGGGAGACAAATCAGCCTTACGATCCGACCGATCACAATAGAAGTGCTCTGTTTGTATGGATCCCCAAATCCAAACCTAACCCCTCGGACCCAATCCGAAAGCGGGTACCTAAAGCCCGATCCGATTGCGGGTTCGCGTGGGTCCGGCCAACAAAGGAGGTGTGCAAGCAACTATCGGTACATCGATAGTGGATGCTCAAGGCACATTCGAAGCAAACATCTCCTCGGCCCTACATAGAACGAAAAAGGCCGCGTGTACTCTTGGTGATGATAACTTTGGTTATACCAAAGGGGTTGAACCTTAGAGAATGATGATGTACAAGTAACCTGGAGTCTCAGATGTCGAAGGTCCGAAGCACAACCTATTATCGGTTTCACAATTCTGCGACAACGGATTCGGTGTTGAGTTCTCGATCGATCAATGCACTATCAAGAATCGAGTCACTCAATGATTTTGCTAACGGGTTCAAGAAAAGGGACGATCTACGGTGATTGGAGCAGTTGTCCAAGAAACGCGTGCACGATTGTTAAGAGTTCCAAAAGTAGCAGTTGGCTCGCACAAAAGAATGAGCCATCCGAACTTTAAAACTCTTAATAAGATAGCTAGGATGTCTCTAGTGGAAGGACTTCCAAATGAAGTGTTCTCAAAGGATCGGACATGTAATTGCATGTCGGAAGGAAAAACAGTCAAAGCTTCATTCAAAGGAATTTCGGACCAAAGATCCGGCAGATCTTCGCGGTGCTTCATATGGATCTGTTTGGACCGATTACACCGTCGGGCCTCAACGGACGAAATACACTCGTAATCGTGGATGACTATTCCAAGTTTACGGGTTATATTCTTACATAAGAAGAATGAGGCGACAACCAAGATACCCGAAAGTTACTAAGAAGATTACAAAATGAGAAGGGTGTCAACGTAGTAAAAATCGGATCGAGATAAAAGGTATGTAATTTACGAACTCTTTTATTATCGATTTTTGCTCTAAGTTTGGTATATCTGAAGATGAAACATCATCCAATTGCGAGGACGCCCACAATGAGAATGGAGTAGTTGAGCGGAGAATGTAACTCTCAAAGAAAGTTCGCCGAACAATGTTACCGAACATGAGATACCAAACCGTTTTCAGGCGAATAATCAACTTTGCATGCCATACGCAGTAACAGATGTCTCGACTAAGGCTCACTACAAAACACCTTATGAACTATGGAAGGGCGTAAAACCTCGTGTTTTTACTTCCATGTTTTTTGGGTGCAAGTGTTTCATACACAATAATGGGAAAAGTCGGGTTGAAGACTTTTGAGGCCAAGTCCGATGAGGGTATATTTCTAGGGTATTCCTCATCTAGCAAAGCTTTCAGGGTCTACAACAAACGAACCCTAATTGTGGAAGAAACACCCCATGTAGCCTTTGATGAAGCATCTTTCGATCAAGAGAAATCGCCTCGTAAACAAGAAGTACCGATCTACCGTAAACCGATATTCGTAAAATGGATCACCTAACGATCAAGGAAAAAGGATCGTAAATCAGATCAATTTACATTCCAGATCTAGTTGATTCACCAGATCAATCGGATCCTAAGGTACGAACAATCGTCGATGAAAAAGCCGATTCAAATTTGAGAGTAAGAAGAATCGAACCATCCGGTTCGGGGGAACTCTGAAGTTCTCAATTTAACGGACATCAAGACATGATGAGTCCAACATCACCGAGACTTGTTCTTATCAAGTGGACCATAACCTGCACCACTCCCAATCGCTAGTAATAAGATTTTATCGTAAACGGACGATGTTCTCAAAACCGACGCAAAATTAGAACGAAGGACTCGGATAACCAATCATCCAACCGATCGATAATCGGAGACCCGCTCGATAAAATTAAAACTAGACATCGATTGGTGAAAGTGCCATGTATTGTTTATTATATCTGTCTATGAAGGAACCAACTACAATAGAGGAAGCATTACAAGACAAAACCGGATTCTAGCCATGCAGAGGAGCCGGAGCAGTTCGAGAGAAATGAAGTATGGGAACTAGTAGATGGAACCGAGGTCATCAAGACGTAATTGGCAACGAAATGGATCTTCAAGAACAAAGAGATGAGAAAAATGTTATCACCGAAAATAAGGCAAGACTTGTTGCTAAGGGGTATTCACAATCGAAGGAATTGATTACGATGAGACCTTTTTGCGATCGCCGCCGCTTTGAAGCCATTCGGTTGTTTTCGCATATGCTTCCCACGAGAGGGTTCACGTCGGTATCGGATGGACGTAAAGAGTGCTTTCTTAAAACGGGTACTAGCAGAGGAAGTTTATGTCGAACAACCTCCGTGCTTTTGAAAAGGGCAACCAAGTGTATCGTTTAAGAAAAGCTCTTTATGGTTCAAACAGTTCATGAGCCCGGTATGATACACTCTCTCGGTTCTTGATTGAAAGTGGGTTCACTAAAGGAACAATGGGACGTAACCTTATTCGAGAATAGAAGATGGAGAAGATATTACGATGGTTCAGATTTACGTGGGCGACATCATCTTGAATCTCCTAACAAGAACCTATGTGAAAGATTGAAAGAAACCGATGCAAGGGAAATTCGAGATGTCCATGATGGGTCGATGAATTACTTTCTAGGTCTCCAAGTTAAACAAAGTACGAAGGGATATTCATCGCCAAGCAAAGTACACTAGGAATCTATTGGCTAAGTTTGGAGTTCAAAATAGTAAGGAAGCCAAAATTCCTATGATGACCGGATTCAAGATGGATCGAGATGAATTTGGTCGAAAACAAATCGGAAGGAATATAGGGCTCTCATTGGATCTCTATTATACCGACCGCCAAACAGACAGGATATCACTTTTGCAAAGAGGTGTATGTGCGATTTCAAGCAAATCCAATGATCGACCACCTAGAAGCGACTAAGCGGATTCTTAAGTATCTCTGAAGGAACAATAAACCTTGGTTTATTCTACCCATCGATGATAATCTAGAGCTTAGTGGGTATTCTCGATTTCGATTATGGAGGTTGCAAGATCGATGTAAAATCAACCTCGAGGAACATGTCGGGTTCTTAGGAAGTAAATCGATCTCGTGGTTTTCAAAGAAGCGAGACATCGATTCGACATCTACAACAGCGGGAAATATATGGTCAGGAGAAGTGTTGTTCCCAAATCGCTCGCTCGATCGGCGGTGAGGATTACAACATTGTAGCTAAAAAACGCACCTATATTCTTGTGATGCAATAATAGTCTTATTGCAATCACTCGTAATCCGGTTCTACATACAAGATGCAAGCATGTGGATGTCGACACCACTTTATAAGAGATCACGTTGAAAAGAAGAATATCGAGAATGGAAAAGATTCATACCGATATCTGTATATTGATATTCTAACCAAGCCACTAACCGAGATCGATTCAGAGAGATTTATGCAATGAGCTAGGACTTCTAGATCTTGGAGAAATGTCACCGAAAATGTTTGATGGAATGTTCTCCAGAACTAGCTGGTTAAGAGACTAACCAGATCGAGAGAAATCAGTTGAGTTTGGTATCTTAACTGATCTCAAGAGATCGATAAGCAAAAAATCGATCGGATTTTACACGCTACAGATCCAAAGGAATCGATCGATTTTAGTTTATCAGATTTAAAGTCTATCAGTTTAAAGGAACTGATCAGATTCAAGGTTTATCAGATTAAAGGAAAATGCTCAGTTTAAAGGATTATCTGATTAAATCAATTTGGTTATAGTATTTCTTTGTGAATTGATTTAGCTGATATTCAACAAGCAAGATTCAGAGATTAAGAGCTAACAATCGCATAAGAAAGCAGGAATTTACACAACGATGAAATAACAGAACTTTTCATTGATAAAAACCCGAAGGTGAGGTTACATTACGAGTTACAAGTACAAGAAGACCTTTGAGGGTCAAGACATAAATGTTAACCAAAATCCTAAACCTATAACCCTAAACCTTCATCCAAACCCAAACCCAAACTCATTAGTTAAGTGTTAAAGAGGGGAAGAGAGAGAGATTTTATGAAATCTGACGCTCTCATTTTTCCCCACTTAACAGGGTGAGGGGGGCTTGAAAGGTAATCCCATGCCGCAAACTGATGGACTCTCCAAGTGAAGTGAGAGCGGCCTTGATAGGATTCTTAAGCCTGGAGCCCTAAAAGGGAGAGTAGTAGAGGCTCTCCGGTGTTAAATGGAGCACGTGCCAAAAGAGTTGGTCGTCCGATCTCATGGGCACATGTGTCAGATATTTTATACCCAGACTAAGTCCGATGGTTCCGTTACGTCATCCAGATAGACACACAAAGGTGCATACGGTTAGGAGAAGTGTCTTCTCGGTTGCAACAAACAGATCCGCCACCACGGTGGTAGAGAAGCTTTGCAAAGAATCGGGATGTGAAATCGAAGATGATGAAGAAAACAAACAATAAGGGATGCAAAGGGTTGATTTGAGAAGGTGAAACCATATAAAAAGGGTGTAAAAGTGTTTTAGGAAGTCTCACCGGAAACAAGGGTTCACCAAGATACATGATTCTTACAAAGAAGATAAGTATGGTGAATGGGTGATGTTGTGTAAAACATTGGTCCAATTTATAGAGGCCAAGCAAGGATGCAAATGCAATTTCCATTTCAAAAAGCCTATCCGAGAAATTTGCATCAAAAGGGAGTGTAGAAATCACGCTGATCGATAATTGGATAAATTTACGGTTGATTGACATATCGAGAGATTAGGATGATATTTCAAGATGTCAAATCACGCCTACTTAGGGAATAGAAGCTACTACTCAAGACTAAGTTTTGGCGGTAACACTTATCCCAAGATTTGGCTTAATCTGAAAAGAATCAAATGAGGTCAACCAAAATCTGATTACTTACGAGCATGATCAGATGAGAGAGATCAGCTGAGCTTGAAACTCCAATAAATCAGATATATCAGTCTATGTCAGAAATATCAGTTGAAGGGGGAACTTCAACCGATCAAGGAGGATCAAAAGGAAATCGACGTACTCAAGGAAAGATCGCCTAAGCTGAAGTTTCAACAAATCGATCTGTTGGAGAAGATCGATTAAAAGGATCGGTTGGGAAATTTCTTAAGGCTTAGGCAGAATGATTAAGATCAACAAGTGGAATCAACATTGACAAGTAATGTTGACTGATTACAACATCAGTCAACCAGATACGCATCTCTTTTCTCTTGTTCTTTACTTATTTATCGGATCGATATCGATATTATTTGCCTTCTTCGTACCCACTATCCTTGTGGACGTGTACTCTGCAAATCATTTAATGCGGACGGGGTACATGTATTAACCGCTATTTGATCGTGCTTTTAAATCCAAAAGTTTTTTTACGCGTGCGTTTTTTCGACCCTACGATCAAAACCGCTAAATCTGGAGCGTACAATCTTTTCAAAACGTTTGATCTTCCAAATCTTGTCTTATTGTTCCCTCCGCCTCTATATAAGATTCATCAAACCTTACCAGAGTTTTTCTGTTTCACAAACTTGCATTACTTTCACTGGAAAAACTTCAAATTTTCTCTACGTTTCAAAACGATTTCTTAGAGTTCAAAATCATTTCTGAAAATTTGAATCTGGTAATATTTTCTTTTAAACTTAATGATGAATCTTTCTTTCCGTTAAAAAACGTTGATTTCAAAAGTTGTTTTTCGGAATTTATGCTTCATTGCCTCTTGTTTTTCCGCGGTATGATATTGATATTGATTATGCACAAATTTAATGAGTCTATCTCACCTGTAGATGGCCACTCATGGACTAGGAAAGATCATGTGCAACTATGCGGAACTGGCAACGAAGATCTTTGAGGATAAGTTCGTTTCGATTTGGAACCACCGAGGATCCCGAATCCATGGAGGTGGAACAAATTTCAAGAAGGCCGGATCGAAACATATTGCTCGGGCTTTCAATCGCAATCCGGTGATGCAAAGATGAAGCACTACAATTCTTGCGTAATTTGAGTGTGGATGAAAAAAACAGAGACGAACCGATGTCGCCACCAACGGAGAAGAAATCGACCGACAAATGCAGACATCACTGGTCTGTTCAGCTACCAAAGGGCTTAATCTCACACCGCACACCACAGGAGAATGAGGACGAAGAAATCGAGAGGAGCTCTAAGAGAGGACAAACATCGAAAAGCCGGATTCATCGCCAATGCTCAAAAGAAAGTACAGATTGTTGTTTGACAAATCTGTCAAGAACGATCATGGGAATCTCATTTAGCCCAGATGCTCTCACATCAGTCAAAATGTAAAGCATGGCAGCAATAATTGATGGGGCTTAGAACATCAATTGGCACGGCTTCTCGAAAAGCCATCTTGCTCCAAGAACACGAAAAATTTGGAGTCAATGAATCCAGCAGTGTCTTTTCGAAAAAGAGAGTCGCCAATCTCAACAAGGTTGCGCTTATATTGAAGGACAAACCGCCAAGCTACCGAATGGAATCGTAATGGATCAAGTCCTACAATGCCTTCCTCTCATCAACTTCACTATATATGGGCCACCAGACGATGACAAGGAGCCCACTCCAACAAAAATCAAGAAAGGAAAGAGCAAAGAAGCCGCTTCATCCACACCGGTTGCTCCACGTAAAAAAAGAAAAAAATCGGTGAAGGCCGGAGAAGAGGCCAAAGAAAGCAAAGCAAGCTACCATGACTCTAGCACTAGAAGATGAGTCAAGAAGAAGAAAGAGCGCCGTAATACATTTTGCGCAACAAAGAACAGGAATCGACAGCAAGCTTCTCAACCCGAGGGCTCGCTGTAACGATCCGAGGTAGAAGCACAAGTCGATAAATCTCCTTCTCCTCAACCTCGTTTGATTCACCGCCGACTAAAGGTCAGCCGAAGCATGTCTCTCCCGCTAGTTCACCTCATGAACTCCGAACCAGATACAATCGCCACTACAAAAGTAACCCATCGCAGTCGAACCAATCGCATAACTTCCGCCGACTCAAGCACAACCGAAACTTCCACATCTCATCCAATGTAACTGGAGAGATAATTTCAGATCCAGATCAACAAAGACCATCACTGAAAAATGGTCGACTAAGAATTGAACGAGAGATTGATGAGACGATCCACAACCGGGTCGCCCATCCCGCTATCGAGAAGAAGTCATGGAGATCCTCACCGAGAGATCTCAGATTAAAAAGCTTCTCGATCTTATCTTACTTGTTGAACAGATGGGTGGTGCGGATAAGTTCGCAGATTTTGACTTCGATATGAGGAAGTTCGCCAAAGTGGGATCACCAAATGAGCTCATATCCGATAAACTGCGGAAAGCTCGATCCACGTGAAGTTGGAATTGCGGAAGAAGAAAAGTTGGAGATCGCTCAAGAAGCTCCGTAAACAGACGCCGAAATGGAGAATGCAGAGTCGCCGATGAAAGTGGAACCGGTGTCATAGGTTCACGCACCAACCACCGGAGGCACAAACAATCGAACCTCGATCAAGTGATGGATCCAATTCCTACATCTCAAATCACCATCGATCAACTTCGGAGATCAAATCTTGTCTCAAAGATCTCCGAAAGAAGAGATTGAGGGAGTGCTAACTGATCAGAGACAAATCAGTCTCAAACAAATCGAAGCAATCAGAGATCGTTCTCCCAATCCATGACCACCATGTCCGGCTGAGCTTACAAAATCAGTTGATGACAAGTGAAAAGGTGGATCAAAATCAATCTTCTTTTTCGACGCCACCGAGAAAAAGGCTCGAAGTTATCGAAGAGAAATTTGACAAAATGATTTGGACACTCTCTCGCTACAATGGAAATCGCCAAGACAGAGCCGACATAACTGCTCGTAATCTAATGACTCAAACTTCGTGTTTATCTCGCTAATGATCTAAATCGGGCATTATCGATCAACTTTGGGTCTCGACTTCCCACCTCAATGCGCTTTTTGATCAAACCAAAAGGGGAAGGATCTCGAGAAACCAACCGACACATCGAAGATCTCGATTCATACGGATAAGGACCATGGACAAAGCTCAATTGCAAGAAAGGGTGCTGCGGGTCTTTGGGACATCAAAATCTGGACCCGATTACTCGGACGGAAAGTCACGAAGTATATTAGTCGCGATCTGGTGATAAGGAGCTAGTTGAAGATTGTCCAAAGAGCGTATGATGATCAAGAAGAAAGAAGGGCGTAAAAAACGGCACAAAGCGAAGGGTTGAAACGAAGTTCAAATCAAGGGCTAAGAAAGGATTGATCGAAAATCGCTTGGAACCTCGGTTGCCAGCAAGAGTCGACGAGATCATACAAAAAAAAAGCTGCTTGACACGCTAAGAGGTTTGAGGAATGGAATAAGATCGAAGTGAATGGCTTCTTGATGCCTTTTGTCCTTGATCTTGTTCCTAAGAAGAATCACCGGATGATGAGTTCCTCAACCGGGTTACGAATAAATATCCGACTTTCTCAAGTATCCGGAAAATGAGGCCAAGCTCATAAATGTAAAGATATCTTGCCAAGAGTATGATCCGTTAATATACTCGAAGAAGGCAGATGGCTCATTTGACAGATGGCATTTGAGAGATTCTACTTTGACATCTTGAGCAAATCGCATATAACCGATCAAGTGCGCATAACCGATGTCAAATGGAAACTCTATCGATTTTTTCAACGTTCCACAAGACCAAAGAGAAATGCCGTAAGGATACAAGCCTGAAAAGGAGTGAAGAATCGTAAGACGCCTAGGGATCATTTGCTTTTTAAATTCAAAACTTTTTCGATGTAACATGTAATCAACATATCTAATGAAAAGTTTATTTTTTCGATCCCAAGACAAAATCTCTTTTCTTCGATTATTTGCTTTTAACCGTTTCTATACTTATCAACTGTTTGGTTTTCGGGTGTTTTGGTTTCATCAAAAGGGGGAAATTGTTGGGAAATTTATAGTTTTGATGAAAGTTCCAAAAACACATGTAATAGGACCATCGGACACATTAGTCGATCGATGTTTACATCAACGCTATAGGAGACCGGGGTTGATAATGATTGTATAGAAAAAACCGATGTAATAGATAGGTCACATATTGAGGGGGAACTCAATATGTATAGGTCGATCTGAAGAATCGGAAGAAAGTTCGATATCAAGGCGTAAGCGTTAAACCGTAACGGAAGATCGATCGAATCGATCTAGTCGATAACTCGGAAGTCATGAAGCTCAAACCTCGAATACTAGAAGATCGGATGACTTCCGAAGATAAGACCGGAAGACCTACATCGCCGAGTCACCCGGTTGAAGCTAAGTCAACAGCGCCCGAAGACTCTATCGTAGATCGATCGGGCCAGATCGATTGTGTACCATAAGATGAAAACCGATGTTTCATCTTATCATACGTCTGCGATCTAAACAAGAAGAATACCAACCTTAGTTGGAGGAACAACATCGCAAAAGCAAGTCTTCCATCCAATAAGGAAGAAACACGTATGAACAGAGCCGATATCGCGGGATTCGATGTTGCTCTCTCAAACGGCTATAAAATACACATTCTTTTCGCCATGCCGTTCTCAAGACGCCACATCAAGCCGCAAGTTCACCTAAAATAGCACGAGATTCAAACCGCTCTCCAACGCTCTTTGATCTCAAGGTCTATAAATATGGGATCACACTTCGTGAGTGAAACACGGAAATGCTTGGACAAACAAAATAATCAAGAAGCTCAAACTATAGTCGATTTCCATACGAAGAAACACAACAACAAGCTTATTTTATATTGTGTTCATCCCATAAGTTCTTAGCAAGAAATCTTTTCATCTAGCTTTTTAAATTTGGTATGCTAAGGAAAGATTTCATAGTTGGAACCTCAACAATCTTACCCAAACCCCAAGTTAGGATAAGTTGTTTAGCAAGATTTCGATCTAGGGTTTCTAAGATTTGATTTAAGGATCGGTTGAGTGAGAACTCTTAAAACATCTGTTGTCAGATCTTGTGTTGGACTAACACACTAAACTAAGTCCGGTCGGTTTGTTCGGTTAAGTTGGTTAAGTTGGTGCCCCTTGTGAAAGGAAGAGTGGACGTGGGACCGGGTTTGTCCGAACCACTATAAATCTTGTGTGCCTTTAATGCTTTGATTAATCGCTCTCACATCGCACAATCTTAAAAGCATACATATTCTAAGTTAAGATCGATAGCACCAAGCTTCGATCCGATCGGTTTGATATTTCTGTCATCTGATTAAAAAGATAAAACTTGGAATCTGTTTTATACAAACTGGTTTTTCACACGGGTAAAACTTAAGCTTCCGCACACATCAGTTAATCTGATAGTTACCGAACTGATCTGTTTTCAGCGTTTGATAAGTTGGTTATCGACTAAACCGATTCATTTCTCGCGACTCGATCGATCGCTATCCGCTCTCACACCGACCAAGACGAAAGTTTTTTTTCGTAAGTCTATTCACCTCCCCTCTAGACTTGGGCTTCACATAACCCGTTCGGGACCTACACGGGTCCTCATGATGGGACACATGTTGGGATTATACTGGAAAGTATGCTTTTACTTTGTATAATCAAAACTGAATTTCGGACTTATTTACTGAAATAAATTGTTTATCACTGATGCTTTAAATATCATCGAATGTTACATATATTTCTTTGATAACTGCTCAATAAATCGTGACGTGTTACATTGTAGTTAATTTAGTGATACCGGATCACGAGAAGATTAAATTAACAGGTCCCCTTGTAACTAAAAAGTACACCATTCACGACCTAGATGGAAATGAACAATCCATCGTGAAAGGTTGAAGTGTAAGGCTCGGATTGGCTTGTCTTGACCAAGAGATTACACTAGTGCATGACCGATGTAATCGAATAGGACCCTCAGGAGGACAAATTCTTTGAATCGAACAAGGAAGAATTAGACCTCAGTGGTTCGTTATTTCTTAATCTTCGTTCCTTAAATAGGATCACGTGTGGTTAATAACTATTGCTTTGACTTATCATGGGTAGAGAATCAACGAGATTCAATACTTTTTATCTTGGACAATATTATTGGTCACATGTGATTGCTAAGATTTAATACGGAGAATCGTGTGCAAGTACGCTTGTTCGATTTGCCCCATTGGGAGGTTCATAAGCTTTATCATACCAAATCTTGCAAGTGGAACTAGTTTCCGGTATGGATAATAATGTTGAACCATTCCTTGACCAAGGACAAAAGATATTAATTAATGGAAAGCTATTTCAGTGGCTTGAATTAATTAATGGGCTAGATAATCTTAAACACGGGAAATAATAATCGGGAGCCATATTGACTGTAATATGGGTTAAGATGGATAGTGCAATATTAATTATGTAGTGGGATTAATTAATATTTATGGTCTTGAATAATATTGTGGCTCAATATTGATAATTCAAGATCCATTGGAAGGTCCAATCTTAATTCTCCTAAAGGCCCCCTAAGTAGCCCAACATATAGTCCAATAACTGAGAAAGGTGTTTAAAATAAAATAAATATTGTTGCTTATTTTTCCTCATAATTTTCGAAATTTATGGATAAAAGGGGAGAAAGATTTTCTTTGAATTTTGTTATGGAATGGAGATATGTATTCTTGGAATACAAGATTATCTCATTAAATTCAAGAAATCTCCCACTTGGTTATCCATAGAGCAATTTTCAAAATTTTTGATAATTAAGGGAAAGAAAGATTTTCTTGATTTTCTTGAAAAGATATTATGGAAGATATGTGTTTCTTGAAATACAAGAATATCTCATAAAATCAAGAAGATCCAAATCTTGGATTCTTGCCCTATAATTTTCGAAAATATTCCATAACAAAGAGTAGGTGGGATTTTGTGGAATATTATAATTATGGGAAAAAGAATATAGGAGATATATTCAAGATTTCTTGGAGATCAAGAAAAGATTTTCCCACATTGTTTTTGCCCTAAAAATTCGACCACCTCTACTCTATAAATAGGGGATGATTCTTTCATTCCCAAGTACAATTCCATGTGCTGGAAAAATTAGTAAATCCACAAAGGTGGTGCAACAAAGTTTATTTTCCTTTTGTTAATTGTTCGCAAGTGTCCTACCACCGGATAGTCGAGCAAGGATTAAGGGAATACTTGGAAAGTTCTTTTAGTGTGTCTAATCAACAAGACCATTGCCGTCCCAAGAGGTATGTTCACGTAAACTCGTAGAATTTCCGCATGCGTAGGTTTTATGTGAATTGTTTATATGCATGATTTGTTGTTGGATTATTATTTGAATTAATATAGGATTAATTCATGCTAGTAATAATTATAAGAATTAAATTTGTATTTAAATATTTATCCCGAATAGATCCGTGCAACTTATTCCCCAACAACTGGTATCAGAACCTCGGTTTCGGGCTCTGAATTCTTTAAATTGTAATTTAATTCGTTTTCATTAAATTTGAAATTGGATAGTAGAATTGCTGATCTTTTTTGCAGGTATCCAACTGTCATGGAATTTAATGTGTTTATTTATGCATGCATATAAATTGTGGGTTTTTTAATTCAATTCGTTCGAATTCGTTTTGCCTCGTGAGAAAATCCACGAGTAGATTATGATTTATTTGATTTGATTAATGTAATAGACTAGTCTAGATCTAGGTTTATTTATTTTTTGTAAATAAATTGTAATCGGATCGAAAATGGAGACGGAGACGAAGAATTAAAGGATAAGATCCAGAACTGGGCGTAGGCGGCGTGCGTAGCGTGAAACGTGCCAAGGGAGGCACGCGCGCGATATGTTTATTTTTCCGCTTTGCTTGATTTATTATTGTGTTATCTTATGCATTATTTAATTTGTTTAAATGTGTTTGCATGAGAGTTGCCCAATGAAAAATCTCACCATAAAAAATTACTAAGTATGTTTAAATAATTAATTGACAATTTTATTCCGGATAATAAAATTGAATTAATTTTGACCTCCATAATTTATTTATTTGTGAATTCTTTTGGAGAGAATTCCCACGGAGACGGTCAAAAGTTAGCTTTCACATGAATGAATTCCAAATGGATGATTTTGGATTATTACTAGTGGCGGCGGTGACCTCCCCACGAGGCTCGTTCAAAGCTTAAATAATAATTTCATATTTAATCATGGTTATTACTTAGGTATAAAATTGATATGCATATACTTCTCCGAAGTCCCTGTCAATTTTATATTGGTCAAGTGGGAGCCAACTATTAATCTGGATATTAAAGGTTTAATAATTGTTCTTGTTTGTAACCTGCTTGAATGTGTTTAAATAATGACCCACCCCACGTGGCTTATTTAAACTGTTTTGAGATGTTGGCTGATGCATGTTCATATTTTTTTGAGATTTTAATATGATGCATGTGATCGAACCTTGTGATATATTTGTGCTTATGCATATTATTATTTATTTCAGTTCAGCATGTCGTTACCTTTTAATCCACTGTTAATATACTTAAAGTCAAATACAATATGTATGGAAACTATATTGATTGGAAATGGAAAATTATAATTGTCCTAACTGCACAAAAGCACAAGTGGATTCTTTACACACCAAAATCGGATGAGCCAAATGACGAGTAAAAAATGCAAGACTCGTCAGATCACCTTGCGAGAGATGTCATCGCTGAAATTGGTGGAGGGCAAACCCGTGAGGGATTACGTCCTCAAAATTGATGGCCCATCTGAACAAACTTGAAGTTCTGAGTACAGATTATAATCTGGAGACTCAGATGAATTTGGTACTTCATTCTCTGCCCAAAAGTTTCTGAGCAATTTTGCCTCGCAAGCTGATTTGGTGCAAGCTTTGGTCTCGGCAGAGATGTTGATAGGGCACCAAACTCAAGCTTTGACGGCAAGTGGTCCGTTTTCATCTTCCAGGCCAAGGGATGGCAAGAAGAAGAAGGTGACCAAAGGTCATAAGCAATCAGACTCAACTGTTGCCAAGGGCAATGATAAGATGACAAATGCTGGTGTTGTCAAGGAAAATCCAAGGAGGAAGTGCTTAAGCTGCGGTGAAAGAGGACAATGGAGGTTTGCCTGTTCCAACCCCAAAAGGGATGGAAAGAAAGGTAATTCTCACGCACTAGTTGTTGAAACTTTTTTAGCGGCGTATACTTCTCATTCGTGGGTGGTTGATACGAGATCCACTAATCATGTTTGCTTCACGGGTTCAAACTAATCCGGCAACTTAATGGTAGTGAGATCCTCATCACACTGGGCGATGCTACGAGAGTGGCAACTGAAGCAGTGGGAGAAGTGCACCAGTCTTTTTGAAGACAGAGTTCTAATTTTAAGAGATGTTCTTTATGTTCCTAGTTTTAGAAAGAATTCACTTTCAGTTTCTAAAATTCTGTTAATAGACACTTAGTTTCTTTTAATAAGAATGAAATCATTTCTTAAAATGATGAGTGTATCTGTTACGGGACATTGATGGAAAATCTCTATACAATTAACTGTGCACACCACTCACGAAATGCATCCTATAACACATCAACTATTTCCGATAAAAGAAAATGTGAACGAGACACTTCTATGGCATCTAAGATTGGAACATATTAATCTAAAGAGGATCCAAAGGTTGGTGAAAGACGGTTCACTGGAGTTTCTCCAAGTCGAACCTCCAACCTGCGAATCATGTTTGGAGGGTAAAATGACCAAGAGGGCATTTGGAGCCAAGGGGAATAGAGCCAAAGAAGTGTTAGAAATCGTTCACACAGATGTATGTGGTCCAATGTCAACCAAAGCAAGAGGAGGTTATGAGTATTTCGTCACTTTTATTGATGACTACTCAAGGTACGGTTATATTTTCCTTATGAAGCATAAATCTGAGACCTTTGAGAAATTCAAAGAATTTAAGGCTCAAGCAGAGAATCATAGGGAAAAACATATCAAGTCTCTACGATCCGATCGTGAAGGCGAATACCTCAGCGATGAGTTTTTGAACTACTTGTCTGATAAAGGGATTGCATCCCAGCTAACTGCACCCAGAACCCCTCAATAAAACGGGGTTGCAGAGCGAAGAAATAGAACTCTTTTGGAAATGGTTAGATCTATGATGAGTTATGTGGATCTTCCCAAGTCGTTCTGGGGTCATGCCTTGGAAACAACAGCCTACATTCTGAACTTGGTGCCATCCAAATCGGTTCCCAAAACTCCCAAAGAATTGTGGACTGGGCGCAAGCCTAGTTTGAGACACATAAGGATTTGGGGGTGTCCGGCCTACGTGTTGGACAAGGAAGCTGGTAAATTGGATCCCCGATCAGAATTAAGGTTTTTTGTGGGATACCCCGAGGGAACGAAAGGGTGTATGTTCTATGGTCCCGAAGATCAAAAGGTGGTAATAAGCACCCACTTTAGATTTTTGGAAGAAGACTATATGAACGAAAGAAGACCCAGAAGTGAGATTACCTTAAATGAGCTAAGGGGGCTAACCTCAATGCCAACTGTACAAGATGACATACCAAGCGACACACTTACACAACCGAAACCTCGTCGTAGTGGGAGGGTTGTGAAATAGCCCGAGAGATTCATGGGAATAGGAGAGTCCTCGGACTTGATTCCCGGTCAAGATGAATCAGACCCATGGACATATGACGAGGCAATCCAAGACAAGGATGAAATTTCTTGGCAAACAGCAATGAAAGCCGAAATGAGTTCTATGTATCATAACAGAGTGTGGGAGCTAGTCGAACCACTTAATGGGGTCAAAACCATTGGTTGCAAGTGGGTGTATAAGAGAAAAAGAGGACCGGACGGGAAGGTGGAAACCTTCAAGGAAAGACTCGTGGCGAAAGGTTATACTCAGAAAGAAGGGATCGATTATGAGGAAACTTTTTCGCCCGTAGCCATGCTCAAGTCCATCCGAATTCTCTTATCGATTGCTGCGCATCTCGACTTTGAAATCTGGCAAATGGATGTCAAGACAGCTTTCCTTAACAGAAGTCTTGATGAAGAGATCTATATGCAACAACCCCAAGGCTTCATTGAAAAAGGCCAAACACCTAGTTTATAAGCTCATGAAGTCCATTTACGGACTCAAACAAGCATCCAGAGCTTGGAACCAATGTTTTGATCATGTTATAAAGTCTTATGGGTTTGATCAAAACGAGTTCGAAAGTTGTGTGTACAAAAAGCGTGTCGGAACTGCATTGGTATTCTTAGTACTATACGTAGACGACATTTTGATCATCGGGAATGATGTAAAGGTGTTATCAGACGTAAGGGCATGGCTTTCAAAACAGTTTGATATGAAGGACTTAGGGGAAGCCGCACACATCCTTGGGATCAAGATCACTAGAGATCGCAAGAAAAGGATGAAAGGCTTGTCGCAAGCTTCATACATAGACACTGTCTTGAAACGATTCCGCATGCAGGATTCCAAGAAAGGCTTCGTACCCTTCAGACATGGAATCCATCTATCCAAGAAAATGTGCCCTAAGACGCAAAAGGAGATAGATGACATGAGAGGCATTTCACATGCTTCGGCTGTCGGAAGCCTTATGTATGCAATGCTGTGTACGAGACCGGATATATGCTTTGCCGTTGGCATGGTGGCAAGATATCAAAGTAACCCGGGGAAAGAACATTGGACGGCAGTTAAAAATATTCTGAAGTATCTGAAAAGAACTCGGGATAGAATGTTAATTTATCAGTCAGATGTCCAATCCCCATTGGCTACACGGACTCGGATTTCTAATCAGACATAGACTCCAGAAAATCTACCTCCGGTAGTGTGTTTTGCATGGGGGGAGGATCCGTGACATGGAGAAGCGTCAAGCAGAAATGCGTCACAGATTCTACCATGGAAGCCGAATATGTAGCTTCTTGCGAGGCAGCGAAAGAAGCGGTTTGCCTTAAGAACTTCCTCGTGGACTTGAATGTAGTTCCGAATTTGCCCAGCAGAATCACTGTTTATTGTGACAATGCCGGAGCAGTTGCAAATTCAAGGGAACCAAGAGCCCACAAAGCCAGCAAACACATTGAAAGGAAATACCATCTTATACGAGATATCGTTAAGAGAGGAGATATAGATGTGACAAAGATAGCGTCAGAAGACAACCTAGCAGATCCATTCACAAAGGGGTCCGCCTCTCAATACATTCGAGAGACATGTGGAAGGAATGGGTGCCAAGACCGCCGCTAACTGCTTTGAGTATAAGTGGGAGAAATTATTAGGTTCGTGTAGGTGACATTAGATGTCACGATTAGAACTACACGAGACATGTTGTAGCATACTTAAAAGCAGACTTTGAGTATAAGTGGGAGATTGTTGGGATTATACTGGAAAGTATGCTTTTACTTTGTATAATCAAAACTGAATTTCGGACTTATTTATTGAAATAAATTGTTTATCACTGATGCTTTAAATATCATCGAATGTTACGTATATTTACTTTGATAACATTCAATAAATCGTACGTGTTACATTGTAGTTAATTTAGTGATACCAGATCACAGAAGATTAAATTAACAGTCCCTTGTAACTAAAAGTACACCATTCACGACCTAGATGGAAATGAACAATCCATCGTGAAATGTTGAAGTGTAAGGCTCGGATTGGCTTGTCTTGACCAAGAGATTGCACTAGTGCATGACTGATGCACTGAATAGGACCTACAGGAGGACAAATTCTTCAGAACTGAACAAGGAAGAATTAGACCTCAGTGGTTCGTTATTTCTTAATCTTCGTTCCTTAAATAGGATCACGTGTGGTTAGTAACTATTGCTTTGACTTATCATGGGTAGAGAATCAACGAGATTCAATACTTTTTATCTTGGGCAATATTATTGGTCACATGTGATTGCTAAGATTTAATACGGAGAATCGTGTGCAAGTACGCTTGTTCGATTTGCCCCCTTGGGAGGTTCATAAGCTTTATCATACCAAATCTTGCAAGTGGAACTAGTTTCCGGTATGGATAATAATGTTGAACCGTTCCTTGACCAAGGACAAAAGATATTAATTAATGGAAAGCTATTTTAGTGGCTTGAATTAATTAATGGGCTAGATAATCATAAACACGGGAAATAATAACCGGGAGCCATATTGACTGTAATATGGGTTAAGATGGATAGTGCAATATTAATTATGTAGTGGGATTAATTAATATTTATGGGCTTGAATAATATTGTGGCTCAATATTGATAATTCAAGGTCCATTGGAAAGTCCAATCTTAATTCTCCTAAAGGTCCCCTAAGTAGCCCAACATATAGTCCAATAACTGAGAAAGGTGTTTAAAATAAAATAAATATTGTTGCTTATTTTTCCTCATAATTTTTGAAATTTATGATAAAAGGGAGAAAGATTTTCTTTGAATTTTGTTATGGAATGAAGATATGTATTCTTGGAATACAAGATTATCTCATTAAATTCAAGAAATCTCCCACTTGGTTATCCATAGTGCAATTTTCGAAATTTTTGATAATTAAGAAAAAGAAAGATTTTCTTGATTTTCTTGAAAATATATTATGGAAGATAAGTATTTCTTGAAATACAAGAATATCTCATAAAATCAAGAAGATCCAAATCTTGGATTTTTGCCCTATAATTTTCAAAAATATTCCATAACAAAGAGTAGGTGGGATTTTGTGGAATATTATAATTATGGGAAAAGGAATATAGGAGATATATTCAAGATTTCTTGGAGATCAAGAAAAGATTTTCCCACATTGTTTTTGCCCTAAAAATTCGACCACCTCTACTCTATAAATAGGGGATGATTCTTTCATTCCCAAGTACAATTCCATGTGCTGGAAAAATTAGTAAATCCACAAAGGTGGTGCAACAAAGTTTATTTTCCTTTTGTTAATTGTTCGCAAGTGTCCTACCACCGGATAGTCGAGCAAGGATTAAGGGAATACTTGGGAAGTTCTTTTGGTGTGTCTAATCAACAAGACCATTGCCGTCCCAAGAGGTATGTTCACGTAAACTCGTAGAATTTCCGCATGCGTAGGTTTTACGTGAATTGTTTATATGCATGATTTGTTGTTGGATTATTATTTGAATTAATATAGGATTAATTCATGCTAGTAATAATTATAAGAATTAAATTTGTATTTAAATATTTATCCCGAATAGATCCGTGCAACTTATTCCCCAACAACACAACCCCGATCCAAGTCTGTCAGTTCCACGAAATTTGCAAAAATGCAGAAAGCAATCGAGGGTTTACAGGCCGACTTGGCCGCAACGAGAGGACTCCCGCGGGCGGGTACAATGTCGTGCTCGCCACTGACACCGGCGATCATGGCAGCCGAAGTACAAGAAAAAGTGGGAAAGGTCCGACCACCAATTCCTATGTTCAATGCTGAGTCTGACCCACATGTTCACCTCAGCAAATATTCAGATTTTATGATCGCCATGGGCACCAACGACGCAATGCAGTGCCGATCATTCCCCATGACGTTGGGCGACCGCGCCCACATATGGTTTTCTACTCTGCCCGCAACGTCCATCACGTCTTTCGCCTAATTGGGAGAGAAATTCCTGTCCCATTTCTCATCCATGTGTGCTCGCCCAGCACCAAAACAGAGGTTGTCACATTTCTCCCAGCTAAAGGGTGAATCAGATCGAGCATATATTGAAAGATTTGATAAATGTTTGTACGATGGAGCCCCAGTTGAAGAGGATGCAAAAATCCTCACGGTGGTGGGGGGCTTAACCCTAAATACGGATATGTGGAAAGCCATGCATCAGGATTGGCCAAACACATATGCCGAATTTCGAGAGCGAGCAGCCAAGATTATAGCTATACAGGATCTGCTCGCCTAATCACGGTTAGGCCAAGAAGTAGCAACAAAAAGAGTCGTTGGTAAAAGAGTAATGAATGAGGGGGGTATAAACCCCCAGGATCTTTTAAACCTTTTGAAGTAGGAGCAGAAGCACATGCACTACGAAGTCTTCTAGGCGTTTCAGCAGAGATGATATTTAATCAAATTAAGGATCGGGACATGTTAGATAAGCCACGAAGAATCGTAAGAGATAAAAATCGGCTTAATGCTTCCAAGTTTTGTAATTATCATGGGTACATTGAACATAATACCGATGAATGTCGCAATTTACTCCGTCAACTTTGGAAGTTATATGAAGAGAATAGTCTTACACAGTTCCTCAAAAAGCCGGCGAACAGAGACTCCCGAACTGAAAAATCAGGTGATCGTAGGGGTAAGCGTAAGGCAGAAGAAGCATCTGATAGTGATCCCGAGGAATCCCGCAAGAAGTTGGAATTACCCAAGGGAGGAGCTCCTACCATGAGCAGAGGTCGAGAGAGTCAAGAAATCAACATGATTCGTCCTGATTATGGTCCAGTGGGTGGATGCTATCAGGCACCGACGTTATCGAACATGCGGAAGAAAATGGAAATGCGTGCAATGCAAAGCATACATTAGGTGAACATGGCGAGCACATCAGCTAGCACGCCACCCTCTCACCAAATCATGTTCTCAGAAGATGATCTCGACGGCATAATCACCCCCCACAATGAATCTCTAACCATCAGCGCTCGTCTTCTCGGTTTGAAGGTGCATCGCCTCCTGGTCGACACCGGAGCTTATGCGAACATTTTGTTCGTTAACACTCTGCACCAAATGGAGAAGCAAGTTGGGGATCTAAGTACGTATATAGAACCATGTGATCACACCATCATGGGTTTCGGGGAATCTATAACCCGACCCTATGGTCTGATCAGGTTAGGAGTCGAGCTAGAGTCAACTAATAATCCGGAGGTTCGACGAACTAGAATGTTAGACTTTGTAATCGTCGATGCTCCGTCTACTTATAACAGGTTTTTAGGTCGCCCGTTTATTCAGGAATTCAAAGCTACCTGTTCGACTTATTACTATTGTGTTAAGTTTCTAACCCAAGAAGGGACGGGTAGCGTAAAAGGCGACCAGAAAAAAGCTCGAGATTGTTTGCTGTCATGCGTGACAGAAAAGCAAAATATCGTTAACATGATGGAGCAAACAAGGGAGACCGGAGAATCAAGCCAACAGGCGAATATGTTACCGAGGACACTTATACCTCCTCTGACGAGCACATCTCCACAGGCGAACACAGAACCCGAAATGATAACTCATGCTCCAGATCTAATGAACATTGATCCACCAAACGAGCTACCAGACTTAGAACCTCGTATAGGTTTTGATCCTATGGAGGTAGATGACGAGCACCGGGGGTAAATCGAAGATCCTCGATAGAAGCAAAAAAAGAGGCGAGCAACGCCTTTTGAACAATTGGAGTCTGTCAATATCAACCCGATCAGACCGGAATTAGAAGTGTTTATTGGTTCAGAATTACTGGAACCATTCCGAACAGAAATGATCGCGTATCTTCGAGCAAATTTGGATGTATTCGCTTGGTCACATGAGGACATGGTCGGCATTGATCCTAAACATGCATGTCACTCTCTTAACCTTGACCCAACACAAATTCCAATAATCCAAAAGCAGAGAAAATTCAGTCCGGAGAAGTATGCAGCTATGGATAGTGAAATTAAGAAATTGCTCGATAATAAATTGATTCGAGAAGTAAAGTGCCCAAGATGGCTTGCTAACCCTGTGCTCATCCGCAAATCTAACGGAACTTGGAGGTTATGCATAGATTTCACCGACTTAAACAAAGCATGCCCGAAAGACAATTTCCCGATGCCACATATTGATTATTTGGTCGATAACGCAGCAGGACATGAGCTCATGACCTTCATGGATGCATTTGCTGGGTATCACCAAATACCCATGCATCCAGACGATCAAAAGAATACAGCTTTCTGCAGCGAGAAGAACATGTATTGTTAGCAACGCATGTCATTCGGATTAAAGAATGTTGGAGCAACGTATCAACGTTTGGTGAACAAGATGTTCGACGAACACATAGGCCGAACAGTTGAGGTATACATTGATGACATTGTGGTAAAAAACGAGCATAAGGAAGACCACATTACCCACCTGGCACAGACGTTTGGTATTCTCAGGGAGTATAACATGAAGTTAAATCCGAAGAAATGCAGTTTTGGGGTTCATTCAGGAAAATTCCTAGGACATATGGTCAGTCAACGGGGGATTGAAGCAAACCCATCAAAGATTCAAGCTATGCTTGACATGCAAGCCCCCAGAAGTGTGAAAGAAGTTCAAAAATTAACTGGACGTTTGGCTTCTGTGAGCCGATTTATATCACGAACTGGAGACAAATACAAACCTTTCTTTGACGCATTAAAGAAAGGGATATTCCAGTGGACAGAGCATTGCCAAAATGTATTTGAGTCATTAAAGCAATACCTTGCGGATACTCAAACATTATCTAAGTCTGTTCCAGGCGAACAACTTTATTTGTATCTTGTTGCATTAGAGCATATGCTATTAGTGCTGTGCTCATTCGGGCAGAGGGGGCAACACATTTGCCTATTTATTATGTAAGTCAGGTACTCAAAGAAGCTGAGCTCCGGTACCCTCCACTGGAAAAACTTGCGTATGCTCTCACTATGAGTGTCCAAAAACTGCGACCATACTTTTTCGATCACTCAGTCGAGGTGTTAACCACATTCCCATTAGGACAAGTTCTCCACCGACCAGACACTGTGGGCACATTACTCAAGTGGGCGGTGGAGTTAGGCCAATTTGGCATTACGTTCACCCCACGAACAACAATGAAGGGCCAGGCTATGGCCGATTTCATGGTTGAATTGACATATTCGCAAATACCCAAAAGAGGTGTTGACCAACCATGGCACATGTATGTAGACGGTTCATCAACAAGTTCAAGATCCGGAGCGGGCGTGGTTCTCATCAGCCCAACTCGACAAACTTTTACGATAGCCATCCACAAATAATGAAGCCGAGTACGAAGCTTTGATTGCTGGATTACACATGGCTATGACAATGGGAATTCAGAGGCTGATGATTTATAGCGATTCCCAAATAATCGTATACCAAGTATTAGGCGAGTACGAAGCACGAGGCGAATAGATGACACAATATCAGCAACTAGCAAAGGAGCTGCTTGAACAATTCGAACAAGTTTACATAGAATAATTACCACGATTAGATAATTCATTTGATGATGCCTTGGCACGATTGGCAATAGCAGAAGGAGTGACGAACAAGACGGACATTGTGGTCGTCACAACTTGTTCGCCATCAATTCCCCGAGTTGTGGTCGCCCATATGACAGGCGAACAAGAAACCTGGATGACTCCAATTTTAAGCTACTTACAAAAAGGATTTCTCCCCAAAAATAAAGCACAAGCTACTCGCCTCAGATTACAAGTTGCTCGATATACTATCCTAGACAGACATTTATACAAAAGAAGTTTCTCTCTTCCATTATTGAAATGTATTACTCTTGAAGAGGGTCATGTGATCCTGGAACAGATTCATGATGGGGTATGTGGAAACCATACATGTGGACTTGTCCTGGCATATAAAATTGTCAGACAAGGTTACTATTGGCCAACTCTCAAGAAAGATTCACTCGCGTATGCCCGCGCATGTCATAAGTGTCAGGTATATGCCCCACTCATCCATAGCCCACCCGAAGAACTAGTGTCTGTTTATAGCCCATTGCCATTTGCTAAATGGGGAATCGATTTGATTGGCCCATTTCCTACTGGCACATTGGAAGTAAAATATGCCATGGTTGCCATTGATTACTACACTAAATGGGCGGAAGCTGAAGCCATTGTTAAAGCCACCGAACAAAGAATGTGGAATTTTGTTTGGAAAAATATCATTTTTCGTTTTGGACTTCCCCAGTCATTGGTAACAGATAATGGCAAACAGTTCGATGGAAGTGAATTCCGACAGAATTGTGCTCGTTGGGGCATAAAAAAGCATTACTCTAAAATTATCAAGCATACCCTCAAGGCTAAACTTGATAATTCCAAGGGGGGAGGATGGGCTGAAGAGTTACCAGAAATATTATGGGCATATCGTACTACTTTCAGAACATCAACTGCAGAAACCCCGTTTGCCTTGGCCTTTGGTACGGAAGCTGTTATACCGACAGAAGTAAAGATTCCGAGCCATCGGACAATGAGTTTTGGAGAGCACATCAATGACCAGGCGCTCGCCCTAAGTGCAGATCTGTTGGAGGAAAGTAGGATAGAGGCCGATCTCAGGAACGCTATGTATAAAAAAAGATCAGAAAAGTTCTACAACTCCAAAGTCCGAACACGCAGGTTTAATGTAGGCGAGCTTGTTCTAAGACGAGCAACGGGGGTACCAAGTGGTGTGTTCGGCCGAGCGTGGGAAGGTCCATTCAGAGTAACAGAACGTTTGTTAAACGGGGCATATGATTTAGAAGACTTGGATGGAGTTTCGTTGTCCTATTCGTGGAATGCGTCAAATCTAAAAAAGTATTATCAGTAACGACGAGCACAACTGATAGTCAGAGATCAAAGCGCTAGCTATCGAGTTAAAAAAAACCTGAGCATAATCAACCATTCGGCTAAGACGAGCAGGACAAACATGAAGGAAGAACACACAGTGTCCGACACAAATTTCGGAATCTTTTAGAAGGAATTTTGGTCAGCACTATTAAAAGATAGAAGATATGTGTCAAAACAAGATGAGAAGTGGTGGCAACCAAAAGAGGTACGTGTCAATCCTTGAATAAGAACTGGCAAAGGCAAGGACAAATGTCAAAATGAGGATTTAAAGCAAGAAGGCCAACACCAACTAGATATGCCAGCACTTGTTTGGGATAGTAGTATAAATAGGCATATTGATAGCTGAAGAAGGGGGAAGAAAAACAGAGAAAAAGGAAAAAATACTGCAAACATATTAGAAGAAAATTCAGTTATCGGGAGATAGTTGGTTTGGTATGCCTCCAGACGAAGTTTTCAACACTCGATTCAGCTATCATTTTGCTGACTCGATCATGTGTCCTGGCTCTTGCTCTAGTACGAGCTTTATACCCCGTATCGCAGTCACGAAGGAAAATATTCTCCCTTCAATTTGGGAAAGCCAATCCAAATCGGGAGAAGTATTTTCTTCTAAACGGGTATTGTCACTCCGAGCACAGGTTGGCGCTCGTTACGAACTCAAGATGCTCGGCAGAGTCATGGTTGCCACTCCACTCTATCCACTGCTTATGCAGTAGTAAATCACTAGTCCCCTACGCATCCCTTAAATCTCCTCCGAGGGGGTGGGATGTCATGGCATGCGCACGAAATGACGTGCGGATGCTGATGCTCAGGCATCCTCCAAGGGGATAAAATGGTGCAAGCAGAGGCTCTTGCCCGCGCCTGATATAGGCGAGCAGACGTGCTCGCCACATGCTCATGCAGACAGCAGTTCGCATAATCACAACTTGTCAAGGAGGGGCAAACGCTGATGTTGTTGCTGCTCGAGCATATTACTTGAAGAAGAGTAGACAGGCTGATACGCCTCATACTTGTCAACATCAATTCTGTGGACGAGATGAGGTCAGCTCATGTCTATTTCCAGACGAGGTTTTGAATTTAGCAAAACGATAGACTGATGTCCACAGTTATGTGTAATAGAAACAGTTCGCCCCAAATGTAAAAGTTGTAATAGAAGAACAACGTGTTGAAAAACATTTTTGTTTGTTAAGTTTTTCTAGTTAAAGCCTATCAATGGTCGCACCTAAGCCGGACGACCCGAACAAAGATGAACGAGCAGAAGTTTATGTTCACCTGACGAAACAAATTGTACTTACAGATACCCGCAGCAAAGCGAGTGATGGGTACGGAGTCGCAACTAAATGAAATGACTCGTACTTATAGATACCCGCAACAAAGCGAGTGATGGGTACGGGGTTGCAACTAAATAAGACGACCCGAGCAGAATAGTGATCGCGGCTAACATAAGACGATCACGAAAGAAAAAGGGGGGGTTGCACATAAGTTAACCCATCTGGTCGCAACTAAATAAGACGATCAATCTGATTGCACCTCAATAAGACAATCAAAAAACCAAAGAAGTCAGGGTGGAACATAGAAACTTAACATGTTCGAATTCATTCAGAAGAAAAAATGGCATAAACTAGGAAACAAAACAAACATCATCTGTTCATCAGCAAAATTCACCTTCCACGATCGAATCAGAGGAAATTGTTCAACAAGCAAACACAATGGAAACAACAAATTGTACGAAAGGAGAAGACAAAAATTGGACAGTAGTAAAACTAAGGAAATAATTCATTGTTGGGGGTGGGCGGAAGAGATGTGTTGAGCAAATCTTGCCTCGTCTGCTCGGTCCCTATGGGAGCAACTCCCCCAGTGTTAGGATATTTTAGTTTTGATGAATTATGCCAAAACATTATCAACTTGTGTTTTTGAAGCTAATCTACAGATAACAAGTTGAGGGGGAACGAAAGAACAAATTGAGGGGGAACTCACAAAATCAGACGAAGACAATCGAGATCAGACGAGGCTGCAGACGAGGCTGATCGATATCAGATGAGTAAGATGAGTTCCGGAGTTAACTGATGAGCTGTGCAAAATCAAGAAAGAAGAAAAGCTAAGCCGGTGATCGTAAGAAGATGAAAGATCCCGATCGATGACCAGATATGAAGATGAGGTTGCAGATCAGAAGAGGAGCAGATGAGACTGATCGAGATCAGACGTGATCGAGATCAGATAAGCTAACCTGATATGCTAACCTAATATGCTAACATGATGTACTAATCTGATGTAGATAAACTGATATGCAGACCTGATGCTATACTGATCTGATCATGTGAGTTGATCGATCAAAGCAGAAGAAATCGATATCGTAAAAACAAAGATACCGGATCGAGAGAAGTCATCAAGTCATGTTCATCGAGAATCGTAACGCCATCGATGATCGGTTAGCTCGAAATGCTAGTGACCGAGGGTCGGATGTCTGAAGTCGAAGAAGTTTAACTCAGTTAGCCCGAGTGTCAAGATGCCCCGACGACAAGGTCCGCTGAAGAGAAGTCCGTTGAATAAGGAATCCTGAGACTCAGAAGAATCCTGAAGACTCAGAGAAACCTGGAGACTCAGAAGATCCTGAAGAATATAGCCGTTAGATTCAGCTGACATGGACCAATGAGAGGAAGACAACAAGCCTGAAAAAGGTGCAAAAGCTACAGAATAGTATGGATTTGAATGAGACTCCATCCAACGGTAACATTCAAATCCACACTATAAATACAAGTTCTTCCTTCATTATTGAGCGTGGAAAAATGCGTGAAACACCCATCAAGCCAAATGCCATATCCTAAGATCTAAGCATATATTCAAGAACACTGAGCAAGAAATACACGCATATATTCAAGAGTGTTCTACCCTAGATCTAAGCACAAATGCCATATCCTAAGCTTAGAGAGATTTTCCCAACCTTAGCATTGAGGCTAAACAAATGTAAGGGAAAATCTCAACCTAGTTGGAAACCAAACAAACCTTACCCAAATCAGTTTGGTAGGATAAGTTTGTAGGTTGAGTGTGAACTCGGTAAACATCTAGCAATCCCGTGAGGGAGATAAGTCCCGTTTGAGTGTGAACTCGGTAAACATCTGTTGGGTGTTGGACTAACACGTTAAACTAAGTCCAGTCAGTTAAGTTGGTGTCCCTGATGATAGGGAAGAGTGGATGTAGGAGTTGGACTCCGAACCACTATAAAATCGTGTGTTCTTTACTGCTTTATGTTCTTACTTGCCATATGCATTTGATTATAAGCAAAACACACACATTGGTTTAAAAAAAGGAAAAATTGGAATCACTCTGCCCTCACCCCTGTATTATATGCATTACATGGTATTTTCCGCACTAATGGGTTTTCAAATCGGGACAAACAATTGGTATCAGAGCGGGAGTTTAAAAGTTCACTGTTTTCAATGTGACCATCTGAACTGATCTATTTGATAAACCCCGTTTCTGTAAAAATTCATATATTTTAATGTTTTGGCGTCATTATCAAAAAGGGGAAAATTGTTGGGATATTTTAGTTTTGATGAATTATGCCAAAACATTATCAACTTGTGTTTTTGAAGCTAATCTACAGATAACAAGTTGAGGGGGAACGAAAGAACAAATTGAGGGGGAACTCATGAAATCAGACGAAGACGATCGAGATCAGACGAGGCTGCAGATGAGGCTGATCGAGATCAGATGAGTAAGATGAGTTCCGGAGTTAACTAATGAGCTGTGCAAAATCAAGAAAGAAGAAAAGCTAAGCCAGCTGATCAGAAGATCAGATGACCAGATGACCTGATCAGATGACCAGATCAGAAGAGGAGGTTGCAGATCAGAAGAGGAGCAGATGAGACTGATCGAGATCAGACGTGATCGAGACCAGATAAGCTAACCTGATATGCTAACCTAATATGCTAACATGATGTACTAATCTGATGCAGATAAACTGATATGCTGACCTGATGTTATAATCGACCGATCATGTGAAGCCGATCGATCAAAGTAGAAGAAATCGACATCGTAAAACAACATACTAGATCAGGAGTGAAGTCATCAGAAGAGAGGTCATCTGAAGTCATGTTCATCGAAAATCGTAACGCCATCGATGATCGTTAGCTTCGAAATCTTTAGTGACCGAGGGTCGATGTCGAAGTCGAAGAAGTTTGAACTCAGTTAGCCTGAGTGTCAGTATGCCTGATCAGACAAGGTCCTCTGAAGTGAAGTCCACTGAATCAAGAATCCTGAGACTCAGAAGAATCCTGAAGACTCAGAGAAACCTAGAGACTCAGAAGATCCTGAAGAATATAGCCGTTAGATTCAGCTGACGTAGACCAATGAGAGCAAGACAACAAGCCTGAAAAAGCTGCAAAAGCTACAGAATAGTATGGAGTTGAATGAGACTCCATCCAACGGTAACATTCAAATCCACACTATAAATACAAGTTCTTCCTTCATTATTGAACGTGGAAAAATGCGTGAATCACCCATCAAGCCATATCATCTAGCATTTCCACCATAGAACACTGAGCAAGAAATACACGCATATATTCAAGAGTGTTCTACCCTAGATCTAAGCACAAATGCCATATCCTAAGCTTAGAGAGATTTTCCCAACCTTAGCATTGAGGCTAAACAAATGTAAGGGAAAATCTCAACCTAGTTGGAAACCAAACAAACCTTACCCAAATCAGTTTGGTAGGATAAGTTTGTAGGTTGAGTGTGAACTCGGTAAACATCTAGCAATCCCGAAAGGGAGGGTAGGCAATCCCATGAGGGAGATAAGTCCCATTTGAGTGTGAACTCGGTAAACATCTGTTGGGTGTTGGACTAACACGTTAAACTAATTCCAGTCGGTTAAGTTGGTGCCCCTGATGATAGGGAAGAGTGGATGTAGGAGTTGGACTCCGAACCACTATAAAATCGTGTGTTCTTTACTGCTTTATGTTCTTACTTGCCATATGCATTTGATTATAAGCACAACACACACATTGGTTTTAAAAAAGGAAATATTGGAATCACTCTGCCCTCACCCCTGTTTTATATGCATTACATGGTATTTTTTGCACTAATGGGTTTTCAAATCGGGACCAACACCCAGTATCATCGAGCCTCGTCTGCTCGCTGGATAACACGTTCTGCTCACCTTCAAGTGGACTACTCTGCTCGCCCTGCACTTGATCAAACTCATGCTCGGCTCGGTAAGCTTGGTCGGCAGTACCTTCAGCATCCGTGATTGAACTATCTTCCTCATCTAAAATAGGGTCATCAATCTCGATCCCATCGGGGAGGTTGGAGAAGTTGCATATGTCACTTAAATCGGCAATGGGAAGATTACGATCAGGGGGATTGTCGGCTAGATATTTCTCAAGATGGACTTTGAGCGGAGTAATTTGATCGGCGGAAAGGGATTGCCTCGCAGAACGGAGGGCATTCGCAAATGCACATATATAAGAAAAATTGAAAATAGAATCAACATACTCCTCGGTGAACATCTTGGAGTTTTCAAGACCCAGATGAGTGTTGGTCTCTTCAGCGGTGAGGAGTTGTTGGGCGAGCAGAGTTTTCTCGCATTCTACAGTCTTGATGCCTGTTTTGAGTTTTCGGAGCTCGATGTTCAGCTCGTTCTGAACTTTCCTAATGCCAGCCACCTCTTCCCGATTACAATGCAGCTCCTCCAGAGCAAGGCATAGCTCCTCTCTGGCCTAGCGAGCATCTTCCCGAGCTAGACGAGCATCTTCTTGAGCTTTACGAGCCTCTGCTTGGGCTGAGGATACTTGTTCTTGAACCAACCTCATTTCATCTTGGGTTCTGGTCAGCTCGTTCACCTTCTCATTGAAACTCGTGATAAGAGTCACATAGTTGGCATAAAGTTGGGCGGACTCGGTGTAAGCTTTTTCAAGGAGAACCAAAGATTGGTCATGGCGCACTAGGCCAAGTCGCATGGTTTCCAAAGTTGTTGGACCCTTAGTGGCCTCTTCGAGCTCAGTAGTCCATGCTCGGATAGGGGTCTCACACGCTTTCTGGACATGCTCGGGAAGGCCAGGAATGTTGCGAACACTAGGAGAGCAATAATAGTCTTTCAACTCTGGCATCAGAGGCGACAATCTGTTCAACCTACGTATTATAAAAACAGATAGATATGATTAAACGACCAAATCAGATGGAACAAAGAGACACTCCAACAGGTGAGCAAACTTACCTGTTCACCCGAGCAGGGTCCCATCCCATAAACGACTTGTCCTAGGGAGAACGGAGCTGGGAACTCAAAGGAGTCCAGGTTCGGGGTCCTGCAGGGGGTGGAGTAGATGTACCGACCTCCATTTCAGCAATTTGTGTGATCGGACCGACCACAGAGGCAGTTATTCTGGTCATTTCAGCAGTAAGGGTCGCCTCATTAACATCGATGCTCGATGGAGCTATCGGATTTTGATCGTCAGGTACCCTTTTGGATCTCTTTGGTGAGGGAGCTTGGTCGCTCGATCCCTGCTCGACAGGACGAGTTGTCCTTTTTGGTCGACTCGACTCACCCGGTCTGGGCGCGGCTGGTCGGCTCGCCTTTTTCAGTCTGCTGGCCTCCCCTCGGTTTGCTCGTTGAGCATCTCTTTCGGCCTGGATTTGAGCAAGCTCTTGGGGTCTCTTGGTTCGAGCCATTTCAGTATGCTCAGATGTGCTTATAGCAATAGTTACGACAGGGAAAGCTGTAGGCAGAAGAATTTATTAAAAAAGAAAGAGAAACCGGGAACAAAAGGCACAACACATTTACAAGTATAAAAAGCAATCCTTACCAGTTGGATTGACGACAACTAAATGGTGAGGGGGCACGTACAATCCTCCTTTTTCCTTTGGTCAGCAGTGGTCAACGTCTTCACCGAGCGTTCTGAGTATGGCTCAAGGTCGATTTGCCAGATACTACTGAAATAACCATTGTTTGTCTCTTTGTACGTTGCTGCTCGACTTCCTGAGATTGAGGAAATAAGTTAAAATCAGTTCACTGTGGAGAATAAAACCACAAAAAATACTTACTTCGACAGACTCCAAAATCAGCGGGGATATCTAAACGGGGATTTGGTTCACATCCTGAAGCAGGACTTTTCCAATCACCCCCGACGAACCAAAACTTCTCTTTTCAATCCGTGATCTTATTAGGCACGTCCTCGATGACCTTACATTTTGCATTCGCTTGCATGAACAACCATCCGTGTTTGCCTTTGGGTCGAGACAAATGAACTAATCGGGTAAGTTCTGCCGCTGTTGGATAGAACACAGGTTTTGTTTTGCCGAACAGAGTTAGGAAACTCATAATCATATGCCACCCATTCGGCATTAGCTGTGTAATAGTGATATTCCATTCTACGAGCAAGCGAGTAATAACTGGATGAAGTGGGAATCGAAGACCCGCTCCATTGTATCTAAGTTCACAGCAACACAACCCTCGGGAGGCTGGTCTGCTAGCTCATCGGGACCAGGCGCCCAGAAAAACACATCCTTTGGAGTCTCGTAATTCCGATACAATTGGCCGAGCATATCTACATCGATCACACTTGCAATTTTGCTCGCTGGATATTCATTTTTGACCCTTGTCCTGTGAGGTTGTTCTGGCCATTCAAAATCATAGCGAGCACTATACTCGGTATATGTTGGGCTATGAGGAAGACCAACAGGGATATCGAGAACCGTGTTCTGTTCGCCATCAAATCCTCTGTTCGAATCATTAACATTTTCAGTTACTGGGATTTCCTCCCTCATATGATCGTCACACCTATTTACATCACGATTATCACAACCCTAGATCCGATTTGGGGTTGGGATAAAGAATCTTCACCCGAATCATCTAAAAAATCGGTGCGGGCTAAATCCCAGTCTAATTCATTGAGGGCATCGTCGGAATCCAATGAAAGAATGGCAAATGGTTGTCGAATTTGCCAGCGGGATCTTGAACCCGAGGTGTTCATCTTCGGCGCATTAGCACCACTACTGGAGATCGGACGGTAAGGTGAGGAAGAGGAACTATGATGGATTGACTCTATTGAAGCGGTAGAACTCGAACGAGAAGTCATAATTGGAATTAAGGAAGGTACGAAGTAATTACCTGGAAGAAATCTTTCGCTGAAATAAGCGTGTTCTTGCCGGAAATTTCAGACGGGACGGAATGTGAAGACAGAAAGAAGAGAGAATGAAGAGAAAGAAAAGAGTTGAGGCGGCAAAATGGTTTTTGTATAGACTCTGGATTTAAAAATTTTGAAAATTCAAAAAACAGGTTTCTGACACAGAAGACGAAGCGACACTCACGAAGACCCGCTCTATATATCCAACAGTCGGGCCCCCATGATGAATACAAAGCGGCCCGACTGGGGGTATTATTGTGATAGATGTTTTTACCTCGATTTATTTGTACACGTCGGAGGGACACATGTATCAATAAATTATTAAAATAACCATGCTCGATGGAGAGGTGTTCGCCTAGATAATAATTGTCAACCATACAAGTATGCTCGGCTTGTCTGCCATACAAGTATGCTCGCCCTGCCTATCAAACAAGTATTCTCGCCCTGCCTATCAAACAAGTATGCTCGCCTTGCCGATCAAACAAGTATGCTCGCCAAATCTGGCAAGCATTATAGTCATTCTTGTATGCTCGTTAAGGAAAGTGTTCTGGTACAAAATCGATATGGTCAAAGGGGCGAGCAGAGCAATCGGTCGAGCAAAAGTTGATACAAAGGGCATATGACATAAAAGTCAAGTCACTAACTGAACCATCTGGATGACCAAAAGAATGCCTTATAAGAAAGTAAATCCAAAGGTCAACCAAGAAGACGAAGTTGAAAACGTGGCAGCATCACATGAGTTCTTGCAAGACACGAAGTCTCCAGCTCATGCTTGCCAAACCAGCTCATGCTTGTCAAAGTACTATAAGTAGAAGAAAAAAGAGCAGGAAGAGGGTTCAGAAAAATTCCCAAGTACTCACACCTATTCTCCGAATCACCATCTTTCAAGAAAGCTTTTCTCCACGAGAAGTATTGTGTACTGTAGATGTGAACCTCGCAATAAAACATCCCTGGCTTGGAATGCCCCCAGAGTAGTCATTTATTGATGAACTAGGTCAACATTTTTTTGTTATTTACTGAAATATTGTACACGTACTTATTTTGTTTGTGAGTTGTTTCAAAATTAGCCACATAGTATTCTCATTAAAAAACGACTTGCAACAGTGGCCAACAAGTACACTTATTCGGCGCCTTGAAAAGCGAGCTATGTTAACATTCTTCTGGTCTGATATACATCGTATGCCTTAGATAAGTAGATATGCTTATCACTTTTCTGACGTAGCTTGATCTGATCAGTATTCTACTTATCAGTCACCTTGAGTCTTCTGATATGGTTGTCTTAGCTTCAACCTATCGACTCTGCTGATTTCCCCATAGAATAGGTCTTCTGGTCTTCTACGTTTGCTGATCTTCTCTTCTGATCTTTGCTTCTGATCTTGACCTAACCTATACATATTGAGTTCCCCCTCAATATGTGACCTAGTCTAATTCATCAGTTGTCTAACATATTCAGCTGGTTTCCTATCAATTCATCAGTCAACTAATAGGTTCGACTGGTCCTATAACAATTGTTTTGGAACTTCCATCAAAACAATATGGTTCGATCTTTATTTATAATACAATTTGGGAGAGTGGATCTCACTCTCCTAGCTAGATGTACATCAAGCATTAAATGCCTGCAAACTCATTAAATGCTAAGGATTTCCATATCGATCGTCTTCGGGAGGTCACCGTAGCTCGCCTGAGATCGATCCACCTCAACTTGCTCGATTACTAACTTTCTATGTAAATCCCTGGATTTGCGCCGGATCTCTGTGCAGACTACCCAAAGTTGGTTGCTAAATCTATCCTATCGCCGATATTCTCTGGCTTCGACATGGCTAAGAAAGATTTCCTGAATTGGAAATATGACAGCCACATCATAGTTAATGTGTATTGTGTTGGGATACCATATGCCAGGATCTATCGGGATGACCTCATAAACACAAATTTAAATTAACGATTATTACTAGCATGAATTTACCTACGTGAATTCAAATAATAATCAATCCAACAAAAAAATACAAATAATAATTCACGTAAAAGATCCTATCATGCGGAATTTCTAGGAGTTTACGTAAACGTACCCGTTGGAGAGAAGGTCTGAGACAGATAGGACCAGGTATCTGGAAACCAACCACAAGTCCTTCTCAAGTATTCCCAAGTCCTTGCTCATCTACCTTGGTGGAAGGTTCTTCAATGAACAATTATAAAACAAAGGAAAATCAAATAATTTGTTGCACCACCTTTGTGGATTTCTAGTATTTCCAGCACATGAAATTATGTTGGGATGAAAAATTCATCCACAATTTATAACAATGGGGCTGGTCGAAATTTTAGGCTTATTAGAGTTAGGAAAGATGTTTTCTTGATCTCCAAAATCTTGAATATATCTCATATATTCTTTTTTCCATGTGTATTTTTTCATAAAAAACTCACACCCCAATTTTCCTAAATTTTCGAAAATTAAGTAGGTAATTTTCAAGATTGGATCTTTCTTGAATTTATGAGATATTCTTGTATTCCAAAAAATACATATCTTTTTCCATAAAATCTTTCCAAGAAAATCAAGAAATTTTTTTCTTCCTTTTTAATCCCCAAATTTTCGAAAAAGTCAATTAAAGAGGCCAAGTGGGAGATTTTTTGAATTTATGAGATAATCTTGTATTCCAAGAATACTTATCTCCTTTCCATAAAATCTTTTCAAGAAAATCCTTCTCCCATTTTCTTTAATTATTTTCGAAAAATGCAAGGAAAAATAGCAACAAGATATTTAATTTATTTTATGAACCTTTTATTTAATGGACTTTAATTGGGCTACTTGAGGGGCCTTTAGGAGAATTAAGATGGACCTCCCAATGGACTTCTGAATTCCAATATTGAGCCACAATATTATTCAACACATTAATATTAATTAATTCCACTATATAATTAATATTGCACTATCTATTTCAACCCATATTAAGGTAATATGGCTCCCGGTTATTATTTCCCGTGTTTAAGATTATTTTGTCCATTAATAAATTAAGCCACTGAAAAGCTTTATATTAATTAATATCTTTATCCTTGGAGTAAGGACAACTCAACATTATTATCCATACCGGAAAATTAATTCCACTTGCGAGATTTGGTATGATAAAGGTTCTGAGCCCACCAAGGAGACTAATCATGAATGACTCTCCAAGCCCACGATTATCTGTATTAATTTTCGCAACTGTCATGTAATTAATATTATTGCCCAAGATATAGGGTAACGAAGTCGCAATGATTCTCTTCCCATTGATAAGTCAAAGCAATAATTACTAATACACACAGTCTTTATTAAGTGACAGAGATTAAGAAATCAACAACCACTGAGGTCTACCTTTTCATCCCATAAGTCAGTGCTAATGAGTTTATCCTCTCTGTAGGTCCGCTTCAGCGCATCAAATGCACTAGTGTAAACTCTTGGTCAAGACAAGCCAATCTGAGCCTTACACATCAACGTATACCAATAGATTGTTCGGATCTATCTAAGTTGTCTAATAAAGTTGTATTGAGACAACGCTTGTGCCACTAAGTCAGATATATGATAAGCATTTCTACGTATCCAAAACATATGAAGGAAATCAAACTAGAAGAATGTCAACATAGTTGGCTTCACAAGACACCGAATAAGTGTACTTGTTAGCCACTAAGATTTCTACACATATGTACGGAATCTGACGACGCGGGATATGGCGTATCAGGGCAAACAACTAGAAAGGACAAAATTGCACGAAGACGGGATGGGCTTCCTGAGCACGTCAACTCAGACCTGCAAGCTACCTAAAATAGCCTAAGATTCAAATTGCTCTCCAATGGATCTTTGATCTCAAGGTCTATAAATATGGGATCAAACCTTCAGAGTAAGGTTACAGAAATAATCCACAAGCCGAATACAAACTATTTTCGCAAGAAGAACACCAAGAACTCAAGTATATTCAAAGTGTTCATCCCATAAGTTCTTAGCAAGAATTCTTATCCTTTAGCTTTAGGCTACTCAGAAACTAGGATAGAATCCCAGTTGGAACAATACAAATCTTATCCATACCAATTGTTAGGTTAATTTTGTTTAGCAAGATCTCAAGCTAGGGTTTCTAGTCTTGATTTATGGGATTGGTTGAGTGAGAACTCTTGAAACATCTTTTGTACTGTGTTGGACTAACACATTAATCTAAGTTCAGTTGGTTAGTTGGTGCCCCTGCTGATAGGGAAGAGTAGACGTAGGACAAGTTGTCCGAACCACTATAAATCTTGTGTTTTTACAGCTGTACATATTCTGCACACTACTGTTTTATTTAAGTCATCATGAACATTCTAAGAAACGACCAGCTTTGCTTCAAGCACCTGATCTGATCAGTTTGATACTAAATCAGTTGATCTGTCTCAAGAAAACTTAGAATCTGATTTACTAAACTAGTTTTTCACACGGGTAAAACTTAGCTTCCACACAATTAGTTAAACTGATAGACACCAAACTGATCTGCTCACAAGCGATCAGTAGGTTGCATATCAGTCCATACTGATCATCTGCACTCTGATCACTAAACTTGAAAATCACATCTGATCACATGAAAAGTTTCAGAAGTCTATTCACCCCTTCCCTGTAGACTTCTGCCTCACTAAAACCGGTTCGGGACCTACAAGTGGTATCAGAGCAGTGGTTCTATGGGCCTTTGGCTTTGAGTATCATCGGTTCTTGAGGAAGAACCATTGTGGTCACTTGAATAGATCTTTGATAAACCTATTTTTAAAATTCATCTGATTTACTCACAAAATTCAGCAAGGATAACGCTACTGGCATATATCATAATCTGTCGAAGTTCTCTGTTGATGAGTATGCAGATTGGATTATTCTTATGGGTAACCATCTGGGTTCAATCAGTTCCAGAATGATGGAGGTTATCGAACAAGGACCCATCATCATATATCATCAAAATTCAGCTACTGGTGGTGTTGCAGGAGAACCAGCTTTAGCTATGGTTCAGAAAAGTGTTACTCTGATGGATGCTAAAGAAAGAAAGCTGCATAATCTGATACAGTTGCAAAGCATATCATCATGAAGACGGTGGATAAGACAACACAAGAGAAGATCAAATATCTGAAGACTGCCAAGCAGATGTGGGATATTCTTGCTGAAATTTGTGTTGAAATCTGTGAAGAAAATGATCTGATTAAGGATAGCAGATTGCAAGGTGAACTGATCAAATTTGAAAAACTTAAGATGCTACCGAATGAGACCATTAATCAGCTTGGCGGAAGAATCACTATGGTTGTCAACAAGCTTCGAGAACTAGGACGTGAAATGATTAGTAAGGATATCAACTATAAGATTCTGAGGTCTATAACCAAGAAATGGGACATGAAAGTAACAGTGATTAAAGATTGTCAAGATATTGCTAAAATGAAGCCGAGCAACCTGTTTCTCAGCCTGAAAGATGATGAATTTGATCTGATTGAGAGAAGTCTAGAAGAAGATGAATCATCTACTGAAGCTACTTCTACCACTACAAAAGTTGTTGCATTTCAAGCAACAAGTAGCAGCTCCAGATCTACTGAACCAGTAGGGAACATCATGAGTCAGACTGAACAGATTGCCCTGCTGACCAGAAAACTTGAATGATCAAATGTTCAATTGGAAAAGTATCAGAAATTCTATCGTGACTATCAGAATAGCAGAGGAAGAGATAGAAGATCTACCGATAGATCACAAGAAAGAAATCGTTCTGCTGAAAAGAGAGATAGCAGAAGAGATGATCGTATAGATGAGCGTAGAGATGATCGTAGGGATGATCACAAGGATGACAGACGTGATGACAGATCAGAGCGGAGAATTTCTGATTACAGGCAAACTGGAAAGTCTTTTGACAGATCTTATAGAAGAAATGATTCTCCTAGTAGAAGAAATTTTGGAGAACCTGGGGCGTGCTTCAGCTGTTAGAAACTAGGTCACTACAGTGCTGACTGTCCTGACTTGACTCCCAGAGAGAGAGAAGGGAAGCGAAATAGAAGAGAACAATGATACCGTGACAGAAAAACGATGGTTGCTGGTACATCGGGGATCTATGACTCTTATCTGCCTTTAGACGACTCCGGATACTCATAAGTTGTGGATTTCTACCTGATGACCACTACTGAAGACTTGGACGATCTGGACTTCTCATCTGATGACGACATTTGTCTCCTGGCCGAAGAATCTAACTCAAATGAGGTAATCTCTAAACCTTATGTGCTCTCTGTTTCCACACTTGTTGTGCTCAGCACACCTGCCAGAGAGATTGACCTGTAGCTCTACAATGAGCAATTGTTTGATTATTTCTCTACTGCAGTAGACACTTATACAATAGTGGAAGTTGAGAACGATAAGCTAAGGGTTGAGAACATTGGACTTGTAAAAGATAATGCTACTAGAAGAGCAGCTGAACTGAGATTAGTTGAGACTATTCAGAAGATGACTACAGAATTGGAGTTTCTGAAAGTCAGTACTTCTGATCAGGATAAACTGGTTAAGGATCAGCAAGCTATCAATCTGAAACAAGCTTATGATCTCCAAGTCCTTTAAGCTAAGTTTGATGAATTTTTCCGACTGCATGAGAGTTTAAAATCAATGAGGACAGTTTGCGAAAGAAAGTAGAAGTTTTCTGAAAAGCCTCCAAAAATGTTGATGAAATAACCAGCTACTTTCGGAAGCCAACTGATAAGAAGGGTGTTGGGTATGATAGCTCTTCTGGATCCTCATATATCCAACCTGGTTCACACTCCAAAAATGAATTTTGGAAGGTTTCTGGAAAGGATACACATTATGTTAAATCTGTATCAGATAAGGGAAAAAGGTCAGCTGATCAGGCAAGGCAAGTGTCTGAAAAGAAAGGGAACAAAAATGGACCCCAACTGATCAGACATCAGCCGAGGAATCAATAGAAGAATCTAGTTCTTCTGAAGAGACCTCAACCTAATCAGCAAATCCGAAATCAGCCTAAACCATCTCACAAGAGACAGTCACAACTGAAATCCGATCAAGTCAAGCTGCCTAACCAGCATGCTAAGGGTAAATTGTTGAAACCATTTGTACAAAGAAGATATGAATCTTTTGATGGTAGTAGTCATACCTATCCCTTCAACCAGAAACCTAGGACAGCTGCACCTGAGCCACACTGGATTAAAAGAAGACAGACTAACAAGAAAAATCCCATGTATTCTGATTCATCCAAAGCTCACACTCATAATCATACTTACAAAATGCACATGAAGAGATGTATGATTATGTAGATGCTTATGGGAGACAAATCAGGCCTTCTGATCTTGATGATTATCATAGGAGTGCCCAATTTGTTTGGATCCCAAACGGAAACACTAACCCCTTAGGACTCAATCCTACTGGGGTACCTAAAGCCTGATCTGATTGCAGGTTCGCATGGGTTTGGCCATTAAGGGAGGTGTACAAGCAACTATCTGGTACATCGATGGTGGATGCTCAAGGCACATGACTGACAACAAACATCTTCTCAGCTCATATGTAGAACAAGAAGTCCACGTGTACTCTTTGGTGACGATAACTTTGGTTTTACCAGAGGATTCAGAACCTTAGTCAATGATGATGTATACGTTTCTGGAGTTTCGTATGTCGATGGTTTAAAGCATAACCTGTTATCGGTTTCACAATTCTGCGATAACGGATTCAGTGTTGAGTTCTTGACTGATCAATGCACTATCAAGAATCGAGCACTCAACAAATTTTGTTAACTGGCTCCAGAAAAGGAACAATCTATACTGCAGATTGGGACAGTTGTCCAAGAAATACATGCCTGATTGTTAAGAGTTCCAAAAGCAGCAGTTGGCTCTGACACAAGAGAATGAGTCATCTGAACTTTGAAACTCTTAACAAGATAACAAGGATGTCCTTGGTTGAAGGGCTCCCAAATGAAGTTTTCTCTAAGGATTAGACATGTGCCGCATGTCAGAAGGGAAAGCAAGTCAAGGCTTCATTCAAAGGGATTCCTTCACCTCCATCCAGCAGAGTACTGCAACTGCTTCACATGGATCTTTTTGGACCAGTTACGCCCCTTAGTTTCAGCGGACGCAAATATATTCTGGAGATTGTGGATGATTTCTCAATGTTCACCTAGGTTGTATTCTTGTATAAGAAGAATGAAACTACAACAAAGATACCTGAGCTACTCAAGAGATTGCAGAATGAGAAAGGTGTTAGTATTGTGAAAATCAGATCAGATAAGAGAACAAAATTCTTGAATTATTTCATATCTGATTTTTGCAAGGAGTTTGGGATACAACATGAGACATCAGCCGCCAGAACGCCACAATAGAATGGTGTAGCAGAAAGGAGGAACAGAACACTCAAAGAAGTTGCTCGCACAATGTTGGCTGAATATGCAACTCCAAACCGTTTATGGGCAGAAGCAATCAGCACTGCATGTCACTCTCAGAACAGATGTTCTCTGACTAAGATCCACTTCAAAACACCCTATGAACTGTGGAAGGGCAGAAAAACTCGTGTATCTTACTTCCATATTTTTGGGTGCAAGTGTTTTATTCACAACAATGGGACGAGTCATTTGAAAACCTTTAAAGCCAAGTCAGATGAAGGTATATTCATAGGATATTCCTCAACCAGCAAGACTTTCAGGGTGTTCAACATGTGCACCCTAGTTGTGGAGGAGACACCTCATGTGCTCTTTGATGAGTCAACATCTGAACTGGAGAAATCTGCCTCAGAATATGCCGTACCAGATCAACAAGTACTTGATGCTCAGGAAATGGATCAGTTGAGTATCAAAGAAAAGGAATCAGATCACGTTACAGTGTACATTCCTAACTTTGATCTTGATGATTCACCAGGTCAGTCAGACCCTAAGGTAGGTACAACTGTCGATGATGAAGCTGGTACAGTTGTCACGCCCCAATTTTCATAAAACAGACTTTTTAAAAAGTAGTTAAAATAACTAACTTGAGTGTGTCTAAATTTGAATTTCAAATCTCTAACAGTGTCTAAATTTGATTATTTTAAAAATATTTTATTTAAACAGCGGAAAATCGTCAATAATAATAAAAGATGAATTGGAAGACTTACGGACTTATTAAGTAATAAATTTACTTGACAAGCAACAGAAGACTTTAATGATCAATAGCATCTCAAAGGAATTTAATTCAAAATATCAATTTTACCAACACATATTATCTCATGTAAAACTCTTAACTCAAAGTACGATAAAAAATATAACTGGTTCAATGTCTTTAAATAGTAAATAACACCAAATGATCATCATCTATCACGTCTCCCCACCATTAGCTCCTTAATATAAAAATGTTAAATGGAGGGGTGAGTATGCAAGCACACTTAGTGGGGCCAAGTTATTCAATATAAATGCTAAAAATAAATGATCAAGAAAATCAACTTAATAAATCACATTCACTTTGTCATATAAACTTTACCATAGATACTTTGCCATTGAAATTTTGCCACAGATACTTTGCCACTTTGGAGCACGGCGGGTTAATCCCAAAGACCCATCGGTCCCGGACCACATAAGGGCCCCTGGCTATTAGACTTTGCCGAGCACGGCGGGATACACCCGAAGACCTGTCGGCCCTGGACCTCGATAAGGGCCCCTGGCTATTAGTAACTTTGCCAACATAATTTCCCCACTTGAATAACATAGGAAATGCATTCACATAGTAGATAACTTAACAATTTATTTAAAACATAAAATAAAGAATAACAGATGCGATAGAGCTCTACTAACCACTGTAGAGAATAAAACAATTAAAACCCAACCTCAAGTGAATATCGTGGATGAAATGGACGCATAAATCTTATAACTTGTTCTCGCTACCATTAATACCTAACATAAAAATTATATCTACTTAAAAAATAAATCAACAAATAAAAATAATATAAATTCTCTTTTAGTTCCCAATTTTTTACTGCAGGACATTTCTTCCTTAAACAATTTAAATTACACTAGTCCATAAATTATACATATTAAACCTAGATAAATATTCCTTAATATAATTACAACTTACTTGACGTCCACAAACTCAAAATCCTTGAAACTGCATATCATATCAAATTCCTAATTTGATTTGCACATAATCTATTTTTTTCACCATACAATTCCTTTTAATCTAATAAAGTAATTATTTAAGAAAAAGAGTAATTTTGCCGACTATGACATATATCACACAATCATCTAAATAAAATTCATATATATTGAACCTTGCGTCCACCACTCGGCACTATCATAACAATCTCACCTATTAAAATAAAATTTCTAATCCAATCAAATATCAAATGAATTAATACAGGCCTAATTATACATACACCAACATGTGACCAAATTCCAATACTTAATAAAATTTTCAACCATCTATTCAACTATTAGCAGAATGATAACCCCAAAATATATACACACACAGCGAAATCATAATTAATAGTTACTTACAAGACAGATTAAAAGAGAGATGCAATTTGACCGTGAGCTTGCCGTAGAAGAAATTGTATAGGAATTTCTGATGTCGTATAAGTGAGAGTGGAATATTTTATGGTTAGCTCTCATATAAACAGAGGTATTAAAATGGTTTGGGCTTTAAAATAAAATTGAGTTTGGCTTGAATAAATGAGAATTAGAATAATAATAATTAAATTGGGCTTAAATAAATAAGGATTAAAATTTAAAATTTTATTTATATAGACATATAAAAAGAGGCTTGAGCTTGAACGAGATAAGGACTATAGGATTTAAATATTAAAAAATACTTTTGAATCGTTATCTTAAAATAATATAAATTATAATAATTTTATAAAAGAATAAGTTAAATAAATAATTAAAAGATATGTATATAAAGAGGGAAGATGAGTAATTTATTTGGCTGAAAAGTAAATAGGATTAAAGTAATAGAAAGTCACTGATTGACCATATTAATTTGGACGTTTCAAACTTGAAAGATTAAATTAAAACTTAATTTTGTGATAATTGAAAGTTAATGGTTTTAAAAGAAACGTCTAAAAATTAATACTCATTTTAAATTAGAAAATGTAACCGAAAAGAGATATTTATGGAAAAAAAACTTAGAAATCAATCTCTATCTGAATTGATTAGAAATTTTAATATAATGACAAAATAAAATAAATAATATATATACATATATATATATATATGATCTTTAAAAAAATTGTGGATATTACAACAGTTGAGACAGTAACTGATCCATCTGGTTCAGGGGGAACACCTTATGTTCCTGCGGACAAACATCAACATATGATGATTTCAACATAAGCTGAGACGTGTCCATGCCAAGTGGATCCTACTGAAGTACCTCTCCCAATCTCTAGTGACTCACTATCAGAAGAGGATGATGATCTCCAAACTGATGTAACTCAGGAACAATGGTTATGGTTAAGGGACCATCCTACTGACCTGATCATTGGAGACCCATCTGGTAGGGTTCAGACTAGACATCAGATTGGTGAAAGTGTTATGTATTGTTGTTATATGTCTTTGAAAGAACCTCTCACAGTCGAGGAAGCTCTAGCTGATGTAAACTGGATTCTAGCCATGCAAGAAGAACTAGAGCAGTTCGAGAGAAATCAAGTTTGGGAACTTGTAGACAGACCAACTCAACAAGATGTGATTGGCACTAAGTGGGTCTTCAAGAAAGAGAAGGTTGAGCACAATGTGATACCCAGGAATAAGGCAAGACTTGTTGCGAAGGGGTATTCACAATCAGAAGGGATTGATTATGATGAGACCTTTGCACTGATCGCTTGCCTAGAAGCCATTCGGCTGTTTCTGGCGTATGCTGCTCATAGAGGGTTTACTGTGTATTAGATGGATGTATTGAGTGCATTCTTAAATGGGGTACTCGCGGAGGAAGTTTATGTTGAACAACCTCTTGGCTTTGAATCAAACAACCAAGTGTACCGTTTAAGAAAAGCTCTTTATGGACTGAAACAGGCTCCCAGAGCTTGGTATGATATATTATCCCAGTTCTTGAAAGAAAACGGGAGGGACTTATAGATAGAACCTTGTTCAGAACTGAAGACAGAGATGATATTTTGATGGTTCAGATCTACGTGGACGACATTATCTTCGGATCTCCCAATCAGAACTTTTATGAGAATTTTAGCAAACTGATGTAAGGGAAATTCAAAATGTCCATGATGGGTCAGATTAACTACTTTCTAGGCCTTCAGGTAAGACAAAGCACTGAAAGAATCTTCATTTGTCAGGCCAAGTACACCAAAAATATGTTGGCAAAGTATGGAATTCAGAATTGCAAGACTTCCAGAATTCCCATGATGACTTCCTTCAAAATGGATCCAGACGAGAATGGTCAGAAAATAAATCAAAAATAATATAGGGCTCTCATTAGATCATTACTACACCTAACTGCCAGCAGACCAGACATAACCTTCGCAGTGGGTGTTTGTGCCAGATTTCAGGCAAATTCGATGCAAAGCAACCTGGAAGCAGCTAAGCGAATTCTTAAGTATCTAAAGGGGACAGTTAACCTCGGGTTATACTACCCATCAGATGATAATCTAGAGTTTAGTGGGTATTTTGATTCTGATTATGGAGGTTGCAAGATAGAAAAAAAGTCAACCTCAGGAACATGTCAGTGCCTAGGCAATTAATTGGTTTCTTGGTTCTCAAAGAAACAAACATTTGTTGTCACATCTACTACTGAAGCAGAATATGTTGGGAAATTTATTAAGTTTTGATAAAAGTTCCAAAACAGATGTAATAGGACCAGTCAGAAAATGTTAGCTGACTGATGATTTAGCTTAAGAACTAAGTTGACCAGTTGATAATTATTGTATATAACAACTAATATAAAGTTAGAATAGATCACACATTGAGGGGGAACTCAATGTGAGTCTTGAAGATTAGAAGTAAAGATCAGAAGCGAAGATCAGAAGATTAGAAACTATCAGAAGACATGAAGAAGATATCAAGACTGAAGACCAGATCGAGTACATCAGATGAGGTCAGTAAGTTGAGCTAAGACAACTTACAGTTGAAGACTTCATGTAGGGTAGATCAGTTTATCTGATCTGTTCAGTTCCAAGAAAGGTTTAACTCAGAAAGTTACAACCTACATCAAACAAATCTATCAGACAACAAGTATTTAGATCTATCAAGACCAGCATTCATGGTACTTGCTAGCCAATGAGATATCGACACGTTCATCGGCTAGAAAGGATAAAATTGCATGCTTTCGGCCATGCCGGCTCTGATGAAAATCATATCAACTCTGCAAGTCTACCTAAAATAGACCGAAATTCGAATTGCTCTCCAATGGCTAGTTCGATTTCGTACCTATAAATATGGGATCAACCTTCAGAGTAAGACTACGGAAATTATACTCAAGCTCAAGCTCTCAAGATTTCCGCACGAAGAACACAAATTCAAGATTTATTCTTAAGTGTTCATCCCATAGTTTTTAGCATAAAATACTTATCCTCTAGCTTTAGGCTACTGAAAAGATAGGATAGTATTCCAGTTGGAACAACACAAATCCTATACCCAAACAAAAGTTAGGTTAAGTTTGTTATAGCAAGATTTTTGTCTAGGGTTTCTAGATCAGATTTTTGGGATTGGTTGAGTGAGAACTCGTGAAACATCTGTTGGTTGTATTGTGTTGGACTAACACATTAAACTAAGTCCAGTTGGTTAAGTTGGTGCCTCTGCTGATAGGGAAGAGTGGACGTAGGACAAGTTGTCCGAACCACTATAAATCTGTGTGCCTTTACATTGCTTTACACTTACTTGCAAACTACTCTTGTTATCTCAATGCATATTCTGTACCTGGATCAGATTAGCACCAAGCTAATGATCTGATCAGTTCGACGCCCTTGTCATCTGATATGAATTTTACTAGTTAGAATCCTTATTGTTTTAAACTGGTTTTCACACGGGTTAACTAGTCTTCCGCACCATCAGTTAAACTGATAGATGCCGAACTGATTTGTTTGACAAATCAGTAAATCGGATATCAGTCTAAACTGATTTACATCGCACTCTGATCAGGCATACTTGCAAATCACACCTGATCCACGAAAAGTTTTGAAGTCTATTTACCCCTCCCCTCTAGACTTCAACCCTCACTGAAATCCATACGGGACCTACAAGTGGTATCAGAGCAGTGATTCTTCCGACCACTGCTTTGAATATCATCGGTTCTTGAGGAAGAACCTTTGTGGTCACTTGAACTGATCTTTGAAAACCGTTTTTAAAACTCATATTTTTCAAAATCACCACAAGCATGGATAAGACTTCGGGTATGCATCATAATCTACCCATGTTTCTGTTGATGAGTATGCAGATTGGTCCATCGACATGAGAGACCACCTGGGAGTGATCAGCAACAGAATGGATGAGATTCTTGAGATAGGACCAATTATCATCTATCACTTCAACCCAGCTGAAGCGGGACGAATCCTACGCAACCAGTTGGAGCAAGAATCAGAAAGAGTCCCTCTTTGATGGATGCAGATGAGAGGAAATTGTCTAATCTGGATACTGTTGCCAGACATCTCATCATGAAAACTATGGATGCTACTACACGAGAGAAAGTGAAGTACCTGAAGACAGCTAAGGAAGTTTGGGATATGCTTGCTGAAATCTGCAGAGGAAATGAACAGATCAAGGACAGCAGACTGCAAGCTGAACTAGTTGTATTTGAGAAACTTTATAATTCTAAAAATAAAAATAATACATTTATTATCACCCTTTAAATCATCACTTATTTACTCAAATTGTCATTCACTTTAATTATAAATAAATACTTTATTTAAAAGGCTTAATTATAAATAAAATCACAATTTTTCACTAAATTGCAATTTAATCTAAATATTTGAATAACTGTGAATAAATTATCACTTTTAAATATAGTTGAAAGTTAAATTTGCAAACAACCTTTTTTTTTGTCCGGATCTAACGTGGTCAATCAATATAGTCATCCCTTAATCCAAATCTCGTCATTTTGCATAAGGGAAATCCTATTGGGATTGTCACGTAAGGGAAACGGGCACAAATGGAACTGTCCATAAGCATAATTTGCAATAATATTTAAAATTGAAGATTTATTTACAATTAATTAAAAATTTATATTAAATTGCAATTGAGTGAAAAGTGGTGAATTTATTTGCATTTAAACCTATTGAAAAATAGAACCTAAAATACCTCATAATATCCTCCAACATATTTACTTTATACATAATAAATTAATATTGTTATGTAGCCCATTTGTAAAATCCAAAGCCATAATACATTAAATTAAAAGGACAGATCGATGTCATTATTTCGCGAAACTGAAATGGGCAAAATTAATAAAGGAATGAATACCCAAAGAAGTTCAAATATTTAAGTATAAATTTGGTGCCTCTACCGAATGAAACAGTTGATCAATTTGATGGAAGGATTACACGAGGAGTCAACCGACTTCGTGATCTAGGACGAGTAATGTCAAACAAGGATATCAATTACAAGATTCTCAGATCGTTGACTAAGAAATGGGATACCAAGGTGACCATGATTAAGGACTGTCAAGATATTGCTACCATGAAGCCAAATGATCTAATCTTCAGTCTGAAAGCCCATGAGTTCGACCTGATTGAGAGAGGACAAGGATCAGATGATGTCCCTGCTGAAGCTGCTGCAAACTCAGCTAAATCTATTGCATTCCAGGCAACCAGTAGCAGTTCACGAATTGTTGAACCAGTTGGAAACATCATCAGCCAGGCCGAACAGATTGCACTTCTAACGAGAAAACTTGAACGAACAAATGTTTAGATGGGCAAGTACAGAAAGTTCTATGACGACTATCGATGAAGCAGAGGAAGAGATCGAAGATCTTCTGATAGATCACAAGAAAGGTATCGTTCTTCAGATGATAGGGATAACAGGAGAGATGACCGAAAGGACGACCACAACGATGACATAAAAGATGATCGTAGAGAGGATCGCAAAGATAACAGAAGAGATGTGAAATCAGATAAGAGAGGTTCAGACAAAAGGGTTTGCTACAACTGTCAGAAACCAGGTCATTACAGTGCTGATTGCCCCGACCTGACTCCTAAGGAGAGAGAGGAAAAGCGGAACAGAAGAGAACAAAGGTTCCGAGACAGAAAAACAATGGTTGCCGACACATCTGGCATTGATGATTCTTATCTACCTTCAGGTGACTCAGGCTACTCATCTGTTGATGATTTCTGCCTGATTACCACAACTGATGATGTCGATAATATGAACTTCTCATCTGATAATGACATCTGTCTGATGGCCAGAGAAGCTGACAAGTCTGAGGTAATCTCTAAACCTTCTGTGGTTTCTTGTTCCACACCTATTGTGCTTAGCACATCTGCTGGAGAGGTTAACCTGCAGGTCTACAATGACCAGTTGCTTGATGATCTCTCTAATACAATAGATACTTATACATGAGTGGAAGTTGAGAACGATAACCTAAGGGCTGAGAATATTCGGCTTGTCAAGGATATTAAGGCTAGTAAAGCAGCTGAACTAAGATCAGCTGAAACTGTTCAGAAAATGACTAAAGAACTGGAGTTTCTGAAAGTCAGTACTACTGATCAGGGAAAGCTGATTAAGGAACAGTTGGCTCTCAATGAACGACAAGCTGGAGAACTCAAAGTCCTTCAGGTTAAGTTTGATGAACTCTTCCGATTTCATGAGAATCTGAAAACTTCTGAGGACAATTTGCGTAAGAAAATAGAGGTTTTCACGAAATCTTCTAAGACTATTCAAAATATGATCAACTATTTTCGTACGCCAATTGATAAGAATGGAATTGGGTATGAGAACCCTTCTGGATCACATTAGAAAATTGTAACCAAACGAGTTTCTGATCAAGATACACGAAAAGCCAAATCTGTATCAGATAAGGGAAAAGGATCAGCTGACCAGGCAAGGCAAGTGCCGGATCAGAAAGGGAACAAAAATGGACCTCAACTGATCAGACACCAGCCGAGGAATCAACATAAGAATTTTGTTCTTCTGAAGAGACCTCAGCCAAATTAGCAGAGTAGGCCTCAGTCTGGACCATCTCGTAAGGGACAGTACCAGCTGAAGTCAACTCAATCCAAGCTGCCTAACAAGCAAGCTAAGGGTAAACTGCTAAGACGATCTATACCTAAAAGATATGAATCTTTTAATGGTAGCAGTCGTACCTACCCTTACAATTAGAAACCTAGGGTTGCTGCATCTGAGCCCCACTGGATCAAAAGAAGACAAGTTTCAATGAAAAATCTCATGTCTTCTGATTTGTCCAAGGCCCACACTAATAATCATACTGATCAGATTGCATATGAAGAAACGTATGATTATGTAGATGTTTATGGGAGACAAATCAAACCTTCTGTGTTCAACAAAGGTGCCAGATTTGTTTGGATCCCGAAAGGTACTTCTAACCCCCCAGGACCCAATTCTACTGGGGTACCTAAAACCTGATTTGCTCGCAAGCTCGAGTGGGACTGGCTAATAAAGGAGGTGTGCAAGCAACTATCTAGTACATAGATAGTGGATGTTCAAGGCACATGACTGGAAACCAACATCTCCTCAGTAACTACATTGAAAAACCAGGCCCACGAGTTCTCTTTGGGGACGCCAACTTTGATTTTACCAGAGGAGTTGGAACCTTAGTGAACGATGATGTACAGGTTACAGGTGTTTCATTCGTTGACGGCTTAAGGCACAACCTGTTATCTGTATCACAGTTCTGCAACAACGGATTTAATGTTGAGTTCTCATCAAATTAATGCACAATCAGAAATAGAGTGACTCAACAGATTTTGCTAACTGGCTCCAGAAAAGGAACGATTTATACAGCAGATTGGGACAGTTGTCCAAGAAATACATGCTTGATTGTTAAGAGTTCAAAGAGCTCCAGTTGGCTCTGACACAAGAGAATGAGCCATTTGAACTTCAAAACTCTTAACAAGATAGCAAGGATGTCCTTGGTTGAAAGTCTCCTGAATGAAGTATTCTCTAAGGATCAGACATTTGCCGCATGTCAGAAGGGAAAACAAGTAAAAGCTTCATTCAAAAGGATACCTTCTCCTCCATCCAGCAGAGTATTGCAACTGCTCCATATGGATCTATTTGGAACATTTACGCCTCTTAGTTTCAGTGGACGCAAATATACTCTGGTGGTCGTGGATGATTATTCCAAGTTCACCTGGGTTGTATTCCTGTATAAGAAGAGTGAAACTACAACAAAACTACCTGAATTGTTCAAGAAAATTCAGAATGAAAAGGGTCTCAGCATAGTGAAAATCAGATCAGATAAAGGTACAGAATTCTTGAACCAATTTATATATGATTTTTGCTCTGAGTTTGGTATACAACATGAAACATCAGCTGCCAGAACACCACAACAAAATGGCGTAGCAGAAAGAAGAAACAGAACACTTAAAGAAACTGCACGCACCATGTTAGCTGATCATGCAACACAAAGCCATTTTTGAGCAGTAGCTATCAACACTGCTTATCACACACAAAACAGATGTTCTCTGACTAAGATTCACTTTAAAACACCCTATGAACTGTGGAAGGGCAGAAAACCTCGTGTTTCCTACTTTCATGTGTTCGGGTGCAAGTGTTTCATACACAACAATGGGAAGAGTCAGTTGAGAACCTTCGACGCCAAGTCAGATGAGGGTATATTCTTAGGATATTCCTCAACCAGCAAAGCATATAGGGTTTTCAACAAACGAATCCTAGTTGTGGAAGAAACACCTCATGTGGTCTTTGATGAGTCAACATCTGATCAAGAGATATCTGTCGCAGAACAAGATGTACCAGATAAACCAGATTCACTGAAAATGGATCAGTTAAGGCTCAAAGGAAAGGATTCAAAATACGTCATTGTATATGTTCCTAACTTTGACCTTGATGATTCACCAGGTCAGTTAGGCCCCAAGGTACGCACAACTGTCAGTGAAGAAGCTGGTACAGCTGAGACAGTAACAACTGAACCATCTGATTCAGGGGGAACACCTGATGTTCCAGCGGACAGACTTCAACACATGATGAGTCCAACATCAGCTGAGATATGTCCATGCCAAGTAGATCCTACTCAAGTACCTCTCCCAGTCTCGAGTGATGAATCTTTATCAGAAGAGGGTGATGTTCTCCAAGCTGATGATAATCAGGACAGAAGGACCTGGATAACCAGTCATCCAACTGATCTGATCATCGGAGACCCATCTGATAGAGTCAAAACTAGACATCGGATTGATGAAAGTGAAATGTACTGTTGTTATCTGTCTTTGAAGGAACCACTCATTGTTGAAGAAGCTCTTCAAGTTGCAAGCTGGATTCTAGCCATGCAAGAAGAACTAGAACAGTTTGAGAGAAATCAAGTTTGGGAACTTGTAGACAGACCAACTCATCAAGATGTGATTGGTACTAAGTAGGTATTCAAGAACAAGAAGAATGAGCACAATGTGATAACCAGAAATAAGGCAAGACTTGTTGCTAAGGGATATTCACAACCAGAAGGGATTGATTATGATGAAACTTTTGCACCAGTCGCTCGTCTGGAAGCTATTCGGCTGTTTCTGGCTTATGCAACTCATAGGGGATTTACTGTTTGTCAGATGGATGTAAAGAGTGCATTCTTAAATGAGGTACTAGCTGAGGAAGTTTATGTTGAACAACCTCCTAGCTTTGAAATGAGCAACCAAGTGTATCGTTTAAGAAAAGCTCTTTATGGACTGAAACAGGCTCCTGGAGCATGGTATGATACTCTATCCCAGTTCATGACAGAAAATGGTTTCACCAAGGGCTTGATTGATAGAACCTTATTCAGAATAGAAGATGGGGAAGATATTCTAATGGTTCAGATCTATGTGGACGATATAATCTTTGGTTCTCCTAATCAGAAGCTATGTGAGAAATTCAGTAAACTAATGCAAGGGAAATTTGAGATGTCCATGATGGGTCAGATGAGCTACTTTATGGGTCTTCAAGTCAAAAAAGCTCACACAGGGATCTTCATCTGCCAGGCAACGTATACAAGGAATTTGTTGGTTAAGTATGGAGTTCAGAATTGCAAAGAAGCTAGAATTCCAATGATGTCTGCATTCAAGATGGATCCAGATGAAGGTGGTAAGAAGACTAATTAGAAAGAGTATAGGGCTTTGATTGGATCATTACTATACCTGACTGCAAGCAGACCAGATATAACTTTTGCAGTAGGTGTGTGTGCCAGATTTCAGGCTAATCCCAAGCAAAGTCACCTGGAAGCAGCTAAGCAGATTCTGAAGTATCTGAAGGGTACTGTAAACTTAGGTTTATGGTATTCAGCAGATGATAATATAGAGCTTAGTGGGTACTCTGATTCTGATTATGGAGGTTGCAGGATAGACAGAAAATCAACATCGGGTACCTGTCAGTTTTTAGGTAGTAAGTTGGTCTCTTGGTTCTCTAAGAAGCAGACATATGTTGCCACATCTACTACTGAAGCAGGATATATGGCTGTAGGAAGCTGTTGCTCCCAACTGCTCTGGCTATGTTAGCAGCTGATGGATTATAACATTATAGCTACAAATGTGCCTATTTTCTGTGACAGTAATAGTGCAATTGCTATCACTCAGAACCCAGTTCTGCACACAAGATGCAAGCATGTGAACATCAGACATCACTTTATAAGAGACCATGTAGAAAAGAAGAATATCATAATGGAAAAGATTCATACTGATAAGCAAAGAGCTAATATCTTAACCAAGCCCCTTGCTGAAGTCAGATTCAGAGAATTATGTAACGAGCTGGGACTACTGGAATTAGAAGATGAAGCCCCAGAGTATTTTGGTGGTTTAATCTCAAATATCAGTTGGTTAAGAAACTGATAGTAGTAAGGAGGTCAGATGAAGGGGGAACTTCATCTGATCAGGAAGGATTAGTTGGGTACTGATCAGACATGAAGAACAGTTGAAGAACAAATTTCAATTGATAAGATTAGTACAAAAGAAGATCAATCTGATAAGATTACATTGTTGGGAAATATTACTAAGGGATAGGCAGAATTTAAGATCAACAGATCAGCTGAACAACCATCATGAGGAATTGACTGATTACAACATCAGTCAATCAGAAACGCATTTTTGTCTCTATTTTTGTTGTTGTTTATCTTTGATCTTATCTGGTTTTACTATACTCAAGTACATATGACGCACGTCCTGCAAAACATTTAATGAGGACGTGAGAACATGTATTAAATGGCTTTTAATACGCTTTTAAAAATCCAAAAGTTGTCGGTTTAAAATCCCTGACCACAAGATTTGCTTTAAAATAAACCGCTTAATCCTGAACGTTCATTTTGGTTAATCGATTGAAATCCTGCATCGATTTTCCAAACCCTCTTTCCCTCCAAAATTCTATTAAAGGAAGAAAACCCTACTAAACAAACTCTTCTTCGCCCTAAATTTCTCAAAGCACTCAATTTGAATAACACTTCCTGCTTTCAAGCGATTTTTGGAGCATTTTTCTAAACCAAAATCTTTCTAATCAGAATCTTTTTCGAAAAATTCTCTGGTAAATTGCTTATGATTTATAACACTTGTTTTCATGTATTATGGACTGTAAAATGTTTTATGAAATATTTGTTTGATTGAAAAGGTTATTTACTTATGGCACAGACCCCTGTTCTTAATCATAAATGCTCATAAGTACTTATAATTATGTATTTCTGCAGATGGCTACACACGGTATGGGAAAAATCATGTGTAACTATGCTACACTAGTCCAACAAGTTGTTGAGGATCGATATGTGACGTTTGGGGTAACTCAAGACCCAGAATCATAAGAAGTTGAGCAGATTCTGAGGGAAAACAATCTAGATCATTTTTTCTCACGGCAAGGAAATTTGGTGATGCAATACAAAGCCTTGGAATTTCTTCGCAATCTGGAAATCACAAAAACGGGAGATGAACTCAAATCGACTGTGAATGGGGAAGAAGTCATCGTTTCAAATGCCGACTTAATTAGACTGTTTGCTCCTCCCAGAGGAAAAATTTCGCCTGCTCATTACCGTGATGATGATGATGAGAAAATACAAGAAGAACTCTTCCGTGAAGCAGATAAATGTCATACTTCTGGGTTCGTAAAACCCATGCTCAAGAGGAAGTATCGACTGCTCTTTGATATTCTCTCAAAGATGATTCTTGGAATCTCATTCAGTTACGACGGACTGACATCTGTCAAACTGCACTACATGGCTGCTATTATAGATAGGGCCAAGAATATCAACTGGTTAGGGACATTGAAAGCTATGCTTGTTCAAGAGCATCAGAAGTTTGGGGTCAATGAGAAGAGAGAGGTCTATCTGAAGAAGAGAATCGGAAATCTGAATAATGTTGTTGTGATTCTAAGGGATAAATTGCCAGAGATGGAATGAGATGAGAAGGGTCTGAAACACTACAAAGCATTTCTGACAACATCGGCTAGGATCTTTGGCCCATCAGATGAGGACCCTCAGGTAACCATAAAGAAGAAGATGAAAGCAGCTGTTGGTCCAGAAGAGGCAGCCCAGCCTACAACTGCTAAGAAAAAGAAAGCCAAAGATGGTGCCTCGGGTGTCAGAACAAAGAAATATAACCAGAATCCAATGACTCTGTTCTTGGAAGGAGGAGAAGAGGAGGAGGAAACCGACACTGAGCAGGAAACTACTAAAAGCAAGGCAGACAGTAAGCCAGCTGGATCAAGCATGAAACAGTCTGATACATCTGGGAAGCAAAAATCCCAAGCTGCTAGTTCACCAGATCAACCAGAGGTGGAGCCAGCTGGTGGTGAATTGATTAGGTCCCCTTCTCCTCAATTAAGAGCTCAATCACCTACTTGATCGCAAGTTCAGGAGCCTAAACAGATGGAAATCTCTCCCTCTTCTTCTCCAATGGAAGAAGATATCGCTGGAGAACAGGAGAAGGAACAGCAGAAGGGAGAAAAGCAGGAGATTGAACAGCCTGAAAAAGATTCACAACAGGTGGTGTCCGAAGCAGAACCTCCACAAGAACCTGCAAAGGATAAATCTGATATTGTGGAAACCGATCAACCCTCCTCTTCAGTAGACAAGTATGTGTTCAGGGTAGACAAAATAGTTTCTGGTCATATGATCAGACTGCGCATTGAACGAGAATTGGAGCTTGCATTCCCTTAATTGTCTGAACATTCTCTGATCACGGATGAAGTTGTGGAGATTCTGGCCTGGAGAGATCTGCGATTGAAGAACTTCACGGACTTCGTTATCATCGTGGAGCAGATGGGAGGAGCTGATGAGTTTGCTGATTTTGACTTCGATATGAAGAAAGCTGCAGGAATAAACTCACCAGTTGCCTTGCTATCTTCTGATGCGGTTAAAAGGTTGGTTTACCAAAAACTGGGTAAACCAACAGATGAAGAAGTCAAGGAAGGAGAACTACAGAAGGAAGTGGTAGTTGTCGATGAGGTTGGAGCTGGTGTACCAGTACGAGACCAACCATCGGAGGCGAACGTGGCTGGGGCAACTGTTGAATCTTCACAAGATCCAACAGGTCAGGCCATTATGAATATTCCTGCAACACATGTCACATCTGATCAGCTGAAAGAGATCAGATCATGCTTTAAAGAAATGTTGCAACAAGAGGTTGAGGATATTCTGGCGAATTCCATTAGCAACACTATAGCAGATCATCGCCAGACATCAACAAAAGTCATGGAAGAGCAGAGGCAGTTTATGACTTCTCAGGTAACTGATCTGAAAGAACAATTTGCCTTGGATATTAAGAAGGTCACAACTGACTTCACAAAGACTGTGAATGACAATCTGGCAAAGATCTCAAACCTGGAAGTATCTCTACTGGTGGCACTTGACAAACTTAGTGAAACTGAAGAAAAGCTAGATAAGCTAATCCTCACTTTTTCATCTGCCATAGAGACTACCAAAGCCGAGCTGGTGAACAAAATCAAAGACTTATCTGTTCAAGCTCAAGGATTGAATGTTAATGACCTCAATCAGGCGCTTGCTGTCAGTTTTGGATCCCTGACTTCCCATATTTTGGCCATTTTTTATCAAACCAAAAAGGGGGAAGGACAGGTTGAGAGACCAACTGATCTGATCAGGACAACAAAAGAACTCATCCAGACAGTTGAATCGCATGGGCAAAGGTTAGATGATCTGGATGATATGGCAATTGAAGTTAGAGCAAGGCTTGAGAGAGCTAAACTAAAGGGAAAATGAACTGGTCCATCTTACTCTGCACTTCTACCTACTCATGCTCAAACTACTCTAAGAGTAACTCGAAGTGCATCAGCTGCTTAGGTCGAAGCTGATAGAAGATTGGCTGCCAGACTGACTGAAGAGCAGTTAGAAGAAGAAGCCAGGGTTAATGAGATGGAAAGGAAGAAAGAGAAACTTGCTGAGTCTGAAGCACTAAAGAAGAGGTACTCTGCCAGATTAAAGAAAGGCAGATTGGAAAAGACTTGTTTGAGCCTCTGATACCAACTAATGTTGAAGACATCATCAGGCAGGATGAGAGGAAAGAGGCAAGAATGGAAACTTGGTGGAAAATTGGAGCAGAATGGCTGCTGGATGCTTTTGTTCAAAACATTGTGACGACTGAAGAATCTCCTGACGAGGAATTCCTGAACTGGATGGAGAACAAGCATCCGAACTTCTTGAAAGAAATTCAGAAGGATGCGAAAACCATAAATTCCAAGATCACACATCCTCCTTATGATGTGTTGGATTACAAGAAGAAAGCTGATGGGACATTTGACAGACTGGCTTTTGAGAGATTATACTTTGGACTGCTTGGCAAAGCAGCCATATCTGATCTGGGCCAGATATCTGATGTCAAATGGAAGCTGTACAGGATCTTCAATGTTCCTCAAAGCTTGAGAGAGATGCCAGAAGGATATAAGCCCACTGACTGATGACCAGAAGACCGTAGGATTAGTTTCTATTTTTGTTTTTCAATATACTGTGTAATTGCTTTATCTGAATGGAAAACATTACCTTTTCTGATCCTAAGACAATCTCTCACTATCTTCTGATTATCTATCTTTACATGCTTTATACTTATCAACTGATGTTGGTTTCTCATATGTTTTGGTTTTATCAAAAAGGGGGAAATTGTTGGGAAATTTATTAAGTTTTGATAAAAGTTGCAAAACTGATGTAATGGGACCAGTCAGAAAATGTTAGCTGACTGGTGATTTAGCTTAAGAACTAAGTTGACCAGTTGATAATTATTGTATAGAACTGATGTAAAATTAGAATAGATCACATATTGAGGGGGAACTCAATGTGACTCTTGAAGATTAGAAGTAAAGATCAGAAGCGAAGATCAAAAGATCAGAAACTATCTGAAGACATGAAGAAGATATCAAGACTAAAGACCAGATCGAGTACATCAGATGAAGTCAGTAAGTTGAGCTAAGACAACTTACAGTTGAAGACTTCATGTAGGGCAGATCAGTTTATCTGATCTGTTCAGTTCCAGGAAAGGTTTAACTCAGAAAGTTACAACCTACATCAAACAAATCTATCAGACAACAAGTATTTAGATATATCAAGACTAGCATTCATGGTACTTGCTAGCCAATGAGAGATCGACACGTTTGTACAGAACTGATAGGACTCCGGGTTAAAGTCTTAAAGTTCAATGGCTAGAAAAGACAAAATTGCATGCTTTCGGCCATGCCGGCTCTGATGAAAATCATATCAACTCTGCAAGCCTACCTAAAATAGACCGAAATTTTAATTGCTCTCCAACGGCTAGTTCAATTTCGTGCCTATAACTATGGGATCAACCTTCAGAGTAAGACTACGGAAATTATACTCAAGCTCAAGCTCTCAAGATTTCCGCACGAAGAACACAAATTCAAGATTTATTCTTAAGTGTTCATCCCATAGTTCTTAGCATAGTATTCCAGTTGGAACAACACAAATCTTATACCCAAACAAAAGTTAGATTAAGTTTGTTATAACAAGATTTCTGTCTAGGGTTTCTAGATCAGATTTCTGGGATTGGTTGAGTGAGAACTCGTGAAACTAAGTCCAGTTGGTTAAGTTGGTGCTCCTGCTGATAGGGAAGAGTGGATGTAGGACAAGTTGTCTGAACCACTATAAATCTGTGTGCCTTTACATTGCTTTACACTTACTTTCACACTACTCTTGTTATCTGCATGCATATTCTGTACCTGGATCAGATTAACATCAAGATATTGATTTGATCAGTTCAACGCCCTTGTCATCTGATCTGAATTTTACTGGTCAGAATCCTTATTTGTTTTAAACTGGTTTTCTCTTGGGTTAACTAGTTTTCCGCACCATCAATTAAACTGATAGACACCGAACTGATTTGCTTGACAAATCAGTAAGTCGAATATCAGTCCAAACTGATTCACATTGCACTCTGATCAGACATACATGCAAATCACACCTGATCCACAAAAAGTTTTGAAGTATATTCACCACTCCCCTCTAGACTTCAACCCTCACTGAAACCCGTTAGGGACCTACAGAATATAAGGCAGCAGGAAGTTGTTGCTCCCAACTTGTAGGTCCCAAACGGGTTTTTGTAAGGGTGGAAGTCTAGAGGGGAGGGGTGAATAAACTTCTAAAACTTTTGTGTGGATCAGGTGTGATTAGCAAGTATGCCTGATCAGAGTGCGGAGTGAATCAGTATGGAATGATACCTGACTTACTGATTGCACGGAGGCAGATCAGTTCGGCGTCTTTCAGGTTAACTGATGGTGCGGAAGATTAGTTAACCCGTGTGAAAAACCAGTTTTACTCAATCAGATTTTTGATCAATCTGTTTTGTATCAGATGACTAAAGTATCAAGCTGATCAGTTCAGTAGCTTGATGTTGATCTGAACCAGATTCAGAATATGCATGCAGATAACAAGCAATGTGTAGTTAAGTGTAAAGCTAGATAAAGGCACACAGATTTATAGTGGTTTGGACAACTTGTCCTACGTCCACTCTTCCCTATCAGCAGGGGCACCAACTTAACCAACTGGACTTAGTTTAATGTGTTAGTCCAACACAATACAACCAACAGATGTTTCACGAGTTCTCACTCAACCATTCCCAGAAATCAGATCTAGAAACCCTAGACTGAAATCTTGTTATAACAAACTTAATCTAACTTTTGTTTGGGTATAAGATTTGTAATGTTCCAATTGGAATACTATCTTATCTTCTAAGTAGCCTAAAGTTGGAGGATAAGTATTCTATGCTAAGAACAATGGGATGAACACTTAAGAGTAAATCTTGAGTTTGTGTTCTTCGTGCGGAAAACTTGATAGCTTGAACTTGTGTAGAGTTTATGTAACCTTACTATGAAGGTTTGATCCCATATATATAGGCACGAAATCGAACTAGCCGTTGGAGAGCAATTCAAATTTTGGTCTATTTAAGGTAGATTTGCAGGCCCGATTTGATGTGCACAGAGGCGGCATGGCCGAAAGCATACTAGCTTGTCCTTTCTAGCCGTTTGACTCTTAAGCACTTCGTCCTGCAATGTCATCTTCGTACATACGTGTCTTGCTCTCATTGGTTATCAAGTAACTTATTCAGTATTTGATTTACCAACTTTGGTTGACATTCTTCGTGTCTGATGCTTGTGTATGTCTTGGTGTTCTTCTTGTGAAAACTAGATTAGAGCTGACCTGATCAGTCCAAGCTGATCAGTCTACCTGATTGAGTCTTCTGATGCATGTTGTCTTAGCACAACTTGCAGACTCGTCTTCTCCCTTTCTAATGTAGGTCTTCTGGTCTTCTGATCTTCTGATCTGACCTTTACATATTGAGTTCCCCCTCAATATGTGACCTATCTATTACATCAACTGTCTATACATCTTAGATGGTCATCCTAATCTGATATCTACTTCATCAGTCAGCTAACAGCTCTGACTGGTCCTATTACAATCTCTTTTGGAACTTCCATCAAAACTATAAATTTCCCAACACAACTGCTCTGGCTTAGTCAGCAGCTGAGGGATTATAACATTGTAGCTACTAATGTGCCTTTATTTTGTGGCAGTAATAGTGCTATTGCAATTACTCAGATCCCAGTTCTCCATAAAGGATGCAAGCATGTGGACATCAGACATCATTTTATCAGAGCATCGATATAAGCTTGTCTGAACGCAACTGGATCGCATTTGTTTCTGATGGAACGCGCCGATGAGGGCGGTCCGTCACCAGGACCGTTGATTGGATGCCAAACGTACAAAATAGATATAAAACCTAATCATGTGTCTAAAGCAAGGTTTAGATTTGTTACTCTTGAAGACCGATGCGTTGATTCCACTACAGATCTTCTAGTTTGTCTCACAACCTCGTTCAAACACCGAGTGGACAGCAATCTATCGAACGTGGAGAAGGTGGCTGCTATTTCGTCTCCTAAACCCTAGTTCTTTCCAGCTGCTACATTTTCAGTTTTGTGCACTAAGGTTATAGATGAAACCAGGCCCCTTTATTTATACTCCTCAGGTTTCGTGGGCCAGACTAGGGATCGATTAGAAGGTATAGGGTTTGGGCTTCTTCCGGACCCAAATACTCTTATGTTCAACCCAGAACATTAATTTGGCCCAAAAACATTAATTCATCCCACTAGAAAATTAAAGTTGCACTCCCGTCCTATCCCGAACCGAATCAGGGCTTCTATTAGACTTTATAATTCCTCGTGTTAAAGATATCGCAAGTCCATTAATTATTAAAGCTTCTGTCTGCTTTAATTAATTAAAATCTATTATTCCTTGAGTAGTACCAATCAACCTTGTTGTCGTACGGATTAAATCCACCTACAGGGTTTAATACGTCAATCCTTTATGAGTTTCTTCAAAGGGACGTCATCATCCTGGATGTCCAGGACACGGTGCCCCAATGACAATAAATAGATATCATGCGGGCGATGTCACTACCCAAAATACGAAGTATGAGAGATCTACAAAGATTCTCACCTATAGTAAATCAAAGTAGTGAACAAGCACCCCACATATCTAAATACCACACTTAGGGTTGAGAATTACAAAAGTCACCAAGACCTCTAGTTCTTCATAACAGTCAGAATAGAAGAAAATGTCTTATCTGTGACCCATTCAATACGACATAGCGCACTAGTATAAACTAATGGCCAAGACAAGCCACCAACAAGTTTATACTACAACTTAAACAAATAGTTGTGTCCAGAACTATCTCAGTTGTGAATACTGTTTATATCTTATAAGGAACTTTACAATGTGATCTTCTGTGTGACTACAAACCCACCACATAGTCTACAATATAAGATAAGCAGACACAAAAGCAATTTATAAGAATGCAATAATGTGAAAAACCATTTATTTCTAATAATAAGGAAATTGAATATACATCCACAAAAGCTCACTAAAAGTTTGCTTTACAGTACACACCAACAGTTTCTCTTCAGAGGAGGCATCAGAAATTCAAATCTGGAAGCAGAAGATCTCAACGTCATAATTTGTCCTTCTCTCATGACCTCTTTATAGAAAGCTGGATATTTCGCTTCCAGCCAGTCCAGAAAGATTTCGTCAAATAACATGTCATCTTTCTCTTCTGGAACTCGCTGTATCATAAACACGTCACATAACCAATCGGTCTTTATGACTCTCCATGATTCACGAAGATCCTCTCTGCAAATAAGTATATCATTTATGCTGGCAGGAAGGGCTCGTTCAATTCACTTCTCATAATATTCAGCACTAGTCACAACAGCTTTCTTCTTCTGCTTCCTTCTGAAGGCTCTGTCCAAACCTCCAGCTTCGCGCAACTTCTTCCTTCTGATGGCATCTTCCATGACCTTTCTTCTCTTGATCTAATCTTGTTGTTCTTTGATCTGCTCAGATGTGAGTAACAGTTCAGACCTGGTCACTACTGTCTTCTTCTTGGGTTCCTTTACTTGCTTCCCTTTTTGCATCTTCTTTCTCTCACCAGTTGCTTCTGCTGATTCTAAGGCGAATTCTTCTTCTAGCTTCCTGGCTAATTCCAGATTCTTGGCTTCTTCCTCAATTTGTAGTCGTTTCTGAACAGTCGATGAAAAATCTTCAATTCTGTCGACTCTTGAGGTTAGATCCACCATAGCTATTTTCTGCTCAGTCATAGCTAAGATCAAGCTGCTTAGTGTGTTGTTCAATCGTTGAGAACAACTCAGCTAGTTCAGTATCTACTAATTCCATAGCCTGAGTTGGTGCATCAGCAGCAGGAGCAGTAGTCACTATAGTTAGCTGACCTTGACCTTCTTGGAGTTTTTCTGATGTACCAGCTTCATCCCTTCCTTCCCACTTTTTGGTTGCATCAAAAAGGAGGCGGATATTCTTCTCCAAGTCAAGAAAAGAGTCATCATTTCCTTCTTCAGGTCTTCTACCTCCAATGATTGAATCGTGACAGATGAGGTAGAAGATGGAGGCGGTCCAAGCATTTTTGAAACTGCTTCCTCCATTGCCTTCTTGGCAACAGATACAGAAACCTCAAACCTTCTGACCGAGGCTTCAAAGCTGGAGTCCGCCTGCATCAGAGACTTATACGCTTCTTCTAGAAGAACTCTGACATCTGACAGCATAGACACCTCCAGGCCCAGCTTTTGCATCATGGTTTCGACTCTGGCCATCTCGCTTAAGGCAATTTCAGAATGCATTTCTGATAGCTTCTTCGTCGTTTGATTCCTCTCATCTTCAACCAACTGCTTAGTTCTTTCATCCATTTGAACAAGCAAGTTTGAAGCAAGTGTGTTGAACTGAGTTTCAACAGAAGCCTTTACCCCATCCAGAATAGACATTGTGACTTGAACTAGGGTTTCAGGAGGAATCACGAAGACGGGAGCAGATGTTTGTGCCTCACCAGTCAGGGTCTCATCTGTTGCACCCTCGACTAGTTCATTGGCAGCTTGCTTAATGTCCCATTCTGACTGACCTTCTATTTCCTCAAATTCAATCTCCAGATAGCCCATCAGTTTGTTGACCAATCTTGCGACATCAGCATCTGTTGCTAATTCAGTAGCACTTCCCACGCCTGTCAGATTTTTCATTCTTAGCTCCAGGTCAACAAATTCATCCCGCCCGTATGCATCCAGAACCAACAGAAAGTCCTTCGATGTGCTGCAGTCGAACATCCATCCAAAATAGGGCATCTGAAACAATCTGTTGCACTCCCGGATGATCCACCAGAAAAGAATAGTGCTTGGTTAAAAAAATTTCAACCCTTCTCCTCAGAAATTTGACAATCGGTTTTTCTGGTTCAGGAGATTCGAACACAGTTTTTGTGTTGAATGGGTTGTGGGTGATAGACACAAACATGGCCTTCTGCTGAGCCGTCTATATGTCCGGAGTGGCTTCCCTGAATGGCTTAGACTCAGCAGCAATCTGTGGATGGGCAGGTGAAGGGATAGAGGTGGGTTCAGGTTGAGGTCCAGTAGGCTCAGATTGAGGCATGTCAGGTTGAGCGAGTACTGGAGGTTGAACCTCAAGGGCTGGAGTGGGTTCTGATGTAGTAGGTTCATGTTGGGCATGTAGAACTGGGGATCTGGGAGGTGATGGTAAGGGTGCATCAGGGTGGGGAGATGGAGGAGTAGGTGATCTGGGGTAATGTGTGGGTTCATGGCCCTTGAAAAGAGAACTCAGATGAGCTGGGTCAGAAGGTTTAGACTCATTTTGAGCTTCTTCAGGTTGTACTCCTTCTTGCTCACCGGTCTCCATCTGACCAGGTTCTTCCACAATCGTCAGCTCTTGCTCTGTACCGACCGTATTTTCAGAACTCACAACGGTCTCCTCACCAGCCTGCCCGATCAACATCTCACTAGATTCCATATTTTCAACATCGTTGTCTTCATCTAGAAGACCTCCAGACGACATCCCAACCTTCTTTGGCAGCATTGCAGTGAGCTTTTTCTGACATTTCTCACTCACATCTTCAGCTGTCCTAGTTGGTTTGCTGGCCAACTGCTTCCTCTTGAAGACCCTCGTCTTGGGCTGGCCTTGTGCCTCAGACTGCACAGAAGAGGTAGGACCCTTGTCCTTCTTGCTCTTGGGAACACAGGGAGTCAGGTCGCATCCCGTTGACCTGATAGTTCTTCGTCCTTGTGCAGCAAAGCCTTAAACTTCTCCTGATATGGCTTTCTTCCAGCCTCAGACCAAGGATGATTCGGCAACTTATCAGCAAGAATCATTGAGACTTTGTGAATGTTGCAGATGTTCTTGGACAACACCACTTGATTCTTAACATTCACTACAAATTTAGAGGTTTCTTGCAGCGTCCGATTCTTGAATAGCCCCATCCAGTTCATATCGGAAGCTTTCTCAATAATAACAGTCATAACATGCTACTTCTGTTGAGTTAGAGCATCTGGGCTGAAAGAAATTCCCAGAATTACTCTTGACACGATCTCAAAGAGCAATCTATATTTCCTCTTCAGTTAGGGAACCTTGACATTGGTGATGTTTGTAATGTTCCCTGGCCGGAGCAGCACCTTCTGTAAATACTCCTTGTCAGACATCCCCGCGGTGAACTCATTTGGATAATTATGTCCAGTGGGTAAGCCAAATATCCGTCCAAGGTCATCGTTGGTGACATCGATTCTGTTTCCTCCGACAAATGAGTATAACTCTTTGTTCTCAGTCTCGTTCAACTTTCTCAAAAATTCCATAGACTCTATGATATACACACTACTCAAGTGCCGGAAACAAAATTGCTCAAGGCCTCATGCTCTAAGACAATCCAAGATTTCATTTGATTCTGGATCGTTGGTAGTGTTGAATATGACGTACTTCTCGTCAATTACTTGTTTAACCATTGAAGTATAGTCATAAATCTCAGTGGATGCCTTAGAAGTTGCCATGTCTGTAAACGCATAAATTTGCAAAATTAGGGCTATGAAAGTTCACATACATATAAGCAATTCCAAGCGTGAAATAACAAGATGTGAAACATTCATATGAGTATCTATTTCAAATAAGCATATTGATCAAGTTTGTATATAACAAAACATCATATGAGTTCAGTTCAATCTTATACACAAAAGAACCATATACACGAAACTTATAACCCTACCATATGAATGTTCGAAACATTTAGAAAGAATTACCAAAGTAAGCAATTTGGAATTGAAAATTTGTAGATTGAATTGCTTTCTGAATCAGAAGGTTTTGGTAAATTTTTGAAGTCTGAGAATTTGGAGATAAGTAGATGAAAAGTTTTTCTCAAACTAGTGTTAGGGTTTAAATAGATAGGAGGGAAAATATTTTGCACGAATATTTTTGTAAACTTGAGTATCCGTGTTTAAAACAGATGGTCAAGATTAATCGGTTGAAAAGTTATTTGATCGTGCGGTTGAGGATTAAGAGGCTGCAAACTTTTGGACTTAAAAACTTGCAATAAAAGCATTTAATACATAAATCCCACGTTCGCATTTAATGCTTGCAGGCATGACATCATAAAGTAATCTGCACAACAATGATCACACAGATATGGATAAGCTCATATGACTAGCTAAATCAGATAACACATATCAGGTGATATAAGAACAAATAAACAAGATCAAAAAACATATCTGACTGACTGATATCGTAATCAATCAGTTATCACATTTGTCGAGTCTGACTAATGTTATTCCTGTTGACCTTTCTGTGTAGCCTAATCCTTAGTAAAATTTTCCCAACAACAGTTTTATCCCTCAGATCAGGTTCCTTCTGATCTGAGACCCTTAGTCAGTTGGAGTCCTCAACTGACATTCTTCTCTGAACAGTTCCCAACTGATTTTTTCTGATCAGATGAAGTTCCCCCTTCATCTGACCTTCTTACCTGATCAGTCTCTTAACCAACTGGTGTTAGAAATTAATCCACCAAAGTAATTTGGTGCTTCTTCTCCTAAGTCCAGTAGTCTTAGCTCATTACACAGCTCTCTGAATCTGACCTTACCTAGGGGCTTGGTTAAGATGTCAGCTCTTTGCTTATCAGTATGGATCTTTTCCATTCTGATGTTTTTCTTTTCTGCATGGTCTCTGATAAAATGATGTCTGATGTCCACATGCTTGCATCTCGTGTGTAGAACTGGGTTCTTAGTGATAGCAATTGCACTATTACTGTCACAGAAAATAGGCACATTTGTAGTACAATGTTATAATCCCTCAGCTGCAGACATAGCCAGAGCAGTTGGGAGCAACAGTTCCTGCGGCCGTATATTCTGCTTCAGTAGTAGATGTGGCAACAGATGTCTGCTTCTTTGAGAACTAAGAGACCAACTTACTACCCAAAAACTGACAGGTACCCGAGGTTGATTTTCTGTCTATCCTACAACCTCCATAATCAGAATCAGAGTACCTACTAAGCTCTAAATTATCATCTGCTGGATACCACAAACCGAGGTTTACAGTACCCTTCAGATACTTAAGAATGCGCTTAGCAGCTTCCAGGTGGCTTTGCTTCGGATTTTCCTAAAATCTGGCACTTACTCCTACTGCGAAGGTTATATCTGGTCTGCTGGCAGTCAGGTATAGTAGAGATCCAATCACATCCCTATACTCTTTCTAATTAGTTTTCTTACCACCTTCATCTGGGTCCATTTTGAATAAAGTCATCATTGGAATTCTGGCTTCCTTGCAATTCTGAACTCCATACTTAGCCAACAAATTCCTTGCGTACTTCGCCTGGCAGATGAAGATCCCAGTATGAGCTTGTTTGACTTGAAGACCTAGAAAGTAGCTCATCTGACCCATCATGGACATCTAAAATTTCCCTTGCATCAGTTTACTGAATTTCTCGCATAGCTTCTGACTGGGAGAACCAAAGATTATATCGTCCACGTAGATCTGAACCATCAGAATATCTTCACCGTCTTCAATTCTGAACAAGGTCCTATCAATCAAGCCCTTGGTGAAACCATTTTCTGTCAAGAACTGGGATAGTGTATCATACCATGCTCAGGGAGCCTGTTTTAGTCCATAAAGAGCTTTTCTTAAATGGTACACTTGGTTGCTCATTTCAAAGCCAGGAGGTTGTTCAACATAAACATCCTCAACTAGTACCCCGTTTAAGAATGCACTCTTTACATCCATCTGATACACAATGAATCCCCTATGAGCGGTAAAAGCCAGAAATAGCCGAATGGCTTCCAGGCGAGCGACTGGTGCATAGGTTTCATC